>JAZHRO010000036.1:181567500-182170000 GCA_037157565.1 Thalassia testudinum | reverse complement strand
AGCCCGAGGAACTCCATTCCCCCTTTCCCTGATTCTCAAGAGGTTCCTCAGACCTGCGAGGACCTCAACGCCATCCAGAACGACCCATTCTCCAACACTTACAACCCTGGATGGAGAAACCATCCCAATTTTCAGTGGGCGGGAAATTCCCAAACCCAAAGACCACCTTTTCAGTCCTGCCCACAGCCCTCTCGTCATTACCAGCCGCCTCAGCCTCGGCCCAACCCTACTTATCCATCAGGGCCAAATCAGGATCAAATGTCCCTAATCCTTCAGACTCTGGCTGACATTCAAAGAACGAATGCGGCTATTCAAAAACAGCACAAGGACGAACTTACAGAGGTTAAAACTCAACTGGCCCAGTTGGCAAATTCTCGCCAGCCAGGCACACTCCCTTCCCAACCTCTTCCTAACCCGAATAACGTGCCGACCCAGAAGCGCGTTATGAATCCAAATTTAGGCCACGCACAATGGATTTATCAGGCCCCCACTGCTCCATCTCCAGACGAGATGGAAACTTCAACTTCTTATGTGGGATTTCAGCAGCAGCCACCCCTCTTACCAAACCCAAACCAAAATCAGGCCGGATTAAATTCTGTAACAACACGTAGTGGTAAAACAACTCAAGACCCGCATTATCCAAACCACTCCAAGCCTGATAACCATGCCCCTGGGATAGTTATCCAAGATACCACTGTCCCAGATCAAGAACCTGGACCTATCCTAGAAGAACCAACCAAGGTCCCATTCCCTGAAGCCTTAATCAAAGAAAAGAGAAGAACCAAGCCCGTGGCACCTGAGGAGGACCTGGTCAAGCTCTTTGAGCAGGTCCACATAAACATCCCCTTGATGGATGCAATCCACCACGTACCGACTTATGCATGATTTTTAAAGAATGTGTGTACACCCCAGCGTAAGCCGCGAACCAAGAGTGGGAGTCCAATTGTTCTGTCAGAGCAAGCCAGCTCTGTAATCCTAAGCAGACTCCCACCCAAGGCTAAAGATCCTGGTACTCCCCTGATTTCCTGCAAGATAGGTGATACACAATTTGACAGGGCATTGCTAGACTTGGGTGCTTCCATAAATCTGATACCCACATCCTTACTTAACCATGTAGAAGAATCTGAGCTGAAACCAACTGAGGTGACATTACAATTAGCAGATCGATCTATAAAGTCACCAAAAGGGATTCTCGAGGATGTTATTGTGAGAGTGCGGGATTTCTACTTTCCTGTAGACTTCATAGTCTTAGATATGGACGCACTTGAGAACCCTAGGGATACACCAATCATTTTAGGGAGACCTTTCTTGGCTACTGCTAGAGCCAACATTAGCTGTGAGGAGGGCCAAATAGAGCTCAAATTTGTGAATCAAACACTGAAAATTGATATATTTAAGGCCCAACAAGGAATCAATTGCGGTGTCATCGAACAGATTTGTGACATTAGGACTTTGGTTGATGAAACACACTTCCAGAATGATCTGATTATACCTCACCAACCGCAGAAAGATCTTGATCCGCAAACTGAGGAGTCAAATCCAGATATGAACAACCCAGTAACTCCTACCCTTGAACTTCACATCTATACTGAACCACCCGCTGCTGCTGATAACCCCATCCTCGAACTGAAGCCCCTTCCTGCTCACTTGAAATACATCTTTTTGGGTTCTAATCAGACCCTTCCTGTGATTATCAATTCCAACCTCAGTCTTGAACAGGAATCCCGTCTGATTGTTGTCCTCCAGCAACATCGCAGAGCCATCGGGTGGACTCTCGATGATTTGACTGGAATAAGTCCCTCTTATTGTACTCATCATATCTATTTAGAAGAGGGCACACGACCTTCTCGTGAAATGCAGAGACGCTTAAACCCCAATCTGCAGGAGGTCGTGAAAAAGGAGATCATCAAGTGGTTAGATGCCGGAATCATCTACCCGATCTCCGATAGTCATTGGGTGAGCCCAATTCAGGTCGTGCCCAAGAAGGCAGGACTCACCACTATAACGACTGAGACCGGAGAAATCATTCCTACCCGATTAGCCAACTCGTGGAGAGTCTGTATAGATTACCGCTGACTCAATTCCTCCACGAAGAAGGATCATTTCCCACTGCCTTTCATTTATCAGATTCTCGAGAAACTAGCGGGAAATAGGTTCTTCTGCTTTCTTGACGGGTACTCCGGTTACAACCAGGTGGCAATCCATCCTGAGGACCAAGAAAAGACCACGTTCACCTGCCCCTTCGGAACATACGCTTTCCGAAGGATGCCTTTAGGTCTTTGCAATGCACCCGCTACTTTTCAGCGATGCATGCTTGCCATATTCTCAGATATGGTAGGTGATTATCTGGAAGTCTTCATGGATGACTTTTCAGTTTTCGGAGCATCATTTGACGATTGCCTCCAACACTTGGTCCAGATACTCAGGTGGTGCATCGATGTGAATTTGGTTCTTTCCTGGGAAAAGAGCCATTTCATGGTGCCTGAGGGAATTGTCCTGGGGCACTCAATTTCGGAAAAAGGCATCAAAGTGGACCGAGCTAAGGTTGATCTGATTTCTCACCTTCCTATGCCTAGCTCGATCAAGGACATCCGATCTTTTTTGGGGCATGTCGGTTTTTATCGACGATTTATCCCTGATTTTTCAAAAATCGTGCGCCCCCTGACCACTTTTCTCTCCAAGGATGTACCTTTCGAAATTTCCAAGGAATGCACTCAAGCATTTGAAATCCTGCGTGACTGAGTCACCCAAGCCCCGATCCTACAGTCCCCTGATTGGTCTCAACCCTTTGAGATCATGTGCGATGCATCCGACTTCGCTGTAGGAGCGGTTTTGGGGCAGAAAATTGATGGGAAACCTATGGTCATTTACTACGCCAGCAAAACACTCGATGAGGCTCAGCGTAACTATACGGTTACTGAGAAAGAGCTGCTAGCTGTAGTATTTGCCCTAGAAAAATTCAGATCGTACCTTCTGGGTTCCCGTGTCATCATATACTCGGATCACTCAGCTGTGAGGCATCTCCTTGCAAAGAAGGACGCGAAACCTCGATTAATCCGATGGATCTTGATGTTGCAAGAATTTGACCTTGAGATTCGCGACAAAGCGGGAAAGCAAAATGTGGTAGCTGATCACTTGTCCCGTCTTCCTTCTGAAATAATTGACCCTTCCGGACCCATCACTGAGCATTTTCCCGATGAGCACCTGCTGACTATTGGTACTAGCCTTCCATGGTTTGCTAATGTCGCAAATTACTTAGCATCTCATCAGATCCCGTCCGATTGGCCGAAGGCCAAGAAGGACAAATTACGCTCCGATGCCAAGTATTACATTTGGGAAGACCCGTACCTCTTCCGCATAGGTGCCGATCAGATCATCCGGAGATGTGTCCCGGAAGAGGAATTCAACAATATCCTCTCTTTCTGCCATGACCAGGCATGCGGTGGCCGTTTCGCCGGGCATAAAACCACATCAAAAGTCCTCCAGTGCGGCTTTTACTGGCCCACACTGTTCAAAGACGCATACAGTCACTGCAAGGCATGCAATCGTTGCCAGACTTTGGGCAACATGAGCCATCGCGACATGATGCCTATGCAACCGATTCTAGTATGCGAAATCTTTGATGTTTGGGGGATTGATTTTATGGGCCCCTTTCCTGTTTCGGATGGTTTTGAATACATTCTGTTGGCTGTGGACTACGTGTCCAAATGGATCGAAGCCATATCGACCCGAACCTGTGATCACAAAATCATTCTCAAAGTCATTCATCAAAACATTTTCTCAAGGTTCGGGATTCCTCGTGCAATAATCTCTGATGGGGGGACCCATTTCACAAATGCTCAGTTTAGGTCACTGATGACAAAGTACGGGGTGTCTCATCGAATCTCTACTCCTTACCACCCCCAAACTAATGGTCTAGCTGAGCTGTCTAATCGGGAGATCAAAAAAATCCTGCAAGTCACTGTTCGACCTGACAAGAAGGACTGGTCGTCCCGACTTCCGGAAGCATTGTGGGCCTATAGGACCGCCCACAAAACCCAATTAGGCATGTCTCCCTTTAGACTGGTGTACGGAAAGGCGTGTCACCTTCCCGTAGAACTGGAGCATAAAGCCTATTGGGCAGTACGGAACTGTAATCTAGATTTTTCGAAGGCTCGAACCCACAGAAAACTTCAAATCAGCGAGATCGATGAATTACGCTTAGACGTGTATGAGAGCTCGCGAATCTACAAGGAGCGGGTTAAAGCCTTCCACGACAAGCATATCTCGAGAAAAATCTTTCATCCTGGTCAGAAGGTCCTACTCTTTGATGCTCGACTCAAACTTTTCCCGGGAAAGCTGCGATCCAAGTGGGTCGGACCATATTTAGTCCGACAAGTTTTTAGAAATGGAGCTATCGAAATCAGTCCACTCAGCCACAATTCCGAACCTTTCATCGTGAACGGTCAGAGACTCAAGCCGTTCATTGATGTGACTTCTACTAATTTGGCTGAAGCATCTTATATCCTCCATTCCCCTTAAGCTTATTGCGCCCAGCCGATGGCGTAAAACTCAGCGCTTAATGGGAGGCAACCCGTCATTTTCCTAAAAATCCAAAACCTTTTTCTGACACCTTTTTGCACTTAAGGTTCACCCTTGTAGACAGCCGACCCCACCTCAGATGCTTGCATCTGGGATTAGAAATCGTTCGCAAAATTCAACCTGACCCATTCACTCATCCAAATTTCTGTCTTAAGCAATGAACTCAAAAAAAAAAAAAAAAAAAAAACCCCTAGGTTACAATGAGGACATTGCAAATCTTAGGCATGTGGGGGTATGAAAGTGCAAAAACTTGTAAGAAAAGGTTTCAAACAAAAAATTCACATATGCCAAAAACACCATAAAAATTAAAAAAAAAAAATTTCGAAAAAGAATAAGAGGAAAAGAGGAGAAGGAAATTTTGTGAAGAAGAAGGAGAAAAGAAACAAAAGGAAAAAAGGAGCACAAAATATAAGAAAAAAGTGATAGTCATTAGTAAGGAACTAAGGAATTAACCTAAGTTCTAGACCTCATTCAAGAAAATAACTGAAAAGTGCACAATGAGATTAGTAAGAACGCAAACCTTAGGCATTCTTGGATAGACTCTTAGTACCCATTAAGATCTGAACATTCCTCAAGAGGTTGAGGAAAATGAAAAGCTGAAGTATTAGGTCTAAGGCTTAGGGAGTATTTGGCCTCGTTAACTAATTTTTGGTTTACGGGACTTAGTAACCTAAGCACCCTAACCTCACACACAGCCTGGTTCAGTAAGCGTAAAAATCAAAATCACGCAGAAGCGTCGCAAAATTCTGAAAAGAACACCTAGAATAGGAGCGGCCGATCAACACAAGTTGATTTGGACGAGTTCCCAGCGTGGAGAGGCGGGAAATCCCCTCGAAGATGCATAACAAAATATCATCTCCTCGGTGCTTGTCTCTTAGGATATTCACATATCCTACTGAGGGCATGTAAGCACTCTGCTGGTTCAGATTCCATGGATGGCATTATCTCGAAGTGTCAATTGCCAGGGTCTGGATTCGGCCACGGAACACCATGGATGGGATTATCTCGAAATCTCAATAGCCAGGGTTCCGGGGGTTGCCATGGGCGGTGCTATCTCGAAGCATCGATCGCCAGGAACCCTTGAGGATTGATGATGGGAGCAAGGAATCTGATACAGACAGTGTTGAAAAGCCAATCCTAGGCTAGAACTAAAAAGAAAAAGAGAGAGAAAACTCTCCAAACAGAAAAACTTTCTATCTCTCTCTTATAAAACGCACTGCGAACTGAGCCAGGGCTAAAATCATTTCAAGCACGGGTGCTTTAACCACAAAGTCCAATAAACCTTAGGTTAGTTCTCGTGGGCCTTAAAAACCTTTGCTAAGGACTGAGGCTGAGGCTAGACAGATTTGGATCTTGATTGGTACTAGAGTACCTTTTAGGCCTATGGTCAGCATTCTAACCTAATCTAAGCTCAAATGAAAAAGCACTTATCTGAAGCTATTAAGAACTTCATGGTCTAGAACAAGGGTTGAAACCTTCAGTTTTTGCTAAGGGACTAGCAAAAGCTAGGCATGGGAGTATGATGAGAACCTCATCATGAGCCATAACTAGCTCATTTTGACCTAATACAAAGGATAAAAGCTCCTACATAACTCAAGGAAAGGCTTAACTCAGAGAATTCTGAGTTTAAGGAGAAAACAAGTCAAAAGGGGTAAAAATGCGATTTTACCAGTATAATCTGGATACAGGTCCAAACATAGGTCAAACAAACCAAATAAGAAGGAAAGTGGGATGATCTGATAAGGGTTACAGCAATTCCAAGGAACTAAATGATAATCTATAACCCTAAAACAAACCCACTTCAATTCACGAGGTTCAAGGCAAAGCAAAAATGGAATAAACCCTCTAAAATTCATAGAAAAATAATCTCTAGGGTTTAGAACCTTCAATTTGGCCTTAGGAACCCATCTTGACCTACATTGAGAACCATACCCAATTAATAACTTAATTTAGGTTTTTGCGTAAATTGACTGGTCAAACAAGGTTTAATCTAGAAATAAAATTCACCATCAGATTCCTTAGGTCCTAATTAGTCATGTATAAAAACTTGAGCCTAAGAAGAAACCTTCTTGACCAACTTTGCATTTTGGTCCTCATCTATTTACATTTTGGCCCTCAACTTTTGAACCCTCGCATTTTGGCCCCTAACTCTCCTTCGTTCTTTGCGTTCAGGTCCTCCCTGCAAAACCTGCCACCACCATGCTCCGGCGACCTTGCGCGGAGCATGGCGCCGCGCAGGGTGAGGGGGAGGGCCTGCCAGGACAAATGGGGGTGCCCTACGTCGTCAGCCGTCGCAGGAGCACCCCCCTGGTCGCTGCAACCCACCATACCGGCCGTGCGAACGCACGGACGGTATGGGTCTCCATCTCCGGCGTCCTCAGGCAAGGGAGACACGTCGTCTCCCTCCGCCCTCCTCTCTGATTCCGCCTCTATAAATACCCACGTCGCTCCACCGTTCTGAGCAGCTGGGATCTGACGGAGAAACCTCCAACTTTCCTCTCTTCTTACTCCGGCAGACGCCCACCAGCTCCGGCGGTTCCTCCTCCTCCTCCTCTTCGCTCTGCCGCAATACCAGCAGCAGAGACTTCTTCCCCTGCTCTTCCCGCGCCGCGCCGCACCCAGCGCGCGCCTCTCCAGCCCTCTCCTCGCCGTCGCTCCTTCCTCTGGGCAGCTTCTTCTCCGGCGACAGTCGATACGACTGTCGCCTGCTCCGGCCCCTCCTCGTCCTGCTAAGTAGGTATAACTTCTCACCTTTCTCCCCTCTTCCTTTTCCTCACTTTAAACATTTACTGTCGCCCTCGATTCCGACCAATCACCCTCACCTTCTCCGCCTCCGGCCATCCTCCGGCGAGTCGCTCCCATCACTCCAGCACCCCACACGGCTCGCCGACCTGCACATAATCTCCGCCTCCTCACCCTGATCCATTTCCACCCTTCCAATTCCCGCCACCCGACCTCTGCAAGTCCACCGAACACACCCACTTTCCGACCCACAGTCCGACCTAGGGCAGCCCTTGCACGCCGCCCCACGCCTCGCCACCACCCGCACGAGCTTCGCCGCACTCTGGCGAAGCTCCCGGCACCTTCTGATTAGGCCGAGAGGCCGTTTTGCTGTGAACAGGTCACCCGTCCTCCGCCGCCATTGCCGTGCAGAAGGAGCTGCTTCCGCCTGCAGCTGCAGGCGCACCACGCCCAGATTCGACTCCCAGGCTGTGCGAGGCATTTCGGCAAAGCGTCAGGCTGCAGCTGAAGCGAAGGCCTCGCGCGAAGGCCTCGCGTAAAGCCGCGATTACCAGCTGCTTCCTCCGCGCAGGCGCCAACTTGGGGTGGGACATTTAGTCCCACCTCGGAAAACTCTGAAGAGGCGCAGCGGTATAAAGTGAAAAAGTGCTGGAGGCTTATCGCCTCAGCACACGGGGTGAGGTCCCCTTCACCCGCCCGGTTACCCGGTCTCGTCCGTGCTCACGCCTCGCGGACCTGGCCCGACCCGACTTAGCCCGACCTGCACTCCTTGCCCACCACGCACGCCGGTGGGCCTGGACCTGGGCTCGACCCGTACCCGACTACCCGGCAGCTCTGGGAGAGCTTTCCTAAGAGCGGCTTCTGTGAGAGAGAAACGCGGGGGGGGGGGGGGGGGAGGGGTAGAGTAGGTTTTTGCCCGCTGACGAAAACTTCGAAGAGTGTAGGCACAGGTGAAGAAGAAGAACCGGAGAAGAAGACTGACGGAAGAAGAGCAGCCAGGACTGCTCGAAGCAAAGAGGAAAAGGCGAAGAAGAAGAAGACGAGTGAGGCAGAGAAGAAGGACGACGAAAGCTGAAGGAAGGAGCACCGAGTGGCACTGTAGCAGCGGCGGTTTAAGTCGTCTGATTGGAAAATCAGACGATGCTCTGAAGGCAGAAAAGAGGAAGAAGAACAGGACAAGGACCGCAAGGAAAAAGAAAAAGAAAGAGACAAAGCAGAAACAAGAGCTGAAAGACGAAGAAGAAGAACATCACCCATTGCTGCAGATAAAGAAGACAGAAAGAAGAAGACGAAAGAAGGAGAGACGACGTCCTGACAGCAAAAGCAGAAGAAGAAGACCACAAGGAGATAAAGAAACCAAAAGCCAAAGAGAAGAGAAAAGAAAGAAGAAGACAGACGAGAAAGAAGAAGCCAACAAATTTTCATCTCTCTCTCTCTATCTATATTTTTGTAAAAGAAACTTTGTACCCCTAGAATACGACTTGCTCCCTGAGTTCGACCTCGGGAACTCTTTTATTTCCGAGTAACAAATTGTATTAAACTGGTAATCACTTCTCTATACTATACTACGACGAAATAATAGAACTATAGAGGAAGGTCGTCACCAGATTCCCAACCCAGATGGAGTATAATGCACATGATATTGAAGAAGGTTGGGAAGCTCCAAATGCAGGAAAAGACCATGATGAGCCCATTTTAGAATCCCAAGACTCCTGCAAGTATGAGAGTAGAACTGAACCTCTCGAGGGTGTAAATTCCGTCCCTTATTCTGATAAGGTGACCCTCGAAGGTTATTCATACCTAAATTCTAGTAATTCAATCCACATCCTAAACCTAGAACCTAGATTTGAAACATATTTTGAAGATTTCAAGGCCCCAGATGAAGAAGATCAATCTTTTAATGAAGAATATGATTTTGGGCCTCGATTTGATGAATATCCCTCGCCAACCTCCTCAGAGGAACGAATCGATTTTTCGAAAGTCATGCCAATCTATGACATAGAAATCGAGGAGTTGGACGAGTAGGGTTTCAATTGGGTTTGCCCTACTAGCTTAGAATCTGAGCCTCTACCAGATAAGGATACCCTTTTAAGCTCAGAATTAACATTTAGGCTAGATCCCAGTCAGGCTGCTGAATATACAACATATGATTTATTCTATGGTGGAACTCATGATTTAGAATCTCATTCAAACTTTGATTTTCGCAAACTCTCCGACGATTTCGAATCTGACCATAACATCAGAGAAAATCAGCCTCCTGATTATAACATGTCAATCTTCTTTGAAGCCACCTGCTCCACATATACAAAACTAATCAAAACCCGTTTCCCACCCTGACCAGCAACCGGACTCAATTTCTATTCCGATTCACCTCTCACTGAGCCGTTTGCAGATGATTCAACTCCATATCTAGATCAGGTATCGGGTACTGATCAGACCACAAATCAGGAGCCTCCATCCTTTGATCACCCCTGTAGGGATTCCACACCTTACATGGATAATTTTTCGGAACCCTACTTTGACCAGGCTGATTCGACTCAGCCTGAACCTGAGCTTTCACTTCCATATCCATCAGAACTTCACTGCATATGGTGGATTTCGCATCTGCTGATCTACATCTATCAACCCACCAGACTTATTGGGTTTGGGCTGCATCATCAGCCCACTGATCTTAATAAGCACTTGGTTGGACCAACCAGGCTCTTAATTAAGGTGCTTGTTTTCCAAAATTCCATTGATTTGACCACTCCCTCTCCACCCCATTTTCCGCTCGGCTGAAGGCATTAAATTTAGCGCTTAACGGGAGGCAACCCGTCATCCCAAAAATAGAGACCCGTCTGAGTATTCGTCCGTACTCCACGTCTATTGCACCTTGAGTTCAGCCTTAGACAGTTGATCCCACCTCTGGTACACGTATCAGAGCTTAAAATCATCCGCATCAGTCACTTCCGACCCATTCACCCACCCGATGTATCCTGTTCTAAGTCCCTGCCCTCAACACTAATTCACACCCTCTGTTTACAATGAGGACATTGCAAAACTTAGGCATGGGGGGGTGATAAAGTGCATACATACAGAACCAAGGAAAAAGTCAGGAGTCTCACACACAAAACATTTGCATATGTCAAAAACACAAAAAATTGAAAAATTATGAAAAAGAACAAAAAATGGGGGAGGGAGGAAATTTTGTAAGCTACATATTCATAAGGAGGAGAAAAATAGCAAAAATGACAAAAAGGAGCACAAAATGAGAAAGAAAAAAAAGTAGTCATTAGTAAAAGAGTAAGGAATTAACTGAAGTTCTAGATCAGATCAAGAAAAGAAATAAAAGAAAAAGTGCTAAGGAGACACAACAAGAGATTAGCGGGAACGCTGGTCTTAGGCCTCTTGGGCTAGAATCTCTAGCTTAAAAATTCACGTATCCGTTAAAATCTGGATAATCCTCAAGAGGTTGAGGAAAATACGAAGCTTAAGTATTAGGTCTAAGGCTTAGGAAGTATTCGGCCTCGTTAACTGACCTCTGGTTTGCGGGATTCGGTAGCCTAAGCAACCCAAATTCACACACAGTCTGGTTCAGTGCGCCTAAATATCCAAAACACGCAAGAGCATTTAATGTTCTGAAAGAGTCACCTAGATTAGGAGCGGCCAATCAGCACAAGTTGATTTGGACGAGTTCCTAGTGCGGAGAGGCGAGAAATCCCCCTCGAAGATGCGTAACAACATATCGTCTCCTCGGTGTTTGTCTCTTAGGATATTTAAATATCCTACTGGGGGCATGTAAGCACTCTGCTGGTTCAGATACCATGGGTGGCATTATCCCGAAATGTCGATCGCCAGGGTCAGAATTCAGCCACGGAACGCCATGGGTGGGATTATCTCGAAATCTCGAAAGCCAGGGACCCTTGAGGATTGATGATGGGGATGAGGAATCCGATACAGACCGTGTTGAGAAGCTAATCCGAAGCTAGAAATAAAAAGAAAAGAGAGAGAAAAGCTCTCCAAACAAATAAATCTTCTATCTCTCTCTTACAAAAATGCACTGCAAATTGAACTTAGGCTAAAAATGTCTCAAGCACGGGTGCTTTAACCGCAGAGTCCAACAAACCCTAGGCTAGTTTCTGTGGGCCGTAGAAACCTTTGCGGAAGACCGAGGCTAAAGCAGAACAGGTCCGGATTTTGGTTGGTACTTGAATACCTCTAGGCCTATTGTCGGCATTTCGACCTAATCACAAAAGAAAAGGAGAAGCACTTATCATGATTATTGACAGACATTCAGGGTCTAGAACGGAAATTAAAACTTTGAAATTTTGCTAAGAGACTAGCAAAATCTAGGCATGGGGGTATGATGAGAGCCTCATCATGAGCCATAACTAGCTCATTTTGACCCAATAAAGAAGATAAAAGCTCCTACATAACCTAGAAGAAGGCTTAACTGAAGGAACAAGTGCTCTGAGAAGAAAACATGAAATAAAGGTTAAAACTGTAATTGTACCATTGCAGTACATAAATGGCATTTCTCAGAGGCAAAACATAGGTCAAATGGTTTAAATGAGATAAAAAGTGGGTTGAGTCAATCAGAAATGAGTTTATGTGCAATCTAGGAATTAAATGACATTTGGTAACCCTAAAACAGACCCACTTAAATTAACAAGGTTTCGGTCAGGATAAAAATCAATTAAACCTTCTAAAAATCATGGAAAAATATCCTATAGGGTTTAGAACACTCAATTTGGCCTTTGGAACCCAGGTTGACCTAGATTAGGGTCCTAGCACATTAATTGACCTAATTTGGGTTTTTACGCAAAATGTCCAGTCAGACGAGGTCAAACCTAAAATCCAACTTCACCATTGAATTCCTTAGGTCCAAATTAGATTTATACCAAAATTTGGACCCAAGGGGAGGTCATCTTGACCTACTTTGCAATTTAGTACACCCAAATCATAATTTGGTCCCTATCTTTCGAATATCATTGCAGAGAGCCCCCTAAGTTCCTTGCCACCATTGCAATCAGGTCCTGCCGCCATTGTTAGGGCAGAACCAAGCTCCGACGAGGTTTAGAGAGAGATTACTCTCTGATTCCTCAGAGATTCCCTCCCAGAAATGCAAGGGAGATTCTCTAAGGAATTCCCTTCCATTTAAGGCCAATCACAACCTCTGGTGTGAACCCAATCTCTCGTGCGAACGCACGAGGGATTTGGGTATCTTAACCTCTTTCCTACTCCGGCGAGCAATCAGAGGCAATGGCATGCCCTCCACGCCCTGAACGACTGGCCCAGTGCCTATATAAGAACCCACACCTCCGGCCGCTCGCTCATCTTCAGCTTGATTTGGCCGAGTTTCCACCTCCAATTCATCTCCTCCTGCCCGGCCAAAGTTCCCAGCAAGCTCCGGCGAGCCCCCCTCCCCTCCCTCTTCGCTCTGCCACAAAACGAGTGGCAAAGTTATCTTCATGACTCTCTTCCGCGTCGCGCAGTACCCGCGCACGCCGCCTCAGCCCCGTCGTCGCCGCCGTTCTCCCCCACTGGGCAGCGTCTTCTCCGGCGATAGCAGGTACAGCTGTCCACCCTCCATCCTCCTTCGTCCCTACAATTAGGTTAGAAATATTCCCCGTAGTCCCCTCTCTCTTTTCCCCCTGTTATCTCATCTAATCGACCATCGACCGACGCCGACCACCCTCATCTTCCACATCACCGACCGACCTCCGACGAGCCACTCCCACCATTCCGCCCCTCCACACGGCTCGCCGACCATCTTGTAAGCTCCGCCTAACCACCAGGAACACGTTCCACCCCTCCACTGCCACTCCGCACATCCACAGTAGCCCCCCGAACAACCCCACACATCCGGCCACAGGTTGACCTAGGCACGCACGCCTAGGCCATCCTGCGGCCTGCAGCATGGCTCACCACCTTCGCCGTGCTACGGCGAAGGTCCCTAGTTGGTCTAATTGAGCCGAGAGGCTCGTTTTGTGTCTGACAAGATCTCAGCTCCTGCCGCCATTGGCGACATTTGAAGAAGCTCCAATGCAGCTCCAGGCGTCAGGTCCTCCAGGCTCCAGGCGCAGCGGGTTCGGGCGAGCAGGGCGAAGAGGTCTGGCTCAGCAAAGGGCGCTGCAAAGCCAGCATCCTTGGCGATTGCACGCAGGTCTGCGGGCGCGCACGAAATCAGGGCAGAACCTTTAGTTCCACATCGTGGAATCGCAAGGCGCGGGTATGCTATAAGTTGTTTTTGTGATATAGCCTTAACGCCTCCGAAAGCACAGGGGTGAGGTCCGTCACTTGCCCTCACGGCCGCCTCGTCCGCGGTTTCATCTCACGGATCTGGTGGGATCCGACCCGACCCAAACCCACGCACTCCTCGTGCATCACCACCTGCAGGTGCGCCTGGTCCCGGGTGCGAATCCGACCCGATTTACCAGTGTGGCCCTGGGAGAGCGTGTTTGAGTGAATTACTGAGAGAGAGACGCGCGGGTAGAGGGAAAGGGGTAGGTTTTTCTCTGTGTAGGCACAGGCTGAACGTTGAGGAAGAAAGACTTGGCTGCAAGAAGGAAGAAGGAAAGGCAGGAAGAACAGAAGGACCAAAGGAGAAGGAAGGCAAGGCAGAGAAGGAAAGAAGCCTTCGCAGGAGAAGAAACAAGAGAAAAGAAACAAAGGCAGGAAGAAGAAGCCTTCGCAAGAAAAGAAGCAGAGCAGAAAGAGAGAAGAGAAAGAAGAAGAGAAGCCAAGACAGAAGACGAAGAAGAAAAAGAGTCTGCAAAAGAAGAAAGAAAGCAAGATCAGAAGAAGAAGAATAATCAAAAGGAAAAGGGAAAACACTTTTAAGATGTCTGACCCCAAGATCATACGTCCAATTTGACTCTTGTCTGAATTATTTTTTTGATACCTCTGAGTTCCAGTTTTGAGTAAATTAGAGTGTTCAATTGCATTTTGATTAGTAGTAAATTCCATTTGCTCCCTGTGTTCGACCTCGGATATTCCGATTTTCGAGTAATAAAATTCTCTATTTGTTTGAACGCTTTGTCGGCTATACTACAACGTCATATTCTCTTTAAAACCCGCACAAAAGCGACACGAACAGTGACCGGCTTAATAGTGAGGGAACCGATCCCCTCTAAATCTAGTTGTAAGGGTGTATTTATAAGGAGTTGTTACGAACATGGCATCAAGCGTCATTTAAGACGTCTGGGAAGTGGCCCAGACGTCTGGCCGGACGTCTGGAAGCCTTCCCAGACGTCTGGTATTAAATTTTTGTGACGTACGGGTTCGGATCTGCGCGCAGACTGAATCCGTCGCCCTCCTTCCTCTCTTTCCTCTCCCTCCCTGTAGACGCCGCCTTTCCTCTTTCTCTCTCCCTGCGGCTGCCTTACAAATACGCTTCCCCTCTCCCTCACCCTCACTCCACCGCCTTCATCTTCTCCTTCTCCCTGTCAGCGCGAGAGCGAGCGAGCGAGAGCGGCAGCAGTGACTGCTGCGGGCGTGTGGGGAGGAGAAGCTGTTGTGAGAAGAAGAAGAAGCTCGACCCCGAGGGTGCGAGCTTGCCGGGGCAGCTAGAGCCGGCCGGCGGGAGAGCAGCGAGCGTGTGGAGTCGTGGAGGAGCTGCTGTAGCTCAGGCAGCAGGCGGACGCGGCGCGACACGGTCGTGCGCTGCGGGCAGAGAGCGAAAAGGGTCCTGATTCTGGGAAAAATTTCCCGGAATGAGACGTCTGGACTTACGTCCAGACGACGCAGAAGACGTCTGGATGAAGATCCAGACGTCTGACAGGTATAATATTTGTTATCTTCTCCTTCTTCCGCGTATACGGCCATGCAGCCGTTCCACCGAGTTCTTCTGCACCTCTTCGTGATGAGAGCGGGCGTGTGTGTGCAGGATTTGTTCGGGAGGGCACGAGGGCTCGCCATCCCACACAGATCAGATGTCTGGGCACAGCACTAGATGACAGAGAGGGCCTCCAGACGTTCGGGGTGATATTCGGACGTCTGGAAACCAAGTCCAGACGTTCCAGCGGGCTTCTGGACATTTGAAGGACTGCGCAGACCAAGGTATGACTTGAGCTACCTCTTAAGACATCTGGAAGAAGTTCCAGACGTCTGATTTTGGACAGATTGGTTGTTTTTGACCCATTTAGGGTCCGTTCGGAGTCTGTTTTCCGCGTTTCAAGTTTCGTTCTTCCCAGATTTAATTCCTCTACCTATTTACAGTAATTGTATACTGTTCTGCGTAACTTCTTGTGTTGATCCTTGTGTTAGGACCCCATTCCTTTGCGGCTCTGGGGGTTACAGAGGCGCGTGGGATTACCGACCACGCCCCCAGTACTCCCGATTTTGCGGGTAGAGTGACCCTTTAAATTATTTATCAAAAATTTTACATTTATGAAACAATTAATAGAGTCTAGGGCATTGCATGAACCCTAGGGCTGAAAAATTAGATTGAATGATAGATCCTAAGGAATTACATGAACCCTACGGCAAACTAGATTGAATGATAGATCCTAGGGTATCGCATAAATCCTAGGACTGGAAAACTAGTTGAATATATATATATATTGCAGTCTTGGAAAAGTAGAAAGGAAACGATAACTGCCTGTAAATTGGTTAACAGCTGCCTGTTTAAGAGTGAATAATCACTGTTGAGAACATGGGTTATATGGATATAAAGCTGGAACGGTGAAACCTAAATTAGCTGAGTTAAAAGAGCATGAACCCTGCGGGGAATTAGGAGTAGAACTCCTGGAAAGTGAATGGAATAGAATTGGGGAAGTGAGCTGGCCCTTGAGTACGGAGTACCAAGGAGAGCAACTGTCCCCCTGTTTAGTGCAGAGCGGAGCTAGCCGCCTCAGGGACCCGGGGTTAGGTCTGGCCACTTTGTACCAACTTTTGGCCCTTGTGTACATAGTACCGAGGAGAGCTACTAGTGTAGGGAGAGCACAAGCTACCCCACGGGTCTCGAGGTTCTACTAGCCCTCCTACACCGACTTGTTAGGCCCACTGGGAAAACCAGGGTAGTCAAGCGAGGGTGTGCGGACTGTGGAGGGGCAAGACCCCTGTTGGGTTACTGTGGAGGGGCTGGGCCCTTGTTACTGAGAGAGCTCTGCCCTATACTGGTTCTATGCTGTGCTTTGGGTGCACCCGTTAAAGGAAACGACTGACCGCGTGCCAGTGCGGGGTAGCTACCCGTGCATTTATCGCGCGTGCTGTAGTCACCGTTACGTCTGTCAGCGACCTTGGGGTGGTTGACTGAGGGTAGGACCACCATGGGGGACTCTCCTGGCCAAGAGAGCACCACGTGTTACTTCTACTTTTCGAAAAAGACTGCAATCAAGATCGTTCCCACGAGGGACATTCGAGATCAAGAGAGGGATCTAAGAAATAATTTAATAATAAATAAATGGGAAGAAAATTAAGAAAGAAAAAAAATTATAACAGCTACTGTCCACCTTACTGCTTCTTAGCTTTTAGTTGGCACTCTACTCAGCGTTTTGCTGACGTGTCACCCTTGTTACCTTTTCAGGACCAGGTGTTGAGCAGCCAAAGTCGGTGGCTGCAAAGGGCGCTGGGCCTAGTAGAGTTAGCAGTGTTACTTGTAGTACCCACTGTACTTTTCTTGCTATTGTTGTGAGTAGTTTCTGTTACCCCTGTACTCTTTTCATTGTAAGCTTCATGTTTATGTATATGTTTAATTCTCTATTTTTTTGGTGGTGTATACTGTAGTATTTCTTTCTTTACTGCTGTATTTCGTTACTGCTAGTTATATACCTGGTGAATGTGATTTATTTTACTGCTCTTTTGGTTACTTTCTCGTTGGACGACTAGGTCTTGGGATCACTCGAGTCGGTCCGATTCTCGTATCTCGTAGGGATTCGGGAACCGGGTCGTTACAAGATGGTATTAGAGCAAGGTCGTCCCGAGAAGTGAACCAACTGACTGGAAAATAACCAATTCACGTGTCTATAACTAGAGTAGCCACCACAACGTTTCTTTTGACATAAGCTCTTAGACTTCTTCGTTAGATATCGTTCCATATTGACGTGTTTCCGTTCTGTTTTCGCGTCTCCATGCAGGAGATGCCTCGACGCGGGACTAGCGAGGCTGGCCGCGGGCGAGGCCGAGGACGGGGTCGGAGGGGTGGGCATGTTGAGGTCGACGTCTCAGTGGACTAGCCACTGCTCCCGGGCATTTAGGCCCAGGACCTCGCCCAGCTGATACAGGACAGTGCGAAAGGAGCTCCACTTGCCGCCACGAGCGCCTCTCCCTGGGGCTGTGGAGGGGGAGTCCTCGTGGGACCACGCGACGGATGTGGCACCGGACGCGGGGGAGGGGATGGGCCGCCACCGCCCCCACCTTCCTCTGACACTTCGGTGCACGAGGCTTCTTTACCTGGAGGTGTACCAGCATCCCCACTGCAGCGCCACTTCGAGCTTTTCGGGAAGTTCCGGAAGCTGAAGCCCCTCTCCTTCAAGGGGGATGAGAACCCGATTGAGGTGGAGGACTGGCTCGAGCAGATCGAGAAGGTTTTTGACACCCTTCGCCCCCCGGTGGAGTGTTGTGTGGCCTTTGCCACGTACCAGCTGGAGAGTACGGCACACAGGTGGTGGAGGGCAGTCAGGGGACAGGAGAGGGACGAGCCGACCTGGGACCGGTTCGTCACCCTCTTTTGTGAGCAATACTTTCCCAAGACGTGGCAGGACCAGAGGAGGCGGGAGTTCCACACTCTCTGCCAGGGGACGATGACCGTGAGCGCGTACCGCACGCGTTTTTTGGAGCTGTTCCGTTTCGCAGCCACAGCAGTAGACACTGAAGAGGAGCGCCTTTGGAGGTTCACCGAGGGGCTCCGGCCTGCGATTCGGGGGTATGTCAAACCCCTGAAGCTGCCTACATTCTCGAGGGTGGTGGAGGCAGCTATGACCTACGAGGAGACCAACCCGTCTGCGCGAGATACTGACAGCCGGTGGAAGAGGCCCTATCAGCCAGACTTTTTCCAGGGCCGGCGAGACAGGAGACAGGTGGCGCCCACAGGAGAGCCATCACGATTTGCAGGGCCATCAGTGGCCTTTGGGGGCCCTTGTCAGGGGCCAGTTGCTAGCACCAGACTCCCGCCCAGCCAACAGTAGGGACCCACTGAGGGCGGGAGTCGGGTTCCCCTCTGTTACCAGTGTGGCCAGCCGGGCCACATCAGGAGGGACCGCCCGTCTAGGGCAGGAGGTCAGCAGATGCTTCCCGCGTCGAGCACTAGAGGACTTTGGCGTAATTCTGGGGATGGACTGGCTGTCTGCTTACCACGCTTTGGTGGACTATTTTGAGAGGAAGATCGTATTCTCCATACCGGAGTTGCCTTCCTTCGAGTTCCACGGTCAGCCAGTGGACGGAGGTTTCAGGTGCATTTCTATACTTCGGGCGGCGAGACTTTTGAGCTAGGGGTACGAGGGCTCCCTAGCTTGTGTGGTGGCAGAGCCCAATCCTGTGGCAGACTTCTAGAGTATCCCGGTGGTCAGAGAGTACCCCGACGTGTTCCCAGACAAGTTGCCAGGACTACCGCCTGAGAGTGAGATCGAGTTTGAGATCTCACTAGTACCAGGGACTAGCCCCATCTCCACCGCACCATACAGGATGGCACCACTTGAGCTGCGAGAGCTCAAGTCTCAGTTGCAGGATCTTTTGGAGAAGGGCTTTGTGAGGCCCAACACATCTCCCTGGGGAGCCTCGGTATTGTTTGTAAAGAAGAAGGATGGTACCCTACGCCTTTGTGTGGACTACAGACAGCTGAATAGGGTCACCATCAAGAACAGATATCCGCTGCCGAGGATCGATGACTTGTTTGACCAGCTGCGAGGTGCCACGGTATTCTCTAAGATCGACTTGAGGTCTGGATACCACCAGTTGAGGATCAAGGAGGTGGACGTCTCCAAGACAGCTTTCTGCACCCGGTACGAACACTACGAGTTTCTGGTCATGCCGTTTGGGCTGACCAATGCCCTTGCTGCCTTCATGGACCTAATGAACCGGGTGTTTAGACCGTAGTTGGACCAGTTTGTGGTGGTATTCATTGATGATGTGCTCATCTATTCTCGAGATTAGACGCAGCACGAACAGCACTTACGGATGGTTCTGGATACACTGAGACGACGTAGGCTATACACCAAATACAACAAGTGCGAGTTCTGGTTGAGGGAGGTGACCTTCTTAGGTCATGTGATCTCTGGGGATGGCCTGGCTGTGGACCCAACTGTTCTCGCATTTTTGTGCGGGTTTAAAGTGTATCACGTTGTAGTATAACCGACAAAACGTTTAAACAAATATAAAGAATTTTATTACTCGAAAAACTAGAGCATCCGAGGTCGAACACGGGGAGCAATCTCAGTACTTTTTTAAAATCAAAGAGTACAACTATTAAGTGAAAATGAGTGATTCAAAGAGAATTTTAAAAAGGATTTGTAAAAGAAAATAGAATTGGACGTCTGATTTCTGTATCAGACGTCTTAAATGTAATCCCCTTTCTCTCTTCTTCTCCTTTCTGCCTTTGCTTCTTGTCTCTTATTTCTTCTCCTGCCTTGCCTTCTTTCTTCTTCTTCTTCTGATCTTTGCAGAGTCTTCACTTGGCCTCTCTTCGTTCTTTTCTTTTGCCTTGCCTTCCTTCTTTCTGCTCTTTAGTTCTCTACGAAAGCTTCTCCTTCTTTTTCTGCTACACAGCCACTTCTTCTTTCTTCTCTTCCTTTTCTGCAGCTGCTAAGTGTTTGCTTCTTCCTTTGATTCTTCTTTCCTGCGCACACCACGGCCAAAGCAAAACCTACCCCCGTCCCTCTACCCAAACGTCTCTCTCTTTCTCTGCAATTCGCTCAATGATGCTCTCCAAGAGCTACACGGGTAATCGGGTCGGCTTTGCACCCGGGACCAGGCGCACCGGCAGGTGGTGATGCGCGAGGAGTGCTCAAGGTTAGGGTCGGGTCGGATCCCGCCAGATCCACGAGGTCAAGCCGCGGACGAGGCGGGTGTGAGGGCAGGTGAGGGACCTCACCCCTGTGCTTACGGAGGCAGTGAGCTTAAAACACAAAAACAATTTATATTATACCTGTGTTTCGCGATTCCACGATGTGGGACTATCTGATCAGTCCCGATTTCACGCACGCCCGCAGAGCTTCCGTCGTGCAATTGCCCCAGCTGCTGGCCTCGCAGTGCGACTTGCTGGCCTCACTCGCTTCGCGACACTCGCGTGAGTCTGCTGCACCTGCAGCCTGGGATCCCCGGTGCCTGAAGCTGCTACGAGCTCCTCGCTGCTTCGGCTGTCAATGGCGGCAAGAGCTGCAACCTGTCATACACAAGAACGGCCTATTGGCCTAATCAGATTAGCTAGAAACCTTCGCCGTAGCACGGCGAAGATGATGCACAGTGTTGCAGGCCGCAGGTTGGCCTAGGCGTGCGTGCCTAGGTCAACCTGTGGTCGGAGGTGTGGGGTTGATCGGGGGGTGATTGTGGAGGTCTGGAGTGGCAGTGGAGGGGTGGACTGAGTTCCTGGTGGTGAGGCAGAGCTCACGAGAGGGTTGGCAGGCCGTGTGGAGGGGCGGAGTGGTGTGGGCGGCTCGCCGGAGGGCGGTCGGAGGCGAGGACGATGGAGGTGGTTAGGCACTGTTGGGGGGTAATTGGATAAAATAGCAGGGGGAAAAAGAGAGAGGAGAGGATGGAGAGGGTATCTGGGGTGATCTGGAAGGAATGGAGGCAGCGGAGTGGACGGCGCGTAACTGCCGTCCTTGGGGAAGGACCCTGAGGGAGGGAGCGGCGATGAGGATGAGGTCAGGGACATGCGCGCTTGGTACGGCACGACGCGGGAGGAAGCGGCGGAGTTGACTCTGCTGCTGGTATGGCAGCAGAGAGATGAGAAGTAGGGGAGGAGGTCGCCGGAGCTTGCGGGTCTTTTGGCCGGAGATGGGAGAGAGGAAATATGAGGGGATCTCCATCAAATTCAAGCTTAGGATTTGCGGCAGGGTCTGTTGAGCCTTTTATAGGTGTTGGCCGAACCTTCTAGCACGTGGAAATCGCACAATCAACTCTGCCGGCTCGCCGGAGATGGAAAGAGGGTGGATACCCAAATCTCTCGTACGTTCGCACGAGAGATTGGGTTCACACCAGAGATCGTGATCTGCTTTAGATGGAAGGGAATTCCTCAGAGAATCTCCCTTCCATTTCTGGGAGGGAATCTCTGAGGGATTAGAGAGTAATCCCTCTCTAAACCTCGTTGGAGCTTGGTTCTGCCCTAACAATGGCGGCAGGACCGGTTTGCAAAGGGGGCGAAGAACTTAGGGGGCTCTCTGCAAAGATATTTGAAAGATAGGGACCAAATTGTGATTTGGGTGTACTAAATTGCAAAGTAGGTCAAGATGACCTCCCCTTAGGTCCAAATATTGGTATAAACCTAATTTGGACCTAGGGAATCCAATGGTGAAGTTGGATTTTAGGTTTGACCACGTTTGACTAGACATTTTGCGTAAAAACCCAAATTAGGTTAATTGAAGAGCTAGGACCCTAATCTAGGTCAAACTAGGTTCCAAAGGCTAAATTAAGTGTTCTAAACCCTACAGGATGTTTTTCCATGATTTTTAGAGGGTTTACTTGATTTTTATTCTGACCGGAACTTTGTTAATTTAAGCGGGTCTGTTATAGGGTTACCAAGTGTTATTTAATTCTTAGATTGCATGTAAACCCATTTCTGATTGACTCAACCCATTTTTTTCTCATTTTGACCATTTGACCTATGTTTTTCCTCTGAGAAATCCCGTTTGTGTACTGCAATGGTAAAATTGCAGTTTTAACCTTTATTTCATGTTTTCTTCTTAGAGCACTTGTTCCTTCAGTTAAGCCTTCTTCTAGGTTATGTAGGATCTTTTATCTTCTTTATTGGGTCAAAATGAGCTAGTTATGGCTTATGATGAGGCTCTCATCACCAGCCAAGGTTGAGGCTATGCTCAGGTGGGAGAGACTGCGTACGGTTATTGAGATTCGCAGTTTCCTGGGACTGGCAGGCTACTACAGGTGGTTTTTCAGGGTCTTTTCACATATTGCACGTCCTATGACACAGTTGACCCGGAAGGACGTGCCCTTCACTTGGATAGACGCCTGTGAGGTGTGTTTTCAGGAGTTGAAGGAGAAGCTGACTTCGGCTCCCGTGCTCACCATCCTAGACAGTAGTGGCGGGTTCGTTGTGTACACGAATGCCCCTTTGCAAAGGTTAGGGGGTGTGCTCATGCAGAGGGGTCACGTTGTCACTTACGCTTCACGGCAACTGAAGCCCCATGAGCATAGCTACCCTACCCACGACCTGGAGCTGGCAGCTGTTGTCTTTGCGTTGAAGACCTGGAGGCACTACTTGTACGGTGAGACCTTCGAGATTTTCATAGATTACAAGAGCCTCAGATACCTATTTGATCAGAAGGAACTCAACATGAGACAGAGACGTTGGTTGGAGCTCCTGAAGGACTATACTGCAGCATTTCCTACCACCCGGGAAAGGCCAACGTGGTGGCTGACGCCTCAAGCCGGAAGGTGCCTGCACACTTGGCCAGTTTACAGGTGCAGAGTTGGAGCCTCTTGGAGGAGATGGGCAGTTGGCGACCCTTAGAGTTACGGGGGCACTGTGGGGCAGTGACTGTGACACAACAGACGAGGCCAGAGCTGATAGATCGCATCATCACAGGGCAGATGGGCGACCCGTACTTGCAGACCTTGCGTGACAGAGTACTGTCAGGAGACCCTGGAGACTTCTCTTTTACCGACCAGGTGCTGCGCATGAGGGGATGTTTGTGCGTTCCCAGAGATGAGGAGCTGTTGAGAGAGCTCCTCACTGAGGCACACGGTTCCAGATTCACCATACATCCTTGAAACATGAAGATGTACCATGACTTGAGATGCGAGTTTTGGTGGAGGGGGATGAAGCAGGATGTGGGTGAATTCGTGCAGCAGTGTTTAGTGTGCCAGCAGGTGAAAGCTGAGCATCAAAGGCCCGCAGGGCCGCTACAGCCACTTCCAGTGCCAGAGTGGAAGTGGGAGGGCATCACCACGGACTTGGTGGTGGGCTTACCTGTTACCCAGCGAGGACACGACGCAGTCTGGGTAATCGTTGATAGATTGACGAAGACGGCGCATTTCTTGCCGATCCGAGTCACCTTGGGACTAGCACAGTTGGCAGAGAGGTATATCCGCGACGTGGTACGTCTACACGGAGTTCTGTGGGAGATCGTATCCGATCGGGATACCCACTTTACGTCCCAGTTTTGGGCTGAGTTTTAGCAGGCCCTGGGATGCGGTTGAGGTTCAGTACAGCTTACCACCACCCCCAGACGAACGGACAGTCTGAGCGACGATACAGATACTTGAGGACCTTTTGCGTGCCTGTGTATTGGACTGGAGGGGCTCTTGGGAGGAGCACTTGCCCCTGGCGGAGTTTGCATACAATAATAGTTATCACTCGAGCATCGGCATGGCACCCTACAAGGCCCTATACGAACAGAGGTGTACGGCACCCTTGAGTTGGGTTGAGGTGGGGACCAAGTGGGAGGTTGGCCCCAAACTAATCCGGCAGAGTCAGGAGGTAGTCGAGTATATCCACAGCCGACTTCGCACTATCAGGAGCAGGCAGAAGAGCAACGCAGATTGGAAACGCAGAGTGTTGCAGTTTGAGGTTGGGGATCACGTCTTCCTTCGTGTTTCACCCATGAAGGGCCAGCAGTGGTTTGGGGTAGGAGGGAAGCTCGCGCCGAGGTTCGTGGGGCAAATTTGAGGTCCTAGAGCGGGTTGGACCCGTTGCTTACAGGCTTGCCCTCCCTCCTCAGCTTTCTGGTGTGCACGACGTGTTTCACGTGTCCAACCTTAGGAAGTACGTCACCGATCCCAGTCACGTCCGGAGTCACGAGTGCGTTGAGGTGGGCGACGACCTGACCTACCCCGAGCGGCCAGTGCAGATTCTTGACAGAGCCATCCGTAGTCTGAGACGAAAGCAAGTACCCCTAGTGATGGTCTTGTGGAGGAGCCAGCGATACGAGGAGGCTACCTGGGAGCCTGAGGCGGTGATGCGGGAGCGGAACCCAGAGCTTTTCGTAGGTACGTCTTTTCAGACTGGCTTCGGTCCTCTTTGAGTTTGTTATGCATATATTGTTTTTTCCCGCACCCTAGTTATCGCAAGTTTCGGGGACGAAACTTCCTTTGAGTTTATTATATTGTTACAAATAGGGCATCAAGCGTCGTTTAAGACGTCTGGAAGCCTTCTCAGACGTCTGGTATTAAAATTTTTTGGCGTACGGGTTCGTGTCTGCGTGCATGCGCACGCAGACTGAACCCGCTGCCCTCCTTCTTCTCTTTCCTCTCCCTCCCTGCAGACGCCGCCTTTCCTCTTTCTCTCTCCCCGCGGCTGCCTTAAAAATACGCTTCCCCTCTCCCTCACCCTCACTCCACCGCCTTCTTCTTCTCCTTCTCCCTGTCAGTGCGAGAGCGAGCAAGCGAGAGCGGCAGCAGCGACTGTTGCGGGCGTGTGGGGAGGAGAAGCTGTCGCGAGAAGAAGAAGAAGCTCGACCGTGAGGATGCGAGCTTGCTGGGGCAGCTAGAGCCGGTCGGCGGGAGAGCAGCGAGCGTGTGGAGTCGCGGAGCCGCTACAGCTCAGGCAGCAGGCGGACGTGGGGCGGCACAGCCATGCGCTGCGGGTGGAGAGCGAAAAGGGTCCTGATTCTGGGAAAAATTTTCCAGAATCAGACGTCTAGACTTATGTCCAGACGACGCAGAGAACATCTGGAGGAAGATCCAGACATCTGACAGGTATAATATTTGTTATCTTCTCCTTCTTCCGCGTGTACGGCCATGCAGCTGTTCCGTCGAGTTCTTCTGCACCTCTTCGTGATGAGAGCGGGCGTGTGTGTGCAGGATTTGTTTGGGAGGGCACGAGGGCTCGCCATCCCACACAGATTAGACGTCTGGGCACAGCACCAGATGACGGAGAGGGCCTCCAGACGTCCGGGGTGATATTCTGACGTCTGGAAACCAAGTCCAGACGTTCCAGCGGGCTTCTGGACGTCTGAAGGACTGCGCAGACCAAGGTATGACTTGAGCTACCTTTTAAGATGTCCGGAAGAAGTTCCGGACGTCTGATTTTGGACAGACTGGTTGTTTTTGACCCGTTTAGGATCCGTTCGGAGTCCATTTTCCGCGTTTCAAGTTTCGTTCTTCCCAGATTTAATTCCTCTACCAATTTACAATAATTGTATACTGCTCTGAGTAACTCCTTGTGTTGATCCTTGTGTTAGGACCTCGTTCCTTTGCGGCTCTGGGGGTTGCGGAGGCGCGCGGGATTACCGACCACGCCCCCAGTACTCCCGATTTTGCAGGTAGAGTGGCTCTTTAAATTATTTATCAAAAATTTTACATTTATGAAACAATTAATAGAGTCTAGGGCATTGCATGAACCCTAGGGCTGAAAAATTAAATTGAATGATAGATCCTAAGGCATTACATAAACCCTACGACAAACTAGATTGAATGATAGATCCTAGGGTATGGCATAAATCCTAGGACTGGAAAACTAGTTGAATATATATACATTGCAGTCTTGGAAAAGTAGAAAGGAAACGATAACTGCCTGTAAATTGTTTAACAGCTGCCTGTTTAAGAATGAATAATCACTGTTGAGAACATGGGTTATATGGATATAAAGCTGGAACGGTGAAACCTAAATTGGATGAGTTAAAAGAGCATGAACCCTACGGGGAATTAGGAGTAGAACTCCTGGAAAGTGAATGGAATAGAATTGGGAAAGTGAGCTGGCCCTTAAGTACGGAGTACCAAGGAGAGCAACTGTCCCCCTTTTCAGTGCAGAGCGGAGCTAGCCGCCCCAGGGACCCGGGGTTAGGTCTGGCCACTTTGTACCGACTTTTGGCCCTCGTGTACACAGTACCGATGAGAGCTACTAGTGTAGGGAGAGCACCAGATACCCCACGGGCCTCGAGGTTCTACTAGCCCTCCTACATCGACTTGTTAGGCCCACTGGGGAAACTAGGGTAGTCAAGCGAGGGTGCGCAGACTGTGGAGGGGCAAGACCCCTGTTGGGTTACTGTGGAGGGGCTGGGCCCTTGTTACTGAGAGAGCTCTGCCCTATACTGGTTCCGTGCTGTGCTTTGGGCGCACCCATTAACGGAAATGACTGACCACGTGCCAGTGCGGGGTAGCTACCCGTGCGTTTATCGCACGTGCCGTAGTCACCGTTACGTCTGTCAGCGACCTTGGGGTGGTTGACTGAGGGTAGGACCACCACGGGGGACTCTCCCGGCCAAGAGAGCACCATGTGTTACTTCTACTTTTCGGAAAAGACTGCAATCAAGATCGTTCCCACGAGAAACATTCGAGATCAAGAGAAGGATCTGAGAAATAATTCAATAATGAATAAATGGGAAGAATATAAAGAAAGAAAAAAAAATTATAACAGCTACTGTCCACCTTACTGCTTCTTAGCTTTTAATTGACACTCTACTCAGCGTTTTGCTGACGTGTCACCCTTGTTACCTTTTCAGGACCAGGTGTTGAGTAGCCAGAGTCGGCGGCTGCAGAGGGTGCTGGGCATAGTAGAGTCCAGTAGTGTTACTTGTAGTTCCCACTGTACTTTTCTTGCTGTTGTTGTGAGTAGTTTCTGTTACCCCTGTACTCTTCTCATTGTAAGCTTTATGTATATGTATATGTTTAATTCTCTACTGTTGTGGTGGTGTATACTGTAGTATTTCTTTCTTTACTGCTGTATTTTGTTACTGCTAGTTATATACATGGTGAATGTGGTTTATTTTACTGCTCTTTTGGTTACTTTCTCGTTGGACGACTGGATCTTGGGATCAGTCGAGTCGGTCCGATTCTCGTATCTCGTAGGGATTTGAGAACTGGGTCGTTACAGGAGTGGGAACTAAAGTGATTGGATTCAGTAGGTGTAGGCCGTTAGTTATCAAGGGCTGTGATGGGATCTGGAGCGCAGGTAAGGGATTATAATGAATAGTGGCCATTAGATGTTATCTATAAGAGGGCGCAAAGCTCTGGTTGCTGGTGTAGCAAGTAGGAGCTAAATTAGTTGTTGGATCAAAGGTGGGAAGAACGGATAGTTGACAGGGCTTGTGTTCTTCGTTCTTGCGTAGTTGAGGAATGCACGAGCTCCAGGTCT
Organism: Thalassia testudinum; assembly: GCA_037157565.1. Taxonomy (NCBI): domain Eukaryota; kingdom Viridiplantae; phylum Streptophyta; class Magnoliopsida; order Alismatales; family Hydrocharitaceae; genus Thalassia; species Thalassia testudinum. The sequence continues at coordinate 182,142,510 of JAZHRO010000036.1, read as the reverse complement.
TTTGTGAAAATTTCATAGGAGGCCCTTAGGCGAAACGATAGGAAAATTACAGTCGAAGCCCATTAGTGAAAGGTTTTATATCAAAGAGGTCCTTGGAAGTTTACAATTAAGTCCCTGGTAGTTTTTATATGAAGGGAATGTGAAGGTTTGGAAATTTAGTGAGGACCTAAATGCAAAATAATATTCGAGGTCCTAATGTTGTCAAAGCTTCATGAAACTTTTATAGCAAGTAATTTAAACTTATTAGAAATTATTCCAATAGTTGAATTGCAAATTCGAGAGCTCATTTTGGTGTTCAATTGCCTTTTGTTTCAACCATTTATAGTATTAGTACAAAATCTCCTTATTTTGACCTAATTTTACATTTTTTACACAAATTGAGTGTTTTGGGTTATTTTCCATAAATTTCATACTTAAGCCTTTTCTTAAGTTAATTCATGATGTTTTGACTCAGTTTCTAACTTAATTTAGATATTTTAATTATGATAAGGCATATCTCATCACAACTTCACTAACCATTCTCCCATGCACATATCATTTGCAATTTCAAGTCCATGTGTTTCCCTGCTCCAATGGTCACTACAATGACTTTGCCCATGATTTAACCATTTCGATTCCTCTTGTTTTATATTTCGATCACCTTATTTGTAATAGTTTAAGGACGATTCAACCGTTAAGTTTTATGATTTAGATTATATGATGCTAAACCAACAAATGTTAGATTGACTTTAGTGATGAGGTGAAAGATGATTTACATTTTGATGAGAAGTAAAATTAATCAATTAGATATTTTTCATAACCTGTCAATTAAAAGATGAAGTATGAATGTTTGCCAATGTAAGTTACCCTATTCTTAAATTTCTTGATTCCAACGAAGTACCGTTGATCTCATGCTTTGATTTAGTTCGATGTATTCTTGATAAACTTTATTTTAATTCATTCTTAAATAAGTCAACACCTTTGATTTAGCATAATTTGTACAAATCCGAACTCATTATAATAACTACTATCCAGGCATCTTCATCTCTTCTAAAACATTACAGGTTACTTTTCATTTATTGATCTCAAAATATGATAAACTTGTATTCAAAAGTTATTTTTAAAGGGGATCTTAAGTTGATCATATTAGATTAATTTATAATCTTTCAAGTTGACAACTTACTAATAACAATAAGTTCACATATTAAATATCAAAATGGTAAAAGATAATAAATAACATCCGATCATCTTCTAAAACATTACAGCTCACTTGTCATTTATTGATCTCAAAATACAATAAACTTGTATTCAAAAGCTATTTTTGATGGGACCTTAAGTTGATCATATTAGATTAATTTGTGATTTTTCAACTTTGACAGCTTGCTAATAACAATAAGTTTACATATTAAATGTCGAAATCGAAAAATATAATTCCACCCAAAAATTTCAAACTTAGCTCCATCTTGGAAACATCTTCGAATGTTATATTATGATGTGTGATAATTACCTTGGGCAAATTATAATTACGATAGTGTTGCCCATGGTTTAGCATATAAAATCTATAAATCTTTTGATTCAGTGTGAGGGAATATTTTTCATTTTGCTAGTTATGTATCCCTCTCTCTCTCCCCCCCTTTCCCCCTTCTTTCTCTCTGTCCTGAGCATTCCCTTCCTCCCTCATCTTTTTTTTTTTATTTTATTTTATTTTTCTTATACACTATTTAGCATATACATTAATTTCAAATTCCATTTTGCTGTTGATCTTCTCATCTCGTACACTTTCATTAATAGAGATCAATATTGAATGTGTTTTTATAAGAATATGAAATAATTTATATATAAATAAATCTAATCTAAGACACCAATTGGAAATCGAAATATACCGAGTAATGCATTTTGCAATATGTAGTGTGTTGATTTTCCACTGATCGAAAATTAAAATGCTCCAATTGAAAATCATGTTAAACTTTTATATGATTGATTTTTACACTCTTGCAGTGATTAACTGTTGCACATCTATGTCAACTTACGAATTAAAAACTAGTAGATGGTTGAACAATAATAATGAGAAAGAAATTATGCAATGGCACCATGCTAAAAAAGAGAGGCGCATCAACCTTTTGACAATATAATATTACTATAAAAAGTCCCACACATTTCATCACAATATTGCTTAATGATTTGGTATCCAATTATATTAAAATAGCTATCATGCCTTGAAAGTCCATGGACACAGCTGGAATTTTCAATCTCTTTCCAAGCTCACACAAAACATTACATAATTGCATTTGAAACTTGTCCGTTTTTATTAAGTTTAAATGAATTGACTTCGTTTCTTGCTCTCAAACAAAAGAAAATGAATAACCAGGTGGAGCTTTCATTGATAGAAAACACGCCAAATTAAGTTACTGGGTGACCTTTAACGTCTGAAAAGATTGTGTGTGATAAATTAAACTTGAAAGATGGGCAAGTACTTTTTTATTTTTAGAAGGACGTGTGGATAGGCACCTTTTTGTTTTGGAAGGACGTGCGGGAAGGTATTTGGTACCATAAACCGTTGCTAAATCTTTCTGGGAGTTGACTTTGTCTTGGGAGAGGTGGGAGGAGATTTTAGGCAAAAATTGTTTAGATAATCGTCTCTAAGGGCATACAGTAGTGACGATTATAAAATTATTCCTGAAAAATCGTTGCAAATTGTATTTTATGTAGTAGTGCACATACATATCTATTGCCTTTCCCTCTCTTTTCCTTCATCGCACCCCTACCAATCTCACTAGGAATGTAAATTTGGGTTCACATGACCTAAATCTGACTCAACTTGACTCAATTGGATTAAGTAAAATTTAACGCATTTAATTTTTAGATGAGTATGGGTTTTGATTTAGAAATTCGAATGGGTAATGATATGGATATAGGTTTGAGAGTTTGTCCATTTCCCAACCCATTTATCCTATAGTGGAGATGATTAACTATGTATTAGTATAAGGTAACTCTCTGCATGAATATCATATGAGATCATAGTCACCTGCATGAATATCTATAAATTATGTATATTAAGTAACTTATAGGTCAATTGACACATCAATTTATTAATTTGAATTTTAATTACTTTCCCGTGTATAATTCATTAAGTTTAGTTAATTTTTAAATATAATTAAGTAACTAATTATTCAAAAGTAACTACATAATTATGTAACTCTATGTCAAGGCTTTCAAATCATATATTTTGTTATGAGAAAAGCCATTTTTTAGGCCTACAATTTGAGGCTCGAATGTGCCTCAGCAGGATGAATTAGTGGCCTGCGCTTGAAGAATGGGTGGTCGTTTAGTGCCACATCGGTGGCCGCAAGGGTGAGAAGCTTGCATATAAGGATTTTAGTGCATCATTTGGCAAGCTGAAATGAGTATTCCCATATAGGTAGATCGAGCATTCTGAGATGTAATGTGTGAAGGCCTGTGTGGGCGTGGGTCTATTGGGCTAAAACTTGCAAACGTATTAAATAAAAAATCAGGGCCTGGATTAGTAATGGTAGATCTGGCCATTTGGCTATTGATCCTGTGAAAATCTAGGCCTGCAAACCTATTAAATCTATTGTTAGAAGTAAATTTTTGTAAGGCCTTTACTGACGCTTAGATCTATCATTGTTTATATTATATACGTTAGTATAGGTAATTTATATGTTAGTATAGTCTACTTTAGTATAGTTGTATATAAGTTATTTTTGTATCTATCTTTAGGTATTACTCAACATTTTATTTAATTAACTAATTCTATTTATGTACTACTTTGTCTAAACATCCCACTTAACATTTCGCCTATGCCACAATGGTCCTACCTCATCAAGTTAAGTGGTGACGTTACAAATTGCTTCTCCTATTTTATTGTGGTTTCCTTGTGGGTAATGTACTCAACCATATAAAGGAATGTTGCTGATGTGGCTAGTTTAAGCTTCTCACTCTAGTGGAATGCCTGACATTTTTTCCTTCCTTTGAATCTCTGCCCCATTTTCTTTTTGTTCATGAAATGCCTCATCAATATTTTCCTATGCCAATGATAGTATCACATTATGTTGGAAATAGATATTCATTCAATGTCAATGACACACATGCTAGAAGTTTGATACACACATGGTGGAAGTTTGATGCTGTCATTCCTATGCCAATGACAGTATCACATATGGAAGTTTGACACACACAAAATACAATCTTAAAATAAGGTTTGGATGGAGAGGTGATAGAGTTTGTCTTCAATCTTATTTGTTGAAATGAATTTTCTTTTTAATCCACATGAGTCTCTAGCCCTTGACCTTGAAAAGTTAACCTTTCCCTTGTTGCATTTCCAGCCTATCTCCTGAAAATGTCACTTAACACTGTCAGCGAAGGCTTTTTAGTCAGTGTAAATAAGATACTTTAGTATGCATTAATCAAATGATTTCCTTGCTAAAAATAAAATGACTCGTCACCTCTTAGTCCCTTAGGACATCTGGGATGTTCGCCAGACATCTATCCAGACGTCCGGAGAAAGAGCCAGATGTCTGAAAAGACTTTTTCTTTTCGAGGCGTATCGTGCGCACGCCACTCTCTTCGCCCACACCTCACGCCTCACCCTGCAAATAGCCTTACCTCGCACCACTCCCTGTGGCAGCCATCCCTCTCCCCTCACCGTCCCTCCCTTCATATACCCCCTCCTCTCCGTCTCACACCACCACAGCCGAGCGAGAGAGAGAGCAGGGAGCCAGAGAGAGAGCGAGCGGAGAGAGAGTTGCGCTGTTCTGTTGCAGCGCCTGTGGCGAGGGAAGCCAAAGTGGTTCCGCGGAAGTCATTTTTCCTTGGAATCATGACTTCCATGGAATCAGATGTCCAGAGCGACATCCAGACATCTTACCAGACGTCCGGAGGTAGAGTGAGACGTCTGGTAGGGATCTACTTTCCATATTTCCTCTCTGCCAAAGTTCTAATAGTGTATGTATATGTGTTAGAAGTTGGAAGGAGGATCGAGGTAGTTTTAGATGTCCGGGAGCACCTCCAGACGTCTGACGGAACCCTTGGATGTCAGCACTGAGTTCCAAACGTCTGATAGAGGAACACCAAGAAAGGTATCTCTGAGAACTATTTTAAGATGTCTGGGAGCTTTCCCAGACGTCTGATTTCTGTCTGACCGTGTGTTTTTAGGCCCGTACAAGGCCTTAATTTTATCGATTTTCTGCAAACAAAACGTCTCTGTTTTCCATATGAATTTCTCTATGTAATGATACCTTGCTTGTATCATTCTGAACCTTTTTGGCCTATCGATTCATGTTTTAGGTCTCCAGTCCGTAGGGTGTACGGGACCTACGAAGACGTCGAGCCCCCATTCCACCCAGTTACCCTAGTAGAGTTGTTATAACCATAAATCTCCAAATTAATACATGAAAGTAGTTAATCCTAGGACTTGAGATGAACCCTAGGAAGGAATAAACGCATACTCTAGTGTAAATTCTTGAACCCTAGGTTATGGCATGAACACTAGGGCTAGAGGAAAATACATGTGAATGGTTGAGTAATCAAAAGCTGCCTGTATTATTTAGAATGGACTACATACTGTGATAAAAATGGAAATTGAACTGCTTGTTCCATACATTCCAACCCGAATGTAGAAAAAGCTCTTGTACGAACCCTACGGGGAATGTAGACAAGAATACCATAGTATGGAGAACCAGATGGTTCTGGAATATGCTACCCACAAGCAGCTGTTAAGGGAAGTAAGCTGGCCTTCATGTATGTGGTACCAAAGAGAGCAACTATCCCTTGTAGTAGAGGGGAGCTTGCCACCCTTAGGTTGAGACTTGGGGTGAGTTTGGCCACTCTACGTCGACTTTGGTCAGCCCTCGTGTACGTGGTACCGAGGTGAACTACTTAGTGTAGGGGGGAGCTAGCTGCCCCAGGGGGCCCGGGGCTAGGACTAGCCACCTTACACCGACTCTAGTTAGTCCCACTAGGCAAACCGGGATAGTCAGACGAGGGTACGCAGACTTTGGAGGGGCGAGACCCTTATTCTATTTTGAGAGGCCAAAGCCTTGTATTTTTCCGCGCTGTACGTTTAAGCGTACGCGCTAGCGAAAATGACTGACTGCGTACCAGTGTAGGGTAGCTACCCCCGCATTTATCACGTGTGCCGTAGTCATCGCTACCCGCTACGTTGCGACCGTGACCTCGAGGTGGTAGATTGGGTGTTGGACTATCATGGGTGGGGACTCTCTCGGCCAAGAGGGTGCCACGTGTACATCCTGCATCACGGGAAAAACTACAAGCGAGATTGTTCCTGTAGGGACCAAGAAGATTAAATAATGTGATGAATCCTGATTAGAGTTCTCTACGCACCAACATGTATAAGATAGTTGGAAATAGAAAGTTATATGTTAAACTGCTTGTTAAATACATGTTACTTCTTAGCCACCACTCTACTCAGCGTTAGCTGACTCCAGATGTATATCTTTGTACAGGTCAAAGATTTGAGTAGCCCAAGCTACCGGCTGCTGAGGATGCTGGGCCTAGTCGAGCCTAGTTTTAGTTTTACTATTTGGAGTAGTGAGTTGCTATAGTCTTGTTTCCGTTATATGTACTCGTTCTTTTGTGATGGTTGTATTATGACATGTAATATTGTAGTATTACTGTTCTTTTCCCCATGTTGTCAATTTCTTACTGTTTAGCTACTGTACTTGTGTGATTGTGGTTTGAGGAATGTTATTTGGTTATTTCTTGTTGGACGACTGGTCTTGGGATTAGTCGAGGCGAGCCGGTCTTGGGTCCTGTAGGGATCTAGGATCGGGTCGTGACAAAAAACAACACAGTCAATACTGTAAAGACCCGTTCTATTTTGAGCCTTTTATGTCTGGACTGTCAGTCAGACGTCTGGTCAGACGTCAGGATCCCTTCCTAGACATCTGGAAATTGAAAAATCTGTACGCGAAGTTGGTTCTGCGTGCAGCCAGCACGCAAACCTCTTTTCTTCTCTCTTCTTCTCTTCCTCTCCCTTACCTAACCCTAACCCACTCCCTATATAAGAGCCCTCTCCCCCTTCCTCTCTTCTCCACTCCACCACCACCACCTTCCTTCCTCTCCATTGTCGTGAGAGAGACGAGAAAGAGAGAGGGAGCGAGGAGGAGGAGCGACGTAAAGAGAGGGAGGAGGTTGAGCTCGCGAGCTCGGAGAGGCTCGCTGGAGTGCACACGGCCATCGTGGCGTGTGCAGGAGGAGTGTGTCGAGGAAACCTTCCCTGACTTCCTGCATCGGCCGGAGCTGCAGTCGAGAGGGAGGAGCCGCAGTGGAGTGCGGCGAGAGGAGCGGGAGCTCTCTCTGTTACTGGGATTTTTTCCACTATCATACGTTTGGAGTGCCTTCTAGATGATGGGTTGGACGTCTGGTGACGACACCGGATGTCTGAAAGCAAGGTTTAGTGCAGGTACATCCTTTTTACAGTTATGGCCATGCAGGCCGCATCGTAGAGTTGATTTGTTTGGTTAAAAGGGGATTTGCTGCTCTGTCGTGCGTAGGAGCAACTTTAGGAAGGCACGTGGCACGCCCACCCATGCGTTTTGGACGTCTGGGTAGCTTACCAGAAGATCGGAGGCACTCCCAGACGATTGGAGGATAGGTCGGACATCTGGAGCTGAGTCCAGACAATCAAGTAGGGGTCCTAGACATCTGAGGTCGACGTAGGGACTTGAGGTGAGACTCTAGTGATTTTTAAGACGTCTGGACCTTGTGCCAGACGTCTGATTTGGTTCTGTAGTTCTGTTTTTGACCCGTTTAGGATTCGTTTGGGGTTCTTTTTACACAAACGAGATATCTGTGGTTTCCTTGTGAGTTCCTCTACATGTTAGAAATCCTTATACAGTGTTCTGAACATTCCATTGTGGTATGTTCCTTGATAGAGGACTTCAACCCGTTGCGTGTCTAGGGCTTGCAGAGGCACGTGAGTCTATCGTTCGAGCCCCTAGTACTCCTGGATTATCTGGTAGAGTGGTTTCCCCCTATTCTACTTATAAAATATGAATGCATCTATGAAATTTAGATAACTAGAACCCTAGGATGTGGCATGAATCCTAGGACAAGAAATAGTTGCATTGTTTGTATGCGTGTTTGAGATTGCAGTCATAAATGAATGAGCTGAAATGTAAACAACTGCTTGTTAATAAATACGAGCTGCCTGCTAGAATATGAAATGCTTGAGATAACTAAACAGCTACCTATGATATCACTTGTTGCATATGTTAATTTGTGGAAATACGAGCTGAATGTGTATAATACGAGAATGGAAATTGTGAATGATGAAACCCGATATGGAATAATATGGTGAATATGAGCATGAACCCTACGAGGAATTAGGAGTAGAGCTCCTGTGGATGAATGGAAAGATCTGGAAATGTGAGTGGGAAGTGTGCTGGCCCTTGAGTATGTGGTACCAAGGAGAGCGACTGTCCCCTGTTTAGTGTAGAGCGGAGCTAGCCGCCCTTGGGTTGGGACTCAGAATTAGGATTGGCCACTCTACACTGACTTCTGTTGACCCTCGTGTACACCGTACCAGGGAGAGCTACTAGTGTAGGGAGGGAGCTAGCCACCCCACGGGGCCCGGGGTTCAGCTAGCCACCCTACACCGACTTGTTAGGCCCACTGGGCAAACCGGGGTAGTCAGACGAGGGTGCGCGGACTGTGGAGGGGCGAGACCCTTGTTTGGTTTTGAGGGGCGAGACCCCTGTTACTGAGAGGGCTAGGCCCTATACTGTTCCGTGCTATACTTTGGGTGTACCCACTAGCAGAAATAATTGACCGCGTGCCAGGGTAGCTACCCGTGTGCTTATCGTGTGTTCCGTAGTCACCGCTACGTCTGTTCGTAACCTAAGGGTGGTTAACTAGGTGTAGGATCACCATGGGAGACTCTCCCGGCCAGGAGAGCACCACGTGTGCCTTCTACTCTTGGAAAAGACTGCAATCAAGATCATTCCCATGAGGAACATGCAAGATCAAGAAAGAAATCTGAAGGTAAACCAATGGGTGAAAAGGAATTACTTGTAAAATGAAATAATTGGAAAATATAAATTTACCTGTTAGCTTTTACTGCTTTAGTTAGTTTGGTTACCATGCTACTCAGCACTCGCTGACTCCGTTTTACTCATAACCCTTTACAGGTCCAGGAGTTGAGTGTCCCGAGTCACCAACTGCAGAGGGTGCTGGGCCTAGTCGAGCCCAGTAGTAGTTTCTTGCTGTTGTAGTACTTCTTGTTGTTAGTGAGTTCAGACTTTGTTTATTGTTCCTATTATGTGCTTTTGTTCTACTTTCCTGTTGTAGTGGTGATATGTACTGTTAGTAGCTTTTACTTCCTTACTGCTTGAATGCTTTTACTGTTAGTTACCTTACATAGTGAATGTGGTTTATTTTCCTGCTTTTCGATTATTTCTTGTTGGATGACTGGGTCTTGGGATTAGTCGAGTCGAGTCGATCTAGGGTCCTATAGGGATTCGGGAACCGAGTCGTAATAGGTACTAAGACCAAGGCATGGAATTTATAATTCACTTTAAAGCTCAATTATATTGACCTGAAGGGAACTAATGCCAATTGAACGAGTCATTAAGTTAAAAATAGGAACACATCTCAAAAGCAATATATATCATTAATGACCATTTGAATTTAGTATAAACTAATGTCAAGTATAAGGACCTAAACCCCACTACTCCATAAAGAGGGGGGGTAGCCTCATCCACCATATGTTTATGTTAAAAACAATAGTTGTGACTCCAACTGAAAATCCAGATTTCAGTTGGTATGCATTAGAAGAACCAATTGCAAATCAAACACAGTAAGAAAAAGAGGGAAAACAGAAATAATATCTTGTGCGTATGACACAAATAGAAGGTAAATGATAATGATATGCTTATACATTCATTCTTGCAGAAAAGAAGAAATTATGCGAAAATGTCAACTAAGATGCTCAAGGTACCTAAACTTTATAGTGAAATCAACACTGAAATTGTCGCTAAATGGGTGGATTACCAAAAATACGTAAAGGAAAATTAGTGAAGGAAAGTTGTAGATAAAAATTTCAAAAAAATAACATTTGAAAACTTCTTAATTACCTTTTGAGACATGTGGTCTGATAATGACTCTTCTCTCCACAAATATGGCAAGTTCTTTTCTTGGCATTATTTTTTGACGACAAAGCTTCAATAGCAGACTTCATACGCTCTAATTTTCTTGGGTAGCCTTTGGGCTTCACACATACAGGATCCCGAGTATCCAGAAAACTTTCTTGTGACTCCAAATTGGGACGAATGTTAGAGGTGGATGCTTCAGCTACCAACGATTCACGGTGAAAGGTGGTGGAAGTACACAAGATTTGGAATGCTCATTCATTTGGTTCTTAACTTCGGCAACCATCTCCATAGCTAATTCAAGATTTTCTTTGCTTGCTCTTCCCCATTCATGTGCATTAGATAATATGGAACTTAAACCCCATAGCATATGTGGTGTTGGTTGATTATCACCATCATGACAATGAGATTGACCACTGGTAATGAATCTGCTATCAATTCGCCAATGACTCAATAAATAACAATTGGGCAACTCCATCAATCGCTTCTTCCTAAGAATAAACAAGGCATGACAACAAAGAATTCCATCTTGTTCAAATTTCTTACATGAACACCAACATCTTTTTTCATCAATGACATAATCAACGGTGAAGACTTTCTTGCTATTCCCATACATATATATCTCATATGCATTCTTCTCACCGTCACTTGAAACTTTTCTAGATTCACAATCAAATAACTTCTTGAACTCTTCTTGGAATATCATGAAATTAGCAGGACTATAAAAACTAGCAGCTTGCAATTCAAATGGATGATTTGAGATTAATGATGGCTTCGTTCTAAGCCTTTGAAATCTTCTGCTTCTCCACTATTCCAACGAGAATCCAATGCTCGATCATATTGTAGTAATAAAAGCAATAAAATTATGAAGAGCATAAACTAAATCTAGCAGAATGGAAGGGCATTCAGGGGTTGTCCCCGATGGCCTTGGAGTGGTCGGGAGGAAAATGAGGGGCGGCCAATGCAGCTTAGGCCAACCCTTGGAGAGAGGGGGGAGTGATCCAGCATCTTGGCATGATGTCCTCCATGGTGGTGATGAGCTTGTGGAGGTGGAGTGGTCAGCTAAGTGGAAGTGGGCGTGAATGGAACCAATGGAGTCAAGAGTGTGAATTGCCAAGGAAGTGAATGGGGTCACTTGGTCGCCCATGGGGTCTTTTTATAGACTCAAGGGCTTCTCTCTAAAGAGGTGTGGAACTCTCTAGAGAGAGCCCAAGAGTGGCTGACCACATGAGGATAGAAGTGGTCTTTGAGATCCAAATATTGTGGATCTCAATTTGAATGCCTCTTGGTTGCTAAATTTGGCAACCAAGAGGTGGCGCCACTTCAAGAGAGTTCTAGAGAACTCTAGAGAAGTGTGTGTGCATGAATGGGTGTGTGTGTGTGTGTGTGTGTGGTCGTGTCTATGTGGCTAGGTGGCTTAGGTTAGGTCCTAAGGGGTTTGGGTAGGTGTAGGTCTTGAATCAGGGTTACAAACCTTAATTGCTAAGGGGAAAATGCAATTAAACTTAACCTAAGTTTAATTGAATGAGTGTGAACCTAATTGAGAGTAAAATAACTCAATTGGGTTGGGTTTAGGTCAATTTGACTCTCACTAAGTCCAATTGAACTTGTGTGGGTTAAGATCTAAGCTCAATTGGACTAAATGAGTCCAATTGACTTAGGTGAAGGTAATTGACTTTGATCTAAGTCAATTGGATTTGGTGAGGACCTAATTAGGTTCTTAGGTAGGTCTAGAGGTGATGTACTAGGGTTAGGATACCTTAATTTAGGTTCCTATGGGGTTGGGATTAGGTCTAGGGAGCTAGAGATCCAAGATCAAGACTTGAATCTCAAAACAAGGGCTGGAGACCAGTATCAGACGTCCAATAATGTGATTAGACGACTTATACTCAAAAATCAGAAGTCCAGACTTCAGTTCTGGATGTCCAATTTGAGTCAGGGGGAAATCAAGGTTCTATTTTGGGTATTCTGCAGAAATTGGACGTCTGAAAAGTGTCTGGATGTCTAATAACACTGCAGAAGTGGGTTTGAGGTGAGCAGAAGATGGATAAGGGTCCTGGACGTCCTATAACTTATCTGAACTTCCAGATAAGGGTTGGAACTAAGGTTTTAGGGCTTCCTAGGGTATTGTGACCTAATCTAAGGGTGGCTAAGGCGTGGGGTGGTCTCTAGGCTATCCTAGGGCTAGGATGGACTTAAGCTCTTCACATTTTACTGCTTTATTCCTACTTAATAGAATAGAAAACTTTTAACTCCCTTACATTATTATTCCTACATCTAAGCTAAGCCTTCTGCTCTAGTTCTGCTGCAACTCCCATTATTCCTAATCCAGCTTCAGGTCCTGCTCTAGATCTAGCTTCCGATCAGCTTATTGCCTGCAATCGACATAATGCACTTAATCAGCACATTATAACATTATTTCATGCGTAGCTAAAGAAAAGCAGTAAAGATGTAGATAATGCGTATGCATGCATGAATAACCCTAACTTATGCTAAGTCCTAGCTTAATCTAGGTCAATTAAGATCTATGATTGCTACGTAATCATGATTTTTCTGTATTTATGAATTACTGGTAAAATTGTAGAAATAACCCAGTCTTCTTTTCTTCTCAAAATAATTCAACCTGCCCAAGCGACCTTCTGACTGATATGTAGGAGCTTTTATTGACTTTATCAGATCAAATTGAGCTAGTTATGGCTCATGATGGTGTTCCCATCAAGCTCAATCTCCTTCTTCCTAATGTAGCCATCGTGAAGGGCCTTGGTTCTTTGTTTAAAGCTCACGACATAACCATTGGATTCATGACGTAGCTCTTCTAATTCCTAGAGTTGGAGTTTCCTTTCTCAACCACAAAAGTTTAAGTCGAGGTTATACTGGCGAACTGCCCATTGAGCGGGTGCTCCAACTTAATGGGCAAGTGACAAGGCTTTCCAAAAATAATTCTATTCGAGGACATACCAAGGGGAGCCTTGAAGGCTATTCGTTATGCCCATAAGGCATCAATCAGCTTGTTGGACCAATCCTTACGGTCAGGTTGAACCATTTTGTGGAGGATTTGCTTGATCTATCGATTCGACACCTTAACCTGGCCATTCGTTTGAGGATGATATGGAGAAGCGATACGGTAGTGGACTCTATATTTCTTCAAGAGTACTCGGAAAGACGAATGGGTGAAATGACTTCCTCCATCTGAAATAATGGCTCTAGGGATCCCAAAGCACGCAAAGATGTCTTTGATGAATTTGGTGGTAACGACATAGTCAGCGTGGCGCGTGGAAATGGCTTCAATCCATTTCGAGACATAATCAATGGCAACAAGGATGTACTCAAACCGTTAGATGGAGGAAAGGGACCCATAAAATCTATTCCCAAAGATTGAAAATTTCAAGAGCTGGGATGGGTTGCAAGGGCATCATGTCACGACGTGACATTGACCCTAGTGGCTGGCAACTAGTGCAACGCTTGAAGTAATTGTGTGCATCTTGATAAAGGGAGGGCCGAAAGAATCTGCATTACAACACCTTGGCTGCAATTTTCCTCCTGGAAAAATGGCCTCCATAGGCCTGATCGTGGCAAAAGGATAGCACACTGGGAAACTCGCTGTCAGAAACACAGTGACAAATTATCTAATTAGCAGCTACTCTGAAAACTAGTGAATTATCCCAGAAATAATACTTTGCTTCTACAATGAGATGATCAAGCTGGTTTTTAGGCCAGCCTCGTGGACGAGAGCCAGAAGCAATGTAATTAGCGATATCGGCATACCATGGACCACTTGCCACATCTATCGCTAAAAGGTGCTCATCAGGAAAAGATTCATTTAAAGGAAAGGTAAGTCCAATATGGTGTGGGTCAAGTCTCGAGAGATGGTCTACGACTACATTCTGGGCTTCGGCCTTAGATCTTATCTGAAGATCAAGCTCTTGAAGGAGAAGGATCCAACGATTCAATCGAGACTTTGCATCCTTCTTATGCATGAGATGATGAATGGTCGCACGATCTGGAAAGATGGTAACATGAGAGCCCAGAAGATATGAATGGAATTTCTCTAGCCCAAAGACTACTGCAAGTAGCTCCTTTTCAGTGGTCATGTAATTACATTGGGCCTCATCCAGAGTCTTACTGGCATAATACACCATGAAGTGGGTGTTTATTGCGCCTTTGCCCTAAAATGGCTCCAACAGCTAGGTTAGAAGCATCACACATCAGCTCAAAGTTGAGGGACCAATCAGGTGGTTGGAGAACAGGGGTGTTATGACCCGATCCTAGCTCCTTACAGAACCTGAGATCGGCTCGCCTCGACTAAGTCCCAAGACCCAGTCATCCAACAAGAAATAACCAAAAGTAGACACATTCCACAACCACACATGCAATGTAACTAAGAAAAAATAGATAATAGACAAAAATGGAACTAGAACAAAATATCTCAAAGACATTATATGCCACAAGCGGAAAAAGTACTGTTACAGACATAGCCATCACAACTAGAATAGAGAAAAATATAACAAAACATAGTGGAAACAGTTACTACATGCTAATGGTATTCACTACAACAAAAAGTCTCTACAACATGAAAGAGAGAAATACTACAACTAGGCAAGGCTGGGCCAAGCACCCTCGGCAACCGGTGGCACTGGCTGCTCAACACCCTGACCTGAACACGGTTATATAAATCTATGGTCAGCTAATGTTGAGTAGAGTGGTGATTAAGTCATTTACATGTAATTAAACATAAAAGAAATAAGCAGCTAATTAACCATCAAATTTTCAATTATGTATTATTATTTGTTTCCGTTTAAACATCCATGTGTTTTTGATTCAATTTCTAGTAAGGGTCCACAACATTTCTCAAATCCACTTGTTCCCTAATTTAACGATCTTGATGCAGTTTTCCCCACGATGTAGGATATACACGTGGTACTCTCCTAACCGAGAGAGCACCTCGTGGTAGTCCTATACCTTGTCTACCACCCTAGGGTCATGGCTGCAATGTAGCGGTGACTACAGCACGTGTGATAAGTGCATGGGTAGCTACCATGCAATGGTACGCTGTTAGTGGTTTCTGCTAACGGGTATGCCCAAACGTACACCACAGAATCGAATAGGGGCTACACCCCTCAATAGCTTGCATACCCTCGCCTGGCTATCCTGGTTTGCCCAGTGGGCCTAACAGGAGTCGGTGTAGGGGACCATTCCTAAAGCCAAGTCCTAACCCAAGGGGTGGCTAGCTCCCCCCTACACTAAAGTAATAGTAGCTCTCCTCAGTACCGCATACACGAGAGTTAGCTCACTTTTCACACTCAAGTCCATACAATCAACCATCCCATAGGCAACACATTTCCACTCACATCAGATTTTCATATCACAGTATTCAATCCCTTTTCTAGTTCCCCATAGGGTTCCTACACTATTATTCATCTTATTTCATGATATACATCATATGTTTCCATTCACATTCCGATTCTCATTTGTATAACAGGCAGCTCATGATTTAATAAATTAAGCAATCACCACATCACTTAATTATTTAGTTGCAAGCAGTAAAGACTTTAACATGTATTTCAGAGTATAACAGCGTGGCTGAAGTAATATACATTCATTCTTTTCAGCCCTAGGGTTCATTTCATATCCTAGGGGTCGATCAGATCATTCTAATATAGCATGCACTTTCATCATTTAAACTATAGTATTAAAGAAGACCACTCTACCAGGGTATTCGGGTGGAATGGGGGCTCAAATGGTAGATCCCGTCATCTCCATTGGTCCCATATACACGACGGACTAGAGACCTATACCATTGACCAATCATGTCAAACGAGTTCAAAATTGCATAGATGTGATACTAACATTTAGAGAATTACGAACAGAAACCAACGATACTTCATTTGCATAAAACGGGCATCGTTTGGGCCCCAAATCGCTCAAAAACACACGTACTGACCAAAATCAGACATCTTGGGCGAGTCCCACACATCTTAAACGAATGTAGTATCTCACCTTGCTCTCCTGTGTCTATATCCATCATCTGCTATCCTGCATAGCCATCTAAGGGGTCCTCCAGACGTCTGACACTGCTCCCGGTCATTTGGAAGAGCTGTCAGACGTCTGACATGGTCTCCAGATGTCCTAAAGTGCCTCAAAGAGTGTGCTACGTGCCTTTTGAAAGCCTCGTACCTCCGCATGCACGCACAGGTTAAAAATGTGACACATATATATAAACCTACATGCATGCAAGTTCGTGCAGGGTACATACCTCACACTCTACGTGCTGTCAGATGTCCGATGTCAGCTCTGGACGTCCTATGGATCCGTTAGAGATCTGTAGAGAGTTACTGACGTTTGATACTGCAAAAAAATGACTCCGTAGAATGCCTTGCGAAGCCTCTCTTTGCGAGCTCCAGCTGCTGCAACCGCAGCAATGGCACCTTCCTCGTGAAGGTCTCCCCCTTGCGCGGCTTCTCCTTCCTCTCGAGCTGCTCTCCTCACACTCGCCGCCCCTCTCTCAAGCTCCTCCGAGCTCTTCCTCCGGCTCCCCTCTCCTCCTTCTCTCCCACACACGGCTGTAAGGGGAGAACAGGAAGGTGATGAACGCTAGGGGGAGGCGAACAGAGGCATCCTTCGTTCTCCTTTAGTTGCTGCACTCGCTGCCCCTTCTCCCAAGCTCCTCCGAGCTCCTCACACCTCCGACTCCTTCATTTTCCCACTCTCCCTCCCTCACCCATGCTCTCTTACTTCCTTCCTCCTTCACCCCCACTCTCAACTGCAAGGGGGACGAGGAAGAGGAGGGGAGGCCGTCGACTGCAAGGAGGTGGAGTGAAGGTGGAGGTGGTGGTGGTGGTGTGGAGATGGAGAGGGTGGAAGGGGTGTTATAAAGGGAGGGGTTAGGGTTTAGGTGGGTTTGTGCATGCGTGAGTTGTGGTGGAAGAGAGAGAGCAAAAATTGTGAGGTTGCCCCTGTAAGGTTTCCTCTTCCCTGCAGAGCCCACAAATTTAAACCCAGGGGGTTTAAAAATTGGGCTCTATTTAGGAGCGTAGATTGCGTATTTGAGTAGAAAATGCGTTGTAGTATAGTTGCAAAATACGATCCAACAAAGATATTATTTTATAGAGATAACGAGACTTGAGTCCCGGTCATTTGTCTCTGGGAGGCATTTGTTTTACTTTAGAGTTCGATCTTTTGTCACTCTACTTTGTTTAAAAATGCATGCCGGCTTCCAATCTCCTGATTAAGATTTCACCACTTCTGTTATGAACTCGGATTACATGCGTGTGCGTTAAATAAATCACAAAGGTGAACGTGTGAGTTTCTGTACTTACGATTTTAGTGAGGTGGTGACTATTTACGGAGAATGCATCTATTATTCGATTTTCGATATTCTCGGGAAACGACATGCTTGTTGCGGAATGGATAGACAATTGAAAAAATAGGCAACTTGAATCACGCGAATATAATAGCAATCAATAAGCTCATTGTGATTTCACAACATGGAGATATATATATATATATAAGCATTTTTCATTCATTCAATGGGAGAGTTGTTTGCAACAAAAACTGTAGAGGAAAGCTTGTACAGAAATGCTTGGAATTTAAATCTAGCTACTAGAAAACGACTGCATACAAGAATCATTGGGGAAGAATAAAGACTATGCTACTAAGCAGTAATAGAAAGCAATAAAACTATGAAGAGCATAAACTAAATCTAACAAAACAAAAGGGCATTCAGGGGTGGTCCCTGATGGCCTTGGAATGGTCGGGAGGAGAATGAGGGGCGGGCAATGTAGCTTAGGCCGACCCTTGGAGAGAGAGAGGAGTGATCCAACATCCCGACATGGCATCCTTTGTGGTGGTGGTGAGCTCGTGGAGATGGGGTGGCTAACCTAAGTGGAGGTGGACGTGAATGGAGCCAATGGAGTGAGTGGTGCCAAGAATGTGAATGGGTGCACTTGGCTGCCCATGGGGTCTTTTTATAGACTCAAGGCCGTCTCTCCAGAGAGGTGTGGAACTCTCTAGAGAGAGTCCAAGAGTGGTCGGCCATATGGTTATGAGATCCAAAAAATGTGGATCTCATTTTGAATGCCTCTTGGTTGCTAAATTTGGCAACCAAGAGGTGGCACCACTTCAAGAGAGTTCTAGAGAACTCTAGAGAAGCGTGTGTGCATGAATGGGTGTGTGTGTGTGTGTGTGTGTGTGTGTGTGTGGTCGTGCTCTATGTGGCTAGGTGGCTTAGGTTAGGTCCTAAGGTGTTTGGGTAGGTGTATGTCTTGAATTAGGGTTACAAACCCTAATTGCTAAGAGGAGAGTGCAATTAAACTTAACCTAGGTTTAATTGGATGAGTGTGAACCTAATTGAGAGTGAAATAACTCAATTGGGTTGGGTTTAGGTCAATTGGACTCTCACTAAGTCCAATTGAACTTGTGTGGGTTGAGATCTAAGCTCAATTGGACTTAATGAGTTCAATTGACTTAGGTGAAGGTAATTGACCTTGATCTAAGTCAATTGGATTTGGTGAGGACCTAATTAGGTCCTTAGGTAGGTATAGAGGTGATGTACTAGGGTTAAGACACCTTAATTTAGGTTCCTATGGGGTTGGGATTAGGTTTAGGGAGCTAGAGATCTAAGATCAAGGCTTGAATCTCAAAACAGGGACTGGAGACCAGTACCAGACGTCCAAAAATGTGATCAGACGACTTATACTCAAAAATCAGAAATCCAGACTTCAATTTTGGACGTCCAATCTAAGTCAGGGGGAAATCAAGGTTCTATTTTGGGTATTCTACAGAAATTGGACGTCTAACAAAGTGTCTGGACGTCCAATAACACTGCAGAAGTGGGTTTGAGGTGTGCGGGAGTTGGCTAAGGGTCCTGGACATCCTATAACTTATTTGGACGTCCAGATAAGGGTTGGAACTAGGGTTTTAGGGTTTCCTAGGGTGTTGTGACCTAATCTAAGGGTGGCTAAGGCTTAGGGAAGTCTCTAGGCTTTCCTAGGGCTAGGATGGACCTAAGCTCTTCACATTTTACTGCTTTATTTCTGCTTAATAGAATAGCAAACCTTTAACTCCCTTACATTATTATTCCTACATCTAATCTAAGCCTTCTGCTCTAGCTCTGCTGCAACTCCCGTTATTCCTGATCCTGCTTCAGATCCAGCTCCATATCTGCTTATTGTCTACAATCGACATAATGCAGTTAATCAGCACATTAGAACATTATTTTATGCATAGCTAAAGGAAAGTAGTAAAGATGCAGATAATGCTTATGCATGCATGAATCACCCTAACTTATGCTAAGTTCTAGCCTAATCTTGGTCAATTAAGACCTATGATTGCTGCGCAATCATACCCCCATGCCTAAATCTTACTAGTCCCTAGCAAATGCAAGACTAAATTATTTACAATAAGGGTCCCTAAGGGACTGATTATTTTATCAAGTGTATGCATAGAGATTTTTCTCCATTTTGTTTTCATCCTGTGCTCTAAAAATCTAGACAATCGTGAAAGTGCAGCTATGTAGCTTTTGCAACAGATTCGAGTGAAAAACTAATACACCTCTAAAGACTGTACTTGACCCGTAGTAAAAATTCTAGTGGGATAGGTGGACTTCTTCCCTCGGGGTATTCAAAATATTCTATGAATTTCACCCCGACTTTAGGCTTAGGTAGAGAATCTCTGAGGGAAAAGATTATATATTTGGTGGCTCACTCTCACTTGGTGCTACATAGAGATTAGTACTACAGAATTTAGATTCCCAGACTACTAAGTAACTCAACTCAGAGAAAGACGAGAAAAATATGCTCTCTTCTGATTCCTTTGTATTAATTCTTTCTTTCTCTTTTTCTTTTTCTTTTCTTTTTTTTTTCTTAGAGCACACAACCTCACCAAATTCACATATACGATCTGTATTTGGTGGTCTCACTTGGCATTAACACTTTAATTGAGTTCTCATAACCCTAACACAAAGTCAAAATTCCTTAGCCAGTATTTGGGCGGTCAGAAACACAAAAAATAGGTTAAGGCTATATTTGGTGGATCTCAAATTTATTTGGTAGTATTGCCTCAATGCAACTAAATATTCACTCTTTTTTTCTTTGCTTTTTCTTCTTTTTTCAATTTTTCTTTCTTTTCATCATTTTTTTTCTTTTTTTTTTTCAACATAACACATCCATGAACTTTATTGAGGAGGCATTATTAGGGATTGGTGGTACTCAAGAGACATTGGGTGACTTATTTAGTGGAAGTGCCTACTCACGGCACCGGGAGAGATGGATAGGACGATATATTTCTGACCTTGGCATCAATACCCTCCTTCAGCCGAGGATTCCTTAAGGAATGGTCGTAACCATCCATCTTATCCCTAGTTTTATGAAAACTCGCTCTCTGCGTATTTGCCTCATTTCGTGGCTCTCAAAATTCACTCAAAAATGTGTACACAGGAACCGAGAGCGGAAACTATGCCTAATCTCTGAGTATCGTCACCTAATTATCTAGGATTCCAGATTCCTTACACTAATCTTAGAGCACCAGTACATTCTACTTTCATCTCACAGTATTTGTTGGATTTTTGGAGGAAAATCTGCCTGACTCCCAAAACACTGTCCAAGGGTTCAGGAGAAGACTAAAGACGTTTATCAGCTTTCACCTTGAATCCATTGTAAATTCTACGTGTGTGCAAAAAGTTGTACTGGATTCCAGATTATAGGAATCAACTAGAGGATAAAATCCCTATTGCATTCTCTTAATAAAACAATCTTATTCATGAATGCAATATGGATATATGCTATAAACAAGCAACCTCGTATAATTTGTACTTCGTGAAATTCCCGTATCGGGTTACATTCAGCTTGACCCTAAATTTAGAGCAAAAGGTGAGTGGGTGAGTCGAAAATGACTGTTGCGGATGATTTCTAGCTCCAATGCGAGCATTGGAGGTGGAGTCGGTTGTTCTTTTATTTAAGGTCCTAAAGTACGTTTTACATGCAGCTCTGAGGTTTTCCTAAATGTTGGCATAAAAATTTTTCAGTTTTGTTGTATCTACCCCCCATGCCTAAGTTCTTACGTGTCCTCATGTATGAATATAAAAGAAAATAAATTTGATAGAGGATGGGTGGGTAGAAGTCACCTGGAATTGCTCCTGAAAATATACATTCAGCATCGGCCAACCTGTCAGCATGCACTATGCAGAAAGAAAATATGCTAAAAGAAAAGTATGCTATGTATAAAAATGGTTATATATAAATGATGGTGGAATGTGGGGTGAATGGTATCTATACGTGCTGAGTTTAACGCCTCCAGCTGGGTGAACATTCAATCACACGTCCTCAATAAGATGAATAATCTCGTCAGGTGGAGGAGGTTCCTGGGCCAAAAATGGCTTGAGGCACTGGCCATTAACCGTAGATATATGCTCAGATTTTGGGTCCTTGATTTGGACTGCCCCATTAGGATATGGATGAACCATAACATAGGGGCCAGTCCATTTGGACTTGAGCTTCCCTGCGAAGAGTTTCAGTCATGAATCAAACAACCAGACTCGCTAGTTGGGAGTGAATGCTTTCCTCCGGATGTGGCGGTCATGAAAGGCCTTGGTCTTGTCCTTGTATATTAACGCGTTCTCATAGGCCTCCCGTCGGATCTCTTCTAATTCACTGAGCTAGAGTTTCCATTCTTGACCTCCTGCATCGAGGTCAAGGTTACATTTTCGCATCGCCCAAAAGGCGCGATGTTCCAACTCTACAGGAAGGTGACAGGCCTTGCCATATACCATGCGATATGGTGACATTCTAAGTGGGGCCTTGTATGCGATCCGATATGCCCAGAGTGCATCGATTAATTTGTTGGACCAGTCCTTCCTGTCTGGTCTAACCGTCTTCTGGAGAATCAACTTGATCCGACGGTTAGATACTTCAGCCTGCCCATTGGTCTGCAGGTGATACGAGGTGGCTATACGGTGATGTACCCCGTATTTCTTTACTAATGACCTGAAATGGGCGTGAATGAAGTGGCTTCCCCCGTTGCTAATCAGGGCGTGGGGTATTCTAAATCTCGCGAAGATGTTCTGCAGTACGAAAGAAATGATGGTCTTATGGTTAGCCTGTCTCGCCGGGATAGCCTCGACCCACTTCGAGACATAGTCGACGGTTAATAATATGTACTCGAAGCCATGCGAGTTCGGAAAAGGGCCCATAAAATCGATGCCCCAAACGTCGAACACTTCTACGACCATGATGGGTTGGAGTGGCATCATGTCTCTCCTGGTCATAGAATCGACCGATTGGCATCGTTTGTAGTGTTGGGCGGATTCATGTGTATCTCTGAAGATGGTTGGCCAGAAAAATTCCGACTGCAAAATTTTTGCAGCGGTTTTCCATCCCGAGAAATGACCACCACAAGTATCATTGTGGTAGAAAGATAACACACTGGGGATCTCAGAGTCTGGGATACATCTTCGAATAATTTGGTCCGCTCCAATGCGGAAGAGTAGTGGGTCATCCCAGAGGTATATTTGGCCTATGCAGTGAATTTGGGTTTTTGATCCTTGGATAGGTTCGAGGGAATTTTGCCTGCGGCAAGGTAGTTCACAAAATCCATGTACCAGGGGAACTCAACAGAATGAACTGCCAAAAGATATTCATCCGAAAATTGATCGTGGATAGGCAGGGAATAAGGAATGTGATCTGGGTCCAATCTGGATAGGTGATTCGCCACAACATTCTATTTTCCGGCTTTGTCATGGATTTTGATATCAAATTCCTACAATAGAAGGATCCATCTAATGAGCCGTGGTTTGGCATCCTTCTTTGCCAACAAATGCCGGAGGGCGGAGTGGTCAGTGAAAATGATGACCTTGGACCGTAATAAATACGATCTGAATTTCTCCAACCCAAATACTACTGCTAGCAGTTCTTTCTCGGTGACTGTGTAATTACGCTGAGCCTCATTCAGCATCTTGCTAGCATAGTATATGATGAAGGGTTTTCTTCCCGATGCTGGCCTAAAACAGCACCGACGGCAAAATCAGAACCGTCGCACATCATTTCGAAATTGAGCGACCCGTCGGGTGGTTGGAGAATCGATGAATCAGAGATAGCGCTTCGTAAAGTCTCGAAGGCGCTGAGACATGAGGTGTCGAATTCAAATGGGACATCAGCAACTAGGAGATTCGTCAAAGGCCGTGCAATTTTCGAGAAATCGCGTATAAATCTCTGATAGAAGCCGACGTGACCCAAGAATGATCTGATCTGCTTGACTGAGCTAGGTGGCAGTAAGTAGAAGATAATTTCTGATTTAGCTCGGTCAACCTCGAGTCCATTTTTGGAGATCCTGTGCCCTAGTACTATGCCATCCCTCACTATGAAATGGCTTTTCTCCCAGGATAGTACTAAGTTCACCTCAATACACCGTTTCAGGATCTTGGTGAGGTTATCAAGACAAGATGCAAAATCATCTCCGAAAATGGAGAAGTCATCCATGAATACCTCAACATAGTCCCCAATCATGTCAGAGAAGATGGCCATCATACAACGTCGAAATGTCGCTAGTGCGTTGCAAAGGCCAAAGCGCATCCGCTTGAAAGCGAATGTTCCAAAGGGGCATGTGAATGTGGTCTTGTCTTGATCTTCTGGGCTAATCGCTACCTGATTATACCGGGAGTATCCATCCAGAAAGTAGAGGAAACTATGTCCAGCTAACTGTTCCAAGATCTGATCAATGAATGGCAAAGGAAAGTGATCTTTTTGGGTAGCCGTGTTTAGTTTCCTGTAGTCAATGCAGATCCGCCAAGATGTCGCAGTGCGGGTCGGGATGGATTCGCCCTTATCATTCTTCATGACGGTGAGTCCTGCTTTCTTGGGCACTATCTAGATCGGACTCACCCACTGGCTATCTGAGATTGGATATACAATGCTTGCATCCAACCATTTGATGATCTCCTTCTTAACAACCTCTAGCATATTTGGGTTAAGCCATCTTTGAGGTTGTCTCGAAGGTTTCACCCCCTCATCTGTGTAAATGTGCTGAGTGCAATACAAGGGGCAAAAATCGCGAAGATCAGCAATACTCCACCCGATAGCAGCCCTATGGTCTTGAAGCGTAGAAATCAATTGATGCTCCTGTTCTTGGGTTAAGTAGGCATTGATACTAACTGGGTATGTCTCACTTTCGCCCAAGAACATACTTGAGTGAGTCAGGTAAGGGCTTCAATTCAATCACGGGTGGGTTGGAGTCAGAAATGAGAGTGGGAGGAGCAAAATCGAGGGTGGGAATCTGCTGATCCATGTGTACGTGAATTCCCGCTGAGTCACTCCCTATGAAATCAGTTGTGACTGCGTTAACGGGAAACCCGTTAGCTGTAGTCATGTCTTCCTGCAACAACAGGGGTGATTTAGTAATGTATGGATCAGGATAGCTGGATTCAGGGGTGCTGTGGTCAGAAGCACACCCTAAACAGTCAAATCCTTGGGGAGATATGTGTAGTGCAGTGGTTTCAGTCCCATGTGGATTGAGGTCCGAGAACCCTGATATTGTAGACGAATGAGACATTGGGTCATCACAAAGGAGCCCAATGTTGCCACAGTATGCCGAATTTTCATCTTCACCATCCTCCTCTATTCGATCACAGTCAAAGTTCTTTGTTGCCTTGAATGTATCCAGTTGAAGTCGCTCATTGCCTAGGGCTATCTCCATACACCCAGATGCATGTTGAACGTCGAGTTGCTACGCTAACGTGATTGGTTTTAAAATCCTTGTCGTTGTAGCTTGAAAGCGAAGAACTCGTGTTTAGCAAATAAAATTTATACCGAAATTGGAATTCCGAGTCAAACACAGGGAGGCTACGTTGATCTATATTCACAATTATATATTTTTTTAGAATTTTTCTTGAAAAGCGAGGCGATGTAATTACAATGAAACTATAACAACAAGCAGACTAAAAAAAGGGAGAGAGAGAGAACATGCATTCAATAATTCAAAATGTTTATACAATAAAACCAAATAACAATTACACTAGAAAGCGGGAAATCAACTACACTAGAAAGTAGGAAAATTCTATACTAGAAAGCTGTAAAGAAGAATGGGAGAGAGAAGTTATCCTCCTCGATGGTCGCTTGGAGGATGAGCTAGATGGGACGACGCCTGGACGAAGGAGAATGGAGTAGGACAAAGGAGGACGAAGTAGAAGAACGGGAACGGGGCAGCACGTCATTGTCGTCGTGGGATCCACTTCCGAAGGGGGACGAAAAATTGACTTTATCTCACGAGAAGCATTTCGGGTGTGGGACAAGCTTCTCTTGAGCTTTGGAGAGGGAGAGAAGAGAAGGAAGGGATCAAAATTTCGTGTGGAGGGGGTCTCCTTTTATAGTTGCAAGGAGTAGGGGCAAATTGGTCATTACATCTTTAAAAACATAATTCAGGACCTTTAGTGACGAATAAAACCGTCGCTAAAGGTCTGAACGTGGGCGTAGTGGGCGACGTGTGCGCGCTTGCTCGCCTGCTCGCGTGCGCAACGCTTGTGCACGTTCAGCCATCCTCGCGATCGGACAGCTCAGATCGCGCTATGCCTGCCTCCTCAGTGCGCGCCCGATCGCGTGCGATGCCGCATTACAGCCGCTCGTGCAATAGCGCATGGGCGCTATCGGGCGGGCGTGATCGTTCGATTGCGATCCGACGGTCAATTGAAGGTGTGCCCCCTGCTCCAAATTCCATGTGGCGAGGCTAGAAAGTGCGCTCTTGCTTCGCGTTAGAGCGCTCGACCAACGCGTTGGGGGCGCGTTTGTGTCGAGAGCCTGACTTCAGCACGGGCGTGTCGCAGCCGTTGGATCTCGATCCAACGGCGGGGAAGGAAGGATGTAGGGGCTTCAGCGGTTGCTTGAGGGCAATTGGGCGGCCGAGATGGTGCCACGTGGTGCCATCTTGGCTGTCCATCTTCTGGATGATGTAGATTATGCCACGGGTGTCGGATTGACTCGATTTTTGTGTCATTAGGCTGCAATCATCGATTCGAATCCATCCATGCAGTCAGATTTGTCGTTTGAAGTACAGATTTACACCATCTTAGCCCTTGATCTTCTATGGTTCCCCGGTCACTATTTGATGCTACAGATGCCTGATTAGGGCGATCTTGGAGTCGTTGAACTCCAATCGTCGCCCTGATCACATCTGTACGGTTGGATCTTAGATCCAAGGCTCCGATAAAAAGTTTACCCTGTCCAAGCACATAAAAGGAGACAATTAACCTCCATTTTATTCAAACTATTCTAAATGCAAGATGATGCATGTTATGCAATATTTATAGCATGCAATGCAATCCTATGCTTAAGAACATGCATAAATAGACATCTTAAGTAGTGTAAACGTGTTTACATCATACCCCCATGCCTATCTTTTGCTAGTCCCTAGCAAAAGCTATATGCTATTTATAAAAGAATTAGGTTGGATTATTTGGACATGAGTTATTTTCAATCATTAAGAAAATGTTTACTTAGAATCTGAACTTTTAAAGACACAACAGTGCTCGAGTATCTGCCAAAATGCAGACCGACTCAAGCCCTCGCCTTATTCAAAGAAAAAAAAATATTTTTCTCTTTTTCCTTTTTTTTTGGATTTTCAAATTTTAGGGTTTAAGAGTGGCTTTCTATGGCCATTCAACTCACCTAAGATTTGATGAGAACTCTAAGTTCTAAACATCTTATTATGAATGTGATAGACTCGTTGACTGGCAGTTAAAACAGACTTCGAATTTCTACGCCTCTAGGTGACTTAAAAAAAAGAATTCTACCTAAAGGTGTAGCTTTACAACCGGTAGCTTTCTCCCTACTTTTATTTTTACGGGGTTAACACAAGGGTGAATCCAATGTATATCTCCTCGATTTATTCTACTTCTCCGCTTCTTCCTATGTGTTTTGGGAATTTTCAGTGTATTTATTGAGCTGGGTTCTGGACAACTGGTCGAAGAGCTGTTACCACCGACAACTTGCCAGCCATACTCGTGCGGCGAAGTGTGGTTTATTTCTTTTTTTCTTTTTGATTTTCTTTCTCTTTTTAGGTAGGTGGCTTCCCTGGTTTAAGATTTACCTAAAGGCAGCAAAAAGAGAAAGGTCCAGTGTTTGGGCTCTGGACAACCTACCTATGGGATATTACCCACGATAACTTGCCAGCCATATCATCCTAGAAGGTTCATTGGCTACCTAATTTCCGTTAGAATCGTCGAACAATGAGTCAGTGCAAAGAAAGTGTGTAGATGCTAGAAACTCAAAGTTCCCTCTAATCAGAGGGCTGGTTGATAAGTCGTGTACTTATCACCCAAACTTATTTACTCCAATTACGATAGAATTAAGATGGCGAGGATTCGAAAGACAAATCCACATTTTAGTGGATACACGGGCTAATTAAGTCCAAAGACCTAAAGAATCTTTGTGTTCAAATCATAATGTAGTATTTCCTAAGATTGAAAATTTTCTCAAACCTAAGTTCTCTTTCCTAATTCCATAATTTTTTTTTTATAAAAGAATATAAAACAAATCTACGGAGCTGACTAACAAATTTAGAGATGAATATCCACCCCCCCATGCCTATCTAATGCAATGTCCTTATTGTATTAAAAAGATAAAAAACAGAGTGGAATAGTGTAGAAAGCACCTGAATTGTGTGAATGTCAGGTTCGCTCCGAGATGAAAACTAAAAAGAATTGTATACGTGTTGAATTTTGTACCTTCAACTAGGCAGACTATATAAAGAAGAGAAATAAAAAATTCACAAGTGCAGGTCAGAATCAGAATAGACAGAAGAAACCTCTGACCTGTCAACATAGGTCCACAGATGTGGGCCAGATTGTGGTGTAGACCCATACCCCATAATCGAGAATATCTCAGGTTTTGGATAAAAATTGCCTAAAACCTAAAATCAGAATGCAAGCGGGGTCGGGCCTGCGATTTATGAGGATGCAACCCAAGACCAAAAAGTCGGGTTACAGAGAATTCAAGCTCAAAATGATAATCAATGAATGCGTGCTTGGGTTGGACATCCTCAGAACAGATGTCGTAGGGGTTCTAGTTTGATGGTTTCAGCTTAATAGGAACCCTTCGACTCAATCTTCTATTTCCTCCAAAGTTAGCTTCCTAGATCAGAACTTCTCAGCTTCTATCCTCCTCATTCAGCATGTCAAATTCTAGGACCTCTTGCATATTAATCACCCCATCTGAAATCTCCAAGTCTAAATGATGTGGCTGAATCAAAATTGACTTGGGTCTAATTATCTTAGAAATAGAATCATCGATAAGCTCAACGGGGTGTAACTGACAATCAGGGCATTGAATTGAATCCTCCAGAAAATGCGATTCTAGATCCGTAATGTGTGCCCCATTAAGATCAGTTTCCTCAATTATTGGGCTATCAAATGATCTATCAGATTCCTCAGGCCCAATTGTCTCACAGAAATCATATTCTGTAAACTCGTGTGAGATTTCGCAACGTGAATCTTCACCATCAGAATCGAAGAAATCGAAATCCGTATTAATGTATGTCTCAAAATCATCCATTACTTTCTGGTCCATGGAGACATACGTTTCCTCATATCCCGGCTCAGGGATCTCAGGTGAAGAAATCAGATCATCCTTAATTGATTGCTCTAATTCAATCTGGTCGACCTCGTAACACGTGTCCCCCCAACGGGTGCCTGAGCTGGTTCTGTGATTGGCTCTCCTGAAGGGAGTTCATCTTGGGAATCATCCCACAACTGAACTAAAGCAACCAGAAATCTCATCCTCAATTTCACTAATTTCCTAAGTAGAAACTCACCTGGGTTCTTATCCTTAACATCCTGGAGCCAATCCAACAAATACATATTCAAATCATCAATCATCTGAATCAGGGGCTCCAATCTCTCAATGCAAGGTATTGGCTGAACTTCTAAAGATTGTATGATATTCCTCAAGTTATCCAGAACCTTTTCTTGAACCTGGTTACCCTGAACCAAATGAGCTGGTTCAGGGTTGGGCGGGTTTGGGATCAGTGCAGGGGAATTAATGAATTGAGATTCGTTATACCCTTCCTGATAATAGGTCATTTCAGATTGTTCAAAAGGTGGTGATGACCTAAAGGCAGTGTAATTAGAGGATGGGTAAGAATCAGTGTATCCTTCTTGATTGTAGATCGTATTAGGTTGTTCATGAAAGGATGACGATCTATAATCGATGTGGCTCTAAGAAGGATAGAAATCACAATCAAAGTGTTCAATGTTAAACCCTAAACATGGAGGTCCAGAACTGTATCCCCAATCCGAGTTATCCCAACTAACTGATGGTTGATTACAGTACGAGTCGGGATAATCGTCATGTTGAGGATACTTCAAAACAGGAGGGAAAGAGCGGGAATGCATGTAATATGTGGAAGGATTTATGAGAGATGGGAGGAAGAAAGGTGTCCTGCAATACAAACAATCAAACATGTCCTTAAGTGGGCTAGCCTAAAGACCTACAGAATCCCAAAACCTGTCTTGAGATAAAGAAATGATTTGATCTACTTCTGTCTGTTCAATCCAACCAGTTAGAAGGAGGGACTGGGGAGAAGGTTTTTCCTTCGGCTTGCGCCTCTGGTTCCTAGTGTACCCTCCAGCCACGATCGTTTGATTCTGCTCCCCTAGCTAGACATCAGATTGAACAGAAGAAATAGACTAATCGAAAATAATCTCGTTCTGGGCTCTGAAGAGCGAGTCGAATCCTTAAGACCAACGTCTACTCTATTTTATTTAGGGATAGGTTTGAATGTGCTTTGGAATGTGATGAGCCCTTTATCTGGGTTGTGCCCTTAATGATTGATTGATTTGTTTGTGCGTGCACAACCAATGGTTTTCAAGCAAGATTATTTTTGATGTGGTGAATTTTGGAGTTCAAATCTTGCTTAGTAGCTTTTAGGATTCAACTTTAGGTGTTTTCAAACAAGTTTTTGTTGGCACACCAGGTTTTGCAAGCACAGGTGAAGATGTTTTCCTTTAAAACTTAAAAGAATGTGGAGTGCCTGGTAAATCCCTAAGAGTTAAACCTAATCGGAAACTACTTGATGAATTGATTTTAATTGAAGTGGTGTGGCCCAATCAACTCAAACAATTGGCCTGTTGCACCACTTAATTAGGCACACAAATGATTACCTAATCTGATTTCTACTCAATTATGTGTTTGGATGTGTGTACCGGCTCCAAAGATCAGTTTATCGGTTGAGTTTGAAAATCAGATGAGGTTGTGTACCTTTGTGAGATTTTTTTAATTTTTCTTTTTTTTTAATGTGGGGGTTGGGGTGGGTGTGGGTGTCAAACAACAAACAATCTAACCTTAGAGTTTATAAGAACACCTAGGTTGATTGATGTTTGTGTTATTACGTGGTGGAATGAAATCTAATGGGTGGGAGGTGGGGGATAACTTACAAAACCTTCCACAGTACTTTACTCCAATCTACCGCTTTTGCCTGTCTCGAAAGAGTACTTGCAATCACAATAAGAAAGGAGAGAAGTGAGGTAAATGATTCGTAAGTTGCAAAAACGCGAAGAAAAATCAAAGATCATTGCCTCCCTAGCAACGGCACCAAAATGTTGAACGTTGAGTTGCTACGCTAACGTGTTTGGTTTTTAAAACCTTGTCGTTGTAGCTTGAAAGC
Source organism: Thalassia testudinum (assembly GCA_037157565.1). Taxonomy (NCBI): domain Eukaryota; kingdom Viridiplantae; phylum Streptophyta; class Magnoliopsida; order Alismatales; family Hydrocharitaceae; genus Thalassia; species Thalassia testudinum. The sequence continues at coordinate 182,111,764 of JAZHRO010000036.1, read as the reverse complement.
GAATAACTCATGTTCAACAAATAAAATTTATACCGAAATTGGAATTTCAGGTCGAATACAGGGAAGCTACGTCGATCTATATTCGCAACTATATTTTTTTTAGAATTTTTCTTGAAAAGCGAGGCGATATAATTATAATGAAACTATAACAATCAGATTAAAAAAAGGGAGGGAGAGAAAGAGAGAGAGAGAGAGAGAGAGAAAACATGCATTCAATAATTCAAAATGTTTATACAATAAAACCAAATAAGAATTACACTAGAAAGCGGGAAATCAACTACACTAGAAAGCAGGAAAATTCTACACTAGAAAGCTGTAAAGAAGAATGGGAGAGAGAAGTTATCCTCCTTGATGGTCGCTTGGAGGATGAGCCGGACGGGACGACGCCTTGACGAAGGAGAACGGAGCAGGACGAAGGAGGACGAAGCAGAAGAACGGGAATGGGGTAGCACGTTATTGTCGTCGTGGGATCCACTTCTGAAGGGGGACGAAAAATTAACTTTATCTCGCGAGAAGCATCCCAGGTGTGGGACAAGCTTCTCTTGAGCTTTGGAGAGGGAGAGAAGAGAAGGAAGGGATCAAAATTTCGTGTGGAGGGGGTCTCCTTTTATAGTTGCAAGGAGTAGGGGCAAATTGGTCATTACATCTTTAAAAACATAATTCAGGACCTTTAGTGAGGGATAAAACTGTCGCTAAAGGTTTGAACGTGGGCGTAGTGGGCGACGTGCGCGCGCCTGCTCGCCTACTCGCGCGTGCAACGCTTGCGCATGTTCAGCCATCTCACGATCGGACGGCTCAGATCGCGCTACGCCTGCCTCCTCAGCGTGCCCGATCGCGTGCGATGCCACGTTACCGCCGTGCGTGCAATAGCGCGTGGGCGCTATCGGGCACGCGCGATCGTTCTATCGCGATCCGACGGTCAATTGAAGGCATGCCCCCCACTCCAGATTCTGCATGGCGAGGCTCGAACGTGCGCTCTCGCTTCGCGTTAGAGCACTCGACTAACGCGCTGGTGGCACGTTTGTGTCAAGTGCCTGACTTTAGCGCGGGCGCGTCGTAGCCATTGGATCTCAATCCAACTGCGGGGAAGGACGGATTCAGGGGCTTCATCGGTTGCTTGCGGGCGATTGGGTGGCCGAGATGGCGCCACGTGGTGCCATCTTGGCCGTCCATCTTCTGGATGATGTAGATTGTGCCACGGGTGTCGGATTGACTCGATTTTTGTGTCGTTAGGCTGCAATCGTCGATCCGAATCCATCCATGTGGTCGGATTTGTCGTTTGAAGTGCGGATTTATACCATCTTAGCCCTTGATCTTCTAGGGTTCCCTGGTCACTATCTGATGCTATACATGCCTGATTAGGGCGATCTTGGAGTCGTTGAACTCCAATCGTCGCCCTGATCACATCTGTACGGTTGGATCTTCGATCCAAGGCCTCGATAAAAAGTTTGCCCTGTCCAAGCACATAAAAGGAGACAATTAACCTCTATTTTATTCAAACTACCCTAAATGAAAGATGATGCATGTTATGTAATATTTATAGCATGCAATGCAATCCTATGCTTAAGAACATGCATAAATAGACATCTTAAGTAGTGTAAATGTGTTTACATCAATGCACAATCGATGTTCGCTCGAGCTGTCGCCAGAAATGGGCGACCTAAAATAATTGGTGCATCTCGGAGATTAGGAGGAACTTCCATATCGAGAACGAAAAAATCTACGGGAAAGCAGAACCCACGGAATTTCATGATCACGTTTTCAACCACCCCCCTCGGTGTTTTGACTGATCTGTCAGCCAGCTGAATCGTGGTCGAGGTGGGCTTCAACTCCCCAAATCATAATCGATCAAATACTGCAGTGGGAGTTAGGTTGATGGACGAACCCAAATCTAGAAGGGCCCGATCAAATTGAGAATCCTGTAAGAAGCAGGATATGAGTGGGGTACCAGGGTCTTTCTTCTTCTGTGGTAGGTCAGCTAGAATCACGGCACTACCCTCTTTCGATAGTACCGCCTGTCGTCTAATTCTCGACTGTCGCTTCGAGGTGCAATAGTCCTTGAAGAACCTAGCGACAGCGGGAATGTGATCGATTGCCTCGAGGAGGGGGACCTGAATATGTACTTCCTTAAACATCGATTTCAGGTCCTCAAAATTCCATGTGTCCTTTTTCCGTACTGCATTTCATGTCAGAGCCTCAGGAAAAGGGATGGGAATCTCAGGGTTAAGTGGCCTCTTACCCTTATCTACTGTAGGTGGCTCCTGAGATGAAGGAGTCGAACCCGCCTACGGCGAAGGGTGGGAAAAATCAGGACCCGCCTGCCTAAGTGGTGGGTCGAATGTCTTCCTTCCGCTCCGCAAAGAGACAGCATGTGCATCGGCTTGCTGTCCATGAGGTGGTGGGGGAGCGGAAGGGGCAGAATATGCGGGGTTCTGCAAAGGCAGCTGGCCTTGCGCGTAATCAGGTGGTGCAGGAGGCACCTGTAGTATGGCATGTGCCTGTCCCTATGGTGCCTGAAACTTAGGCGGGGTACCCTGGTTTTGCACATATCGAGGATTCGAGACAGGTTGGGAGGGCAAGGGTCCCTGAGTTCTATGCTCCTGCAACAGCTAGTTCTGCGTGTTCTGTATAGTTTGTATCTGATCAGCAATCGCCTTCATAATCTGCAAGCTATCTTCCGTGGATTTCCTCATTGATTCTTGCAGCTCCTCTTTCAGTGCCTCCAAAAGGTCAGCCCGCTTTGGAGGGTGGTTGGCAGCTTGGTGCAGAGGCTGGTATAAAAAGCGGGGTTGCTGCTGCTAAGACGGGAATGGCTGCTGCCTAGGATATGTGTTTTGCACATTCCTATATTACCTAGTTTGGTAGTGTGGATCTTGATGTGGTCTCTATGGATTACCAGACCAGGAGAAGTTCGGATGCTGGCGCCACCCAGGGTTATATGTCTCTGGATACGGGTTATTACGCCCGTATCCTTGGATAGCACTGACGTCCTCATAAGCCGAAGATGTCTAAGACGTATATCCGTCAAGGGGATACACGTTATAACCTGCGGGTGGTGCATAACCCTGGTCATAGGGTGCCAGATCTAGATTATTTATGGGATCTTGATATCCAGGATCTCGTAAATTCGGAGAAGGCGCATCCCAAGTGAGTAGATTAACTCGAGCAGGTGGGGCTCGGGGTGCGTAGGAAGGTCTTGAGGCAGAGCTCAAGTCAGATTGACCCTGACTGATCTGGTCAATCTTTCTCTCGATTAAGTTTATTCTATGCAGCTGCTTGACGATGATATCCATGTCGGCTCGAATAGACTCGGTGTGAGCCTTGTGGACACCAACCCGCTGCTGACCAGGGCGCTGGAACTGGTTCATGGATGCGACATTCACCGAGTTCTCCGCTAATGATTCGAATAGCTCAAATGCGTTGTTCTCGTCTTTTACGAGGAAATTCCCGCCACTAGATGCATTGGCCAGATACCGATGTGTGTCATCCAGCCCATGGTAGAAGATCTGAGCTAGGTGCCATCTGGGTATACCATGGTGCGGGCACTTCTGGAGAAGGTCGTGAAATCTGTCCCACGCTTCAAGTAACTTCTCCTCAACTCCTTGGGAGAAAGTCGTGATTGCGCATCGCATTGCGTTTGTTCGATCGATTGGGAGGAACTTTTGCAGGAATTCATGTCGTACTTCCGGCCAGGTTCCAATTGGCTTCCTACTGGTCTTGAACCAGTATGAAGCTTTGTCCCTCAGGGAGAACGGGAAAAGCTTCATTAGAACAATCCCGAGATCGATATTCCTGGGTCGGATCGTTTTAGCGAGTCGACTCAGGTCCTCAAGGTGCTGGAATGGATCTTCGCTTGAGTTCCCCTAGAAATGAGTGCTAATCAACCCAATCACATTGGGCTTGAGCTCAAATGCGTCTTCTCCTGTAGGAATTCTGACTAGAGTTGCAACAATTTGTGCGGCTGGGTTGTAGAAATCCCACAGTTGTTCTCCTCACGGTGGGTGCTGCATCTTGTCAAGCGCCGTCAGAATGTGATCCATGCTCTGCTAATGTCGCTCCTCAGATTCAGTGACCTGGGCTTCTAGACGAGCCATCAGGTCCAGATTCTCGATATCCTGACCCGGTCTAGGTCCAGGTCCAGGATTTGCCATGGTGGCTCTGGGAGTAGAAGTGGAGGGAGAAGATGGTCCTGGCGAGGTGACTCACCTCCTTGGGAGTGGCTCCCAAGGTCCAACCAAGCGAGGTCTAAGTGACCTCCTTCCTTGCATACACCACCCAACCCCTAGGTTGGTGTAGCCAAGCAGGACAAGGCTAAGGCCCTGTCAATCAAATGGTCCTTATGGATCAGGTGACCAGATTTTTCGTTAGAAGTTCGAATTCCTGTAGAAAATTCATCGTTCAACCGATTGAAAGTGATTCCTGCCTCTCAAGTTAACCCAGCCAGTTTGGTTACGAGGGGACTAAGGGGAAGGTTCTTCCTTTGGCTTATGCCTCCGGTTCCGTTAACCCCCAAGCCACGGTCATTTGACACTACCCCGCAGACTTAGTCACCAGGTTTGGCAAAAGAGGTTGCAAACACCCAGTAGTACAATAATGAATTCGGGTTGATTTCGTGTTTTACAATTAATTTTAACCCATTTTCTTCAGTGGGGTTTTCTCTTGTTGAGCGGCCCATAAGGTGACCAAGCTCACTGGCTAAGTGCTAGACTTGATTAAGTCTAGGTTAGCCCAAAGTGTGGTCTCTAAGTTGTAACCCTAAAGATTCAGCCTAAGTTTCATGCACTTCTAGGGTTTGTTCTGTTTCAGCAGACCACAAAAGTAATGTTCGTTCTCTAGCAATAATTGGAATCCAATTAACTTAAAATTTTGTGAGTAGATTCCTTTTTCAATTAGCTTTCCATAGAATATTTTTTTGGAATTTTTACTATTTCAATAGAATTTTTAGGGATTTTTGAATGTCAAGGGGTCAGATTTGGAATTTTGACCCCTGGTCGATTTTTTGCTTTGAAACAGTATCAAATGACCTTCAAAAATTTGTGAAAAATATGGAAAATAAAGGCAATGAGATCAGCTTTCAAACCCACCATTTTTAGTCAAAACAAATTCACAGATTGCTCGAAATCGCTTTTTGAAATTTGAAAAATTTTGAATCTGGGTTAGTCTAACCCTCGTGCACTTCTTGAATTTTTAAAAATTTTATACTTGAAATTTTTTAAATGAAGGGTGACGTTTGAAAGATGGTTTGAAAATTAATTTTTGGCCCAAATTTTAGGATTTTCTGCATACTAGTTTTTCGGCAATCGAATTTTTAAATCAGAAGATGGTGGAAAAGCTTTTAAAGAGGTTTGAGTTGAAATCTAAGCTTTCCACACAAAAAAAATGTTTTTTTTTTTCAAAAGGAAAATTTCAAAGAATTCAACAAAAATATCTTTTTTTTTTCTTTTTCTCTTTTTCAAACTACCCTAAGATTCAAAAAGAAACCTAATCCAAATTTTTTTCAAAGATTTTTTTTTTCCTTTACACGACAATGAGTAAAAAATTTTTTTTCAAAGGAAATTGCAAAAAGTAAAACCTAGTCTAAGAATGAGATGATGTGCACCTGGATTTACTTTCCGCGCTCGTTGTGTGCGCAGATCCTGTTCTTTTCCCATTTTTCCTGCACATCAAAAATAAAGTACAGAGAAATCTGTCGGTGGTAGTTTCAAAGATCAAAATCATAAAAAATGACGTTGCCTCCCCGGCAACGGTGCCATTTGTTTGGGAGCGTAGATCGCGTATTTGAGTAGAAAATGCGTCGTAGTATAGTTATGAAATACGATCCAACAAAGATATTATTTTCTAAAGATAACGAGACTTGAGTCCCAGTCGTTCATCTCTGGGAGGCATTTGTTTTACTTTAGAGTTCGATCTTTTGTCGTTCTACTTTGTTTAAAAATGCACACTGGTTTCCAATCTCCTGGTTAAGATTTCACCACTTCTGTTATGAACTCGGATTACATGCACGTGCGTTAAATAAATCACAAAGGTGAACGTGTGAGTTTCTGTACGCACGATTCTAGTGAGGTGGTGATTATTTATGGAGAATGCGTCTATTGTTAGATTTTCGATATTCTTGGGAAATGACATGCTTGTTGCGGAATGGATAGACAATTGAAAAAATAGGCAACTTGTTCGCACGATTTTGTGGGGTTTTAAAAGATAACACGTTGTAATATAGCCGACAAAATGTTCAAACAAATATAGAGAATTTTATTACTCGAAAAACTAGAGTCTCTGAGGTCGAACACAGGGAGCAATCTCAGTACTTTCAAAACCAAAGAATACAACTTTTAAATGAACATAATTGATTCAAAGAGAGAGTTATAAAAAGTATTGCTAAAAGAGAACAAAATTGGACGTCTGATTTCTTTATCAGACGTCTTAAAAGTAGAGTCTTCTTTCTCTCTTCTTTTTCGTTGGCTCTTCTTCTTCTTTTCTTCTGATCCACAGATCTTCTTCTTCTTTGAACTTCTTTCTCTTCTCTTCTCTTCTCTGCTCTGCAAAGACTTCTTCTTCCTGCCTTTGTTTTTTTCTGCAGTCCTTCCTTCTCTCAGATCTTTGCCTTGCTCAGCTTCCTTTCTTCAGAGGTCCTTCTTCTGCTCTTCTATTTCTTTAGTTCTTCTTTTTGCTTTCCTTCGCCTCTTCCTTCTCTTCTTTTTCCTTGCTGCAACGGCTAAGTGTTCGCTTCTGCCTCTCTTCCTTCTTCCCTGCGCATACCACAGCCAATGCAAAACCTACCCCCTTCCCTCTACCGAAATGTCTCTCTCTTTCTCTGCAATTCGCTCAAGGACGCTCTCCCAGAGCCACACGGGTAATCGGATCGAATTTCGCACCTGGGACCAGGCGCACCAGTAGGTGGGTGATGCGCGAGGAGTGCTCAGGATAGGGTCGGGTCGGATCCTGATAACACCACGCAAGGGGGTAGTAATTAGGTTGAATATGGCCCATCTTTAGAATAAAAGGCACAACATAAAGTAGAATAGGAGCATTGCATGCATCAAGTACCAAGATTGCTTATAAACTGTATTAATGGCCATTTGTGTAAAGCATTTGTCAAAGCAGGCCTCAGATGAGCAATCGGACCGCACGGATGGATTCAGGACGACGAACGGAGTCTAACGGACTCAAAATCGGCCAAATCCGACATCCGGAGCTCCCACAATGGGCCCAAGAAATCCTGACCGTTGATCTGGAGATCAACGGCCTAGAACGTGCCACGTCGCCCCGCCCCCGCCGCCCGCACGCCCCCAAGCCAGCCAAGGACGCATCTCGGCCGTTGATCTTCGATCGAATGGCCGAGATCCGCGCGCTCGCCCGCGGTCGCCGCGACAAAGCGCGGGCGTGGCGCAACGGTTAGCGCGCACGCCCGCGTTGCGGCGACGCACGTTCGAGTCGCGCGGAGCAAAAATCGTCTGCGGGCGAAGGGCGCGGCAAAATTGAGCCGCGCGATCAGAAGCGAGCGGCTAGGATCGCGCCACGCGGCGCGACGACAGCGCCCCACCTCCCACGCGCGCGCGCACGCACGCCCGAAGCGCGATCCTAGCGCAGGCGCGGGAGGATCTCAGCCGTCCAATCATCAATCGGACGGCTCTCGTTCGACGTCCACGGATCGCGCCTGAAGAGAGAAAGGGGCGGGCGGCTGACCGGCGGCAGCAGACCTTCACCGACGTATATGGAAGCGGTTTTAGCGACGTTCTGGATGTCGCTAAAGCACATTCTTCTTTTAGGAAGCCCTTAACTCTATTTAAACCCCCTTCTACCACCATTCAAGGCATGCTCTCCCACTTGCAACTACTCCACTCCTCTCCTAGCTAGTCTTAGGCACTCTTGTAATCGCCGGAGACGACGAGCCGCCGACGGAGCCTCCTCCACCGCCGTGGCTGCCCCGTCGCTCTCCACTCTCTCTCTACCTCTCTCTCTCTCTTTTAAAGCTTTCATTTACTTTTGTTGAAGCATGTATTTAATATTGTAAACCATGAACTATGAATGCATGTTTAATGAAATTATTTTTCATTTAGTTGCCTTTTTAATTTCTGTTTAAAGTGCATGATCAAAACCAAAGAGCTTTCTAACCCTAAACTCTCTCTATCTCTCGCTTTTCAAGACCGTTTCTTTCGCAAGCAAAACTCCGCCTTTTTCGTGACAACAAGTGGTAAACAAAATCCGATTTCCACGCCTCCCTGAGATCGACACTCGGACTCACCTCCGTTTACTTCTTTTAAAACCGACGTATCGAGTGCAACTATAACGACACCTCTTAACACGCACGCACGAAGGCACGTCAGTTTTTGGCGCCGTTGCCGGGGAGGCAACGAATTTGTTTTATCACCTCCATTCCACCTTCATTCTCATATCGTCTAATGCCCTATTTTCCTTTTTACTTGACGGATGCAGGAATTCGGCGCATGGACGGCGAAGCGATGCATTCCACTATGGTAGCAAGGAAGTAGACGCCTCGAGTACCGATAGTGAGTACTCTCTCTCTCTCATTGTTTGCTTGCGTGAAAAATCTAAAAAAATCATAAAAACTGAAAAAAATTGGCGTGGTGAATGATTGCTTGACCCACATTCTTAACACATCACCCTACAAAAAATGTACACTCTAATATGCTGGATAAATTCTTGGAGTGCTCTTTTCTCTTTCTCTTGAGTGGTGTTTGCGAAGCCACCGTGAGTTGACCTGGGCCGCACCACTCAACCCTAAAACTGACTCATCTAATAGAAGCTGCACGATCTTTAGGATGAGTACACTAGGGTTTTTAGAGCCTCTACAAAATAAAAGGAAATCTACTTTCACTAAGTTGTGTGCAGAACTTGACGTGCACACTGAAACTTGTTTGAAAAAATTAAGACACGTCAACCCTAAAAAGTACTTAAGTAAGGATGAAACACTAAAAAGACACTATATCTTAACAAATCCTTGCTTGAAAATCATGTTTTGCTAGAAGCACACACTTTGAAAGTAGAACATTAAGAGGCACTACCCCAATCAATGCCTCATCACATCACCCTAAGCACAAGCACTATCCTAGCCCTTTAAAACTGAGTAGACGTGCCCTAGGCAGGACTGAGTTAAGTCTCAAAAGGTTTGGTTTTGTTCGCTAGGCACTTGGCTTTCATTCCCTTGGTAGAATCTGGTGGCTAGGCTGCGGGGCAGTGTCAAACGACCGCGGTTGTGGGGTCTATGGAACCGGAGGCGCAAGCCAAAGGAAGAACCTTCCCTGCAATCCCCTCGTAATCAACCTGGCCAGATTAGCCTTGGGAAGGGGAGTCCAGTGTTTACGGACTTAATCAACCTTTGTGAGATTTCTAGGTCTCCTAAGGAATACACCACAAGGATTAGGCTTGTTTGTTTGATTGAGTGCACAACTCTCTCTCATCTGTTCTTCCCGCATCCCTCCATTTCTTCCATGGATTTCAATGCCTATCCATCTTACCCAAATTACCCCCAACAGGATTTGTATGCTAACCCAAGTAGACCATACCCACAGCCGACTTGGGCTAACCAACCACCAAGTTGGGGATGCAACCTGGAATACCCCTCTTGGCCCAACTATGACCAAACCACACCAACCTCTTATTGGAATACACCTAACATAGCCACCCAAGGGTACGATTCAAATTGTGGGGCTCCATATCTCGATTGTCCTCACGATGCCTCCTCATTTAGGTCCAACCCGCTCTACTGTGATAGGACCTACACTTTAGGAGAACACCAAGAACCCTACCCATCTCAGGATAATAACCAAGAAAGGTCATCTGAATTCAACAACCTTGCCTACTTGACCTTTGGATTAGAAGGAGTTCTAGACAAATGGAAATCAGAAAATGCTCAGAAATCTAGGCAAGCCCAGGATCATCAACCTCTGATTTGGTCCCCTGATGAAGAATCTGACTGGGAGGAGGACTTAGAACCTCAACTATTCTGGAGTAGGACCAAACAGAGAATGGTTCCTCTTGAAGAACTGGACCCTGAACATGATAGAATAGAGGACCCACCCAAGAACTTAAACACCAATATGGATTCTGATCCACAACCTCAACCATACTCTCTTAACCAGGATTTCAAGGAGGAAATCCAAAGGACACCAAATGACACCATGTCAATTCTTGATAACCTCCAATTAGAACTACACAGACAGAATCAAGAATTGGTTAAAGGGCAACAGGCCATGATGGATTTGTTCCAACAATTGGGGAAAGAAGGCCAGAGAAAGATGTTGCACACAACGCCACTCGTAAAGCAAGGACCTACCATGATCAATTGGACTACACCCAGTCATCCTGATTTGGTTCAATCCACCATTGATACCCCTCAAGAGTTGGACAGCTTAATGGATAAAGACAGTAAGGATTCCTTGGAACACAATTTGGGGAGCATTGAGAACAAACATCAGGAGGAAACTGAGAAGGTGAGGGGAGAGGCCTTGGAATCTGAATCTAATCGGCCCAAGAGAAGTAATCCGGTGGGAGTAGCAGCCAACATCGGAGATGGAGAATGGAGTTACAATTTCAAAGAAATTAATTATGAATCGGTTAGAATCCCCATCACAAATTTGGAGGAGGGCCGAGAGAAAGAATATGATCTTGAGGATGAAATTGACCCTACCTCTAATGTAATCCCAAACAGTGAATCTGATACAGAGGAGGTTGAAGAAAATATTCTTGAGATCAAGGGCTTGGAGGGAATGAGCAATGAAACCATAGTTGCGGAAGAGATGGATTCGTCTTTAGAGAGAGGCCTCATGCTTGATTGTAGGGCTCATTATGAAACTCTGGACTTTGTTACCTGCCCAACCAGAATAAAGATCCCGCAACCCGAATGCACTAGAATTGATACACTTTCGATGGATTACAATTTTATGGGGACACAAGCTGAATATAAAACCTACATCTCTAGTGTCTGGCATGCCATATTTGGGGTGCGTTCGTCCACAGCAACTTGTTTGCATGCCCACAGAGTAAGAGAGGATCTGACACGGGCATGCATGATACAGAATTCCCGCCCCTTAGGAACGGGACTCCACCACAACCTTGTTCGCATCTGTGGACTTCTGATTTTGGGTCTGGTTGATTTTGTACAGACCTCCTTGACCCAAGCCATTCTTGTTTGTGCACCGCCCAGTTGGAGGCATTAAACTCAGCGCTTCCTGGGAGGCAACCCAGCGGATTCAGACTGATCTGGTAAGTTTACGTCACTCAGGTACTATCTTTTTGAACCCTTCTGCATCCATGCATCTGCCAATGAGGACATTGTCCAACTTAAGCATGGGGGGGATGGTAAATTGCATAATCCTGAGTTTAATTAATCAGTCTGAATGAATAAATTAAAAAAAAAAAAAAATTGAATTTAGGAAGAAAAACTTAGGCATTAGAAACTTGTCAATAGTGGGAAATAATACAAAAAGAACTTAAACGCTTAGACTTTTCAGGCCTTCAGGCTTAATCAGCCCTAGTGTCCATTAAAATATGGATTTAGCGGCGAATCCTTGCAACTTTAAGCTATTCTAATCCACCTAATAAATAAGGTGATAAGTATACGACTTATCAACTCATCCTCTAACTCAGGAAAACTTTGAGTCTAAGCATCTGCACACATTTCTGCACATACTCACTTCTCGGAGATTTTGACAGAAATTGGGTAGCTAATGAACTCTCTAGGGTGGTATGGCTGGCAAGTTGTCGTGGGTAACAGCCCATTGGCAGGTTGTCCAGAACCCAGCCACAGGCCATTTCTTTTTCACTGCCTCTAGGTACATTTGAGATTAGGGAAGCCACCTACGTAAAAAAAAAAAAAAAAAAAGAAAATAAACCACACTTCACCGCACAAGTATGGCTGGCAAGTGATCGTGGGTAACAGCCCATTGGTCGGTTGTCCGGAGCCCAGCTCAATAATTGCACAAAAAAAAGAAGACCAAAAACACCTAAGGAAGAAGCGGGGAAGTAGTACAAGCCGGGGAGATATACACTGGAAAATCCTTGTGTTGACCCCAAGTAAAATGAACGCAGGGAGAAAGCTACCAATCGAACGAATACACCTTCAGGCAAAAATTTATTTTCTTTTCTGGTCACCTAGAGGCGTAGAAACTCGAAGTCTGTCTCAATTACCGTTAAGTAAGTCTATCACAACATTCACACCAAGATGCTTAGCGCTTAGGGTTTTGACCGAGTTTTGGGTGGGTTGGGTAGCCGTAAAAAGTTACCAACCCACACTGAATTCTAAAAATTCTAAAAAGACATATATAGATATATACGTATACATAAGTATAGTTATATATACAAAGCAAGGATTCGGGCGATTCGTATTTTGGCAGACACCCGGGCGCTGCTTAGTCTTTGTAGATTAAGATCTTCGTATAGTTCCTCTTATTAACAAGTAACGAAGTGCCTAAGCAATTACTTCTTGAATTCGCCAAAGAAATAAAGGCTAGAATAAACCTTGCTAGGGACTAGCAAGGAGTAAGCATGGGGGTATGATAACACCACGCAAGGGGGTAGTAATTAGGTTGAATATGGCCCATCTTTAGAATAAAAGGCACAACATAAAGTAGAATAGGAGCATTGCATGCATCAAGTACTAAGATTGCTTATAAACTGTATTAATGGCCATTTGTGTAAAGCATTTGTCAAAGCAGGCCTCAGATGAGCAATCGGACCGCACGGATGGATTCAGGACGACGAACGGAGTCTAACGGACTCAAAATCGGCCAAATCCGACATCCGGAGCTCCCACAATGGGCCCAAGAAATCCTGACCGTTGATCTGGAGATCAACGGCCTAGAACGCGCCACGTCGCCCCGCCCCCGCTGCCCGCACGCCCCCAAGCCAGCCAAGGACGCATCTCGGCCGTTGATCTTCGATCGAACGGCCGAGATCCCCGCGCTCGCCCGCGGTCGCCGCGACAAAGCGCGGGCGTGGCGCAACGGTTAGCGCGCACGCCCGCGTTGCGGCGACGCGCGTTCGAGTCGCGCGGAGCAAAAATCGTCTGCGGGCGAAGGGCGCGGCAAAATTGAGCCGCGCGATCAGAAGCGAGCGGCTAGGATCGCGCCACGCGGCGCGACGACAGCGCCCCACCTCCCACGCGCGCGCGCACGCCGGGCGGAAACGCGCGCACGCACGCCCGAAGCGCGATCCTAGCGCAGGCGCGGGAGGATCTCAGCCGTCCGATCATCAATCGGACGGCTCTCGTTCGACGTCCACGGATCGCGCCTGAAGAGAGAAAGGGGCGGGCGGCTGACCGGCGGCAGCAGACCTTCACCGACGTATATGGAAGCGGTTTTAGCGTCGTTCTGGATGTCGCTAAAGCACATTCTTCTTTTAGGAAGCCCTTAACTCTATTTAAACCCCCTTCTACCACCATTCAAGGCATGCTCTCCCACTTGCAACTACTCCACTCCTCTCCTAGCTAGTCTTAGGCACTCTTGTAATCGCCGGAGACGACGAGCCGCCGACGGAGCCTCCTCCACCGCCGTGGCTGCCCCGTCGCTCTCCACTCTCTCTCTACCTCTCTCTCTCTCTTTTAAAGCTTTCATTTACTTTTGTTGAAGCATGTATTTAATATTGTAAACCATGAACTATGAATGCATGTTTAATGAAATTATTTTTCATTTAGTTGCCTTTTTAATTTCTGTTTAAAGTGCATGATCAAAACCAAAGAGCTTTCTAACCCTAAACTCTCTCTATCTCTCGCTTTTCAAGACCGTTTCTTTCGCAAGCAAAACTCCGCCTTTTTCGTGACAACAAGTGGTAAACAAAATCCGATTTCCACGCCTCCCTGAGATCGACACTCGGACTCACCTCCGTTTACTTCTTTTAAAACCGACGTATCGAGTGCAACTATAACGACACCTCTTAACACGCACGCACGAAGGCACGTCAGATCCCACCAGATCCGCGAGGTGAAACCGCGGACGAGGCAGGCGTGGGTCGGGTGAGGGACCTCACCCCTGTGCGTTCGGAGGCGATAAGCGGATAACACAAAAACACTTTAAACCATACCTGCGCGTTGCATTTTGCCGATGTGGGACTATCTGGTTCGCCCCAATTTCACGCGCACCTGCAGAGCGTCCTTCGTGCAATTGCCAAGGCTGGGAGCTTCGCAGCGCGCCTTGCTGGCCCTGATCGCTTCGCAACACCCGCGAGAGCCTGCTGCACCTGGAGCCTGGAGCTGCTACGCCTGGAGCTGCTACACCTGGAGCTGCTTCGACCGTCAATGGCGGCAGGAGCTGAAACCTGTCAAACACGAGCATGGCCTATTGGCCTAATCAGACCAGCTGGGCAGCTTTGCCGTGGCACGGCGAAGATGGTGCACGGTGCTGTAGGCCGCAAGATGGCCTAGGCGTGCGTGCCTAGGTCAACCTGTGGCCGAAAGTGTGGGGTTGTTCGGGGGACTGTGGTGGAGGTGTAGAAGGATGATGGATGGGCGGAAGTTGCTCCTGGTGGTGAGGCGGAGCCTCTGAGTTGGTCGGCGAGCTGTGTGCAGGGGCGGAGTGGTGGATGCGGCTCGCCGGAGGTCGGTCAGAGGCGAGGAAGATGGAGGTGGTCAGGCACTGTCGGGGGGCGATTAACTAAAATAACAGGGGGAAAAGAGAGAGGGGAAGATGGAGAAGGTATCTGGAGTGGTCTGGAAGGAAGGGAGGCAGCGGAGTGGATGGCACGTAACTGCCGTCGTCGGGGAAGAAGAACCCTGAGGGAGGAAGCGGCGACGAGGACGAGGTCAGGAGAACGTGTGCCTGGTACTGCGAGACGCGGGAGAAAGAGGCGGAGTTGACTCTGCTGCAGGTATGGCAGCAGAGCGACGAGAAGGAGGGGAGGAGGTCGCCGGAGCTTGCGGGTCTCTTGGCCGGAGATGGGAGAGAGGAAAGTTTGGGGGAATCTTCGTCAATACCAAGCTGAGGATCTGCGGCCGGGTCTGGGGATCCTTTTATAAGTGTTGGCCAAACCTTCTAGCGCGTGGAGATCGCACAATCACCACCACCGGCTCGCCGGAGATGGAAAGAGGGTGGATACCCAAATCTCTCGTGCGTTCGCACGAGAGATTGGGTTCACACCAGTGATTGTGATTGGCTTTAGAAGGAAGGGAATTCCTCAGAGAATCTCCCTTCCATTTCTGGGAGGGAATCTCTGAGGGATTAGAGAGGAATCCCTCTCTAAACCTCGCCGGAGATTGGTTCTGCCCTAACAATGGCGGCAGGACCTGATTGCAAAGGTGGCAACGAACTTAGGGGGCTCTCTGCAATGATTTTCAAAAGATAGGGACCAAGTTGTGATTTGGGTGTACTAAATTGCAAAGTAGGTCAAGATGACCTCCCCTTAGGTCCAAATTTTGGTATAAACCTAATTTGGACATAAGGAATCCAATGGTGAAGTTGGATTTTAGGTTTGACTTCGTTTGACTGGACATTTTGCGTAAAAACCCAAATTAGGTTAATAATGTGCTAGGACCCTAATCTAGGTCAAACTGGGTTCCAAAGGCCAAATTAAGTGTCCTACACCCTAGAGGATATTTTTACATGATTTATAGAGGGTTTACTTGATTTTTATCTTGACCGGAACCTTGTTAATTTAAGCGGATCTGTTTTAAGGTTACCAAATGTCATTTAATTCCTAGATTGCACATAAACCCATTTCTGATTGACTCAACCCACTTTTTATCTCATTTAGACCATTTGACCTATGTTTTGCCTCTGAGAAATCCCGTTTATGTACTGTAATGGTAAAATTGCAGTTTTACCCTTTAATTCATGTTTTCTTCTCAGAGCACTTATTCCTTTATTTAAGCCTTCTTCTAGGTTATGTAGGAGCTTTTATCTTCTTTATTGGGTCAAAATGAGCTAGTTATGGCTCATGATGAGGCTCTCATCACAACTTGAATCACGCGAATATAATAGCAATCAATAAGCTCATTGTGATTTCACAACATGTAGATATATATATATAAAAGCATTTTTCATTCATTCAATGGGAGAGTTGTTTGCAACAAAAACTGTAGAGGAAAGCTTGTACAGAAATGCTTGGAATTTAAATCTAGCTACCAGAAAATGACTGCATACAAGAATCAATGAGGGGATTTTGCATGCATCACTGGGGGAGAATAAAGACTATGCTACTAAGCAATAATAGAAAGCAATAAAACTATAAAGAGTATAAACTAAATCTAGCAGAACAAAAGGGCATTCAGGGGTGGTCCCTAATGGTTTTGGAATGGTCGGGAGGAGAATGAGGGGCGGCCAATGTAGCTTAGGCCGACCCTTGGAGAGAGAGAGGAGTGATCCAGCATCCCGGCATGGCATCCTTCATGGTGGTGGTGAGCTCATGGAGATGGGGTGGCTAACCTAAGTGGAGGTGGACGTGAATGGAGCCAATGGAGTGAGTGGTGCTAAGAATGTGAATGGGTGCACTTGGCCGCCCATGGGGTCTTTTTATAGACTCAAGGGCTTCTCTCCAGAGAGGTGTGGAACTCTTTAGAGAGAGTCCAAGAGTGGTCGTCCATATGGTTATGAGATCCAAAAAATGTGGATCTCATTTTGAATGCCTCTTGGTTGCTAAATTTGGCAACCAAGAGGTGGCACCACTTCAAGAGAGTTCTATAGAACTCTAGAGAAGTGTGTGTGCATGAATGGGTGTGTGTGTGTGTGTGTGTGTGTTGTCGTGCTCTATGTGGTTAGGTGGCTTAGGTTAGGTCCTAAGGGGTTTAGGTAAGTGTATGTCTTGAACTAGGGTTACAAACCCTAATTGCTAAGGGGAGAGTACAATTAAACTTAACCAAAGTTTAATTGGATGAGTGTGAACCTAATTGAGAGTGAAATAACTCAATTGGGTTGGGTTTAGGTCAATTTGACTCTCACTAAGTCCAATTGAACTTGTGTGGGTTGAGATCTAAGCTCAATTGGACTTAATGAGTTCAATTGACTTAGGTGAAGGTAATTGACTTTGATCTAAGTCAATTGGATTTGGTGAGGGCCTAATTAGGTCCTTAGGTAGGTCTAGAGGTGATGTAATAGGGTTAAGACACCTTAATTTAGGTTCCTATGGGGTTGGGATTAGGTCTAGGGAGCTAGAGATCCAAGATCAAGGCTTGAATCTCAAAACAGGGACTGGAGACCAGTACCAGACGTCCAAAAATGTGATTAGACGACTTATACTCAAAAATCAGAAGTCTAGACTTTAGTTCTGGATGTCCAATCTGAGTCAGGGGGAAATCAAGGTTCTGTTTTGGGTATTCTGCAGAAATTGGACGTCTGACAAACTGTCTGGACATCCAATAACACTGTAGAAGTGGGTTTGAGGTGTGCAGGAGTTGGCTAAGGGTCCTGGACGTCCTATAACTTATCTGGACATCCAGATAAGGATTGGAACTAGGGTTTTAGGGTTTCCTAGGGTGTTGTGACCTAATCTAAGGGTGGCTACGGCATAGTGAGGTCTCTAGGCTATCCTAGGGCTAGGATGGACCAAAGCTCTTCACATTTTACTACTTTATTTCTGCTTAATAGAATTGCAAACCTTTAATTCCATTACATTATTATTCCTACATCTAATATAAGCCTTCTACTCCAGCTCTGCTGTAGCTCCTATTATTCCTGATCCTGCTTCAGATCCAGCTCCAGATCAGCTTATTGCCTGCAATCAACATAATGCACTTAATCAGCACATTATAACATTATTTTATGCATAGCTAAAGGAAAGAAATAAAGATGCAGATAATGCTTGTGCATGCATGAATCACCCTAACTTATGCTAAGTTCTAGCCTAATCTAGGTCAATTAAGACCTATGATTGCTATGCAATCAGGCTCACACCCCTACCCTTTTGGGAAATTCTCGAACGACCCTATGGTAACATGAAAGCCCAGAAGATATGAACGGAATTTCTCCAGCCCAAGGACGACTGTCAGTAGCTCCTTTTCAGTGGTCGTGTAATTACATTGGGCCTCATCCAGAGTCTTACCGGCGTAATACACCACGAAGGGGTGTTTATTGCGTCTTTGCCCCAAAATGGCTCCAACAGCTAGGTTATAAGCATCACACATCAGCTTAAAGTCGAGGGACCAATCAGGCAGCTGGAGAATAGGGGCCTTAGTGACAACATCATGAAACTACGTAAATTCTCGAATACAATCAGGGCCTATGTCGAAGAGCACATCGGTAGATAGGAGATGTGTCAAATTTCTAGAAATCTTGGAGAAATCTCCTATGGAAATCAACGTGACCAAGAAACGAGCGGATTTGCTGGATAGAGCTAGGTATGGGTAAATTAGCTATCACATCAAGTTTAGCTCTGTCCACCTTAATAGCCCTTTCAAAGATGATATGTCCCAGAACAATACCTTCGTGCACCATAAAATGGCTTTTCTCCCAGGAAAGCACGAGGTTAACATCAATACATCTCCAAAGGATGCGGGTCAAGTTGGCTAGGTAGTCATCAAAAGTGGGTTCGCAAATCGAAAAGTCATCCATAAAGACCTTATGAAAATCACCCACCATATCGTGGAATATCACTAGCATGTATCTTTGGAAAGTGGTTGGTGCGTTACAGAGTCCGAATGGCATCCTTCTGAAAGTGAAGGTGCCAAAGGGGCAAGTGAAGGTGATTTTCTCTTGGTCCCAAAGGTCAATAGCCACCTGGTTATAGCTTGAGAATCCATCTAGGAAATAAAAGAACTGATTTCCTACTAACCACTCTAGGATTTGGTCAATAAAAGGTAGAGGAAAATGATCTTTCTTGGTAGCAATATTGAGTTTCCTATAGTCTACACACACTCTCCAAGATGTAGGAGTGCGTGTAGGGATGGATTCACCCCTATCATTGACACGGATGGTAAGACCTGCCTTTTTGGGAACATGAATCGGGCTCACCCAAGGGCTGTCGTTGATCGGGTAAATGATGTTTGCATCAAGCCACTTAATAATTTCATTCTTGACGTTCTCCCGCATATTAGGATTGAAATGTCGCTGCATCTTGCAAGAAGGTCGAGCCTCCTCCTCTGTATATATACAGTGAGTCTAATAGGAGAGGCTAATGCCAGTCAAATCAGAAAGAGACTATCCAATGGCTGCCTTATGTTCAATTAGGACCTTCATTAGCTTGCTCTCTTGCTCCCTGAACAATTTTGAACTGATGATTACAGGAAGAGTTTTATTTGGTCCTAAAAAAACATATTTTAGCATGTCAGACAATGCTTTAAGCTTAGGAGTGGATGGGGAAAGATCTGGCAATTCTTGGGACGAGAGTGTCCCAAAAGGATCATAAGAAAGAATAAGAGGAGAAGAAAGTTGGCCCTCAGGTTGGCCAAGGAGAGGGGTGTCTTGGATTGATGGATCTAAGAAAGGAGTGCCCCAATGATCAGCATTTAGGAACAAGGTCCCAGTGTGGAATGTTGCTTCCACCAATTAGGCAGGAAAGAAAGGGCATCCGGTCTTCAAGGGGGTAGACCGGAGGTGAGCAGCCTGGAAATGACTCAGACCATGAGGCATAAGAAGAGGAGTGGACTTCGTCATGGGTTTGATCAGGAAAAGATAAGGGTAAGGGAATGGGAGGGGAAATGTCACAGTGAAGGTCAGTCAGGTGATTGTGATTTTCCAGTGGTTCAACATACAATTTGAATAGGTCCCTACCAATCCGATACATGCACTGAGAGCCATGTCATCGTCAGACATGTCATCCTTGAAAATATCACAATCAAAATTCTTGGCAGCCTTAAAAATGTTAAGTTTGAGGTTTTTAGGCCCCACAACAATCTCAATGCAACCCGATTCACAATCGATATGGGTGCGGGCTATGGCCAAGAAACGTCTATTGAGGATTATCGGATAATCAGAAAGTGAATCAGGGATTTCCATATCTAATACAAGAAAGTCAACAGAAAAATCGAGACTATTGACCCTAACCACTACGTCTTCAACCACACCCTGCTGGATTTTGACAGAGCAATCTGCCGATTGCAATGTAATAGGGGGGATTTCAGATTTTCCAATGCAAATTTCTGGAACGTGATAGGTGGTACGAGGTTAATGGAAGATCCTAAATCCAACAAGGCATGATTAAAATTGCAGCCTTTGATGCTGCATGAAATGAGAAGGGTGCCTGGATCTTTCTACTTCGATGGTAATTTTGATAGTATAGCACAACTCGCATGAGGCGAGAGAACCATCGGGTTCTTGGTTTTCTTTTGTTGTCGCCTAGGTGTAGTGTAATCTTTAAAGAAACGGGCAACAGTCAGGATGTGGTCAATTGCCTCGAGCAAATGAACCTTGATTTCAGTGTCCTTAAACAAATCACATAGATTATCAAAGGTCTGCGTGTTCTTTTTCTTTCCTTTTAGCTCCCTTAGTAGAGCCTTAGTGATGGGATCGACTCTGGTACTAGTTTGGGCATGTCGTCCTCATGAGAATGAGGTGCGCAACCTGAATGAGAGGATGATGAAGAAGATGGGCCAGGATCAGGTTGAGGTGGATCGACGGTCAGTTTGCCACTCCTCATAGTAATCGCAGTGGATGTCACAGGTCCAGTGGGATCATAAGGTGAAGGAGGGTTCACAATAGTGACATATGGTTGATGTGCTACTGTGGGATTAGCTTGAAATCCTGAAGGAGTACTCAGAGCTAGCAAAATCTGGTGAACCTGCCCTTGAGAAGGTTGTACCTGTGGTTGTGGACCGTGAGGTACAAAATTTTATGGGTTTAGGACAGGTTGGACAGAAGAGTGCCCTGAGATCATGTCGTCATGCGTAGTTGACTGATCTCAGCATTCTGCTGTGCCAATTGGTGTTGAAGAGAGGTCATCTTTTCTTCATGGCGGTTAGACATTTTCGTCATCATTCGCATCAACTTATCAAGAGGGCTTGATGCATGATTCGTCTGAGGTGCACAAGGGCCTGGTGGTGGATTTGCCGAAGGATTATATTGGGCCCTTGGGATGACGGGTGCCGAAGGATTATAAGTGTTAACTTATATATATATTTATAATGCCAATTAACTCCTCTATTTTTGCCTTGTGTTGTACATAGTTTTTGAGGCTTTTGTATTTATAATTCTTTCAACTTCTTATTCTTTATACATAAGCTTGTATATAGTTCACTTAGTTGTAAAGAATTAGATACTTATATCTCTTCTTAATTATATATATATAGAGAGAGAGATAAAGTGTAAATAACCTAGTTTAGATTATAACCAATTTTGATGCCTTTAATGTACATATTCTTGAGGCATTTCATAAGTAGATATGTTATTAACATCTATTCATTTGATTTGATTTGTATATAATTGAACTAGATTATTTTGATGTATGTATATTGTATTGACCCTAACTCATTCATTTTATAAATAACATTAGTATTTTTGGAGTAAGAGATTGATTTTGGCTTATAAAGAGTGATGTATATCAATAACTACCATTCAGTGAATGACTTGGAATAAAATTAGCAAAAATTATATACAAATAAAATGACATCCATCTGGATTACACTCTATACTACAAATACGATTTTTACATTAATAAACCCTAACTAACAAGTGATTAGGATGGTACATCCCATGGTCAAATTTGGGCACAAGCTCATTGGGCAATGAAAATCCAATCAAAACACCTCAGAATCATCGCAATTAACTCAATTGCACATCAAATGACTCAATTCAATCGATTAAATTCGTGTAAAACCAATTTGAATCTCTAATCCTCGAATCAAACATGAAAATCAAATCTGTTTCAATTGAGTGAATTATGCTCAATTCAGACCAAGGGGAGGGTCCTTGTGATGACATGAGTGGAAGAACCCTCAAGTGGATTTAGCGTGAGAGGAGATTAGATAGCTACTGAGCTTCAAGTCTCCTCATTACTCTGATGAGTGAGGTGAACTATGATTGAAATAGCGAGGAAAATAGTTAGAAGTGATCATTAAATGTAGGGAAAGACATATGGATCAGAATGAATGGGTGAATTTGCCTCTCTGATATGACTTGATCAGAGAGGACTAATTGAGGAAAAACTAACAGAGAATTACCATTACACTATACTATGGTAATCTAATGCGATTAAATAGTAAATTCTACTCTAATCTACTGATCTAATCTATTTTAAACTACGAAAGCAATAAATCCTATTCTAATTGGACGAATGGGACCTGAGGGAGCCATGGTCGGCGGCCGATGGTGATGAATCAGAGGAAGGGGACTCCAGTGACAAAAGCCCAAGGAGAAGAGCTTAAGATTGCTCTTAGGAGTTACGTGATCCCTAGCAGCAAGGATTGAATAGTGGAAGAGGAGTAGCTACTATTAGTAGTTACGAAAGAAGAGGAAGAAGAACTGGAGTGGGATGAGAGTGACTAGCTCAATAATGAGGGAACCGATCCCCTCTAAAGCTAATTGTAAGGGTGTATTTATAAGGAGTGGGAACTAAAGTGATCGGATTCAGCAGGTGTAGGCCGTTAGTTATCAAGGGCTGTGATGGGATCTGGAGTGTAGGTAAGGGATTATAATGAATAGTGGCCATTAGATGTTATCTATAAGAGGGTGCAAAGCTCTGGTTACTGGTGTAGCAAGTAGGAGCTAAATCAGTTGTTGGATCAAAGGTGGGAAGAACGGACAGTTGACGGGGCTTGTGTTCTTCGTTCTTGCGTAATTGAGGAATGCACGAGCTCTAGGTCTTTTGTGAAAATTTCATAGGAGGCCCTTAGGTGAAACGATAGGAAAATTACAATCGAAGCCCATTAGTGAAAGGTTTTATATCAAAGAGGTCCTTGGAAGTTTACAATTAAGTCCCTGGTAGTTTTTATATGAAGGGAATGTGAAGGTTTGAAAATTTAGTGAGGACCTAAATGCAAAACAATATTTCGAGGTCCTAATGTTGTCAAAGCTTCATGAAACTTTTATAGCAAGTAATTTAAACTTATTAGAAATTATTCCAATAGTTGAATTGCAAATTCGAGAGCTCATTTTGGTGTTCAATTGCCTTTTGATTCAACCATTTATAGTATTAGTACAAAATCACCTTATTTTGACCTAATTTTGCATTTTTTACACAAATTGAGTGTTTTGGGTCATTTTCCATAAATTTCATACTTAAGCCTTTTCTTGAGTTAATTCATGATATTTTGACTCAGTTTTTAACTTAACTTAGACATTTTAACTATGATGAGACATATCTCATCATAACTTCACTAACCATTCTCCCATGCACATATCATTTGCAATTTCAAGTCCATGTGTTTCCCTGCTCCAATGGTCAGTACAATGACTTTACCAATGATTTAACCATTTCTATTCTTCTTGTTTTATATTTCGATCACCTTATTTGTAATAGTTTAAGGACGATTCAACCGTTAAGTTTTATGATTTAGATTATATGATGCTAAACCAACAAATGTTAGATTGACTTTAGTGATGAGGTGAAGGATGATTTGCATTTTGATGAAAAGTAAAATTAATCAATTAGATATTTTTCATAACCTATCAATTAAAAGATGAAGTATGAATGTTTGCCAATGTAAGTTACCCAATTCTTAAATTTCTTGATTCCAATGAAGTACCGTTGATCTCATGCTTTGATTTAGTTCAATTTATTTTTGATAAACTTTATTTTAATTCATTCTTAAATAAGTCAACACCTTTGATTTAGTATAATTTGTACAAATCCGAACTCATTATAATAACTAATATCGAGGCATCTTCATCTCTTCTAAAATAGGTTACTTTTCATTTATTGATCTCAAAATATGATAAACTTGTCAAAAGCTATTTTTAAAGGGGATCTTAAGTTGATCATATTAGATTAATTTATAATCTTTCAAGTTGACAACTTACTAATAACAATAAGTTCACATATTAAATATCAAAATGGTAAAAGATAATAAATAACATCCGATCATCTTCTTCTCTTCTAAAACATTACAGCTTACTTGTCATTTATTGATCTCAAAATACAATAAACTCGTATTCAAAAGCTATTTTTGATGGAGACCTTAAGTTGATCATATTAGATTAATTTGTGGTCTTTCAACTTGACAGCCTGCTAATAACGATAAGTTTACATATTAAATGTCGAAATCAAAAAATATAATTCCACCCAAAAATTTCAAACAACTTAGAAAGCTCGATCTTGAAAACAACATCTTCGAATGTTATATTATGATGTGTGATAATCGCCTTGGGCAAGTTATAATTATGATAGTGTTGCCCATGGTTTAGCATATAAAATCTATAAATCTATTGATACAGTGTGAGGGAAATAATATGTGGTGTACTGTTATTTTTCATTTTGCTAGTTATGTATCTCTCTTTCTCATCTCTCTCTCTCCCCCCTTTCCCCCTTCTCTCTCTCTCCTGAGCACTCCCTTCCTCCCTCATCTTTCCTTTTTTTTATTTATTTTTCTTATACACTATTTAGCATATACAGTAATTTCAAATTCTATCTTTACTGTTGATCTTCTCATTTTGTGCACTTTCATTAATAGAAATCAATATTGAATGTATTTCTATAAAAATACGAAATAATATATATACAAATAAGTTTAATCTAAGACACCGATTGAAAATCGAAATGTACCGAATAATGCATTTTGTAATGTGTAGTGTATTGATTTTTCATTGATCGAAAATTAAGATATTTTAATTGAAAATCATATTAAATTTTCATATGATTGATTTTTACACTCTTCACTATTGCACTCTCACATCAACTTACGCGTTAAAAATTAGTAGATGGTTGAACAATAATAATGAGAAAGAAATTATGCAATGGCACCATGCTAAAGAAGAGAGGCGCATCAACCTTTTAACAATATAATATTACTGTGAAAAGTCCCACACATTTCATCACAATATTGCTTAATGATAGAGTTATTGGGGATTTGGTATCCAATTATATTAAAATAGCTATCATGCCTTGAAAGTCCATGGACACAGCTGGAATTTTCAATCTCTTTTCAAGCTCACACAAAACATTACATAATTGCATTTGAAACTTGTCCGTTTTTATTAAGTTTAAATGAATTGACTTCGTTTCTTGCTCTCAAACAAAAGAAAATGAATAACCAGGTGAAGCTCTCATTGATAGAAAACACGCCAAATTAAGTTACTGGGTGACCTTGAACGTCTGAAAAGATTGTGTATCATAAATTAAACTTGAAAGATGGGCAAGTACTTTTTTATTTTTAGAAGGACGTGTGGACAGGCACCTTTTTGTTTTAGAAGGACGTGTGGGCAGGTATTTGGTACCATAAACCGTTGCTAAATCTTTCCGGGAGTTGACTTTGTTTTGGGAGAGGAGGGAGGAGATTTTAGGTAAAAGTTGTTTAGATAATCGTCTCTAAGGGCATACAGCAGTGACGTTTATAAAATTATTCCTAAAAAATGGTTGCAAATTGTATTTTATGTAGTAGTGCACGTACATATCTATTGCCTTTCCCTATCTTTCCCTTCATCGCACCCCTACCAATCTCACTAGGGATGTAAATTTGGGTTCACATGACCCAAATCTAACTCAACTTGATTCGATTGGATTAAGTAAAATTTAACTCATTTAATTTTTAGATGAGTATGGATTTTGATTTAGAAATTTGAACGGGTATGAGTATGGATATAGGTTTGAGAGTTTGTCCATTTCCCAACCCATTTATCCTATAGTGGAGATGATTAACTGTGTATTAGTATAAGGTAACTCTCTGCATGAATATCATATGAGATCATAGTCACCTGCATGAATATCTATAAATTATGTATATTAAGTAACTTATAGGTCAATTGACCCATCAATTTATTAATTTGAATTTTAATTACTTTCCCATGTATAATTCATTAAGTTTAGTTAATTTTTAAATATAATTAAGTAACTAATTATTCAAAAGTAAATACATAATTATGTAACTCTATGTCAAGGCTTTCAAATCATATATTTTGTTATGAGAAAAGCCATTTTTTAGGCCTACAATTCGAGGCTCGAATGTGCTAGTGGCCTGCGCTTGAAGAATGGGTGGTCGTTTAGTGCCACATCGGTGGAAGCAAGGGTGAGAAGCTTGCATATAAGGATTTTAGTGCATCATTTGGCAAGCTGAAATGAGTATTCCCATGCAGGTAGATCGAGCATTCTAAGATCTAATGTGTGAAGGCCCGTGTGGGCGTGGGTCTATTGGGCTAAAACTTGCAAACGTATCTAATAAAAAATCAGAGCCTGGATTAGTAATGGTAGATCTGGCCATTTGGCTATTGATCTTGTGAAAATCTAGGCCCGCAAACCTATTAAATCTTTTGTTAGAAGTAAATTTTTGTAAGGTCTTTACTGATGCTTAGATCTATCATTGTTTATATTATATACGTTAGTATAGGTAATTTATATGTTAGTATAGTCTACTTTAGTATAGTTGTATATAAGTTATTTTTGTATCTATCTTTAGGTATTACTCAACATTTTATTTAATTAACTAATTCTATTTATGTACTACTTTGTCTAAACATCCCACTTAACATTTCACCTGTGCCGCAATGGTCCTACCTCATCAAGTTAAGTGGTGACGTTGGAAATTGCTTCTCCCATTTTATTGTGTTTTCCTTGTGGGTAATGTACTCAATCATATAAAGGAATGTTGTTGATGTGGCCAGTTTAAGCTTGTCACTCTAGTGGAATGCCTGACATTTTTTCCTTCCTTTGAATCTCTGCCCCCTTTTTTTTTGGTTCATGAAATGCCTCATCAATATTTTCCTATGCCAATGACAGTATCACATCATGTTGGAAATAGATATTCATTCAATGTCAATGACACACATGCTAGAAGTTTGATACACACATGGTGGAAGTTTGATGCTGTCATTCCTATGCCAATGACAGTATCACATATGGAAGTTTGATACACACAAAATGCAATCTTAAAACAAAGTTTGGATGGAGAGGTGATAGAGTTTGTCTTCAATCTTATTTGTTGAAATGAATTTTCTTTTTAATCCACATGAGTCTCTAGCCCTTGACCTTGAAAAGTTGACCTTTCCCTTGTTGCATTTCCAGCCTATCTCCTGAAATTGTCACTTAACACTGTCAGCGAAGGATTTTTAGTCAGTGTAAATAAGATAATTTAGTATGCACTAATCAAATGATTTCCTTGGTAAAACTAAAATGACCCGTCACCTCTTAGTCCCTTAAGACGTCTGGGATGTTCGCCAGACATCTGTTCAGATGTCCGGAGAAAGAGCCAGACGTCTGAAAAGACTTTTTCTTTTCGACGCGTATCGTGCGCACGCCACTCTCTTCACCCACACCTCACGCCTCACCCTGCAAACAGCCTTACCTCGCACCACTCCCTGCGGCAGCCATCCCTCTCCCCTCACCGTCCCTCCCTTCATATACCCCCTCCTCCTCTCCGTCTCACACCACCACAACCGAGCGAGAGAGAGAGCAGGGAGCCAGAGCGAGAGTGGGCGGAGAGAGAGCTTCACTGTTCTGCTGCAGCGCCTGTGGCGAGGGAAGCCAGAGTGGTTCCGCGGAAGTCATTTTTCCCTGAAATCATGACTTCCATGGAATCAAATGTCTGGAGCGACATCTAGACATCTTAGCGGATGTCCAGAGGTAGAGTGAGACGTCTGGTAGAGATCTACTTTCCGTATTTCCTCTCTGCCAAAGTTCTGATAGTGTACGTATATGTGTTAGAAGTTGGAAGGAGGACCGAGGTAGTTTCAGACATTCGGGAGCACCTCCAGACGTCTGACAGAACCCTTGGATGTCAGCACTGAGTTCCAAATGTCTGATAGAGGAACACTGAGAAAGGTATCCCTGAGAACTATTTTAAGACGTCTGGGACCTTTCCCAGACGTCTGATTTCTGTCTGACCGCGTGTTTTTGGGCCCATACAAGGCCCTAATTTTATCGATTTTCTGCAAACAAAATGTCTCTGTTTTCCATACGAATTTCTCCATGTAATGATACCTTATCAGTATCATTTTGAACCTTTTTGGCCTATCGATACATGTTTTAGGTCTCCAGTTCGTAGGGTGTACAGGACCTATGAAGACGTCGAGCCCCCATTCCACCCGGTTACCCTGGTAGAGTGGTTATAACCATAAATCTCTAAATTAATACATGCAAGTAGTTAATCCTAGGACTTAAGATGAACCCTAGGAAGGAATAAACACATACTCTAGTGTAAATTCGTGAACCCTAGGTTATGGCATGAACACTAGGGCTAGGAGAAAATACATGTGAATGGTTGAGTAATCAAAAGCTACCTGTATTATCTAGAATGGACTACATAATGTGATAAAAATGAAAATTGAACTGCTTGTTCCATACATTCCAACCCCTATGTAGAAAAAGCTCTTATACGAACCCTACGGGGAATGTAGACAAGAATACCACAGTATGGAGAATCAGATGGTTCTGGAATATGCTGCCCGCGGGAAGCTGTTAAGGGAAGTGAGCTGGCCTTCGTGTACGTGGTACCGAAGAGAGCAACTATCCCTTGTAGTAGAGGGGAGCTTGCCGCCCTTAGGTTAAGACCTGGGGTGGGTTTGGCCACTCTACGTCAACTCTGGTCGGCCCTTGCATACGTGGTACCGAGGTGAACTACTTAATGTAGGGGGGGAGCTAGCCGCCCTAGGGGGCCTGGGGTTAGGACGAGCCACCCTACACCAACTCTGGTTAGTCCCACTGGGCAAACCGGGATAGTCAGATGAGGGTACGCAGACTTTGGAGGGGCGAGACCCCTGTTCTATTTTGAGAGGGCAAAGACTTGTGTTGTTCTGTGCTGTACGTTTGAGTGTACCCGCTAACGGAAATGACTGACTGCATGCCAGTGCAGGGTAGCTACCCGCGCATTTATCACGTGTGTCGTAGTCACCGCTACCTGCTACGTTGCGACTGTGACCTCAGGGTGGTAGACTGGGTGTAGGACTATCACGGGTGGGGACTCTCTCGGCCAAGAGGGTGCCACGTGTACATCCTGCATCACGGGAAAACTACAAGCAAGATCGTTCCTGTAGGGAACAAGAAGATTAAATAATGTGATGAATCCTGATTAGAGATCTCTACGCACCAACATGTATAAGATAGTTGGAAACAGAAAGTTATATGTTAAACTACTTGTTAAATACATGTTACTTCTTAGCCACCACTCTACTCAGCGTTAGCTGACTCCAGATGTATATCTTTGTACAGGTCAAAGATTTGAGCAGCCCAAGCTACAGGCTGCTGAGGACGCTGGGCCTAGTCGAGCCTAGTTTTAGTTTTACTGTTTGGAGTAGTGAGTTGCTATAGCCTTGTTTCCATTATATGTACTCGTTCTTTTGTGATGGTTGTATTATGACATGTAATATTGTAGTATTACTGTTCTTTTCCCCCTGTTGTTGTCAATTTCTTCCTGTTTAGCTACTGTACTTGTGTGATTGTGGTTTGAGGAATGTTATTTGGTTATTTCTTGTTGGACGACTGGGTCTTGCGATTAGTCGAGGCGAGCCGGTCTTGGGTCCTGTAGGGATCTAGGATCGGGTCGTGGCAAAAAACAACACAGTTGGTACTATAAAGACTCGTTCTATTTTGAGCCTTTTAAGATGTCTAGACTGTTAGTCAGACGTCTGGTTAGACGCCTGGATCCCTTTCCAAACATCTGGAAATTGAAAAATCTGTACACGAAGTTGGTTCTGCACGCAGCCAGTGCGCAAACCTCTTTTCTTCTCTCTCTTCTTCTCTTCCTCTCCCTCACCTAACCCTGACCCACTCCTTATATGAGAGCCCTCTCCCCCTTCCTCTCTTCTCCACTCCACCACCACCTCCTTCCTTCCTCTCACTGTCGTGAGAGAGACGAGCGAGAGAGAGGGAGTGAGAGCGAGGAGCGAGGAGGAGGAGTGGCGTGAAGAGAGGGAGGAGGTTGAGCTCGCTAGCTCGGAGAGGCTCGCTGGAGTGTGCATGGCCACCGCAGCGTGTGCAGGAGTGTGTCGGGGAAACCATCCCTGACTTCCTACAGCGGCCGGAGCTGCAACCGAGAGGGAGGAGCCGCGGCGGAGCACGGTGAGAGGAGCGGGAGCTCACTCTGTTACTGGGATTTTTTCCAGTATCATACATTCGAAGTGCCTTCTAGACGATGGGTTGGACGTCTGGTGGCGACACTGGATGTCTGAAAGCAAGGTTTCGCGCAGGTACGTCCTTCTTGCGGTTACGGCCATGCAGGCCGCACCACAAAGACTATTTGTTTGGCTAAAAGGGGATTTGCTACTCTGTCGTGCGTAGGAGTAGCTTTGGGAAGGCACGTGGCACGCCCGCCCATGCGTTTTGGATGTCTGGGCAACTTACCAAATGATCGGAGGCACTCCCAGACGACTGGAGGATAGGTCAAATGTCTGAAGCTGAGTCCAGATGATCAAGTAGGGGTCCTGGACGTCTGAGGTCGACATAGGGACTTGAGGTGAGACTCTAGTGATTTTTAAGATGTTTGGACCTTGTGCTAGACGTCTGATTTGGTTCTGTAGTTCTGTTTTTGACCCATTTAGGGTTCGTTTGGGGTCCATTTTACGCAAACGAGATATCTGTGCTTTCCTTGTGAGTTCCTATACATGTTAGAAATCCTTATACAGTGTTCTGAACGTTCCATTATGGTATGTTCCTTGATAGAAAATTTCGACCCGTTGCTTGTCTAGGGCTTGCAGAGGCACGTGAGTATCGTTCGAGCCCCTAGTACTCTCGGATTGTCTGGTGGAGTGGTTTCCCCCTATTCTACTTATAAAATATGAATGCATCTATGAAATTTAGATAACTAGAACCCTAGGATGTGGCATGAATCCTAGGACAAGAAATAGTTGCACTGTTTGTATGCGTGTTTGAGATTGCAGTCATAAATGAATGAGCTGAAATGTAAACAAGTGCCTGTTAATAAATACGAGCTACCTGCTAGAATATGAAATGCTTGAGATAACTGAACAGTTACCTGTGATATCACTTGTTGCATAGGTTAATTTGTGGAAATATGAGTTGAATATGTATAATACAAGAATGGAAATTATGAATGATGAAACCTGGTATGGAATAATATGGTAAATATGAGCATGAACCCTACGAGGAATTAGGAGTAGAGCTCCTGTGGATGAATGGAAAGATCTGAAAATGTGAGTGGGAAGTGTGCTGGCCCTTGAGTATGTGGTACCAAGGAGAGCGACTGTCCCCTGTTTAGTGTAGAGCGGAGCTAGTTGCCCTTGGGTTGGGACCTGGGGTTAGGATTGGCCACTCTACATCGACTTCTGTTGGCCCTTGTGTACACTGTACCAGGGAGAGCTACTAGTGTAGGGAGGGAGCTAGCCACCCAACGGGGCCCGGGGTTCAGCTAGCCACCCTACACCGACTTGTTAGGCCCACTGGGCAAACCGGGGTAGTCAGACGAGGGTACGCAGACTGTGGAGGGGTGAGACCCCTGTTTGGTTTTGAGGGGCGAGACCCCTATTACTGAAAGGGATAGGCCCTATACTGTTCCGTGCTGTACTTTGGGCATACCTGCTAGCGGAAACAACTGACCGCGTGCCAGTGCGAGGTAGCTACCTGTGTGCTTATCGCGTGTGTCATAGTCACCGCTACATCTATCCGTGACCTCAGGGTGGTTAACTAGGTGTAGGATCACCATGGGGGACTCTCTCAGCTAGGAGAGCACCACGTGTGCCTTCTACTCCTGGAAAAGACTGCAATCAAGATCATTCCCACGAGGAACATGCGAGATCAAGAAAGAAATCTGAAGGTAAACCAATGGGTGAAAAGGAATTACTTGTAAAATGAAATAATTGGAAAAGATAAATTTACCTGTTAGCTTTTACTACTTTAGTTAGTTTGGTTACCATGCTACTCAGCATTCACTGACTCTGTTTTACTCATAACCCTTTACAGGTCTAGGGTTGAGCAGCCTGAGTCACTGGCTGCAGAGGGTGCTGGGCCCAGTCGAGCCCAGTAGTAGTCTTTTGTTGTTGTAGTACTTGTTGTTAGTGAGTTCAGACTTTGTTTATTGTTCCTATTCTGTGCTTTTGTTCTACTTTCCTGTTGTGGTGGTGATATGTACTGTTAGTAGCTTTTACTTCCTTACTGTTTGTATGCTTTTACTGTTAGTTACCTTGCATAGTGAATGTGGTTTATTTTCCTACTTTTCGGTTATTTCTTGTTGGATGACTGGGTCTTGGGATTAGTCGAGTTGAGTCGGTCTCGGGTCCTTTAGGGATTCGGGAATCGGGTCGTAACAAGTATTAAGACCAAGGCATGGAATTTATAATTCACTTTAGAGCTCAATTATATTGACCTGAAGGGAACTAATGCCAATTGAATGAGCCATTAAGTTAAAAATAGGAACACATCTCAAAAGCAATATATATCATTAATGACCATTTGAATTTAGTATAAACTAATGTCAAGTATAAGGACCGAAACCCCACTACTCCATAAAGAGGGGGTAGCTGTTGGTGCTAGAGCACCACGATCATTTGTTTTGATGATAACAAAACACGTGTTATTTAACATTTGCAATTTGAGTCCTAGATTTCAGGTCAATTGCAAATGTGGACGTGTTTAGACGGAGTTCGAGCTCGCATCCAGGACGGATTGGAGGAGCTTGACGGAAAACAGAGGAGGTTCGCGTGGAGCGACAGATTGAAGATAGAAGACAAGAAGAATAGGATAGATTCTTTTTAATCCTTTCATGTACTTTTATCTTTATTTTTCTTGCTCTTTATTTTCCTTAGAAATTATGTTAAAGAGCCTCAAAGAACCCTCACAGTAGTCCTAGGAACACCGGCACAACCCTAGGATACTTAGGTTTTCTGTAGAATACTTAGAAAACCAATATAGGGCTCAAACAGCATTTCCAGACGTCTAATCCCAAAATCAGACGTCTGATAAAGTATTTTAAGACGTCTGACTGTTGTTTCAGACGTCTGATAACTGTTAGGCTGGACATAGTTAGTTCTGTCTGATGAAATCAGACGTCCAGACCTTAGACCAGACGTCTTAGGAGACGTCTGATGACTTTGCCAGACGTCTAGTTAGTGGACCGTTGGCTGGCTTAGAAGACACTCAAGAATATGACCGTTAGAGCCTTATCAGACGTCCATAGGACTTTACAGACGTCTGATAAATGACCGTTTTGCCTCGGCTGACCCAAAATCTCTTCTCAGAGATTTTCTAGCCGTTGCAACGTTTGGAAATCAATTCCCACAGTAAAAGTAGGTTTCCAGACGTCCAGACATAGTACCAGACGTCCTGTATGTCGTCTGATGGACTTGCACAAAAACCCTGTTTAGATCTGATTCAAGTCAGGGAGAAACCTGCATAGAATCAGACGTCTGACCTTGGAATCAGACGTCTTAAAGTGGCCTTCCAGACGTCTGATGCCAGAGTTAGACGTCTGATAACCCTGTCAAATGCAATCATTGTCCTGATTTCGGCCTGATTCTCTTGGGCTTTGCACCCAACGGCTATGGAAGCTTTTCCAAGCCTTCCAAAGCCTTCCTAAGGCCTCTATAAATAGAGGGGAGCCTTTGCAACACAAAAAAAGACACACAAGATATACAACATAAGAGACACTTAGAAATACACTTGGATACACTTAGCTACACATTTTCACACTCTTGTGTCCAAGAAGTTCTTGCTCTCCAAGCTCAAGCTCTACATCTTGAGAGCATCAAACAGTTTGCGCGCCCGCTCTCCCGCTGTTGATAACGAGAGCGACGTAGCGCCATCGCGTGGCACACGCACCGCGTCATCGTCGACGCACTCCTTGCAAAGGGGAGTTTCCTATTTCCTATAGAAGCTAGGTTTAATTTTGTTGGCTCTATAGGACTGTTGTTTATTTTATCTTTGTATTTTGGTTGGGTATTCGCTTTGCGAATTCCCGTCTCCTTCGTGGGACAAAATCCTTCTCGTGGAGAGAAGGGGTTGAGGAACGCTACCCTCGTACTTGTAGCGTGGTTGTATTGAGGTTGAATCACCCTCGTTTTAAGTGATTCGGTTTAGTGGATTTGATCAACTAGGTTGATCGGAAAATCCTAACTCGAGAGGGTTAGGTGGTGGTTTTCACCCGGTTTGGGTTTCCACCTAAAAATTACTTGTGCACATTTTGTGATTGCTTATTTTGTGAGATTGCTTTATATATTTTCAATTCTGCATTTTTTTGTCACGCTGATCTCACCCCTCCTAGTACAAGGGTAGAACCTTCAGTAGCCTCATCCACCATATGTCTATGTTAAAAACAATAGTTGTGACTCCAACTGAAAATCCAGATTTTAGTTGGTATGCATTAGAAGAACCAATTGCAAATCAAACATAGTAGGAAAAAGAGGGAAAACAGAAACAATATCTTGTGCGTATGACACAAATAGAAGGTAAATGATAATGATATGCTTATACATTCATGCTTGCAGAAAAGAAGAAATTATGCGGAAATGTCAACTATGATGCTCAAGGTACCTAAACTTTATAGTGAAATCAACACTGAAATTGTCGCTAAACGGGTGGATTACCTGAAATATGTAAAGGAAAATTAGCGAAGGAAAGTTGTAGATAAAAATTTCAAAAATGTAACATTTGAAAACTTCTTAATTACCTCTTGAGACATGTGGTCTGATAATGACTCTTCTCTCCACAAATATGGCAAGTTCTTTTCTTGGCATTATTTTTTGACGACAAAGCTTCAATAGCAGACTTCATACGCTCCAATTTTCTTGGGTAGCCCTTGGGCTTCACGCATACAGGATCCCGAGTATCCAGAAAACTTTCTTGTGACTCCAAATTGGGACGAATGTTAGAGGTGGATGCTTCAGCTACCAACGATTGCACGGTGAAAGGTGGTGGAAGTACACAAGATTTGGAATGCTCATTCATTCGATTCTTAACTTTGGTAACCATCCCCATAGCCAATTCAGGATTTTCTTTGCTTGCTCTTCCCCATTCATATGCATCAGATAATATGAAACTTAAACCCCATAGCATATGTGGTGTTGGTTGATTATCACCATCATGATAATGAGATTGACCACTGGTAATGAATCTGTTATCAATTCGCCAACGACTCAATAAATAACAATTTGGCAACTCCATCAATCACTTCTTCCTAAGAATAAATAAGGCATGACAACAAAGAATTC
This sequence comes from Thalassia testudinum, assembly GCA_037157565.1. Lineage (NCBI taxonomy): Eukaryota > Viridiplantae > Streptophyta > Magnoliopsida > Alismatales > Hydrocharitaceae > Thalassia > Thalassia testudinum. The sequence goes on along the minus strand of JAZHRO010000036.1, from coordinate 182,076,647 downwards.
CATCTTGTTTGAATTTCTTACATGAACACCAACATCTTTTTTCATCAATGACAATCAACGGTGAAGACTTTCTTGCTATTCCCATACATATATATCTCATATGCATTCTTCTCACCGTCACTTGAAAATTTTCTAGATTCACAATCAAATAACTTCATGAACTATTCTTGGAATATCATGAAATTAGTAGGAGTATAAAAACTAACAGCTTGCAATTCAAATGGATGATTTGAGATTAATGATGGCTTCATTGCTAAGCCTTTGAAATCTTCTGCTTCTTCACTATTCTGATGAGAATCCAATGCTCGATCATATTGTAGTAATAAAAGCAATAAAATTATGAAGAGCATAAACTAAATTTAGCAGAATGGAAGGGCATTCAGGGGTGGTCCTCGATGGCCTTGGAGTGGTCAGGAGGAGAATGAGGGGCGGCCAATGCAGCTTAGGCCGACCCTTGGAGAGGGAGGAGTGATCTAGCATCCCGGCATGATGTCCTCCATGGTGGTGATGAGCTCGTGGAGGTGGAGTGGCTAGCTAAGTGGAAGTGGGCGTGAATGGAACAATGGAGTCAAGAGTGTGAATTGCCAAGGAAGTGAATGGGGTCACTTGGCTGCCCATGGGGTCTTTTTATGGACTCGAGGGCTTCTCTCTAGAGAGGTGTGGAACTCTCTAGAGAGAGCCCAAGAGTGGCCGGCCACATAAGGATAGAAGTGGTCTTTGAGATCCAAAAATTGTGGATCTCAATTTGAATGCCTCTTAGTTGCTAAATTTGGCAACCAAGAGGTGGCACCACTTCAAGAGAGTTCTAGAGAACTCTAGAGAAGTGTGTGTGTGTGTGAATGGGTGTGTGTGAGTGTGTGTGTGTGGTCGTTCTCTATGTGGCTAGGTGGTTTAGGTTAGGTCCTAAGGGGTTTGGGTAGGTGTAGATCTTGAATCAGGGTTACAAACCCTAATTGCTAAGGGGAAAATGCAATTAAACTTAACCTAAGTTTAATTGAATGAGTGTGAACCTAATTGAGAGTGAAATAACTCAATTGGGTTGGGTTTAGGTCAATTGGACTCTCACTAAGTCTAATTGAACTTGTGTGGGTTGAGATCTAAGCTCAATTGGACTCAATGAGTCCAATTGACTTAGGTGAAGGTAATTGACTTTGATCTAAGTCAATTGGATTTTGTGAGGACCTAATTAGGTCCTTAGGTAGGTCTAGAGGTGATGTACTAGGGTTAGGATACCTTTATTTAGGTTCCTATGGGGTTGGGATAAGGTCTGGGGAGCTAGAGATCCAAGATCAAGACTTGAATCTCAAAACAGGGACTGGAGACCAGTATCAGATGTCCAATAATGTGATCAGACGACTTATACTCAAAAATCAGAAGTCCAGACTTCAGTTCTGGATGTCCAATCTGAGTCAGGGGGAAATCAAGGTTCTGTTTTAGGTATTGTTAAACATGCGAATTGCTACGCTAATGTGTTAGGTTTTGGAAAACCTGTCGTTGTAGTTTGAAAGCGAAGAATTTGTGTTCAACAAATAAAATTTATATCGAAATTTAAATTCTGGGTCAAACACAGGGAGGTAAACATTTGATTTAAAAACTACGCGTTTGTTTTTATTTGTCACGAAGTAATTCAATTTAAAACTATCTAATTATTTACAATAAATAGAAGAGAGAGAGAGTAAGTGTGAGAGAGAATATTACAAACAGAAATCAAAACGAGATGTAGAATAAACAAGGAATTCATCATTAAGGAGATTGTTTGTTTCACTATTACAACTAGAAAGCAGAAAATAATTACACTAGAAAGCAATAAATTTACTCTAGAAAGAATTAAAAGAATGGAGGGAGAAATGTCCTCCTCGACGATCGCTTGGAGGACGAGCAGAACTACTCTAGAAAACAGTAAATCTATACTAGAAAGTAGTAAAAAGAATAGGGAGAGAGATATCCTCCTCGACGGTCGCTTGAAGGACGAGCCGGACGGGACGACGCCTGGTCGAAGGAGGACGAAGCAGAAGAACGGGAACGGGGCAGCATGTCGTCGTTGTCACGGGATCCACTTCCGAAAGGGGACGAAAATTTGGACTTTATCTCCCGAGAAGCATCCCGGGTGTGGGACAAGCTTCTCTTGAGCTTTGGAGAGGTAGAGAAGAGAAGGAAGGGATGAGAATTTCGTGTGGAGGGGGTTTCCTTTTATAGTTGCAAGGAGTGGGGGCAAATTAGTCATTACATCTTTAAAACATTAAATAAGGGGTCTTTAGTGACAGATAAAACCGTCGCTAAAGCCCCAACGTGGGCATAGTGGGTGCTCCCCACGCGCGCCTCCTCAGCTACTCACTCTCAACGCCCGCCGCACGTTCATCCATCCACAGCTGTTCGATCGCGAGATCGGACGGCTGTGATTGCACCTTCACCCGCTGCTGCGCGCTCGCCCCAACGCGTGCGATGGCGCATTCCTGCCTCGCGTGAAATAGCGCGTGGCCGCTATTGGAAGATCTAAGCCGCCCGATCACGATCCAACGCAGGCCCACGCCCACTCGCCTACGCCCTTCGCCCCTTCGCTACGGCTCGAACCTGCATCTTGTGAACGCAGAGCGCCTCGCGACCGCTGCGCTACGGGGCGCGGATGGTCGAGCGGACATTTTTAGGCGCAACTGTCCACAACCGTTGGATCGAGATCCAACGGCGGAGAGAGGGCGAATGCGGAGACTTCAGTGATTGCATGCGGCCGTTTGGGCGGCCAAGATGGTGCCACGTGGAGCCATCTTGGCTGTCCATCTTCTGGGTGTTGTAGATGGTGCCAGGGGTGTCGAATTGACTCAATTTTTGCGTCATTAGGCTACGATCGTCGATCCAAATTCATCCGTGTGGTCGGATTTGTCATTTGAAGTGCGGATTTACACCATCCTGGCCCTTGATCTTCTAGGATTCCCCGATCACTATCTGATGCTACGGATGCCTGATTAGGGCGATCTTGGAATCGTTGAACTCCAATCGTCGCCCTGATCACATCCGTATGGTTGGATCTTCAATTCGAGGCTTCGATAAAAAGTTTACCCTGTCCAAGCACATAAAAGGAGACAATTAACCTCCATTTTATTCAAACTACTCTAAATGCAAGATGATGCATGTTATGCAATATTTATAACATGCAATGCAATCATATGCTTAAGAACATGCATAAATAGACATCTTTAAGTAGTGTAAATGTGTTTACATCATACCCCCATGCCTATCTTTTGCTAGTCCCTAGCAAAAACTATATGCTATTTATAAAAGAATTAGGTTGGATTATATGGGCCTGAGTTATTTTCAATCATTAAGAAATTGTCTACTTAGGATCTGAACTTTCAAAGACACAACAGTGCCCAAGTATCTTCCAAAATGTAGACCGCCTCAAACCCTCGCCTTATTCAAAAAAAAATTTCTTTTCTTCTTTTTACTCTTTTCTAATTTTTTTGGATTTTCAAATTTTAGGGTTTAAGAGTGGCTTTCTATGGCCGTTCAACCCACCCAAGATTTGATGAGAACCCTAAGTTTTAAGCATCTTATTGTGATTGTGATAGACTTGTTGACCGGCAATTAAAACGGACTTCGAATTTCTACGCCTCTTGGTGACCTCAAAAAAAAAAAATTCTGCCTAAAGGTGTATCTTTACAACCGGTAGCTTTCTCCCTACTTTTATTTTTTTTTACGGGATCAACACAAGGGTGAATCCAGTGTATATCTCCCTAATTTATTTTACTTCTCCACTTCTTCCTAAGTGTTTTCGAAATTTTCAGTGCATTTACTGAGCTGGGTTCTGGATAACCGGTCGATGAGCTGTTACCACCGACAACTTACCAACCATACTCGTGCGGCAAAGTGTGGCTTATTTTTTTCTTTTCTTTTCTCTTCTTTTGATTTTTTTTTTCTTTTTTAAGTAGGTGACTTTCCTGATTTAAGATTTACCTAAAGGCAGCAAAAAGAGAAAGATCCAGTGACTGGGCTCTGGACAACCTACCTATGGGCTGTTACCCATGATAACTTGCAGCCATATCACCCTAAAAAGTTCATTAGCTACCCAATTTCCATTAAAATTGCCGAACAATGAGTTTGTGACAAGATAGTGTGTAGATGCTTAAGACTCAAAATTTCCTCAAATCAGAGGGCGGGTTGATAAGTCGTGTACTTATCACCCAAACTTATTTACTCCCATTACAATAGAATTAAGATGGCGAGGACTCGAAAGATAAATCCATATTTTAGTGGATACACGGGCTGATTAAGTCCAAAGACCTGAAGGGTCTTTGTGTTCAAATCATAATGTAGTATTTCCTAAGATTGAAAATTTTCTTAAACCCAAGTTCTCTTTCCTAATTTTGAATTTTTTTAATAAAATAAAATAAAACAAATCTACGGAGCTGACGAATGAATTCAGAGTTGAATATCCACCCCCCATGCCTATCTAATGCAATGTTATCATTGTATTAAAAAGACATAAAATAGAGTGGAAAAGCGTAGAAAGCACCTGAATTGCATGAATGTCAGGTCCGCTCTGAGATGAAAACTAAAAAGAACTGTATATGTGCTGAGTTTAGTGCCTTCAGCTAGGCACATTATACAAAGAAGAGAAATGAAGAATTCACAAGTGCAGGTCAGAATCAGAATAAACAGAAGAATCCTCCGACCTGTCAGTAGATGTCCACAGATGTGGACCAGATTGTGGTGCAGACCCATCCCTCATAATCGAGAATATCTTAGGTTTTGGATAAAAATCACCCAAAACCTAAAATCAGAATGCAAGCGAGGTCGGGCCTGCGATTTATGAGGATGCAACCCAAGACCAAAAAGTCGGGTTATAGAGAAATTAAGCTCAAAAGGATAATCGTTGAATGTGTGCTTGGGTTGAACATCCTCAGAACAGATGTCGTCAAGGTTCTGATTTGATGGTTTCAGCCTAATAGGCACCCTTCGACTCAATCTTCTATTTCCTCCAAAGTTAACTTCCCAAATCAGAACTTCCCAATTTCTCTCCTCCTCTTTCAATATGTCAAATTCCAGGACCTCTTGTATATTAATCACCCCATCTGAAATCTCCAAGTCTAAATGATGTGGCAAAATCAAAATTGACTTGGGTTTAATTATCTCAGAAATAGAATCATCAATAAGCTCAACGAGGTGTAACTGATAATCAGGGCATTGAATTGAATCCTCCAGAAAATGAGATTCTGGTCCTTAATGTGTGCCCTAAGATCAGTTTCCTCAATTATTGGCTATCAAATGATCTATCAGATTCCTCAGGCCCAATCGTCTCACAGAAATCGTGTTCAGAAAACTCGCGTGAGACTTCGCAACTTGAATCTTCACCATCAAAGAAATCAGGATCCGTATCAATGTATGTCCTAAAATCATTTGTCACTTTCTATTCCAAGGAGACATATGTTTCCTCGTACCCCGGCTCAGGGATCTTAGGTGAAGAAATCAGATCATCCTTAATTGGTTGCTTTAATTCAATCTGGTCAGCCTCGAAACACATGTCCCCCCCAACAGGTGCCTGAGCGAGTTCTGTCATTGGCTTTCCTGAGGGGAGTTCATCCTGGGAATCATCCCATGACTGAATCAAAGCAACCACGAATCTCATCCTCAATTTCACTAATTTCCCAAGTAGAAACTCACCCGGGTTCTTATCCTTAACATCCTGGAGCCAATCCAACAACGACTTATTCAAATCATCAATCATTTCAATCAGGGGCTCCAATCTCTCAATGCAAGGTATTGGCTGAACTTCTAAAGATTGTATGATATTCCTCAAGTTAGCCAGAACCTTATCTTAAACCTGGTTACCCTGAACCAAATGAGTTGGTTCAGGGTTGGGCGGGTTTGGGGTCAATGCAGAGGAATTAACGAATTGAGATTCATTATACCCTTCCTGATAATAGGTCATTTCGAATTGTTCAAAAGGTAGTGATGACCTAAAGGCAGTGTAATCAGAGGATGGGTAAGAATCAGTGTATCCTTCTTGATTGTAGATCGTATTAGGTTGTTTATGAAAGGAAGACGATCTATAATCGATGTGGCTCTGAGAAGGACAGAAATCAGAATTAAAGTGTTCAGGGTTAGACCCTAAACATGGAGGTCTGGAACTGTATCCCCAATTCTGAGTTATCCCAACTAACTGATGGTTGATTACAATATGAGTCGGGATAATCGTCATGCTGAGAATAATTCACAATAGGAGGGAAAGAGCGGCAATGCATGTAATATGTGAAAGGATTCATGAGAACTGGGAGGAAGAAAGGTACCCTGCAATACAAACAATCAAACCTGTCCTTAAGTAGGTTAGCCTACAGACCTACAGACTCCCAAAACCCATCTTGAGATAGAGAAACGATTTGATCTACTTCTATCTGTTCAATCCAACCAGTTAGAAGGAGGGACTGGGGAGAAGGTTCTTCCTTCGGCTTGCACCTCCGGTTCCTAGTGTACCCCTCAGCCGCGATCGTTTAATTCTGCTCCCCTAGCTAGACATCAGATTGAACAGTAGAAACAGACTAATCGAAAATAATCTCGTTCTGGGCTCTGAAGAGCGAGTCCAATCCTTAAGGCCAACGTCTACTCTGTTTTATTTAGGGCTAGGTTTGAATGTACTTTGGAATGTGATGGGCCCTTTAAATGGGTTGTGCCCTTAATGATTGATTGATTTGTGTGTGCGTGAACAACCAGTGGTTTTCAAGCAAGATTATTTTTGATGCGGTGAATTTTAAGGTTCAAATCTTGCTTAGTAGCTTTTAGGATTCAACCTTAGGCATTTTCAAACAAGTTTCGTTGACACACCGGGTTTTGAAAGCACGGGTGAAAATGTGTTCCTTTGAAGCTTAAAAAGAATGTGGAGTGCCTGGTAAATCCCTAAGAGTTGAACCTAATTGGCAGCTACTTGATGAGTTGATTTTATTTGAAGTGGTGCGGTCCAATCAACTCAAACAATTGGCCTGTTGCATCACTTAATTAGGCACACAACTGATTACCTAATCTGATTTCTACTCAATTATGTGTTTGAATGTGTGTACTGGCTCCAAAGATCGGTTTACCGGTTGAGTTTGAAAATCAGATGAGGTTGTATACCTCTGTGAGATTTTTTTAATTTTTTTTTTTAATGTGGGGGTTGGGGCGGGTGTAGGTGTCAAACAACAAACAATCTAACCGTAGAGTTTATAAGAACACCTAAGTTGATTGATGTTTGAATTATTATGTTGTGAAATGAAATCTAATGGGTGGGAGGTGGGGGATAACTCATAGAACCTCCCACAACACTTTTCTCTAATCTACCGCTTTTGCCTATCTCGAAAGAGTACCTGCAATTACAATAAGAAAGGAGAAAAGTGAGGCAAATGATTTGTAAGTTACAAAACGTGAAGAGAAATCAAAGATCTTCGCCTCCCCAGCAACGGCGCCAAAATGTTAAACGTTCGAATTGCTACGCTAACGTGTTAGGTTTTGAAAAACCTGTCGTTGTAGTTTGAAAGCAAAGAATTCGTGTTCAACAAATAAAATTTATACCGAAATTTAAATTCCGGGTCGAACATAGGGAGGCGGACGTTTGATTTGAAAACTACGCATTTATTTTTATTTGTCATGAAGTAATTCAATTTAAAACTATCTAATTATTTACAATAAATAAAAGAGAGGGAGAGAGTAAGAGAGAGAGAGAATATTACAAACAGAAATCAAAACGAGATGTAGAATAAACAGGGAATTCATCATTAAGGAGATTGTTTGTTTCACTATTACACTAGAAAGCAGAAAACAATTATAATAGAAAGCAACAAATTTACTCTAGAAAGCATTAAAAGAATGGAGGGAGAAATGTCCTCCTCGACGATCGCTTGGAGGACAAGCAGAACTACTCTAGAAAACAGTAAATCTATACTAGAAAGCAGTAAAAAGAATAGGGAGAGAGATATCCTCCTCGACGGTTGCTTGGAGGACAAGCCAGACGGGACGACGCCTGGACGAAGGAGGATGAAGCAGGACGAAAGAGGATGAAGCAGAAGAACGGGAACGGGGCAGCACATCGTCATCGTCGCGGGATCCACTTCCGAAGGGGGACGAAAATTTGGACTTTATCTCGCGAGAAGCATCCCAGGTGTGGGACAAGCTTCTCTTGAGCTTTGGAGAGGAAGAGAAGAGAAGGAAGGGATGAGAATTTCATGTGGAGGGGGTCTCCTTTTATAGTTGAAAGGAGTGGGGGCAAATTAGTCATTACATCTTTAAAACATTAAATAAGGGGTCTTTAGTGACGGATAAAACCGTCACTAAAGCCCCAACGTGGGCATAGCGGGTGCTACCCACGCGCACCTCCTCAGCTGCTCACTCTCAACTCCCGCCGCACGTTCATCCATCCATAGTCGTCCGATCGCGAGATCGGACGGCTGTGATTGCGCCTTCACCCGCTGCTGCGTGCTCGCCCCAACGTGTGCGATGGTGCATTCCCGCCTCGCGTGAAATAGCGTGATGAGAACCTCATCATGAGCCATAACTAGCTCATTTTGACCCAATACAAAGGATAAAAGCTCCTACATAACTCAAGGAAAGGCTTAACTCAGAGAATTCTGAGTTTAAGGAGAAAACAAGTCATAAGGGGTAAAAATGCAATTTTACCAGTATAATCTGCATTCAGGGTAATTCAGGGTCCAAACATAGGTCAAAGCAACTTAATAAGAATAAAAGTGGGATGAGATGATCTAGCAAGGGCTACAGAAATTCCAAGGAACTAAATGATAATCTGTAACCCTAAAACAAACCAACTTCAATTCACGAGGTTCAAGGCAAAGCAAAAATGGAATAAACCCTCTAAAATTCATAGAAAAATAATATCTAGGGTTTAGAACCTTCAATTTGACCTTAGGAACCCATCTTGACCTACATTGAGAACCATACCCAATTAATAACTTAATTTGGGTTTTTGCATAAATTGACCAGTCAAACAAGGTTTAATCTAGAAATAAAATTCACCATCAGATTCCTTAGGTTTTAATTAGTCATGTATAAAAACTTGAGCCTAAGAAGAAACCTTCTTGACCAACTTTACACTTTGGTCCTCATATATTTACTTTTTGGCCCTCAACTTTTGAACCCTCGCATTTTGGCCCCTAACTCTCCTTCGTTCTTTGCGTTCAGGTCCCCCCTGCAAAACCTGCCAGCACCATGCTCCGGCGACCTTGCGCGGAGCATGGCGCCGCGCAGGGTGAGGGGGAGAGCCTGGCAAGTAAATCGGGGGTGCCCTGCGTCGTCAGCCGTCGCAGGGACACCCCCCTGGTCGCTGTAACCCACCATACCGGCCGTGCGAACGTACGGACGGTATGGGTTTCCATCTCCGGCGTCCTCCGGCGAGGGAGACACGTCGTCTCCCTCCGCCTTCCTCCCTGATTCGGTCCCTATAAATACCCCCGTCGCTCCACCGTTCTTCCCAGCTCGGATCTGACGGAGAAAACCCCCAACTTTCCTCTCTTCTCACTCCGGCAGACGCCCACCAGCTCCGGCGGTTCTTCCTCCTCCTCCTCTTCGCTCTGCCGCAATACCAGCAGCAGAGACTTCTTCCCCTGCTCTTCCCGCGCCACGCCGCACCCAGCTGGCGCCTCTCCGGCCCTCTGCTCGCCGCCGCCCCTTCCCCCGGGCATCTTCTTCTCCGGCGACAGTCGATACGACTGTCGCCCGCTCCGGCCCCTCCTCCTCCTGCTAAGTAGGTAGAGCTCCTCCTCTTCCTCCCCTCTTCCTTTTCCTCACTTTAAACATCTACTGTCGCCCTCGATTCCGACCCCTCACCCTCACCTTCTCCGCCTCCGGCCATCCTCCGGCGAGCCGCTCCCATCACCCCAGCAACCCACACGGCTCGCCGACCACCGCAGAACCTCCGCCTCCTCACCCTGATCAACCCCTGCCCTTCTACTTCCCCCACATCACCCTCTGCAACCCCACCGAACAAACCCATCTTCCGACCCACAGTCCGACCTAGGGCAGCCCTTGCACGCCGCCCCACGCCTCGCCACCACCCACACGAGCTTCGCCGCACTCTGGCGAAGCTCCCGGCACCTTCTGATTAGGCCGAGAGGCCGTTTTGCTGTGAACAGGTCACCCGACCTCCGCCGCCATTGCCGTGCAGAAGGAGCTGCTTCCGCCTACAGCTGCAGGCGCGCCACGCCCAGATTCGACTCCCAGGCCTTGCGAGGCATTTCGACAAAGCGTCAGGCTGCAGCTGAAGCGAAGCCCTCGCGCGAAGGCCTCGCGTAACGCCGCGATTACCAGTTGTCTCCTCCGCGTGGGCGCCAATTCGGGGTGGGACATTTAGTCCCACCTCGGAAAACTCTGAAGAGGCGCAGCGGTATAAAGTGAAAAAGTGCTGGAGGCTTATTGCCTCAGCACACGAGGTGAGGTCTCCTTCACCCGCCCGGTTACCCGGTCTCGTCCGCGCTCACGCCCCGCGGACCTGGCCCGACCCGACTTAGACTGACCTACACTCCTCGCCCACCACGCACGCCGGTGGGCCTGGACCCGGGCGCGACCCGTACCCGACTACCCGGCAGCTCTGGGAGAGCTTTCCCAAGAGTGGCTTCTGTGAGAGAGAGACGCGGGGGGAGGGTAGAGATAGGTTTTGCCCCTCTCTGATCAAGCTGTGTAAGTGTGCAGGCACAGGTGAAGAAGAACCGTGGAAGAAGACGAAGGCTGAAGGAAGGAGGATCACCGAGCGGCACTCTAGCAGCGGCGGTTTAAGTCGTCTGATTGGAAAATCAGACGACGTCCTAAAGGCAAGGAAGGAGAAGGAAGGCGAGGCAGAGGAGAACGCAGAGAGGCCAAGACAAGAACTGAAAGAAGAAGAAGAACACGAGAAGAAGAAGGTCTGAAGAAAGGAAAAGAAGAAAGAAAGAAGAAGAAGAAGAACAGGACCACAAGGGAGAAGAAAAAGAAAGAGACGAGCAGAAACAAGAACTGAAAGAAGAAGAAAAGCATCACTACTGCTGCAGATAAAGCAGAAGAAGATAGGCAAAGAGAAAAGAAGAGAAGAAGAAAGAAGCCAACAAATTTTCTCTCTCTCTCTTTCTTTTTGTAAAAGAAACTTGTACCCCTAGAATACAACTTGCTCCCTGAGTTCGACCTCGGGAACTCTCTTTTATTTTCCGAGTAAAAAAATTTATATATTTGAAATGATGGCAATAACTGGCTATACTACAACTCTATAACAATAAAACCCGGTTATCTCTCGAAGTCAACGTTTCATTTGGCGCCGTTGCCGGGGAGCAACGGCTATTCTAGAGGTAAACATTCCTGTTTCTCTTTTTAATTTCTGATAATCTCCCCTCTTTTGTGCAGCTACAGGAAATCAAGAAGACAAGCAACCGCACGACAACCACTCCGAGGACAGGTAAATTTTTCCTCTCGCTATTAACCCCTAAACTCTAAAGAGGAAGAAAAGAAAAGAACAAGCAATATAGGGCTAACCTGTCTTGCATACTTAGTAACCATAAAGAGTTGCATGTTTTCAACTCATTAGTCCTGCACACTATTAAGGGTATTTAAGGGCTAACACATTCTTGCTTGAGCTCTAATTACCCAACAGAGAACTAACTGGACCAAGTAGAGCCAACATAAGATTCAACCTTAGGGTTTTAAAGACACACTACTTAAATCAAGAATGGAGAAAATCCAAAAGAAGTGTGCCTAAACCATTGATTGAAAATACCTATTCAAAAGAAAACCTAAAACAATTGGCTCTCTAAACACTTGAACCCTAAAAGACAAGACCTAAAAGCTCTCAAAGAAAACAAGAGGTAAAGTTAACCCCTTGGGTCAACCAACCTTAAATTAGGTCACTCTTTGCACTTAAAAGACTAAAGTTCAAGTGAAACCTTAAGCACCCTGATCTTAAAATTGGTAGACTTAAGAGGTTAAGATCCCCATTCTGGTCTACCTGGAACCGCAGTGACAAGAGAGGTCGGGTGGGGGAAACCCTGTAACCCGTGGGGATGCTCTACCGTGTAGGGGTCTTCGCGGGACTCTCCCTCTCTGGCTGCCCAGGTAATTCTCAGGTGGACGATCTTTCTGATCAAGGGGTCCATCTGCCCCGCACCTCTATAGTCACCCAACACATTTTTGGGTGTCTTGATTGGGTCCAGCACCTTCTAAACTTACCTCTTCCAACAATGCATGTACGGAAGGAGGTCCTTAAGACCACCCTTAAGACCTCCTTTAGAAATTCGCTCTCGTCAAGGCCAAGCCTCGACGCCCGTGTTTGTGCAGCAACACCCTCACATTATTCTCTCTTCTGATTCAAAACCAAGTTCTTCTTCTTCCCCCATCATGGCTCAGCCAGTTGAGGAAGAAAATAATCTGGAACACCAGCTCCAGCGACTCAATGACCTCTTCCAAAACTTCGTGCACCCACCACAGCGTCCTATGATGCGGGACCACTAGAATCCTGCTGCGGTGGCCATTGAGCCTCGAGTCAGAATCCCGACTGGAGGACCTGATTCCGAATTAAAGCCCAACATGATTCATGCTATACCTAAATTCCATGGGCTTAATTCTGAAGATCCCTTCCAGCACATCAAACAGCTAAAGCATCTGGCCCACACTTTTGGATCAGATGCGCAAAATCGGGATATTCTTCTCATGAAGATGTTCTCCTTTTCTCTTATGGACAAGGCCGCCCATTGGTATCAAACTCAGACCCGGCCGATCAACACTTGGGAAGAACTTCAATCCGAGTTTTTAAAAAAGTTTTTTCCCGTTGGTCGGACCAACGCCTTGCGCCATCAGATTACACACTTCACTCAACAATCAGGAGAACCTCTCCATGAGGCATGGGATCGTTTTCAGGATCTCATGAGAAAGTGCCCCCATCACGGAGTTCCTAAATGGGAACAAGTCCAATCTTTTTACCAGGGACTCCGTGAGGACATCCGCCTTTTCGTCAATGCAACTTGCGGAGGAAACATCATGGGTCAACATGAAGACACCGTATGGGAGATTCTCGAAAACATGTGCGAGAACTCCATCAACAATGACTCCATGGGATTATTCGACAGGACGAATACCCGCACAGCGACGAATCTTAAGGGAGCACATGAGATGCAGGGCCTGTCTGCATCAGTCGACCTGGAATTAATGGCCAGTCGATTGGACAAGGTCTCAATCATTGAAAAGAAGGTGGATGAGCTGACTCAGCACTTGCAGCGGGCCACCTCCGCGCGTAACTCCTTTGCACAACCTCCTTCCACACAGGAGACTGTGCAAAACATCCTCCACCGATCTTCCCCTAGGATGGATCCATATCCATCCCCATCTGATTCTTGGAGCGGAGGATCATCCGATCCTTTCTACACCAGCCGGGGGAACTCCATTCCCCCTTTCCCTGATTCTCAGGAGGTTCCTCAGATCTGCGAGGACCTCAACGCCATCCAGAACGACCCATTCTCCAACACTTACAACCCTGGATGGCGAAACCATCCCAATTTTCAGTGGGCGGGAAATTCCCAAACCCAAAGACCACCTTTTCAGTCCCGCCCACAGCCCTCTCGTCATTACCAGCCGCCTCAGCCTCGGCCCAACCCTACTTATCCATCAGGGCCAAATCAGGATCAAATGTCCCTAATCCTTCAGACTCTGGCTGACATTCAAAAAACGAATGCGGCTATTCAAAAACAGCACAAGGACGAACTTACAGAAGTTAAAACTCAACTGGCCCAGTTGGCAAATTCTCGCCAGCCAGGCACACTCCCTTCCCAACCCCTTCCTAACCCAAATAACGTGCCAACCCAGAAGCGCGTTATGAATCTAAATTTAGGCCACGCACAATGGATTTATCAGGCCCCTACTGCTCCATCTCCAGACGAGATGGAGGCTTCAACTTCTTATGTGGGATTTCAGCAGCAGCCACCCCTCTTACAAAACCCAAACCAAAATCAGGCCGGATTAAATTCTGTAACAACACGTAGTGGTAAAACAACTCAAGACCCGCATTATCCAAACCACTCCAAGCCTGATAACTATGACCCTAGGATAGTTATCCAAGATACCACTGTCCCAGATCCACAACCTGGACCTATCCTAGAAGAACCAACCAAGATCCCGTTTCCCGAGGCCTTGACCAAGGGAAAGAAGACCACCAAACCCGTGGCCCCTGAGGAGGACCTGGTCAAGCTCTTTGAGCAGGTCCACATAAACATCCCCTTGATGGATGCAATCCGCCACGTACCAGCTTACGCACGATTTCTAAAGAATATATGTACACCCCAGCGTAAGCCGCGAACCAAGGGAGGGAGCCCAATTGTTCTGTCAGAACAAGCCAGCTCTGTAATCCTCAGTAGACTCCCACCCAAGGCAAAAGATCCTGGTACTCCCCTGATTTCCTGCAAGATAGGTGGTACCCAATTTGATAGAGCATTGTTAGACTTGGGTGCATCCATAAACCTGATACCCACATCCTTACTTGACCATCTAGAAGAATCTGAGCTAAAACCAACCGAGGTGACATTACAATTAGCAGATCGATCTATAAAGTCACCAAAAGGGATTCTCGAGGATGTTATCGTAAGATGCGGGATTTCTATTTTCCAGTGGACTTTATAGTCTTAGATATGGATGCACCTGAGAACCCTAGGGATACACCAATCATTCTAGGGAGACCTTTCTTGGCTACTGCTAGAGCCAACATCAGCTGTGAGGAGGGCCAAATAGAGCTTAAGTTTGGAGATCAAACACTGAAAATTGATATATTTAAGGCCCAACAAGGAATTAATTGCGGCGTCATCGAACAAATTTGTGACATCAGGACCTTGGTTGATGAATCACACTTCCAGGATGACGCGATTATGCCTCATCAACCACAGAAGGATCTTGACCCGCAAACAGAGGAGTCGAATCCAGATATGAATAACCCAGTAACTCCCACCCTCGAACCTCACATCTATACTGAACCACCCGCTGCTGCTGATAACCCCATCCTCGAACTGAAACCCCTTCCTGCTCACTTGAAATACATCTTTGTGGGTTCTAATCAGACCCTTCCTGTGATTATCAATTCCAACCTCAGTCCTGAACAGGAATCCCGTCTGATTGTTGTCCTCCAGCAACATCGCAGAGCCATCGGGTGGACTCTCGACGATTTGACTGGAATAAGTCCCTCTTATTGTACTCATCATATCTATTCGGAAGAGGGCACACGACCTTCTCGTGAAATGCAGAGACGCTTAAACCCCAATCTGCAGGAGGTCGTGAAAAAGGAGATCATCAAGTGGTTAGATGCCGAAATCATCTACCCGATCTCCGATAGTCGTTGGGTGAGCCCAATTCAGGTCGTACCCAAGAAGGCAGGACTCACCACTATAACAACTGAGACCGGAGAAATCATTCCTACCCGATTAGCCAACTCGTGGAGAGTCTGTATAGATTACCGCCGACTCAATTCCTCCACGAAGAAGGACCATTTCCCACTACCCTTCATTGATCAAATTCTCGAAAAACTTGCGGGAAATAGGTTCTTCTGCTTTCTTGACGGGTACTCCGGTTATAACCAGGTGGCAATCCATCCTGAGGACCAAGAAAAGACCACGTTCACCTGCCCCTTCGGAACATACGCTTTCCGAAGGATGCCTTTCGGTCTTTGCAATGCACCCGCTACTTTTCAGCGATGCATGCTTGCCATATTCTCAGATATGGTAGGTGATTATCTAGAAGTCTTCATGGATGACTTTTCAGTTTTCGGAGCATCATTCGACGATTGCCTCCAACACTTGGTCCAGATACTCAGGCGGTGCATCGATGTGAATTTGGTTCTTTCTTGGGAAAAGAGCCATTTCATGGTGCCTGAGGGAATTGTCCTGGGGCACTCAATTTCAGAGAAAGGTATCCAAGTGGATCGAGCTAAGGTTAATCTGATTTCTCACCTTCCTATGCCTAGCTCGATCAGGGACATCCGTTCCTTTTTAGGGCATGTCGGTTTTTATCGACGATTTATCCCTGATTTTTCAAAAATCGCACGCCCCCTGACCACTCTTCTCTCCAAGGATGTTCCTTTCGAAATTTCCAAGGAATGCACTCAAGCATTTGAAATCCTGCGTGACTGAGTCACCCAAGCCCCGATCCTACAGTCCCCTGATTGGTCTCAACCCTTTGAGATCATGTGCGATGCATCCGACTTCGCTGTAGGAGCGATTTTGGGGCAGAAAATTGACAGGAAACCTGTGGTCATTTACTACGCCAGCAAAACACTCGATGAGGCTCAGCGTAACTATACGGTTACTGAGAAAGAGCTGCTAGCTGTAGTATTTGCCCTAGAAAAGTTCAGATCGTACCTTCTGGGTTCCCGTGTCATCATATACTCGGATCACACAGCTGTGAGGCATCTCCTTGCAAAGAAGGACGCGAAACCTCGATTAATCCGATGGATCTTGCTGTTGCAAGAATTTGACCTTGAGATTCGCGACAAAGCGGGAAAGCAAAATGTGGTAGCTGATCACTTGTCCCGTCTTCCTTCTGAAATAATTGACCCTCCCGGACCCATCACTGAGCATTTTCCCGATGAGAACCTGCTGACTATTGGTACTAGCCTTCCATGGTTTGCTAATGTAGTAAATTACTTGGCATCTCATCAGATCCCGTCCGATTGGACGAAGGCCAAGAAAGACAAATTACGCTCCGATGCCAAGTATTACATTTGGGAAGACCCGTACCTCTTCCGCATAGGTGCCGATCAGATCATCCGGGGATGTGTCCCGGAAGGGGAATTCAACAATATCCTCTCTTTCTGCCATGACCAGGCATGCGGTGGCCATTTCGCCGGGCATAAAACCGCATCAAAAGTCCTCCAGTGCGGCTTTTACTGGCCCACACTGTTCAAAGACGCATACAATCACTGCAAGGCATGCAGTCGTTGCCAGACTTTGGGCAACATGAGCCATCGCGACATGATGCCTATGCAACCGATTCTAGTATGCGAAATCTTTGATGTTTGGGGGATTGATTTTATGGGCCCCTTTCCTGTTTCGGATGGTTTCGAATACATTCTGTTGGCTGTGGACTACGTGTCCAAATGGATCGAAGCCATACCGACCCGAACCTGTGATCACAAAATCGTTCTCAAATTCATTCATCAACACATTTTCTCAAGGTTCGGGATTCCTCGTGCAATAATCTCTGATGGGGGGACCCATTTCACAAATGCTCAGTTTAGGTCACTGATGACCAAATACGGGGTGTCTCACCGAATCTCTACTCCTTACCACCCCCAAACTAATGGTCTAGCTGAGCTGTCTAATCGGGAGATCAAGAAAATCCTGCAAGTCACTGTTCGACCTGACAGAAAGGACTGGTCGTCCCGACTTCCGGAAGCATTGTGGGCCTATAGGACCGCCCACAAGACCCAATTGGGCATGTCTCCCTTTAGACTGGTGTACGGAAAGGCATGCCACCTTCCCGTAGAACTGGAGCATAAAGCCTATTGGGCAGTACGAAACTGTAATCTAGATCTTTCCAAGGCTGGGACCCACAGAAAACTCCAAATCAGCGAGATCGATGAATTACGCCTAGACGCGTACGAGAACTCGCAAATCTACAAGGAGCGGGTTAAAGCCTTCCACGACAAACACATCTCCAGAAAGATCTTTCATCCTGGTCAAAAGGTCCTACTCTTTGATGCCCGACTAAAACTCTTCCCAGGAAAACTGAGATCCAAGTGGGTCGGACCATATTTGGTCCGACAGGTTTTTGGAAATGGAGCAATCGAAATCAGTCCACTCAGTCACGATTCTGAACCTTTCATCGTGAACGGTCAGAGACTCAAGCCGTTCATTGATGTAACTTCTACTGATTTGGCTGAAGCATCTTATATCCTCCTTTCCCCTTGAGCTTATTGCGCCCAGCCAATGGCGTAAAACTCAGCGCTTAACGGGAGGCAGCCCGTCATTCTCTTTGAAAACCTGAAACTTGTTCTGACACCTTTTTGTACTTGAGGTTCACCCTTGTAGACAGCCGACCCCACCTCAGATGCTTGCATCTGGGATTAGAAATCGTCCGCAAAAATTCAACCTGACCCATCCACTCATCCAAATTTCTGTCTTAAGGAATGAACTAAGTTAAATAAAAACCCCCTAGGTTACAATGAGGACATTGCAAATCTTAGGCATGGGGGGGGTATGAAAGTGCAAAACTTGTAAGAAAAGGTTTCAAACAAAAAATTCACATATGCCAAAAACACCATAAAAATTAAAATTTTTTTCGAAAAAGAATAAAAGGAGAAGGAAATTTTGTGAAGGAGAAGGAGAAGAGAAACAAAATGAAAAAGGAGCACAAAATTATAAGAAAAGGTGATAGTCATTAGTAAGGAACTAAGGAATTAACCTAAGTTCTAGACCTCATTCAAGAAAATAACTGAAAAGTGCATAATGAGATTAGTAAGAACGCAAACCTTAGTCATTCTTGAATAGACTCTTAGTACCCATTAAGATCTAGACACTCCTCAAGAGGTTGAGGAAAATGAAAAGCTGAAGTATTAGGTCTAAGGCTTAGGGAGTATTTGGCCTCGTTAACTAATTTTTGGTTTACGGGACTCAGTAACCTAAGCACCCTAACCTCACACACAGCCTGGTTCAGTAAGCGTAAAAATCAAAATCACGCAGAAGCGTCGCAAAATTCTGAAAAGAACACCTAGAATAGGAGCGGCCGATCGACACAAGTTGATTTGGACGAGTTCCCAGCGCGGAGAGGCGGGAAATCCCCTCGAAGATGCGTAACAAAATATCATCTCCTCGGTGCCTATCTCTTAGGATATTTACATATCCTACTGGGGGCATGTAAGCACTCTGCTGATTCAGATTCCATGGATGGCATTATCTCGAAGTGTCAATTGCCAGGGTCTGGATTCGGCCACGGAACACCATGGATGGGATTATCTCGAAATCTCAATAGCCAGGGTTCCGGGGGTTGCCATGGGCGGTGCTATCTCGAAGCATCGATTGCCAGGAACCCTTGAGGATTGATGATGGGAGCAAGGAATCTGATACAGACCTGTTGAAAAGCCAATCCTAGGCTAGAACTAAAAAGAAAAAGAGAGAGAAAACTCTCCAAACAGAATAACTTTCTATCTCTCTCTTACAAAACGCACTGCGAACTGAGCCAGGGCTAAAATCATTTCAAGCACGGGTGCTTTAACCACAAAGTCCAATAAACCTTAGGTTAATTCTTGTGGGCCTTAAAAACCTTTGCTAAAAAATGAGGCTAAAGCGAGACAGATTTGGATCTTGATTGGTACTAGAGTACCTTTTAGGCCTATGGTCAGCATTCTAACCTAATCTAAGCTCAAATGAAAAAGCACTTATCTGAAGCTATTAAGAACTTAATGGTCTAGAACAAGGATTGAAACCTTAAGTTTTTTTGCTAAGGGACTAGCAAAAGCTAGGCATGGGGGTATGATGAGAACCTCATCATGAGCCATAACTAGCTCATTTTGACCCAATACAAAGGATAAAAGCTCCTACATAACTCAAGGAAAGGCTTAACTCAGAGAATTCTGAGTTTAAGGAGAAAACAAGTCATAAGGGGTAAAAATGCAATTTTACCAGTATAATCTGCATTCAGGGTAATTCAGGGTCCAAACATAGGTCAAAGCAACTTAATAAGAATAAAAGTGGGATGAGATGATCTAGCAAGGGCTACAGAAATTCCAAGGAACTAAATGATAATCTGTAACCCTAAAACAAACCCACTTCAATTCACGAGGTTCAAGGCAAAGAAAAAATGGAATAAACCCTCTAAAATTCATAGAAAAATAATCTCTAGGGTTTAGAACCTTCAATTTGACCTTAGGAACCCATCTTGACCTACATTGAGAACCATACCCAATTAATAACTTAATTTGGGTTTTTGCGTAAATTGACCAGTCAAACAAGGTTTAATCTAGAAATAAAATTCACCATCAGATTCCTTAGGTCCTAATTAGTCATGTATAAAAACTTGAGCCTAAGAAGAAACCTTCTTGACCAACTTTACACTTTGGTCCTCATATATTTACTTTTTGGCCCTCAACTTTTGAACCCTCGCATTTTGGCCCCTAACTCTCCTTCGTACTTTGCGTTCCGGTCCCCCTGCAAAACCTGCCAGCACCATGCTCCGGCGACCTTGCGCGGAGCATGGCGCCGCGCAGGGTGAGGGGGAGAGCCTGGCAAGTAAACCGGGGGTGCCCTGCGTCGTCAGCCGTCGTAGGGACACCGCCCTGGTCGCTGTAACCCACCATACCGGCCGTGCGAACGCACGGTCGGTATGGGTTTCCATCTCCGGCGTCCTCCGGCGAGGGAGACACGTCGTCTCCCTCCGCCTTCCTCCCTGATTCGGTCCCTATAAATACCCCCGTCGCTCCACCGTTCTTCCCAGCTCGGATCTGACGGAGAAAACCCCCAACTTTCCTCTCTTCTCACTCCGGCAGATGCCCACCAGCTCCGGCGGTTCTTCCTCCTCCTCCTCTTCGCTCTGCCGCAATACCAGCAGCAGAGACTTCTTCCCCTGCTCTTCCCACGCCACGCCGCACCCAGCTGGCGCCTCTCTGGCCCTCTGCTCGCCGCCGCCCCTTCCCCCGGGCATCTTCTTCTCCGGCGACAGTCGATACGACTGTCGCCCGCTCCGGCCCCTCCTCCTCCTGCTAAGTAGGTAGAGCTCCTCCTCTTCCTCCCCTCTTCCTTTTCCTCACTTTAAACATCTACTGTCGCCCTCGATTCCGACCCCTCACCCTCACCTTCTCCGCCTCCGGCCATCCTCCGGCGAGCCGCTCCCATCACCCCAGCAACCCACACGGCTCGCCGACCACCGCAGAACCTCCACCTCCTCACCCTGATCAACCCCTGCCCTTCTACTTCCCCCACATCACCCTCTGCAACCCCACCGAACAAACCCATCTTCCGACCCACAGTCCGACCTAGGGCAGCCCTTGCACGCCGCCCCACGCCTCGCCACCACCCACACGAGCTTCGCCGCACTCTGGCGAAGCTCCCGGCACCTTCTGATTAGGCCGAGAGGCCGCTTTGCTGTGAACAGGTCACCCGACCTCCGCCGCCATTGCCGTGCAGAAGGAGCTGCTTCCGCCTACAGCTGCAGGCGCGCCACGCCCAGATTCGACTCCCAGGCCTTGCGAGGCATTTCGACAAAGCGTCAGGCTGCAGCTGAAGCGAAGCCCTCGCGCGAAGGCCTCGCGTAACGCCGCGATTACCAGCTGTCTCCTCTGCGTGGGCGCCAACTCGGGGTGGGACATTTAGTCCCACCTCGGAAAACTCTGAAGAGGCGCAGCGGTATAAAGTGAAAAAGTGCTGGAGGCTTATTGCCTCAGCACACGAGGTGAGGTCTCCTTCACCCGCCCGGTTACCCGGTCTCGTCCGCGCTCACGCCCCGCGGACCTGGCCCGACCCGACTTAGACTGACCTACACTCCTCGCCCACCACGCACGCCGGTGGGCCTGGACCCGGGCGCGACCCGTACCCGACTACCCGGCAGCTCTGGGAGAGCTTTCCCAAGAGTGGCTTCTGTGAGAGAGAGACGCGGGGGGAGGGTAGAGATAGGTTTTGCCCCTCTCTGATCAAGCTGTGTAAGTGTGCAGGCACAGGTGAAGAAGAACCGTGGAAGAAGACGAAGGCTGAAGGAAGGAGGATCACCGAGCGGCACTCTAGCAACGGCGGTTTAAGTCGTCTGATTGGAAAATCAGACGACGTCCTGAAGGCAAGGAAGGAGAAGGAAGGCGAGGCAGAGGAGAACGCAGAGAGGCCAAGACAAGAACTGAAAGAAGAAGAAGAACACGAGAAGAAGAAGGTCTGAAGAAAGGAAAAGAAGAAAGAAAGAAGAAGAAGAAGAACAGGACCACAAGGGAGAAGAAAAAGAAAGAGACGAGCAGAAACAAGAACTGAAAGAAGAAGAAAAGCATCACTACTGCTGCAGATAAAGCAGAAGAAGATAGGCAAAGAGAAAAGAAGAGAAGAAGAAAGAAGCCAACAAATTCTCTCTCTCTCTCTTTCTTTTTGTAAAAGAAACTTGTACCCCTAGAATACAATTTGCTCCCTGAGTTCGACCTCGGGAACTCTCTTTTATTTTCCGAGTAAAAAAATTTATATATTTGAAATGATGGCAATAACTGGCTATACTACAACGCTATAACAATAAAACCCGGTTATCTCTCGAAGCCAACGTTTCATAGCGCATGGCCGCTATTGGAAGATCTGAGCTGCCCGATCACGATCCAACGCACGCTCGTGCCCGCTCGCCTGCGCCCTTTGCCCTTCGCTGCGGCTCGAACCCACGTCTTGTGAACGCGGAACGCCTCGCGACTGTTGCGCTACGGGGCACGGATGGTCGAGCGGACGTTTTTAGGTGCAGTCATCCACAGCCGTTGGATCGAGATCCAATGGCGGAGAGAGGGCGGATGTGGAGACTTCAGTGATTGCATGCGGCCGTTTGGGCGGCCGAGATGGTGCCACGTGGCGCCAACTTGGCCGTCCATCTTCTGGGTGTTGTAGATGGTGCCATGGGTGTCGAATTGACTCAATTTTTACGTCGTTAAGCTACGATCGTCGATCCGAATTCATCCGTGTGGTTGGATTTGTCATTTGAAGTGCGGATTTACACCATCCTGGCCCTTGATCTTCTAGGATTCCTCGATCACTATCTGATGCTACGGATGCCTGATTAGGGCGATCTTGGAATCGTTGAACTCCAATCGTCGCCCTGATCACATCCGTATGGTTGGATCTTCAATCCGAGGCTCTGATAAAAAGTTTACCTTGTCCAAGCACATAAAAGGAGACAATTAACCTCCATTTTATTCAAACTACTCTAAATGCAAGATGATGCATGTTATGCAATATTTATAGCATGCAATGCAATCCTATGCTTAAGAACATGCATAAATAGACATCTTAAGTAGTGTAAATTTGTTTACATCAGGTATTCTATAGAAGTTGGACGTCTGACAAAGTGTCTGGATGTCCAATAACACTGCAGAAGTGGGTTTGAGGTGTGCGGGAGATGTCTAAGGGTCCTGGACATGCTATAACTTATCTGGATGTCTAGATAAGGGTTGGAACTAAGGTTTTAGGGCTTCCTAGGGTATTGTGGCCTAATCTAAGGGTAGCTAAGGCGTGGGGAGGTCTCTAGGCTATCCTACGGCTAGGATGGACCTAAGCTCTTCACATTTTACTGCTTTATTCCTACTTAATAGAATAGAAAACCTTTAACTTCCTTAAGATAAGCCTTCTACTCCAGCTCTGCTGCAACTCCCGTTATTCCTGATCTTGCTTTAGATCCTGCTCCAGATCTAGCTTCCGATCAGCTTATTGCCTGCAATCGACATAATGCACTTAATCAGCACATTATAACATTATTTCATGCATAGCTAAAGAAAAGCAGTAAAGATGTAGATAATGCGTATGCATGCATGAATACCCTAACTTATGCTAAGTCCTAGCTTAATCTAGGTCAATTAAGATCTATGATTACTGTGTAATCATGATTTTTCTGTATTTATGAATTACTGGTAAAATTGTAGAAATAACCCAGCCTTCTTTTCTTCTCAAAATAATTCAACTTGCCTAAGAGACCTTCTGACTGATATGTAGGAGCTTTTATTGACTTTATCAGATCAAATTAAGCTAGTTATGGCTCATGATGGTTTCCCATCAAGCTCAATCTCGTTCTTCCTAATGCAGCTATCGTGAAAGGCCTTGGTTCTTTGTTTAAAGGTCACAACATTGCCATAGGCTTCATGACGTAGCTCTTCTAATTCCCAGAGCTTGAGTTTCCTTTCTCAACCACAAAAGTTTAAGTCGAGGTTATACTGGTGAACTGCCCAATGAGCGGGTGCTCAAACTCAATGGGCAAGTGACAAGGCTTTCCAAAAATAATTCTGTTCGAGGACATACCAAGGGGAGCCTTGAAGGCTGTCCGTTACGCCCATGAGGCGTCAATCAGCTTGTTGGACCAATCCTTACGGTCAGGTCGAACCATTTTGTGGAGGATTTGCTTGATCTATCGGTTCGACACCTTAGCCTGGCCATTCGTTTGAGGATGATATGGAGAAGCGATACGGTAGTGGACTCCATATTTCTTCAAGAGTACCCAGAATGATGAATGGGTGAAATGACTTCATCCGAAATAATGGCTCGAGGGATCCCAAAGCACGCAAAGATGTCTTTGATGAATTTGGTGGTAATGACATAGTTAGCGCAGTGTGTAGAAATAGCTTCAATCCATTTCGAGACATAATCAATGGCAACAAGGATGTACTCGAACCGTTAGATGGAGGAAAGGGACCCATAAAATCGATTCCCAAAGATTGAAAATTTCAAGAGCTGGGATGGGTTGCAAGGGCATCATGTTGTGACGTGACATTGACCCTAGCAACTGGCACTTAGTGCAACGCTTGAAGTAATTGTGTGCATCTTGATAAAGGGATGGCCAAAAGAATCTGCACTGCAACACCTTGGTTGCAGTTTCCCTCCTGGAAAAATGGCCTCCATAGGCCTGATCGTGGCAAAAGGATAGCACACTGGGAAACTCGCTGTCAGGAACACAATGACGAATTATCTGATCAGCAGCTACTCTGAAAAGTAGTGAATTATCCCAAAAATAATACTTTGCTTCTGTAATGAGATGATCAAGCTAGTTTTTAGGCCAGCCTCGTGGACAAGAGCCAGAAGCAATGTAATTAGCGATATCAGCATACCATGGACCACTTGCCACATCTATCGCTAAAAGGTGCTCATCAGGAAAAGATTCATTTAAAGGTAAGGTAAGTCCAATATGGTCTGGGTCAAGTCTTGAGAGATGGTCTACAATTGCATTCTGGGCTCCGGCCTTAGTTCTTATCTCAAGATCAAGCTCCTGAAGGAGAACGATCCAACGAGTCAATTGAGACTTTGCATCCTTCTTATGCATGAGATGACGAATGGTTGCATGATCTGTAAAGATGGTAACATAAGAGCCCAGAAGATATGAATGGAATTTCTCCAGCCCAAAGACGACTGCAAGCAGCTCCTTTTCAGTGGTCATGTAATTACATTGGGCCTCATCCAGAGTCTTACTGGCGTAATACACCACGAAGGGGTGTTTATCGCGTCTTTGCCCCAAAATGGCTCCAACAGCTAGGTGAGAAGCATCACACATCAGCTCAAAGTTGAGGGACCAATCAGGCGGTTGGAGAACAGGGGTGTTATGACCTGATCCTGGCTCCCTACAGAACCTGAGATCGGCTCGCCTCAACTAAGTCCCAAGACCCAGTCGTCCAACAAGAAATAACCAAATGCAAAAACATTCAACAACCACACATGCAATGTAACTAAGAAAAAATAGATAATAGACAGAAATGGAACTAGAACAAAATATCTCAAAGACATTATATGCAACAAGCGGAAAAAGTACTGTTACAGACATAGCCATCACAACTAGAACAGAGAAAAATATAACAAAACATAGTGGAAACAGTTACTACATGCTAATGGTACTCACTACAACAAAAAGTCTCTGCAACAGAAAAGAGAGAAATACTACGACTAGGCAAGGCTGAGCCAAGCACCCTCGGCAACCGGTGGCGCTGGCCGCTCAACACCCTGACTTGAACACGGTTATATAAATCTGTGGTCAGCTAATGCTGAGTAGAGTGGTGATTAAGTCATTTACATGTAATTAAACATAAAGGAAATAAGAAGCTAATTAACAATCAAATTTTCAATTATGTATTATTATTTGTTTCCGTTTAAACATCCATGTGTTTCTGATTCAGTTTCTAGTAAGGGTCCACAATATTTCTCAAATCTACTTGTTCCCCAATTTAACGATCTTGATGTAGTTTTCCCTGCAATGCAAGATGTACACGTGGTACTCTCTTAGCCGGGAGAGCACCCCGTGGTAGTCCTATACCTTGTCTACCACTCTAACGTCATGGCTGCAATGTAGTGGTGACTATGGCACGCGTGATAAGCGCATGGATAGCTACCATGCATTGGCACGCTGTCAGTGGTTTCCGCTAACGGGTATGCCCAAACGTACACCACAGAATCGAACAGGGGCTACACCCCTCAATAGCTTGCATACCCTCGCCTGGCTATCCCGGTTTGCCCAGTGAGCCTAACAAGAGTTGGTGTAGGGGGCCATTCCTAACGTCGAGTCCCAACCCAAGGGGTGGCTAGCTCCCCCCTACACTAAAGTGATAGTAGCTCTCCTCAGTACTGCGTACACGAGAGTTAGCTCACTTTTCACACTCAAGTCCATACAACCAACCAGCCCGTAGGCAACACATTTCCACTCACATCAGATTTTCATATCACAGTATTCGATCCCTCTTCTAGTTCCCCGTAGGGTTCCTGCACTATTATTCATCTTATTTCATGATACATCATATGTTTCCATTCACATTCCGATTCTCATTCGTATAACAGGCAGCTCATGATTTAATAAATTAAGCAATCACCACATCACTTAATTATTTAGTTGCTAGTAGTAAAGACTTTAACATGCATTTCAGAGTATAACAACGTGGCTGAAGTAATATACATTCATTCTTTTCAGTCCTAGGGCTCATTTCATATCCTAGGGGTCGATCAGATCATTCTAATATAGCATGCACTTTCATCATTTAAACTATAGTATTAAAGAAGACCACTCTACCAGGGTATTCGGGTGGAATGTGGGCTCAAATGGTAGATCCCATCGTCTCCATTGGTCCCGTATACATGACAGACTAGAGACCTATACCATTGACCAATCATATCAAACGAGTTCAAAATCGCATAGATGTGATACTAACATGTAGAGAATTACGAACAGAAACCAACGATACTTCATTTGCATAAAACGGACATCGTTTGGGCCATAAATCGGCTCAAAAACATATGTACTGACCAAAATCAGACGTCTTGGGCGAGTCCCAGACATCTTAAACGAATGCAGTATCTCACCTTGCTCTCATGCGTCTATATCCATCATTTGCTATCCCGCACAGCCGTCTAAGGGGTCCTCCAGACGTCTGACACTGCTCCCGATCTTTTGGAAGAGTTGTTAGACGTTTGACATGGTCTCCAGATGTCCTAAAGTGCCATGAAGGGTGCGCAACGTGCCTTTTGAAAGTCTCGTACCTCTGCATGCACGCACAAGTTAAAAATGCAACACATATATATAAACTTACATGCATGTAGGCTCCTGCAGGGTACATGCCTCGCACTCTACGTGCTGTCAGATGTCCGATGTTAGCTCTGGACGTCCTATGGATCCGTCAGACGTCTGTAGAGCATTACTGATGTATGATAGTGCAAAAAAATGACTTCGTAGAATGCCTTGCGAAGCTTCTCTTTGCGAGCTCCAGCTGCTACAACCGCAGTAGTGGCGCCTTCCTCGTGCAGGTCTCCCCCCTGCGCAACTTTTCCTTCCTCTCGAGCTCCTCTCCTCACACTCGCCGCCACTCTCTCGAGCTCCTCCGAGCTCTTCCTCCGGCTCCCCTCTCCTCCTTCTCTCCCACATGCGACTGTGAGGGGAGAACGGGAAGGTGATGAATGATAGGGGGAGGCGAATAGAGGCATCCTCCGTGCTCCTTTAGTTGCTGCACTTGCCGCCCCTTCTCCCAAGCTCCTCCGAGCTCCTCCTCACACCTCCGGCTCCTTCATTCACCCACTCTCTCTCCCTCGCCCATGCTCTCTTGCTTCCCTCCTCCTTCACCCCCACTCTCGACTACAAGTGGGATGGGGAAGAGGAGGGGAGGCCGCCGGCTGCAAGGAGGTGGAGTGAAGGTGGAGGTGGTGGTGGTGGTGTGGAGATGGAGAGGGTGGAGGGGGTGTTATAAAGGGAGGGGTTAGGGTTTAGGTGGGTTTGTGCATGCGTGAGTTGTGGTGGAAGAGAGAGAGGAAAAATTGTGAGGTTGCTCCCATAAGGTTTCCTCTTCCCTGTAGAGCCCACAAATTTAAACCCAGGGGGTTTAAAAATTGGGCTCTGTTTGGGAGCATAGATCGTGTATTTGAGTAGAAAATGCGTCGTAGTATAGTTGCGAAATACGATCCAACAAAGATATTATTTTCTAAAGATAACAAGGCTTGAGTCCCAGTCGTTCCTCTCTGTGAGGCATTTGTTTTACTTTAGAGTTCGATCTTTTGTCGCTCTACTTTGTTTAAAAACGCACGTGGCTTCCAATCTCCTGATTAAGATCTCACCACTTCTATTATGAACTCGAATTATGTGCGTGTGCGTTAAATAAATCACAAAGGTGAACGTGTGAGTTTCTGTGCGCACGATTCTAGTGAGGTGGTGACTATTTACGGAGAATGCATCTATTGTTAGATTTTTGATATTCTCGGGAAACGACATGCTTGTTGCGGAATGGATAGACAATTGAAAAAATAGGCAACTTGAATCACGCGAATATAATAGCAATCAATAAGCTCATTGTGATTTCACAACATATATATCTATATAAGCATTTTTCATTCATTCAATGGGAGAGTTGTTTGCAACAAAAACTGTAGAGGAAAGCTTGTACAGAAATGCTTGGAATTTAAATCTAGCTACCAGAAAACGACTGCATACAAGAATCAATGAGGGGATTTTGCACGCATCATTGGGAGAGAATAAAGACTACGCTACTAAGCAGTAATAGAAAGCAATAAAACTATAAAGATCATAAATTAAATCTAGCAGAACAAAAGGGCATTGAGGGGTGGTCCCTGATGGCCTTGGAATGGTCAGGAGGAGAATGAGGGGCAGCCAATGTAGCTTAAGCTGACCCTTGGAGAGAGAGAGGAGTGATCCAGCATCTCGGCATGGCATCCTTCATGGTGGTGGTGAGCTCATGGAGATGGGGTGGCTAACCTAAGTGGAGGTGGACGTGAATGGAGCCACCAATGGAGTGAGTGGTGCTAAGAATGTGAATGGGTGCACTTGGTCGCCCATGGGGTCCTTTTATAGACTCAAGGGCTTCTCTCTAGAGAGGTGTGGAACTCTTTAGAGAGAGTCCAAGAGTGGCCAGCCATATGGTTATGAGATCCAAAAAATGTGGATCTCATTTTTAATGCCTCTTGGTTGCTAAATTTGGCAACCAAGAGGTGGTGCCACTTCAAGAGAGTTCTAGAGAACTCTAGAGAAGTGTGTGTGCATGAAGCCACCTAGACACTTCAATCAGGGCCATAGGTGTGTGCTCTATGTGGCTAGGTGGCTTAGGTTAGGTCCTAAGGTGTTTAAGGAGGTGTATGTCTTGAATTAGGGTTGCAAACCCTAATTGCTAAGAGGAGAGTGCAATTAAACTTAACCTAGGTTTAATTGGATGAGTGTGAATGTAATTGAGAGTGAAATAACTCAATTGGGTTGGGTTTAGGTCAATTGGACTCTCACTAAGTCTAATTGAACTTGTGTGGGTTGAGATCTAAGCTCAATTAGACTCAATGAGTCCAATTGACTTAGGTGAAGGTAATTGACTTTGATCTAAGTATATTGGATTTGGTGAGGACCTAATTAGGTCCTTAGGTAGGTCTAGAGGTGATGTACTAGGGTTAGGACACCTTAATTTAGGTTCCTATGGGGTTGGGATTAGGTCTAGGGAGCTAGAGATCCAAGATCAAGGCTTAAATCTTAAAACAGGGACTGGAGACCAGTACCAAACGTCCAAAAATGTGATCAGACGACTTATACTCAAAAATTAGACGTCTAGACTTTAGTTCTGGACGTCCAATCTAAGTCAGGGGGAAATCAAGGTTATGTTTTGGGTATTCTGCAGTAATTAGACGTCTGACAAAGTGTCTGGACGTCCAATAACACTGCAGAAGTGGGTTTGAGGCGTGCAGGAGTTGGCTAAGGGTCCTGGATGTTCTATAACTTATCTGGACATCCAGATAAGGGTTGGAACTAGGGTTTTAGGGCTTCCTAGGGTGTTGTGACCTAATCTAAGGGTGGCTAAGGCTTAGGAAAGTCTCTAGGCTATCCTAGGGCTAGGATGGACCTAAGATCTTCACATTTTACTGCTTTATTTCTGCTTAATAGAATAGCAAACCTTTAACTCATTTACATTATTATTCCTACATCTAATCTATGCCTTCTGCTCCAGCTCTGCTGCAACTCCCATTATTCCTGATCCTGCTTCAGATCCAACTCCAGATCTGTGTATTGCCTGCAATCGACATAATGCACTTAATCAGCACATTAGAACATTATTTTATGCATAGCTAAAGGAAAGCAGGAAAGATGCAGATAATGCTTATGCATGCATGAATCACCCTAACTTATGCTAAGTTCTAGCCTAATCTAGGTCAATTAAGACCTATGATTGTTGTGCAATCATATCCCCATGCCTAAATCTTACTAGTCCCTAACAAATGCAAGACTAAATTATTTATAGCAAGGGTCCCTAAGGGACTGATTATTTTATCAAGTGTATGCATAGAGATTTTTCTCCTTTTTTGTTTTCATCCTATGATCTAAAAATCTAGACAATCGTAAAAGTGCAGCTATGTAGCTTTTGCGATGGATTCAAGTGAAAAACTAATACACTTCTAAAGATTGTACTTGACGCCTAGTAAAAATTCTAGTGGGATAGGTGGACTTCTTCCCTCGAGGTATTCAAAATACTCTATGAATTTCACCCCGGCTTTAGGCTTAGGTAGAGAATCTCTGAGGGAGAAGATTATATATTTGGTGGCTCACTCTCACTTGGTGCTACATAGAGACTAGTACTACAGAATTTAGATTCCCAGACTACTAAGTAACTCAACTCAGAGAAAGACGAGAAAAACTATGCTCTCTTCTGATTCCTTTGTATTCATTCATTCTTTTTCTTTTTCTTTTTCTTTTCTTTTTTTTCTTTAGAGCACACAACCTCACCAGATTCACATATACGATCTGTATTTGGTGGTCTCACTTGGCATTAACACTTTAATTGAGTTCTCATAACCCTAACACAAAGTTAGAATTCCTCAGCCAGTATTCGGACGATCAGAAACACAAAAAAATAGGTTAAGGCCATATTTGGTGGATCTCAAATTTATTTGGTGGTATTGCCTCAATGCAACTAAATATTCACTCTTTTTTTCTTTGCTTTTTCTTCTTTTTTCAATTTTTCTTTCTTTTCATCATTTTTCTTTCTTTTTTTTTTTCAACATAACACATCCATGAACTTTATTGAGGAGGCATTATTAGGGATTGGTGGTACTCAAGAGACATTGGGTGGCTTATTTAGTGGATGTGCCTACTCACGGCACCGGGAGAGATGGATAGGACGGTGTATTTCTGACCTTAGCATCAATACCCTCCTTCAGTCGAGGATTTCGTAAGGAATGGTCGTAACCATCCACCTTAGCCCTAGTTTTATGAAAACTAGCTCTCCACGTATTTGCCTCATTTGGTGGGTCTCAAAATTCAGTCAAAAATGTATACGTAGGAACTGAGAACGGAAACTATGCCTAATCTCTGAGTATCGTCACCTAATTATCTAGGATTCCAGATTCCTTGCACTGATCTTAGAGCACCAGTACATTCTACTCTCATCTCACAATATTTGGTGGATTTTTGGAGGAAAATCTGCCTAACTCCCAAAACACTATCCAGGGGTTCAGGAGAAGAAGCACTGCTTCTTCTCGACAGACTAAAGATATTTATCAGCTTTCACCATAAATCCATTGTAAATTCTACATGTGTGTGAAAAGTTGTACTGGATTCCAGATTACAGGAATCAACTAGAGGATAAAATCCCTAATGCATTCTCTTAATAAAACAATCTTATTCATGAATGCAATATGTATATATGCTATAAACAAGTAACCTCGTATAATTTGTACTTCATGAAATTCCCGTATCGGGTTACATTCAGCTTGACCCTAAATTTAGAGCAAAAGGTGAGTGGGTGAGTCGAAAATGACTGTTGCGGATGATTTCTAGCTCCAATGTGAGCATTGGAGGTGGAGTCAGTTGTTCTTTTATTTAAGGTCCTAAAGTACGTTTTACATGTAGCTCTGAGGTTTTCCTAAATGTTGGCATAAAAATTTTTCAATTTTGTTGTATCTACCCCCATGCCTAAGTTCTTGCATGTCCTCATGCATGAATATAAAAGAAAATAAATTTGACAGAGGATGGGTGGGTAGAAGTCACCTGGAATTGCTCCTGAAAATATACATTCAGCACCGCCAACCTGTCAGCATGCACCATGCAAAAAGAAAATATGCTAAAAGAAAAGTATGCTATGTATAAAAATGGTTATATATAAATGATGGTGGAATGTGGGGTGAATGGTATCTAGACGTGCTAAGTTTAACACCTCCAGCTGAGCGAGCATTCAATCACACGTCCTCAATAAGATGAATAATCTCATCAGGTGGAGGAGGTTTCTGGGCCAAAAATGGCTTGAGGCGTTGGCCATTAATCGTGGATATATGCCTAGATTTTGGGTCCTTGATCTGGATTGCCCCATTAGGATATGGATGAATCACAACATACGGACCAGTCCATTTGGACTTGAGCTTCCTTATGAAGAGTTTCAGTTGTGAATAAAACAACCAGACTCGCTGGTTGGGCGTGAATGCTTTCCTCCGAATGTGGCGGTCATGGAAGGCCTTGGTCTTGTCCTTGTATATTAACACGTTCTCATAGGCCTCCCACCGGATCTCTTTTAATTCGCTGAGATAGAGTTTCCGTTCTTGACTTCCTGCATCGAGGTCAAGGTTACATTTTCGCACCACCCAAAAGGTGCGGTGTTCCAACTCTACAGGAAGGTGATAGGCCTTGCCATATTCCATGTGATATGGTGACATTCCGAGTGGGGCCTTGTATGCGATCCGATATGCCCAGAGTGCATCGATTAATTTGTTGGACCAGTCCTTCCTGTTTGGTTTGACCATCTTTTGGAGAATCAGCTTGATTTGACGGTTAGATACTTCAGCCTGCCCATTGGTCTGTGGGTGATACGGGGTGGCATACGGTGATGTACCCCGTATTTCTTTACTAATGACCTGAAATGGGCGTGAATGAAGTGGCTTCCCCCATCGCTAATCAGGGCGTGGGTGATGTAAACATGTTTACACTACTTAAGATGTCTATTTATGCATGTTCTTAAGCATAGGATTGCATTGCATGCTATAAATATTGCATAACATGCATCATCTTGCATTTAGAGTAGTTTGAATAAAATAAAGGTTAATTGTCTCCTTTTATGTTCATGGACAGGGCAAACTTTTTATCAAGGCCTTGGATCGAAGATCCAATCGTACAGATGTGATCAGGGCGACAATTGGAGTTCGACTCCAAGATTGCCTTAATCAGACATCTGTAGAATCAGATAGTGATCGGGGAATCCTAAAAGATCAAGGGCCAAGATGGTGTGAATCCACACTTCAAATGAGAAATCCGACCGCATGGATGGATTTGGATCGACGATCGCAGCCTAACGGTGTGAAAATCGACTCAATCCGACACCCATGGCACCATCTACATCATCCGGAAGATGGATGGCCAAGATGATGTCATGTGGTGCCATCTCAGCCATCCAATCGACCCTTAAGACCGCTGCTGCCTCTCCAAAGAAAATCCAACACGCGATTTGGGCCGTTGGATCTTGATCCAACGGCTATGGATGCGCACGCCTAATTTCATCTGCGCGACACAATCCATTGCACAGCGCAGCGGTCGCGAGTCATTGCGCGATCACAGGACGTAAGTTCGACTCGCGATCTGCGGCGCACACATGATTAAATTCGACTACTTGATCGGCTATGGACGGCCCAGATTGCCTGATCGGGCGCACGAGCTATTAGACGCGCGGCGAAGACGCAGCATCACATGCGATGGGGCGCGTAGAGGAGGTGGGCGGAGGTGCGATTTAAGTCGCCCGATCGTGAGGCTATGATCGGCTTGACGTGCGTGTGCGTTACGCACGAGGAGGTGAGCCGGCGCGCACGCGCCGCCCACTACCCCTACGTTCAGACCTTTAGCAATGGCTTTATCCGTCATTAAAGGTCCTGAATTAATGTTTTTAAAATTGGAATGACCAAAATGCCCCCACTCCTTGTAACTATAAAAGGAGACCCCCTCCACACGAAATTCTCATCCCTTCCTTCTCTTCTCTCCCTCTCCAAAGCTCAAGAGAAGCTTGTCCCACACCAGAGATGCTTCTCGTGAGATAAAGTCAATTTTTAGTCCCCCTTTTAGAAACGGATCCCGTGACGACGACGACGTGCTGCCCTGTTCCCATTCTTCCCTCTTCGTTCTCCTTCATCCTGCTCTGTCCTCCTTCGTTCAGGCGTCGTCCCGTCCGGCTTGTCCTCCAAGCGACCATCGAGGAGGATATTTCTCTCCCCATTCTTTTATTGCCTTCTAGATTAGTTTTACTGCTTTCTAGAATAGATTTTCTACTTTCTAGTTTAATCATTTTCTCGCTTTCTAGTCGTAATGTTTAGTGTAACAATCTTTTTAATGATGAATTCCATTTTCATTTTACACCTCTTTTTTTTATTTTTGTTTGTAATATTCTCTCTCTCTTACTCTCTCTCTCTCTCTTATTTATTGTAAATAGTTAGATAGTTCTAATCAATTAATTTACTTCGTGACAAATGAAACAAACGCGTGTTTTTAAATTAAATGTCTGCCTCCCTGTGTTCGACCCGGGATTTCCATTCCGGTATAAATTTTATTTGTTGAACACGAATTCTTCGCTTTCATACTCCGACGACAGGTTTTTCAAAACCAAACACGTTAGCGTAGCAACCCGTAACGTTCAACAGTGGGGTCTTCCAAATCTCGTGAAGATGTTCTGTCGTACGAAAGAAATGACGGTCTTATGGTAGCCCGTCTCACCAGGATAGCCTCAACCCACTTCGAGACAGTCGACGGCTAATAATATGTACTCGAAGCCATGCGAGTTCAGAAAAGGGCCCATAAAATCGATGCCCCAAACGTTCAACACTTCTACGACCATGATGGGTTGGAGTGGCATCATGTCTCTCCTGGTTGTAGAACCGACCGACTGGCATCGTTTGTAGTGTTGGGCGTATTCGTGTGTATCTCTGAAGATGGTTGGCCAGAAAAATCCCGACTACAAAATTTTTGCAATGATTTTCCATCCCGAGAAATGACCACCACAAGCATCATTGTGGTAAAAAGATAACACACTAGGGATCTCAGAGTCTAGGATACATCTTCGAATAATCTGGTCCGCTCCAATGCAGAAGAGTATTGGGTCATCCCAGAGGTAGTATTTGGCCTCTGCAGTGAATTTGAGTTTTTGGTCCTTGGATAGGTTCGCGGGAATTTTTCCTGCGGCAAGGTAGTTCGCGAAATCCACGTACCAGGGGAACTCAACAGAATGAACTGCCAAAAGAGATTCATCCAGAAATTGCTTGTGGATAGGCAGGGAATAAGGAATGTGATCTGGGTCTAGTCTAGAAAGGTGATCCGCCACAACATTCTGTTTTTCGGCTTTGTCGTGGATTTTGATATCAAATTCCTACAATAGAAGGATCCATCTAATGAGCTGTGGTTTGGCATCCTTCTTTGCCAACAAATGTCGGAGGGCGGAGTGGTCAGTGAAAATGATGACCTTGGATCCTAATAAATACAATCTGAATTTCTCCAACCCAAATACTACTGCTAGCAGTTCTTTTTCGGTGACTGTGTAGTTACGCTGAGCCTCATTCAACGTCTTACTAGCATAGTATATGATGAAGGGTTTTTTCCCCGATGCTGGCCTAAAACAGCATCGACGGCAAAATCAGAAGCGTCGCACATCATTTCGAAATCGAGCGACCAGTCAGGTGGTTGGAGAATCGATGAATTAGAGATAGCGCTTCGTAAAGTCTTGAAGGCACTGAGACACGAGGTGTCGAATTCAAATGGGACATCGGCAACCTGGAGATTCATCAAAGGCTGTGCAATTTTCGAGAAATCATGTATAAATCTCCGATAGAAGCTGATGTGACCCAAGAATGATCTGATCTGCTTGACTGAGCTAGGTGGCGGTAAGTAGGAGATAATTTCTGATTTAGCTTGATCGACCTCGAGTCCATTTTTGGAGATCCTATGCCCTAGTACTATGCCATCCCTCACCATGAAATGACTTTTCTCCTAGGATAGTACTAGGTTCACCTCAATACACCGTTTTAGGATCTTGGTGAGATTATCAAGACAAGATGCAAAATCATCTCCGAAAACGAAGAAGTCATCCATGAATACCTCCACATAGTCCCCAATCATGTCAGAGAAGATGGCCATCATACAACGCTGAAATGTCGCTGGTGCGTTGCAAAGGCCAAAGGGCATCCGCTTGAAAGCAAATGTTCCAAAGGGGCATGTGAATGTGGTCTTGTCTTGATCTTTCGGGCTAATCGCTACCTGATTATACCTGGAGTATCCATCTAGAAAGTAGAAGAAACTACGTCAGGCTAACCGTTCCAAGATCTGATCAATGAATGGCAAAGGAAAGTGATCCTTCTGGGTAGCCATGTTCAGTTTCTTGTAGTCGATGCAGACCCGCCAAGATGTCGCAGTGCGGGTCAGGATGGATTCACCCTTATCATTCTTCATGACGGTGAGTCCTGCTTTCTTCGGCACTATCTGGATCGGACTCACCCACTGGCTGTCTGAGATTGGATATACAATGCCTGCATCCAGCCATTTGATGATCTCCTTCTTAACAACCTCTAGCATATTTGGGTTAAGCCATCTTTGAGGTTGTCTCGAAGGTTTCACCCCCTCATCCGTGTAAATGTGATGAGTGCAATACGAGGGACGAATACTGCGGAGATCAGCAATACTCCACCTAATAGCAGCCCTATGGTCTTGAAGCGTAGAAATCAATTGATGCTCCTGTTCTTGGGTTAAGTGGGCATTGATAATAACTGGGTATGTCTCACTTTCGCCCAAGAACACATACTTGAGTGAGTCAGGTAAGGGCTTCAATTCAATCACGGGTGGGTTAGAGTCAGAAATGAGAGTGGGAGGAGCAGAATCGAGGGTGGGAATCTGCTGATCCATGTGTACGTGAATTCCTTCTGAGTCACTCCCTATGAAATCGGTTGTGACTGCGTTAACGGGAAACCCGTTAGCTATAGTCACGTCTTCCTGCAACAACAGGGGCAATTTAGTAATGTATGGATCAGGATAGCTGGATTCAGGGGTGTTGTGGTCAAAAGCACACCCTAAACAGTCAAATCCTCGGGGAGATATGTGTAGTGCAGTGGTCACAGTCCCATGTGGATTGAGGTCCGAGAACCCTGATAGTGTAGACGAATGAGACATTGGGTCATCACAAAGGAGCCCAATGCTGCCACAGTATGCCGAATCTTCGTCTTCACCATCCTCCTCTATTCGGTCACAGTCGAAGTTCTTTGCTGCCTTGAATATATCCAGTCGAAGTCGCTCATTGCCTAGGGCTATCTCCATACACCTGGATGCACAATCGATGTTCGCTCGAGCTGTCGCCAAAAATGGGCGACCCAAAATAATTGGTGCATCTCGAAGATTAGGAGGAACTTCAATATCGAGAATGAAAAAATCTACGGGAAAGTAGAACCCACGGACTTTCACGATCACGTTCTCAACCACCCCCCTCGGTGTTTTGATTGATCTGTCAGCCAGCTAAATCGTGACCGAGGCGGGCTTCAACTCCCCAAATCAAAATCTATCAAATACTGCAGTGAGAGTTATGTTGATGGACGAACCCAAATCTAGAAGGGCCCGATCAAATGGAGAATCCTGCAAGAAGCAGGATATGAGTGGGGTACCAAGGTCTTTCTTCTTTGGCGGTAGGTCAGCAAGAATCACGGTGCTAGTCTCTTTCGACAGTACCGCCTGTCGTCCAATTCTCGGCTGTCGTTTCAGGGTACAATAGTCCTTGAAGAACCTAGCGACAGCGGGAATGTGATCGATTGCCTCGAGGAGGGGGACCTGAATATGTACTTCCTTAAACATTGATTTCAGGTCCTCAAAATTCCATGTGTCCTTTTTCCGTACTGCATTTCATATCAGAGCCTCAGGAAAAGGGACAGGAATCTCAGGGTTAAGTGGCCTCTTACCCTTATCTATCGCAGGTGGCTCCTGAGATGGAGTCGAACCCGCCTACGGTGAAGGGTGGGAAAAATCAGGACCCACCTGCCTAAGTGGTGGGTCGAATGCCTTCCTTCCGCTCCACAAAGAGACAGCATGTGCATCGGCTTGCTGTCCATGAGGTGGTGGGGGAGCGGAAGTGGCAGAATACGCGAGGTTCTACAAAGCCGGCTGGACTTGCACGTAATCGGGTGGTGCAGGAGGCGCCTGTAGTATGTCATGTGCCTATCCCTGTGGTGCCTGAAACTTAGGCAGGGTGCCCTGGTTCTGCACATATCGAGGATTCGGGATAGGTTGGGAGGGCAAGGCTCCCTGAGTTCTATGCTCCTACAACAACTGGTTCTGCGTGTTCTGTATAGTTTGTATCTGATCAGCAATCGCCTTCATAATCTGCAAGCTATCTTGCGTGGATTTCCTCATTGATTCTTACAGCTCCTCTTTCATGCCTCCAAAGGGTCAGCCTGTTTTGGAGGGTGGTTGGCAGCTTGGTGCAGCGGCTAGTATAAAAAGCGGGGTTACTGCTGCCTAGGATACGTGTTTTGCGCATTCCCGTATTGCCTGGTCTGGTAGTGTGGATCTTGTTGTGGTCTTTGTGGATTACCAGACCAGGAGAAGTTCGGATGCTGGTGCCACCCAGGGTTATACGTCTCTGAATATGGGTTATTACGCCTGTATCCTTGGATAGCACTGACATCCTCGTAAGCTGAAGATGTCTGAGATGTATATCCGTCAAGGGGATACACGTTATAATCTGCGGGTGGTGCGTAACCCTGGTGGTAGGGTGCCAAATTTGGATTATTTACGGGATCCTGATATGTGGGATCTCTTAAATACGGAGAAGACGCATCCCGAGTGAGTAGGTTAACTCGAGCAGGTGGGGCTTGGGGTGAGTAGGAGGGTCTTGAGGCAGAGCTCAAGTCAGATTAACCTTGACTGATTTGGTCAATCTTTTTCTCGATTAAGTTTATTCTATCCAGCTGCTTGACGATGATATCCATGTTGGCTCGAATAGACTCGGTGTGAGCCTTGTGGACACCAACCCGCTGCTGACAAAGCCGCTGGAACTGGTTCATGGATGCGACATTCATCGAGTTCTCCGCTAATGATTCAAACAGCTCAAATGCGCTGTTCTCGTCTTTTGCGAGGAAATTCCCGCCACTAGATGCATCGGCCAGATACCGATGTGTGTCATCCAGCCCATGGTAGAAGATTTGAGCCAGGTGCCATCTGGGTATACCATGGTGCGGGCACTTCTGGAGAAGGTAGTGAAATCTGTCCCATGCTTCATGTAACTTCTCCCCAGCTCCTTGGGAGAAAGTCGTGATTGCGTGCTGCATTGCGTTTGTTTGACCGATTGGGAAGAACTTTTGCAGGAATTCACGTCGTAATTCTGGCTAGGTTCCAATTGGCTTCCCAATGGTCTTGAACCAGTATGAAGCTTTGTCCCTCAGAGAGAATGGGAAAAGCTTCATTAGAACAATTCCGAGATCGATATTCCTGGGTCGGATCGTTTCAACGAGTCGACTCAGGTCCTCAAGGTGCTAGAATGGATCTTCGCTTGAGTTCCCCTAGAAATGAGTGCTAATCAACCCAATCACATTAGGCTTGAGCTCAAATGCGTCTCCGCCTGCAGGAATTCTGACTAGAGGTGTGACAATTTGTGCGGCTGGGTCGTAGAAATCCCGCAGTTGTTCTCCTCACGGCGGGTGCTGCATCTTGTCAAGCGCCGTTAGAATGCAATCCATGCTCTGCTGATGTCGCTCCTCAGATTCGGCGACCCAGGCTTCCAGATGAGCCATCGGGTCCAGATTCTCGATATCCTGACCCGGTCTAGGTCCAGGTCCAGGATTTGCCATGGTGGCTCTGGGAGTAGAAGAAGTGGGGGGAGAAGATCGTCCTGGCAAGGTGACTCGCCTCCTTGGGAGTAGCTCCCAAGGTCCAACCAAGAGAGGTCTAAGTGACCTCCTTCCTTGCATACACCACCCAACCCTGGGTTGGTGTAGACAAGCAGGACAAGGCTAAGGCCCTGTTAATCAAATGGTCCTTATGGATCAGGTGGCCAGATGTTTCGTTAGAAGTTCGAATTCTTGTAGAAAATTCATCGTTCAACCGACTGAAAGTGATCCTGCCTCTCAAGCTAACCTAGCCAATCTGGTTGCGAGGGGACTAAGGGGAAGGTTTTTCCTTTGGCTTACGCCTCCGATTCCGTTAACCCCCAAGCCACAGTTGTTTGACACTACCCCGCAGACTTAGTCACCAGGTTTGGCAAAAGAGGTTGCAAACACCCAGTAGTACAACAACGAATTCGGGTTGATTTCATGTTTTACAATTAATTTTAGCCCATTTTTTTCAGTGGGGTTTTCTCTTGTTGAGCGGCCCACAAGGTGACCAAGCTCACTGGCTAAGTGCTAGACTTGATTAAGTCTAGGTTAGCCTAAAGAGTGGTCTCTAAGTTGTAACCCTAAAGATTCAGCCTAAGTTCATGCACTTCCAGGGTTTGTTCTGTTTCAATAGACCACAAAAGTAATGTTTGTTCTCTGGCAAAAATTGGAATCCAATTAACTTGAAATTTTGCGAGTAGATTCCTTTTTCAATTAGCTTTCCAGAGAATTTTTTTTGGAATTTTTACTATTTCAACCGAATTTTTAGGGATTTTTGAATGTCATGGGGTCAGATCTAGAATTTTGACCCCTTGTGGGTTTATCGCTTTGAAACAGTATCAAATGACCTTCAAAAATTTGGAAAAAATATGAGAAATAAAGCCAATGAGATCAGCTTTCAAACCCACCATTTTTAGTCAAAATAGATTCGCAGATTGCTCGGAATCGCTTTTTGAAATTTGAAAAATTTTGAATCTGGGCCAGTCTGATCCTCGTGCACTTCGTGAATTTTTAAAAATTTTATACTTGAAATTTTTTCAAAGGAAGGGTGGCGTTTGAAAGATAGTTTGAAAATGAATTTTTGGTCAAAATTTCAGGATTTTCTGCACACTAGTTTTTCAGCAATCAAATTTTTAAATCAAACTTTGAAATCTGACCGAAAATCAGAAGATGGTGGAAAAGCTTTTAAAGAGGTTTGGGTTGAAATCTAAGCTTTCCACACAAAAAAAATGTTTTTTTTTTCAAAACTTTTGCATGTTTTTTTTTCAAAAGGAAATTTTCAAAGGATTCAACAAAAATATCTTTTTTTTTCTTTTTCGCTTTTTCAAACTACCCTAAGATTCAAAAAGAAACCTAATCCAGATTTTTTTCAAAGATTTTTTTTGTTTTTTTTATTTTTTTCTTTTTCACGACAATGAGTAAAAAAATGTTTTTCAAAAGAAATTGCAAAAGGTAAAACCTAATCAAAGAATGAGATGATGTGCACCAGGATTTGATTTCCACGCTCGTTGTGTGCGCAAATCCCATTCTTTTCCCATTTTTCTTGCACATTAAAAACAAAATAGAGAGAAATCTGTTAGTGATAGTTTCAAAGATCAAAATCATAAAAAATGACGTTGCCTCCCCGGCAACGGTGCCATTTGTTTAGGAGCGTAGATCGCGTATTTGAGTAGAAAATGCGACGTAGTATAGTTACGAAATACGATCCAACAACGATATTATTTTCTAAAGATAACGAGACTTGAGTCCTGGTCGTTCGTCTCTAGGAGGCATTCGTTTTACTTTAGAGTTCGATCTTTTGTTGCTCTACTTTGTTTAAAAATGCACGCTAGTTTCCAATCTCCTGATTAAGATTTCACCACTTCTATTATGAACTTGGATTACGTGCGCATGCATTAAATAAATCACAAAGGTGAACGTGTGAGTTTCTGTGCCACGATTCTAGTGAGGTGGTGACTATTTATGTAGAATGCGTCTATTGTTAGATTTTTGATATTCTCGGGAAACGACATGCTTGTTGCGGAATGGATAGACAATTGAAAAAACAGGCAACTTGAATCACGCGAATATAATGGCAATCAATAAGCTCATTGTGATTTCACAACATGGAGATATATATATATAAGCATTTTTTATTCTTTCAATGGGAGAGTTGTTTGCAACAAAAACTGTAGGGGAAAGCTTGTACAGAAATGCTTGGAATTTAAATCTAGCTACCAGAAAATGACTGCATACAAGAATCAATGGGGGGATTTTGCATGCATCATTGGGGGAGAATAAAGACTATGCTACTAAGCAGTAATAGAAAGCAATAAAACTATGAAGATCATAAACTAAATCTAGCAAAACAAAAGTGCATTGAGGGGTGGTCCCTGATGGCCTTGGAATGGTCGGGAGGAGAATGAGGGGCGGCCAATGTAGCTTAGGCCCACCCTTGGAGAGAGAGAGGAGTGATCCAGCATCTCGGCATGGCATCCTTCACGGTGGTGGTGAGCTTGTGGAGATGGGGTGGCTAACCTAAGTGGAGGTGGACGTGAATGGAGCCAATGGAGTGAGTGGTGCTAAGAATGTGAATGGGTGCACTTGGTCGCCCATGGGGTCTTTTTATAGACTCAAGGGATTCTCTCTAGAGAGGTGTGGAACTCTTTAGAGGGAGTCCAAGAGTGGCCAGCCATATGGTTATGAGATCCAAAAAATGTGGATCTCATTTTGAATGCCTCTTGGTTGCTAAATTTGGCAACCAAGAGGTGGCGCCACTTCAAGAGAGTTCTAGAGAACTCTAGAGAAGTGTGTGTGCATGAATGGGTGTGTGTGTGTGTGTGTGTGTGTGTGTGGTCGTGCTCTATGTGGCTAGGTGGCTTTGGTTAGGTCCTAAGGGGTTTAGGTAGGTGTATGTCTTGAATTAGGGTTACAAACCCTAATTGCTAAGGGGAGAGTGCAATTAAACTTAACCAAAGTTTAATTGGATGAGTGTGAACCTAATTGAGAGTGAAATAACTCAATTGGGTTGGGTTTAGGTCAATTGGACTCTCACTAAGTCCAATTAAACTTGTGTGGGTTGAGATCTAAGCTCAATTGGACTCAATGAGTTCAATTGACTTAGGTGAAGGTAATTGACTTTGATCTAAGTCAATTGGATTTGGTGAGGACCTAATTAGGTCCTTAGGTAGGTCTAGAGGTGATGTACTAGGGTTAGGACACCTTAATTTAGGTTCCTATGGGGTTGGGATTAGGTCTAGGGAGCTAGAGATCCAAGATCAAGGCTTGAATCTCAAAACAGGGACTGGAGACCAGTACTAAACGTCCAAAAATGTGATTAGACGACTTATACTCAAAAATCAGAAGTCTAGACTTCAGTTGTGGATGTCCAATCTGAGTCAGGGGGAAATCAAGGTTCTGTTTTGGGTATTCTACCGAAATTGGACGTCTGACAAAGTGTCTGGACATCCAATAACACTGCAGAAGTTGGTTTGAGGTGTGCGGGAGTTGGCTAAGGGTCCTGGACATCCTATAACTTATCTGGACATCCAGATAAGGGTTGGAACTAGGGTTTTAGGGCTTCCTAGGGTGTTGTGACCTAATCTAAGGGTGGCTAAGGCTTAGGAAAGTCTCTAGGCTATCCTAAGGCTAGGATGGACCTAAGCTCTTCACATTTTACTGCTTTATTTCTGCTTAATAGAATAGCAAACCTTTAACTCCCTTACATTATTATTCCTACATCTTGTTGGTGCTAGAGCACTACGATCATTTGTTTTGATGATAACAAAACACGTGTTATTTAACATTTGCACTTGGATTCTTAGATTTCAGGTCAATTGCAAATGTAGATGTGATTAGACGGAATTCGAGCTCGCATCCAGGACGGATTGGAGGAGCTTGATGGAGAACAGAGGGGATTCGCGAGGGGCGATAGATTGAAGATGGAAGGACAAGAAGAATAGGATAGAATTCCATTTTATTCCTTTCATGTACATTTGTCATTATTTTCTTGCTCTTTATTTCCTTAGAAAATTATGTTAAAGAGCCTCAAAGTACCCTAACAGTAGTCCTAGGAACACCGGCACAACCCTAGGATACTTAGGTTTTCTGTAGAGAACTTAGAAAACCATTATAGGGTTCAAACAACATTTCCAGACGTCTAATTCCAAGATCAGACGTCTGATAATGTGTTTTAAGACGTCTGATAACAATTAGGCTGGGCTTAAGTAGTTCTGTCTGATGAAATCAGACGTCCAGACCTTAGACCAGACGTCTGATGACTTTGCCAGATGTCCAATTAGTGGACCGTTGGCTGGCTTAACAAACACTCAAGGATATAACCGTTAGAGCCTTATCAGACGTCCTTAGGCCTTTCCAAATGTCTGATAAATGACCGTTTTGCCTCGACTGACTCGAAAATCTCTTCTTAGAGATTTTCTAGCCGTTGCAAATCCATTCCCACGAAAAAGTAGGTTTCCAGACGTCCAGACATAGTGCCAGACGTCCTGTATGTCATCTGATGGACTTGCACTAGAACCCTGTTTAGATCTGATCCAAGTCAGGAAGAGACCCGCCCAATATTAGACGTCTGACCTTATTTTCAGACGTCTTAAAGTGAACTTCCAAACATCTGATGACATAATTAGACATTTGATAAGCCTGTCAGAATAATGATTGTTCTTGATTTCGGGCTGATTCACTTGGGCTTTGTACCCAACGGTTATGGAAGCTTTTCTAAGCCTTCCAAAGCCTTCCTAAGGCCTCTATAAATAGAGGGGAGCCTTTACACACCAATACACACC
The DNA here is from genome assembly GCA_037157565.1 of Thalassia testudinum. Lineage (NCBI taxonomy): Eukaryota > Viridiplantae > Streptophyta > Magnoliopsida > Alismatales > Hydrocharitaceae > Thalassia > Thalassia testudinum. The sequence goes on along the minus strand of JAZHRO010000036.1, from coordinate 182,031,928 downwards.
TAAGAAACACAAGACACACCTTGCAATACACTTTCAAACCATTTTGTGTCTCTCTTGCTCTCTAAGCTCTAATTCTTCATCTTGAGAGCATCAAACTGTTGCGCACCCGCTCTCCCGCTGTTGTTCACGAGAACGACGTTGTGCCGTCGTGTGGCACACGCATCCGCGTCGTCGACGCACTCCTTTCAAAGGGAAGCATCCTAATTCCTATAGAAGCTTAGGTTCAAAATTACTTTGCTGGCTCTATAGGATTTTTGTTTTATCTTTGTTTATTTGGTTGGGTATTCGCTTTGCGAATTCCCGTCTCCTTCGCGAGACAAAATCCTTCTTGTGAAGAGAAGGGGTTGAGGTACTCTACCCTCGTCTAAGTAGCGTGGTTGTAATTGAGGTTGAATCACCCTCGTTTAAAGTGATTCGGTTTAGTGGATTTGATCAACTTGGTTGATCGGAAAATCCTAACTCGAGAGGGTTAGGTGGTGGTTTTCACCCGGTTTGGGTTTCCACCTATAAATTCTTATGTACTTTGTGCGATTGTTTTTTGTGAGATTGTTTATTATTTCAATTCCGCATTTTTGACATCAAGCTGATCTCACCCCCTCCAAGTAGGGAATTTCACATCTAATATAAGCCTTCTGCTCCAGCTCTGTTGCAGCTCCCGTTATTCCTGATCCTGCTTCAGATCCAATTCCAGATCAGCTTATTGCCTGCAATCAACATAATGCACTTAATCAGCACATTATAACATTATTTTATGCATAGCTAAAGGAAAGTAGTAAAGATGCAGATAATGCTTATGCATGCATGAATTACCCTAACTTATGCTAAGTTCTAGCCTAATCTAGGTCAATTAAGACCTATGATTGCTATGCAATCAGGCTCACACCCCTACCCTTTTGGGAAATTCTCAAATGATCCTATGGTAACATGAAAGCCCAGAAGATATGAACGAAATTTCTCCAGCCCAAAGACGACTGCCAGTAGCTCCTTTTCAGTGGTCGTGTAATTACGTTGGGCCTTATCCAGAGTCTTATTGGCGTAATACACCACGAAGGGGTGTTTATTACGTCTTTGCCCCAAAATGGCTCCAACAGCTAGGTTAGAAGCATTACACATCAGCTTAAAGTTGAGGGACCAATCAGGTAGTTGGAGAATAGGGGCCTTAGTGACAACATCACGCAACTACGTAAATGCTCGAATACAATCAGGGCCTATGTCGAAGAGCACATCGGTAGATAGGAGATGTGTCAAATTTCTAGAAATCTTGGAGAAATCTCCTATGGAAATCAACGTGACCAAGAAACGAGCGGATTTGCTGGATAGAGCTAGGTATGGGTAAATTAGCTATCACATCAAGTTTAGCTCTGCCCACCTCAATAGCCCTTTCAAAGATGATATGTCTTAGAACAATACCTTCGTGCACCATAAAATGGCTTTTCTCCCAGGAAAGCACGAGGTTAACATCAATACATCTCCAAAGGATGCGGGTCAGGTTGGCTAGGTAGTCATCAAAAGTGGGTTCGCAAATCGAAAAGTCATCCATAAAGACCTTATGAAAATCACCCACCATACCGTGGAATATCACTAGCATGCATCTTTGGAAAGTGGCTGGTGCATTATAGAGTCCGAATGGTATCCTTCTGAAAGCGAAGGTGCCAAAGGGGCAAGTGAAGGTGATTTTCTCTTGGTCCCGTGGGTCAATAGCCACCTGGTTATAGCCTGAGAATCCATCCAGGAAATAAAAGAACTAATTTCCTGCTAACCACTCTAGGCTTGGTAGTAGTATTGAGTTTCCTATAGTCTACACACACTCTCCAAGATGTAGAAGTGCGTGTAGGGATGGATTCACCTCTATCACTGACACGGATGGTGAGACCTGCCTTTTTGGGAATAACATGAATCGGGTTCACCCAAGGGCTGTCGTTGATCGGGTAAATGATGCTTGCATCAAGCCACTTAATAATTTCATTCTTGATGTTCTCCCGCATATTAGGATTGAAATGTCGCTGCATCTTCCAAGAAGGTCGAGCCTCCTCCTCTGTATATATATGGTGAGTATAATAGGAGAGGCTAATGCCAGTCAAATCAGAAAGAGACCATCCAATGGCTGCCTTATGTTCAATTAGGACCTTCATTAGCTTGCTCTCTTGCTCCCTGGATAATTTTGAACTGATGATTACAGGAAGAGTTTCATTTGGTCCTAAGAAAACATATTTTAGCGTGTTAGACAACGCTGTAAGCTTAGGAGTGGATGGGCAAAGATCTGGCAATTCTTGGGACGAGAGTGTCCCAAAAGGATCATAAGAAAGAATAAGAGGAGAAGAAAGTTGGCCCTCAGGTTGGCCAAGGAGAGGGGTGTCTTGGATTGATGGATCCAAGAAAGGAGTGCCCTAATGATCAGCATTTAAGAATAAGGTCCCAGTGTGGAACGTTGCTTCCACCTAATTAGGCAGGAAAGAAAGGGCATCCGGTCTTCAAGGGGGTAGACCGGAGGTGAGCAGCCTGGAAATAACTCAGACCATGAGGCATAAGAAGAGGAGTGGACTTCATCATGGGTTTGGTCAAGAAAAGATAAGGGTAAGGGAATGGGAAGGGAAATGTCATAGTGAAGGTCAGTCGGGTGATTGTGATTTTCCAGTGGTTCACCACAGCAATTTGAATAGGTCCCTACCAATCCGATACATGCACTAAGAGTCATGTCACGTCAGACATGTCATCCTCGATAAGATCACAATCAAAATTCTTGGCAGCCTTAAAAATGTTAAGTTTGAGCTTTTTAGGCCCCACAACAATCTCAATGCAACCCAATTCACAATCGATATGGGTGCGGGCTATGGCCAAGAAAGTTCTACTGAGGATTATCGGATAATCAGAAAGTGAATCAGGGACTTCCATATCTAATACAAGAGAGTCAATAGAAAAATAGAGATTGTTCACCCTAACCACTACGTCTTCAACCACAACCCGCTGGATTTTGACAGAGCAATCTGCCAATTGCAATGTAATGGGGGGGGATTTCAGATTTTCCAATGCAAATTTCTAGAACGTGATAGGTGGTACGAGGTTAACGAAAGATCCTAAATCCAACCAGGAATGATCAAAATTACAGCCTTTGATGCTGCATGAAATGAGAAGGGTGCTTGGATCTTTCTACTTCGGTGGTAATTTTGATAGTGTAACGAATGTGTGCCCCAGACATATTCTAAGACGTCTGGGATGTGGCTCAGACGTCGGACAAGACGTCTGGGATCACAACCAGACGTCTGATAAGACGTCTGGGATAGTTTCAAGACGTCTGGAAATCCGTTATTTTCGACACACGCGAGTCGCCTGCGCGCCTGAGCGCGCAAACCGCATATTCCCTCCTTTCTCTGCGGCTGCAGGTGGCCTGCCGCCTTCTCTCTCTCCTCTCCGTGCGGCGTTAAAAGGGGCCCGCCTCCCCTCTCGTCTCCACCGTCTCCTCCTTCTCCTCCTTCCTGTGCGCGAGAGCGAGCGGACGCGAGGGCGGCAGCGGCGGCCGCAGTGAGTGCAGAGGCGCGGCGTGCGCGGGCGGAGCTCTGCCGTGAGGGCGAGCTCGCCGGAGCGGCTTGGCCGGCCGACGGAGGGCGCAGGGGGCGCGGAACGACGCGGAGAGGGACCTGCTGCGGGCTGAGCAGCAGACGCGCGAGGTGCGACGCGGGCGGCGTCGCGAGCGGAGGCCGAGCAGGGTTCTGATTCTGGAAAAATTTCCAGAATCAGACATCTGGGTTGATATCCAGACGGCAGGGTCGACGTCTGTAAGATCATACAGACGTCTGAAAGGTGAGTTTCCGCTTTCTTCTTCCTTCTTGACGACCGACCGTACTGAGGGAGGGGGGGTTGGCTGTGCGCAGGTTCGCTGATTCGCCATCCTTTGCGAATCAGACGTCTGGAAGTTGTACCAGACGGCGGGAGTGATCTACAGACGTCCGTGTGGACCATCGGACGTCTGGGGTATAGGAAAGACGTCCTTGCAGACTTCTGGATGTCCGGGGAACCAAGCTGAACAGGTAATTCTCTGATCCACCGTTTAAGACGTCTGGAAGGAGTTCCAGACGTCTGATTTTGCACAGTATCGTCTTTCTCGACCCGTTTAGGGCCCGTTTGGGCTCCGTTTTCCGCGATTCGAGTTGCGTTCGTTTCAGAATTAATTCCTCTACCCGCCTACAGTAGCTATACACTGTTCTGAGACACTCCTTGTGTTTGATCCTTGTGATAGGACCTCGTTCGGTTGCAGTCTTGAGAATCGCGGAGGCACGCGGGATTCCCGATCACGCCCCCATTACTCCCGTTGTACCTGGTAGAGTGGCTTTAAGTATTAATAAAATCTGTTAAAGTATGGAACCATAACTAAAACCTAGGGCATTGCATGAATCCTAGGAATGAGAAATATATGGAATGATAGCTCCTAGGTGTTGCATGAATCCTAGGGCCGGAAAACTAGATTGTATGATAGATCCTAGGATATGGCATGAATCCTAGGATGGAAAAACTAGTGGAATGTATATTACTGTAGTCTTGGAAAAATGGAAAGGAATATAAAGCTGCCTGTAATTTGAATTAACAGCTGCCTGTTATGAATAAAGAAACATGTTTGAGATCATGGATTTTGAGAACGTGAATCTGGAAGGTGAAACATATGATGTTCTGAGATAAAGAGCTGGAACCCTACGGGGAATTAGGAGTGGAACTCCTGGAAAGAAAAAGGAATGGAACTGAGATGTAGTTTGTACTATCCCTTGGGTACGCAGTACCAAGGGAAGTACCTGTACCTGTTTAGTGCAGAGTGGGGCCAGCCGCCCCAGGGACCCGGGGTTAGGATTGGCCGCTCTATACCGACTTGTTGGCCCTCGTGTACGTAGTACCGAGGAGAGCTAGTAGTGTTAGGAGAGTACTAGCTACCCCACGGGCCCCGGGGTTCTGCTAGCCTCCTTCACCGACTTGTTTAGCCCACTAGGGCAAACCAGGGTAGTCAGGCGAGGGTGCGCGGACTGTGGAGGGGCAAGGCCCCGATTTGGTTACTGTGGAGGGGTTGGACCCCTGTTACTGAGAGGGCTCTGCCCTGGTTCCGTGCTGTGCTTTGGGTGCACCCGTTAACGGAAACGACTGACCGCGTGCCAGTGCGGGCTAGCTACCTGTGCGTTTATCGCGCGTGCCGTAGTCACCGTTACGTCTGTCAGTGACCTTGGGGTGGTTGACTGAGGGTAGGATCACCACGGGGGACTCTCCCGGCCAGGAGAGCACCACGTGCTACTTCTACTTTTGGAAAAGACTGCAATCAAGATCGTTCCCACGAGGACATTCGAAATCAAGTAAAGGATCTGAGAAATAAATGAAATAGTGAGAAAAATTGAAAGATGTGAATAAAGGAAGTAATAGAACATAATAGCTACTGTACACTCTACTGTTGCCTTTAGTTAGTTTGCCACTCTACTCAGCGTTTTGCTGACGTGTTACACTCGTTACCTTTTTCAGGACCAGGTGTTGAGCAGCCAGGGTCGGCGGCTGCAGAGGACGCTGGGCCGAGTAGGGTCCAGTAGAGTTACCACAGCCTTTTGTACCCCTTTTGTTTCTGTTCTAGTGAGTAGTTTTTGTTTCCGCTGTACCTTCTTTACCTGCAGTTCTTGTTATATGATAAATGCTGTTTTACTGTTGTGGTGGTACCTACTGTAGTAGTTTCTTTACTTACTGCTGTACTTTCTTACTGTTAGTTATATTCATGCTGAATGTGGTTTATTTTACTGTCTTTTGGTTACTTCCTCGTTGGACGACTAGGTCTTGGGATTAGTCGAGTCGGTCCGGTTCTTGTGTCTCGTAGGGACTCGGGAACCGGGTCGTTACAGATAGTATAGCATAACTCGCATGAGGTGAGAGAACCACCGGGTTCTTGGTTTTCTTTTGTTGTTGCCTAGGTGTAGTGTAGTCTTTAAAGAAATGGGCAACAGTCAGGATGTGGTCAATTGCCTTGAGAAAATGAACCTTGATCTCAATGTCCTTAAACAAATCACGTAGATTATCAAAGGTCTGCATGTTCTTTTTCTTTCCTTTTATCTCCCTTAGTAGAGCCTCAGGGATGGGATCAACTCTGGCACTAATTTGGGCATGTTGTCCTCATGAGAATGAGGTGTGCAACCTGAATGAGAGGATGATGAAGAAGATGGGCCAGGATCAGGTTGAGGCGGATCAACGGTCAGTTTACCACTCCTCGTAGTAATCGCATTGGACGTCGCAGGTCCAGTGGGATCATAAGGCGAAGGAGGGTTCACAACAGGGACATATGGTTGATGTGCTGCTGTGGGATTAGCTTGAAATCCTGAAGGAGTACTCAGAGCTAGCAAAATCTGGTGAACCTACCCTTGAGAAGGTTGTACCTGTGGTTGTGGATCATGAGGTACAAAATTTTATGGGTTTGGGATAGGTTGGACAGGAAGAGTGCCCTGAGATCATGTCATGCGTAGTTGATTGATCTCAGCATTCTGCTGCGCCAATTGGTGTTGAAGAGAGGTCATGTTTTCTTCATGGCGGTTAGACATTTTTGTCATCATTCGCATCAACTTATCAAGAGGGCTTGATGCATGATTCGTCTGAGGTGCACAAGGGCCCAGTGGTGGATTTGCCTAAGGATTATATTGGGCCCTTGGGATGATGGGTGCGGACAGTCACATTGGTCCACCAGTGGGGTTTTGGCGCTAAGGGTTGTTGGACCATGTGAAATTTGAATGGTTGTGCCACCCTAGCTTATACGTAGCAGAATATGGGTTGTTCCCCAAGGCGCACATGTCTTCAAATTTAGAAGAGTCCACATATGATAATGCATTTGAGTACATGGAGGCTTGCTCCTCCATGTCATAATACCAGCTACCAGAAGCCAGATCCACATTACTTATAGAGTCGCTCGACGCAATACTCGGTAAGGATGGTGCAAGTCGTGCGGGATTTCTAGAGATCAGCTTGACTTGGGAAGGATTGGATTTGTGATGTGGTAGAGTCAACGTGTGAGCCACGGAATGGGTGCAGTTAGCCAAGAATTTGTCCAGCTTCTTATGAATGAGGGAGACTTCATCCAATTTTTGTGCAATTAAATTTAAGTCAGTGAATGAATGGGAAGGTCACGTGTCAACATCGTGTGCTCCGCTACGAGGTGCGCTGGTCTAATTAAAGGCAATGATGAAAGCATTGTTCAAAGAATTCTCACTCATGTTTTCAAAAAGTTCAAACGCTCGATCCATGTCTTTATTCATGAAATTCCATCCGCAGGAAGTATCTGCAATCTGCCTCAAAGTTTAATTTAGCCCATAATAGAAGATCGGGACTGCATGCCACCTAGGTAGACCGCGGTGTGGACATTTCCTGAGAAGGTCATTATACCTCTCCCAGGCCTCATGAAACTGCTCATGGTTTTGTTGCATCAAAAAGTAATATCTCGGTGAAGTGCATTAATGCACCTGATTGGGAAGAATTTCTTGAGAAATGTTGTACGCATTGATGACAATGTCGTCATCAGCCATATCTAGCTTTAATTAGTCATAATTAAGGAATAAATACTCCTACATAACCGCAAGAGAGTCCTAATTCACTACAAATCTATTCTGAGAGAATAACAAGAAAATAGGGGTAAAACTGCAGTTTTAACAACATATCTCAATTGCAGAATAATCACGAGATTTCTCAAGGGTTAATTAAAAGTCAAATGGTCTTAAATGTCTAACAAGTGGGTCAATGCAGACAGAAATGGATTTTCGCACGTTTCGAGAATTAAATGACATCTGAAACCCTAAAAATAGACCCGCTTGATTCAGTGAGGTTCTGATTAGGATAAAATTCACATAAACCCTCTAAAAATCATATAAAAATATTCTCTAGGATTTGGTACCTTCAATTTGACCATTGGAACCCAATTTGACCTAAAATAGAGTCTTAGACAGACTATTACCCTAATTTGGGTTTTTTCATAAATTACCCAGTCAAACTTGGTGAAAAACTAAATCTAAATTCACCATTGGATTTCTTGGGTCCAAATTAGGTTTGTACCAAAAGTTGGACCCAATTTGAGATTATCTTGACATAGTTTGCAATTTGGTCATGTCTGAATCTTTTCTCTCACACACATGCCCCTAACTTTTGAATTATTTACAAATAGCCCCCTAGATTTATAATCTTCTTCACCAATAGGTCCCCTCCGCCTGCAAATCCTAAACCTACTTCGCCCATGACCTTTGATTGAAAAAATATCCCAGATTGATTGACAAAACTCTCTTAAAATAGAAAGGGGAATTCCTGTGAAAGTTACCTTCCATTTGAGCCATGTACAAGGCTTTGAATCCTACTCCAAAGCTCGTGCGAACCTTTTGAAGGTTCGAATCTCCTTGTGCATAAGCTCCAAGCTTCCAAGCTTGGAAGGCCTCGTCAAGCCTTACAAATAGACCCCTTTTGCATGGCCGAGTTTCTTAGCAAGGTTTGGGGCCAAAAACCTCTTCCAAACCCTACCTCCAGCCCCTCTCCGACCAAGCTCTGGCAGCCTCCTTCCCCGCCTCCCTAGGGGCAGCCAATGGCCAAATTAGCTTGCCCATCCTCTTCCTCATCGTCCTCTGCATCTCACCCGTCAAAGCTAGGGTCGTCCTCTCCCTATCTTCGCCACCGTCCTTCTCCAAAGAAGTTCTCTTCCACGATGTCGACCAATCAAAGCTGATGTCCTCCTACCCCTTTTGTCCTTTTAGTTTAGTTAATTAAGTTCCTCTCCTCCTCTACTCTCTTTTCCTCTACCAAAAAACCAAAAATAAACCCTCGATGCTGTCGCCAACCACCTTCTTCCTCCGCTCCAGCGACCACTCCGGTGAGGTGTTTCCACCACTACGCACCTCCATCCACCTTGCCAACAAGTCCAAAACCTCCGCCTCGACTCCATGAACCAAACCCCTTTCCTATTCCATCCCCTCGACCTTCTAAACCACCCCCCGAATGCACCCAACACCAGCTTCCATTCCCGTCACCGTTGGGCTACTACACCCACTCCCACGCCACAAAAACACCACCCACACATTCACCATAGTCCGGCAAAGGTCATGAACTTGTTTAATTGGGTCGAGAGGTCATGTTTCTTCTTTTAGATGTTCGCCCTTGCCGGCCTGCTCTGTCATCATCTCCAGCCCCGTGCGTCAACTTCCGACCTGCTTCGGTCCTGCTTCAAAGCCCAGGCACAGCGGATTTGCCCCAGGAGCCTTCCTGGGCATTCAATTGCATGAAATCGAAGCTTCAGCCGATCCAATTGAAGAATTCTAGGAGCAGCGTGTGAGCAGAAGGAGTGGGATTTAGTCCCACATCATAAGTGATGTAAACACATCTACACTACTTAAGATGTCTATTTATGCATGTTCTTAAGCATAGGATTGCATTTCATGATATAAGTATTGCATAACATGCATCATCTTGCATTTAGAGTAGTTTGAATAAAATGGAGATTAATTGTCTCCTTTTATGTGCTTGGACAGGGCAAACATTTTATCAGGGCCTCGGATCAAAGATCCAACCGTATGGATGTGATCAGGGCGACGATTGGAGTTCAACGACTCTAAGATCACCCTAATCAGGCACCCCTTATATCAGATAGTGACCGGGGAATCATAGAAGATCAAGGGCCAGGATGGTGTAAATCCACACTTCAAATAACAAATCCGACCGCACGGATGAATTCGGGTCGATGATCGTAGCCCAATGACGCAAAAATTGAGTCAATCCGACATCCGTGGCACCATCTACAACATCCAGAAGATGGACGGCCAAGATGGTGCCACGTGGCGTCATCTCGGCCGCCCAAATGGCCGCATACATTCTCTGAAGACCCCGCACCCGCTTCCTCTCTGCCGTTGGATCTCGATCCAACGGCTGTGGATGCGGCTGGCTGATTCGTTGGCGTGACCTTCTCGACTGCATAGCACAGCGGAGACGAAGCTGCGGGTGAAGCAGAGGTCGCGGGATCGAGTCCCGCGAGCCTCAAATCAGGTGCGGACAAGCGGGCGCGTGGAACGTCAGATTGCGATCCAATGGCTGCGCGCGTCCGATAGCGCCGACGCGCTATTACACGCATGGCGAATACGCGGCATCGCACGCAGGCAGGAGAGTAGCGCAGCGGGTGAAGGCACGACTTAAGCCGTCCGATCTTGCGATCGGACGGCTGAGATTCAGCGGACGTGCGCAGGCGTTGCGTGCGCGAGCAGGCGCGCGTGGCTGCCCATGAAGGAGGCTTTAGCAACAGTTTTATCCGTCACTAAAGACCCCTTATTTAATGTTTTAAAGATGTAATGTCCATTTTGCCCCCACTCCTTGCAACTATAAAAGGAGACCCCCTCCACACGAAATTCTCATCCCTTCCTTCTCCTCTCTACCTCTCCAAAGCTCAAGAGAAGTTTGTCCCAAACCCGGGATGCTTCTCAGGAGATAAAGTCCAAATTTTCGTCCCCCTTCGGAAGTGGATCCTGCGACAACGACGGCGTGCTGCTCTGTTCCCGTTCTTCTGCTTCGTCCTCCTTCGTCCTGCTTCGTCCTCCTTCTTCCTCCTTAGTCCAGGCATCATCCCATCCGGCTCATCCTCCAAGCGACCGTCGAGTAGGATTTCTCTCTCCCTATTCTTTTTACTACTTTCTAGTATAGATATACTGCTTTTTAGAGTAGTCCTGCTCGTCCTCCAAGCGATCGTCGAGGAGGACATTTCTCCCTCCATTCTTTTAATGCTTTCTAGAGTAAATTTATCACTTTTTAGAGTAATTGTTTTATGCTTTGTAGTTGTAAGAGTGAAATGAACAATCTCCTTAATGATAAATTCCCTGTTTATTCTACATCATATTTTGATTTCTCTGTGTAATATTCTCTCTCTTTTACCCTCTCTCTCTCTTCTATTTATTGTCAATAATTAGATAGTTTTAAATTAAATTACTTCGTGACAAATAAAAAGAAATGCGTAGTTTTTAAATCAAACGTCTGCCTCCCTGTGTTCGACCCGGAATTTTAATTTTGGTATAAATTTTATTTGTTGAACACGAATTCTTCGCTTTAAAGCTACAACGACAGGTTTTCCAAAACCAAACACGTTAGCATAGCAATTCGTGCGCTCAACAATAAGTGGGTGAAGCGTCGAGGTAGAATAAATTGATTGTGTTCTGGGCTTACTTCCTCAGAACAGGGTGAGGTCCCATTACCCTCACTCGAACCGATTACCCACCTAACCCAAGCACACCTCAGCTACGACCCACGCCCGTAGCCCTGGTCCTAGGTACGCGGATCCCTGAATACCCGATTACCCGAGCATCTGACCGGACATTGAGGAAGGAAAGGAGAGAAAGAGAGATAGCATGGGGTTAGGGCGGTTTTCTCTCTCTGAAGGAAGTGTCCCTGTGCGACACTTAGCCAAAATTCGAAGGTTGTGAAGGCCCTTGTGTGTGAAAAGAAGAGAAGGCTTGAGAAGAAAAGAGAAGAGAGGCTTGTGCATGCTGAAGAAGAAGAAGAAGAAAAGAAGAGCATGAGAAGAAGGAAGGAAAAGAAGAATTGAAGAAGATGAACAGTGCCTTTGCACTGTAGCATCTAAGTACCTCTTGTCTAATTGGGCATTATCTATATTACTGCTGAATAATTTAAGTACTATGGTTAAGATACATGCTTAAATGTGGATTTGAAAGGTGATTTAAATCATCACGTTTTAGGATCATTTCCATTCTCTTGCTATGTCAAACTCATTATATGTTGCATATTAGTTTTTAAGTAATCAGTTGTGCTCATTTATATTATTTGTTGAGATTATTGTGTGAATTCTATATTTGCTTCCTGTGTTCGACCTTGGACTTCAATTCAAGTAATAAATTGTATTTGTTGATTAAGTGATTTAGAGGATACTATAACGAACGCATATTTAAATCTCCTCATCGTGTACAACACGCATCTCTTCCCAAGAGCGGATAAGTTTCCCATTGGTGCGCAACAATTGTGCTGCTTTGTCCCGCAACATAGACAGGAACATTTTCATGTAGATGATATGTAACCCAATGTTTCTTAGTTTAATCATTTCACCTAAACGGGTTAAGTCTTCCAAGTGAAGAAAACGATTTTCACTAGCTAGTCCATGATAATGGAAGTTGATTAGGCCAATTATGTTCAATTTTAGTTCAAAATCCTCCCTACCCATGGGGACACGAATCTGCCAAGGGTCTCTTTTGCAGTGGGATTCCAATATGAGCTAAGAGACCTAGGCTCCTCCCATTCGGGAGGGTTTTGCATTTCCTCCAACTTTCCGTAATGGCTTCAATCTACTCAGTATACAAGGCCAATTGGGCTTGGAGGCAGGTTAATGGGTCGACGGCTCCACCACCACCTGGTGGATTGGGAGGGGGGTGATTTCCCCCTCAGGATTTGGGCGTGAGCGAGCAGCCATATTCATAGAGGAAGACAATTCACCAGATTCTTCCCTTCTAGAGTTATCAAACAATTCAACAAGTTCAGGATTTTGTGACCTCCTCCTAAACATGCACTGCAGAAAGAAGAATTATGGTGATGAGAAGAGAGGAGGGGATAAGAGAGTTGTTGCCGAATAGGTGTACTTGATAACAAACCAATTCAATCAAGGTCCTAACCTTTAAATGTGTCCCTAAGACTTAAACATCTACGTTACTTACTATCGCAACCAATGGAACCAAATACAAGCACCGTGGGAACTCGTACTAGATTGAAAGGCCGTTTGCCCCAACCTTAGACACTCGATAGCATGTGAGAACTCGTACCAGCATGTAAGAGCTACACACAGGTAGTTAGACCTCCAAACCTTAATGTGGTCAAGTTACTATTAATTTTAAATTAAGAGGCTTGGGATACAAGTGCTTTGGAATTGACGAGCGTTGTATATGGGTAATGCCCAAGTGCGTTGATTGATGTGTGTAAAACAAGCATGCAACGAGGAACTCTCCCCGAATTGAAGTTTTAGATGGTGAATGACTTTTAGAATTTCACTCTTAAGTAGTATGGATTTTAAGATTCAAATGAATTACCAATTGAACCAATCTCCGGGTTTTCAAGAATGCAAGTTTTTTCGCCCAAACAACCCTCCTTCAATTTGATTTGGTCAATGCATGCTACAATGCAATGGGCCCTTAAATGGATGTTTCTAGCTGTGGATGCATGAATCAATTTTAATTAAATGTGAAAGGGAGCCAAAGCACTTCAATTCAAGTGCTCCCAATCACCACAATGGAAATCCACACAAGGCTCAACCACCAAGATATGAAAAATGAAAATGAATATTTTTGGGTTGAAATACCGGATGAAATCAAGGGCAAATTTAATGTCATGGTGGGGTTAGAGTCAAATCGATTTCAAGACTCCCCAACCAAAATATGGATCCCGAATGCGAATAAATGAGGTGAAGAGGTGTGGCAAACAATCAATTTTAATTCGCCTCAAGTAGAGTCATGATTCTCAGATTTTACACGCAAGTGAGTAGGAAATCGAGGGCTGTGGAGGTGATAAAAAGAATCAAACAGTAGATTTCAATCCACTCTTCCCAAAAATCCCAAGAATATTTTTTATGGATTTTGATTTTTTTGATTTTTTTTATCTTTTTTTTTAATGTGACAAGATAACCTAAATTGCTAAGAGGAAAGATACCTACTTCCTCAGCAACATGTGCGAAGATCCAAGCAGCATCACCGATATCACACTTTCGCTCCCACCATGGACTCGCCCACGCCTCTGACCTCCTCTATGTGTCTCCTCCTTGCAATATGTTTAACAGAGCGAGATCGATGTTGTAAATGTTGCGTTGTAGTATAGGTCGAAATCACTTGAAAATAAATAGAATTTATTACTCGAATGAAAGTCTGAGGTCGAATATAGGGAGCAAATAGGAATTCAATCGCTAATCTCAATAAATAATGAAAATGAGCACAAGAACTTAAACCAAATAATGATATTCAATAAATACTAATTTGTCACATTAGATATTCAATGAATTCTTACGTATTTTGAGGCAATAAAAAAGTAGAGAAGCTAAAACAATGGTGATTTAAATCACCAATTATTCTCTAAGCATATATATCAAGCATTCAATCAATTTAAATATCTCAACAGTAATTCTAAAGTATCAAGCCTCAAATCAGATGTCGGGTCTGGTGACCAGACGACTTAACCAACAAGTGCTACAGTGCTTCCCTAACACTGTTCTTCTTCTTCCCCTTCTCTTCCTCCTACTTCTTTAGGTCTTCTTCTTCTACTCTTCTTTTCTTCTCCTTTCTTCTATCTTCAACCTCTTCTTTCTTCTTCAGGCATAGAGGGAAACACTCTCAGGTTTGGCCAAGTGTTATAGAGAGCAAAACCCCCTGACCCCCGCTCTCTTTCTCTCTCTATTTTGGGATTTGCCCTCCCAGGGCCTTGGTGATGGGAACACCATCATGAGCCATAACTAGCTCATTTTTTACCCAATTAAGTCAACAAATGTTCCTACATAACCACCAGAGAGTCACAAGTCATTACATATTCATTTTGGAAGAAAAATAAGAAACTAGGGCCAAAACTGTAATTTTACTAGCTCATCTTGAATGCAGTACAACCAAGGGTTTTCTTAGGGGTTGAATGTAGGTTAATTGGTCTTAAAAAGATAACAGGTGGGATAAGACAGATAGAAAAGGGTTTGCACGTGTTCTGAGAATTAAATAACTTTTAAAACCCTAAAAACAGAATTGCTTAGTTAACTAAGGTTCTGATCAGGATAAAATTCACCTAAACCCTCTAAAATTCATAGAAAAATATTCTCTAGGGTTTAGTACCTTCAATTTGACCATCAAAATCCATCTTGACCCAAAATGGAGTCTCAAACAGAGATTTACCCTAATTTAGGTTTTTGCATAATTTACTTGGTTAAACGTGGTCAAAACCAAAAGCCAACTTCACCATTAGATTTCTTAGGTTCAAATTAGGTTTGTACCAAAATTTGAACCCAAAGATGAGCTTGTCTTGACCTAGTTTGTAAAATGGTCATGTCTGATTACATTTATATCCCCAACTTTCAAAAATCCTTACATTCAGCCCCCCAACTTCCTCGTCGTCTTCACAATTAGGTCCCCCTGCCATTATCATGGAGGAAACCTACTTCGACGATCTTTGATAGGAGATTTCTCCTTGATCTCTTAGCGAATCCCTTCCAAGATTGGAAGGGAAACTCCTTAAGAAATCCTCTCCAATCAGAACCCATTCTTGTGCACTGAATCTTTTCCAATCTCTCACGTGAATGCATGAGAGAATTGGGTATCAAAAAAACTTCCAAATCCGACGACCTTCCAAGCTTGGGAAGCTTACTTCACAAGCTCTAACCGCCCTCTAAAGACCTATAAAAGACTCCCCAAATCACAACGGAGTTCCCAAGCTTGAAATTCGGCCAGAAGTCCCCTTCTTCTTCTCTCCTCTTCGGTCGCAAATCTCCGCAAGCTCCGGCAGTCGCTCTCCGACTCCTCTCGTTGTCTGACTACAAAACTAGTGGCAGATTTGTCTTCCTCACCGTCCTCCGCGTCATGCAATACCAGCTGTCGCCATCCTTTCCCCATCTTCGCTGCCATCTCTCCCTACGGAGGTTCGTCTTCCCCACATTCGGCAACCACACCAGTGTGGGAATCCCTTCACCTTTTCGTCCTTAGAGTAGATTCTTAGGTTCCTTATCTACCCTACTTTCTTTTCCTCTCTTTATCTTCCAAATCCGACCATCGACACTCCTCCACGACTTCATCATCTTCCACTCCAACAATCCCTTCGGCGAAGTCCCCTGCTCACGCCATGACTCTAAATCCTTCGCCGACCACACCAAAACCTCCACTTTACTTTTCTGCACCTTTCCCCTCACTCCATTCGCTCCATCATCCACCCAAACTCGCCCCCTAACACAACCACCTTCACGCACACAGTCCGACTTCGACTAGCCACCATACGCATCCATCTGCCACGTCGATCCTCTCTACAAGTTCGCCATGCTCTGGTGATGCTTCTTGAGTGTTTTAACGTGGTCAAGAGACCTTCTTTGTGATTTTCAGGATATAGGTTCACGCCATTGCCATAGCTGCTTTAAAGGAGCTTGAAGGGTGTTCTAGCGACCTACAGCTACAGGTGTTGTGTCTAGGTAGTGCGGAATCAGGCCAGAAAGTGACCTAGGTTGTGATAAACGCCAGTTTATCATCATTCTTATGCATTAAAACAAACCTAGCTCTTAGGATTTTGCTCCGCAAATGGGTTTTTAGGCTTCATTTAGCCATTAATTAGGTTAGGCATGCATTGCACTCTTTATTATTTTTTTAATATGTTTTTGTGAGTGTTAGGGATATACAGATTGCCAGATCCCTAGAACCCTAACACTCAGGAAGGAAACTGGTGAAGGAGAAGCTCTTACCAGCTGGAACTCAGCTCGATCCAGCTCACCATAGTTGGAAGTCAGCTCACCTGAACTAGGGTTAGCTCATCCTAACTCCATTCAGCTCATCTCAACTGAATGGTAGATCAAGAGAGCTCATCTTAGCTCACCCTAGCTTAGGTCAGCTCAGATCCAGCTCAACTTAGCTAAGTATAGCTCATCTCAGCTCCCATTAGTCCACAAGGAGCTCTAGCTAGCTCAGCTGAGTTGATTGGAGTTCACCTCAGCTTAGGACTAGCTACATCCAACTCCACTCAACTTCATCTAGCTGAAGATGAATTCATTCCAGCTCAGGAAGCTCAAGTCCAGCTCCCGAGGACTCAGCTTAGCTCAACTAAGTTGATTTAAGCTACCTTAGCTCCCTCAACCAACTCAATCCTCCCCGGGAGCACCAGACCCAGCTCACCTCAGCTCCATTCAGTAGAAGCTAGCTCACTTTAGCTTGGCTTAGCAGTTAGCAAAGAACTAGCAAGCTAAGCCAGCTAGAGTAGCCCCATGTTGACCTCTTCAGTAGCTGCCAGCTCCAATTCAACTCTAGACTCTTCATATCCAGCTCCTCTCCTCAAACCCTAAGTTCCACATGCCTACTCCTCCACTCCACTACTAGCTAAGCTTAGCTAGCATCCAACTCCTTGGACATCAATCAACCATAACTTAACCCTAGCTAGCTCCATTTACTAAGTGAACTCAAGACCACCTAGCTAGTTCCACCTCTACTCAAGTTGGCACCACCTTCTTCACCACCCTTCACCCCTTAATCACCACCAAAAGACACCTAGATGTTGGCACCAAAACCACCCTAACCGCCCCCCTTTTTGGCGCCAACTTCACCTCCCATATCCACCCTACACATAACCCTTCCAAGCCACATCCACCTCAACCCCCTTCTAGAAGCCTAGAAGTTGGTGCCAACCCATGGCACCTCTTCATGGTTGGTGCCACTTTTAGGTGTCCCTTGGCCACCCATAACTACCCCCTTACATCCCTTAGGTGGTGCCAACTCCCCTCAGCCCTAGGATCACCTAACCACCCCCATCTTCCCATCCTAGCCATCCATCTCAAGAGTCACCTTAACCCTCCCATCCTACCCTATAAAAAGACCAACACCCACCACCATACAATTGATGAGTCGATTCTCCGCTTTCGATTAAGTTTCGTAAATGAAATAACACGTCGTTTGTAGTTCTATGTGGTAGAAAAATTGACTAATCAACAATTAATATAACCACTCAATTAGGAGTGGGTCGTGTCCACAGGGAGGCAATGATGCAATAAAATCTCGATTATTTCGTATTCGTTTAATCTCGTGAGAAATCCGTAATCAAATCTAACATGAAATGTGATGGAAAGAAGATGCACAATAACTTGAAAATGTAAGGGTAGATGTGCAATTTTTCCTCACTGAAATATTCAATAAATATGTGATGAGTTTATACAATTTTCAATTGACATGTATTAGAGAAAAGTTGTGCACATTTTAATTCCAAAACCAATGTCAAACAATGTTAATTACAAAAGACACTCAATTGTAAGAGTGCTGGAGTATGAAGTTGTAATTTTACCATAATAAAATATTCATAAATCAAAATTCTTTTTCCTGGAAATGGCATGAAATGTAATTACTAATTAGAACCAAAATAGAGGATTTTACCTCTCTCCTCCTCGCGATCGGGAGAGAGGTTCAATCGAGGAGAGGTTCCCACAGGCTGTTGGCTGAAGTGAGGACGTCGTGATGGTGGCAGCGGTACGTCGAGAGGTGGCCGGAGCCGACCTGCCGGAGGAGAAAGGTAGGGCGGTGAAGAAGCTGCTGCTGCCGCAGGGTGTGCACGGAGGTGGCACGTGTGTTGCAAGCTGGAGCGTGCGTACTACTGTGTGATGGAGGTGGTGGCGAGGCATGGAAGGAGCGGACACAGCCTTTGCAGGTGGGAGGCACGGGTTCTGCAGGTGAGAGGCATGGGTTCTGCTGCGCGCTGGAGGTGGTCGGCGAGGGCAGTGAAGGAGCGGGTGCGCGTTCTGGGTGCGCATTCTGGGCATTGTAGGTTGAAGCGTGCGTTGGGGCACGCGTGCTGCAAGAAGGCACTGGAAGTGGGCACTGTAGCAGGTGCGCTCTGCAGGCTGCAAGGCGGGCGCACTGGAGTGGGCACGCTTGAGGTGAGGCATGCTAAGGCGCTGGCAGTCTTGTGCAGGTGATGCACACGCAAAGAAGAACGTGCGGTGCTGGCTGGCTTGGCGCTGGAGTGGATGCTGCAGGAGGTGGGGCGGAAGTGTGTAGCCGGAAGGGTGCGGGCGTGAAGGCGGTGAGGCGCAACAAGGGCATGCGCTGTGGATGCTGTAGGAGGTGCGGCGCGCTGAGGCTGCAAGGAAGGCGCGGGCATGAAGGCGAGGCCGGTTGCTGTTGTGTGTGGGGACGAAGCTTCAGACGTCCGGGAAATTTCCCGGACGTCTTAACTAACGGAGATGAAAATGTATGGCTGTAGTGGTGGTTGTTGGTGACGACGGAGAGGGTGGTGCACACTGAGGCGCTCACGGTAATGCAGACGAGCTCCAGATGGCGGTGTGGCCTATCACACCACACGCCCACGGTGGTGGATGCTCATCGCCACGGTTGAGGCCGATGGTGGTAGAATGGACGAGAGATGAACTCTCTGCACAGTGGTGGGTCAGGGGTGGTGGCCTCCCCAGCTCGGCAGCCTCACTCCTCCTTTTGTAGCCACCTGCATGGATTTGAATGGATAAGTGGGAGCAGATCCACATTCTTTGCTCGTCCTTGAATGCAGGTTTGAGTGCGACAGCTGGTGGCGTTGGAGCGGCAGCTGAAGGAATTGCAGCCGTTGCTGAAAGAAGAAGAATAAAAATAGTGATAAAATATTATGATTATTTATATACAAACCCTCAACTTTTATGTTAACTTAAATTAATGCATGCAATGCACCTAATTGGTTAACTAATTAAATGAATGCAATTCTAAGTTAATTCTAAATACATTTAAATATGAATGCAATGCATGAATTATGTAATTAAATTAGAAATATGAATTAATCTATTTACATCCTAATTTATGCTAAATAAATGTTAGAATTAACTTAATGTCTAGGCAGTTAAATATTGAAATAGCCCACAAATATGGGCTAATCAACAATCCATCTTTGGCTAGCAAAATACCTCTTATATTCTACCTATAGCTCACGCCCAAGAGAGAAGAAGAAGAAGATTAAGGGGACACTCTATCCCCTTGGTGCCTTCCCCTCTTCCCTTCTCTCTTGTGCCCACGCCAGCCAAAGGAGAAACCAGGCAAGGAAGACTTTGGAGGAGGTCTTGAGGGTGGTATACAACCATCCTTGGAGGAGAGCTTAGAGGTGGTCCACGCCACCTTGGAGGAAAGCCTTAGCACGCCCCCCCTACTTCAGGGTTTGCCAAGGAAGCTACACCTTGAAGAATTTTGCAAGGAGAAGGAGGAGCTCTTTTTGATATCGGGAGCAGCCACAATTGGAGCAAGAGCCTTGCCATCTTCACCATCATTTCAGAGGATTTTTGTGTTTTCATTACATGCATTTTTAATTCTAGTAGTTTAAGCATTCTTCTACTAGATTCTTGTAAAATAACTCCTCAATTTTATACAAGTTGCCTTCATTAGATTTTTTTTGTCTTGATTGCAATTTAAATTTTCCTTTTGTGCACTCACTTCCCTCCCTCTCTAATTACCCTAGGCCTTCACGTGCCTAGGGTGAGCTTAGAAGGAAGGTAGGTCTTGTCACCTAGGGTTACTATTAGGAGTAGTTATCATCAACTTGAAATCCTTATTATTTCAAATACAAAACAAAAAAAAAGGTTATATTGAAAAAAGCAAAAAAAGAAAGTTGAATTCCATTTTCGAAGCAAGAGATTTAATTTTTGCAAACTTGCCTCCTTGGATGACCCTAGATACCCCACATCTAGGTTATAAATTTTAAAAGCATTTGCGATTTGACTTGTTACGACTTAAAAACCCACTTTTACAAATCATGCCAAATTTCGCATCAAGCTGCTAATTGGAGGAGTCTACCTCCTCTTCACCTTCAATTGGTCACATCCTATGCAGCTGTTCTCACACGAAGAAGGAAGTGGGATAGTCCCACATCGGAAAGTGCTGAAGTAGTGCGCTCGCATAACACAGGGTGAGGTCCCTCTCACTCGTTCACCCAGCCTCGTCCGTGACACGTACATGCGAACATGGTTCAGCCCAACAACTTGCCTAGACCTGTACTCCTCGCTCACCACCGCACAATGGTGAGCCTAGACCCAGGTGCGTTCGATTCGATAACCCGATTACTCGTGGCTCCGGGAGAGTGGATCTTAAGAGAGAGAGAGAAGGAGAGCCACGCGGGTAGAGGGAGGGTTTTGCCTTGAGAAGCTTGGCCCTTTGTCAAATTCTAAAGAATAAAAGAAGAAGGATCGAAGAAGAGGAGGAGTTACAAAGCAAGGCTCAGAAGAAGAAGAGGTGAAGGCTTGGAGAAAAAGAAGAAGAAAAAGAAGCCGCAGCTGAGAAAGAGAAGCTGAAGAGAAAGACAAAGCTAGAGAATGAAGGAGAAAGGAAGAAGAAGAAGAAAATCACTTTAAGTTGTCTAATTTACAAATCAGACGACAAATTTGAGCTTTCATTTCATACATATATATTGAGTTCCTTAGTTAATATTGTAGGAGTATATGGTGATTTAAATCACCATTTTACTCCTATCTTTTTGTGCATTGATACCTGATGTTGATATTATTGCAAATGCTTTTAGTTTAAATTGTGATCTTGATTTCTGAATTGCATATTGCTCCCTGTGTTCGACCTAGGAATCTTTTCGAGTAATAAAACTGTATTTGTTTGAACGCTATTTCGGCTATATTGCAACGCAACACTTTAAAACATCGATTTAATGCGTTAAACACTTGGGTTATCGAGTATTTGGGTAGAGTGCACCCGGGACCAGAGTTGCCGGCCGTGAGTGGCAGCCAAGGAGTGCTTGGTTAGGCAGGTAATTGGATCAATGCCAGACCCTTATGAGCAGTGTCACGAGCGAGGCGCATGTGAGGCACGTGCGGGGACCTCACCCCCTGGGAGTTACCTGAGGTGGTAAGCGTATGAGACAAATTCAATTTATGCGTGCACTTCACTTCACACTATTTCGAGGTGGGACTAAATGTCCCACCTTTCCTTCGTGCAGGCCGCAACAAGTGTTCCTCAATTGGGGCGTGAGTGCGCCCTGGCAGCTTCAATAGGATGCCTTGGAGGCTTCCTGGGAGTAAGCCGCACTGCCTGGAGCAAACGTCTAGAGTGAATGCATCCTGGAGAAAGCTTAAAGCCTTGCTCGAAGCTGCGGTAATGGCGGCGGAGGACCTGCTACCTGAAAAACATGAAATAGGGCCTCGTGGCCACATTAGAATACCTTAGGAGCTTCGTCGAACCATGACGAGTGTAGCGAAGGTGGTTTCATGGAGGATGGTGGTCAGTGGTGGCCGATCGGGGTTGGGGAAGGTAACTGGTGATGGGTGTGTTCGGTGGCGTGATGGGGTGGATGATGGAGTGCAATAGGTTAGGGTTTTGTTGGGAAGCGCTTGATCAAGTTTTAGAAAAGTCACGTTGTAGTATAGTCGAAAAAGCGTTCGAAGCAAATACAATTTATTACTTGAAGTTTAAGTCTGAGGTCGAACACAGGGAGCAAGTTAGGGTTTAGAAATCAAGATCACAACTTGAGAAATTGAATATAATATGCAATAAAAATCAAAGTTATAGTGCAAAAAGATAAATGTAAGCATAGAAGATTAAAGAAATCAATGTATGTGAATAAGTACAAAATTAGACGTCTGATTTGTGAATCAGACGCCTTAAATATGTGGATGCTACAATGCTTGATCTTCTTTCTTCTCCTTCTCTATCTCTGGTGGTTGCTTTCTTTCTTCTTCTTCTTTCTTTCTCTTCTTCTGATTCCTTGCCATAGCCTTTCTCTTCCTCTGCCTTCTTCTCTATCTCGGGCTTTAGTCTTCTTCTTCCTTCAGCTTCCTCTCCTTCTTTTCTTTCTCTTTCTCTTCAGCTCCTTCTTCTTCAGCCTTTTCCTTCCTCTCTCTGCTGCAGCTCTTCTCTTTCCTTAGCTTCCTCTTCGGTCTCCTCCTTCTTCTTCCTTGGAAGAGCAAAACCTAACCCTACTCGCGCGTGCTCTCTTCTCCTCTTTCTCTCTTAGGTTCGCTCTCCTAGAGCCACTTTCTTGGGTAATCGGGTCGGGTACGTGCCCAGGACCAGGCCCACCGACGTGCGGTGGTGGGCGAGGTGTGCCGGGTCGGGTTGGATCACCAGGCCTGCGGGGGGTGGTTGCGGATGAGGTGTTGGGTCGGGTGAGAGGGGACCTCACCTCATGAGTAGGAGGTGAAGAGCCTAATGCAGAAAAATAATTTATGCGGCCACGGTGCTACGTCCAGTTCCGAGCTGGGACTATCTGCCCACCCTCCTCGCATGTGCCTATAGCAAGGAAACTTTGTTCGATTGCAGCTACAGTGATCGCGCTTGGCTTCAATTAGATGCCTGGAAGTGTTTGTGAAAGTGCCCCACGCAGCATGGGCACAAGCCTGGAGCAGGCAGACCTGAAGAAGCTTCCAAGCAAGCTCCTTACTGTTCGTCAATGGCGGCGACCCCCTGGACCTGTAATCACTCAAATGGCCTTGCGGCCACATCAGAATGTTCAGGAGGCTTCGTCGAGGCACGACGAGTGTGCTACGGTGGTCGGCGTGGCGTGAGACTGCCTGAGTGTGCGTGCCTAGGGCACCTGATGTAAACACATTTACACTACTTAAAATGTCTATTTATGCATGTTCTTAAGCATAGGATTGCATTTCATGATATAAATATTGCATTACATGCATCATCTTGCATTTAGAGTAGTTTGAATAAAATGGAGGTTAATTGTCTCCTTTTATGTGCTTGGACAGGGCAAACATTTTATCGGGGCCTCTGATCAAAGATCCAACCGTATGGATATGATCAGGGCGACGATTGGAGTTCAACGACTCCAAGATCGCCCTAATCAGGCATCCGTAGCATCAGATAGAGACCGGGGAACCCTAGAAGATCAAGGGCCAGGATGGTGTAAATACGCACTTCAGATAACAAATCCGACCACACGGATGAATTCGGATCGATGATCGCAGCCAAACAACACAAAAATCGAGTCAATCCAACATCCGTGGCACCATCTACAACTTCCAGAAGATGGATGGCCAAGATGGCGCCACGTGGCGCCATCTCATCCGCCCAAACGGCCGCTGGCATTTTGTGAAGGCCCCCGCCCGATCGCTCTCCACCGTCAGATGGAGATCCAACGGCTATGGCCGCCCGGCGCTTAAAACGTGCGCACGACCATCCGCTCCCGCAGCGCAGCGGTCAAGCGCGCTTACGCGAGCGCGGGGCGCGGGTTCGAGCCGCGGCGAGTGGATTGGAGGCGCGGGTTATTGAGGCGCGTGGAGCGTCGGATGGAGATCGTGCGGTCGCGGGCGCCCGATAGCGCCGACGCGCGATTGGACGCCCCGCGTAACGCGCGATCGCACGCGCAGGCGAGCGGGTTGCAGCGGGTGCGGACGTGATTTAAGCCGTCCGATCTCGCGATCGGACGGCTGAGACTTCATGGACGTGCGTAGGCGTTAAGCACGTGGGCAGCCGAGCGAGCGCGCGTGGGCGCGGCGGCGACAGCCACGTTGGGGCTTTAGTGACGGATTTATCCGTCACTAAAGACCCCTTATTTATTATTTTGAAGATGTAATGTCCATTTTGCCCCCACTCCTTGCAACTATAAAAGGAGACCCCCTCTATATGAAATTATCATCCCTTCTTTCTCCTCTCTACCCCTCCAAAGCTCAAGAGAAGCTTGTCCCACACCCGGGATGCTTCTCGCGAGATAAAGTCCAATTTTCGTTCCCCTTCGGAAGTGGATCCCGTGACGATGACGGCGTGCTGCTTCATTCCTGTTCTTCTGCTTCGTCCTCCTTCGTCCCGCTTCGTTCTCCTTCGTCCAGGCGTCGTCCCGTCCGGCTCGTCCTCCGAGCAACCGTCGAGGAGGATTTCTCTCTCCCTATTCTTTTTACCGCTTTCTAGTATAGATTTACTGCTTTCTAGATTAATCTACTCGTCCTCCAAGCAATAGTCGAGGAGGACATTTCTCTCTCCATTCTTTTAATGCTTTCTAGAGTAAATTTATCGCTTTCTAGAGTAATTATTTTATGCTTTCTAGTTGTAATGAACAATCACTTCAATGCAAAAATTCCTTATTTATTCTACATCTCATTTTGATTTCTTTGTGTAATATTCTTTTTCTCTCTTACTCTCTCTCTCTTATATTTATTGTAAATAATTAGATAGTACTAAATTGAATTATTCTGTAACAAATAAAAAGAAACGCGTAGTTTTTAAATCAAACGTTCGCCTCCCTGTGTTCGACCCGGAATTTTAATTTCGGTATAAATTTTATTTGTTGAACATGAATTCTTCGCTTTCGAACTACAACGACAGGTTTTCCAAAACCAATCTCGTTAGCATAGTTTCGTACACATTCAACATTTTGGCGCCGTTGCCGGGGAGGCAACGATCTTTGATTTCTCTTCGCGTTTTGTAACTTACAAATCATTTACCTCACTTTTCTCCTTTCTTATTGTAATTGCAGGTACTCTTTCGAGGCAGGCAAAAGCGGTAGATTGGAGTAAAGTGCTGTAGAAGGTTTTGTGAGTTACCCCCCACCTCCCAGCCATTAGATTTCATTTCATCACATAATAACTCAAACATCAATCAACCTAGGTGTTTTTATAAACTCTAAGGTTAGATTATTTGTTGTTTGACACCCATACTCACCCCAACCCCCACATTAAAAAGAAAAAAAAAATCTCACAGAGGTACACAACCTCATCTGATTTTCAAACTCAACCGGTAATCCAATCTTAGGAGCCGGTACACACATCCAAACACATAATTGAGTAGAAATCAGATTAGGTAATCATTTGTGTGCCTAATTAAGTGGTGCAACAGGCCAATTGTTTGAGTTGATTGGGCCGCACTACTTCAAATAAAATCAGCTCATCAAGTAGCTGCCAATTAGGTTCAACTCTTAGGGATTTACCAGGCACTCCACATTCTTTTTAAACTTTAAAGGAAAACATCTTCACCTGTGCTTGTAAAACTTGGTGTGCCAACGAAACTTGATTGAAAACACCTAAAGTTGAATCCTAAAAGCTACTAAGCAAGATTTGAATCTCAAAATTCACCACATCAAAAATAATCTTGCTTGAAAACCACTGGTTGTGCACTCACATACAAATCAATCAATCATTAAGGGCACAACCCATTTAAAGGGCCCATCACATTCCAAAGCACATTCAAACCTAGCCCTAAATAAAACAAAGTAGACGTTGGCCTTAAGGATTGGACTCACTCTTCAGAACCCAAAACGAGATTATTTTCGATTAGTCTGTTTCTACTGTTCAATCTGATGCCTAGCTAGGGGAGTAGAGTCAAACGATCGCAGGTGGGGGGTACACTAGGAACCGGAGGCGCAAGCCGAAGGAAGAACCTTCTCCCCAGTCCCTCCTTCTAACTGGTTGGATTGAACAGACGGAAGTAGATCAAATCGTTCCTTTATCTCAAGACGGGTTTTGAGAGTCTGTAGGTCTTTAGGCTAACCTATTTAAGGACAGGTTTGATTGTTTGTATTGCAGGACACCTTTCTTCCTCTCGTGTGTATCATGAATCCTTCCACATATTTCACGCATTCCCGCTCTTTCCCTCCTGTTGTAAATTATCCTCAACATGACGATTATCCCAACTCGTATTGTAATCGACCATCAGTTAGTTGGAATAATTCGGATTGGGGATACAATTCCGGACCCCCATGTTTAGGGTCTAACCCTGAACACTTTGATTCTGATTTCTATCCTTCTCAGAGTTACATCGATTATAGATCGTCCTCCTTTCATGAACAACCTAATACGATCTACAATCAAGAAGGATACACTGATCCTTACCCATCCTCTGATTTCACTGCCTTTAGGTCATCACCATCTTTTGAACAATCTGAAATGACCTATTATCAGGATGGGTATAACGAATCTCAATTCGTTAATTCCTCTACATTGATGTCAAACCCGCCCAACCCTGAACCAACTCATTTGGTTCAGGTTAATCAGGTTCAAGATAAGGTTCTGGCTAACTTGAGGAATATCATTCAATCTTTAGAAGTTTAGCCAATACCTTGCATTGAGAGATTGGAGCCCCTGATTGAAATGATTGATGATTTAAACAAGTCTTTGTTGGATTGGCTCCAGGATGTTAAGGATAAGAACCCGGGTGAGTTTCTACTTGGGAAATTAGCAAAATTGAGGATGAGATTCGTGGTTGCTTTGATTCAATCCTGGAATAATTCCCAGGATGAACCCTCTTCAGGAAAGCTAATAATAGAACCCGCTTTGGCACCTGTTGGGGGGGACAAGTGTTATGAGGGTGACCAGATTGAATTAAAGCAACCAATTAAGGATGATTTGATTTCTTCACCTGAGATCCCTGAGCCGGGTTACGAGGAAACGTGTCTCCTTGGAATAGAAAGTGACAACTGATTTTGGGACATACATTGATACGGATCCTGATGGTGAAGATTCAAGTTGCGAAGTCTCGCGCGAGTTTTCTGAACCCGATTTCTGTGAGACAATTGGGCCCGAGGAATCTGATAGATCATTTCATAGCCCAATAACTGAGGAAACTGATCTTATTAGGGCACACATTATGGATCCAGAATCGCATTTTCTGGAAGAATCAATTCAATGCCCTGATTATCAGTTACACCCTGTTGAGCTTATTGATGATTCTAATTCTGAGATAATTAGACCCAAGTCAATTTTGATTCTGCCATATCATTTAGACTTGGAGATTTCAGACGGGGTGATGAATATACAAGAGGTCCTGGAATTTGATACACTTAATGAGGAGGATAGGAGCAGGGGAAGTTCTGATTTGGGAAGTTAATTTTGGAGGAAATGGAAGATTGAGTGGAAGGGTTCCTTTTAAGATGAAACCATCAAATCAGAACCCTTACGACATTTGTTTCGAGGATGTTCAACTCAAGCACACATTCAACGACTATCCTTTTGAGCTTCAATTTTCTATAACCCGACTTTTTGGTCTTGGGTTGCATCCTCAGAAATCGCAGGCTCGATCCCGCTTACATTCTGATTTTAGGTTTTGGGTAATTTTTATCCAGAACCTAAGATATTCTCGATTATGGGGTGTGGGTCTGCACCACAATCTGGTCCACATCTGTGGACCTCTGCTGACAGGTCAGAGGATTCTTCTATTCATTCTAATTCTGACCTGCACATGTGAATTTTTCATTTCTTTTCTTTGTATAGTGTGCCTAGCTGAAGGCACTAAACTCAGCACTTATACAGTTCTTTTTCGTTTTCATCTTGGAGCGGACCTGATATTCACTCAATTCAGGTACTTTCTACACTTTTCCACTCTGTTTTATGTCTTTTTAATACAATGAGGACATTGCATTAGATAGGAATGGGGGGGTGGATATTCATCTCTGAATTCATTCGTCAGCTTCGTAGATTTGTTTATTTTCTTTTATAAAAAATAAATAAATAAAAATTTCGGAATTAGGAAAGAGAATTTGGGTTTAAGAAAATTTTCAATCTTAGGAAATACTACATTAGGATCTGAACACAAAGACCCCTCAGGTCTTTAGACTTAATTAGCCTGTGTATCCACTAAAATGTGGATTTGTCTTTGAGTCCTCGCCATCTTAATTCTATTATAATTGGAATAAATAAGTTTCGGTGATAAGTACACGACTTATCAACCCGCCCTCTGATTTGAGGGAATTTCGAGTCTTAAGAATCTACACACTTTCTTTGCACTGACTCGTTGTTCGGCGATTTTTACGGAAATTGGATAGCTAATGAACCTTCTAGGGTGATATGGCTGGCAAGTTATCGTGGGTAACAGCCCATTGGTAGGTTGTCCAGAGCCCAGTCACTGGACCTTTCTCTTTTTGCTGCCTTTAGGTAAATCTTAGACCACGGAAGCCACCTACTTAAAAAAAAAAAAAAAAATCAAAAAGGAGAAAAGAACAAAAAGAAATAAGCCACACTTCGCCGCACGAGTATGGCTGGCAAGTTGTCGGTGGTAACAGCTCATCGACTGGTTGTCCAGAACCCAGCTCAGAAAATGCACTAAAAATTCCCAAAACACTTAGGAAGAAGCGGAGAAGTAGAATAAACCGAGGAGATATACACTGGATTCACCCTTGTGTTGACCCTGTTAAAAAATAAAAGTAGGGAGAAAGCTACCGGTTGTAAAGATACACCTTTAGGCAGAATTCTTTTTGAGGTCACCTAGAGGCATAGAAATTCGAAGTCCGTTCTAATTGTCGGTCAACGAGCCTATCACAATCACAATAAGATGCTTAAAACTTAGGGTTCTCATCAAATCTTGGGTGAGTTGAATGGTCGTAGAAAGCCACTCTTGAACCCTAAAATTTGAAAATTCAAAAAAAATTAGAAAAGAGTAAAAAGAGAAAAAGAAATTTTTCTTTGAATAAGGCGAGGGCTTGAGGCAGTCTACATTTTGGCTGATACCCGGGCACTGTTGTGTCTTTGAAAGTTCAGTTCCTAAGTAGACAATTTCTTAATGATTGAAAATAACTCAGGTCCAAATAATCTAACCTAATTCTTTTATAAATAGCATATAGTTTTTGCTAGGGACTAGCAAAAGATAGGCATGGGGGTATGATGTAAACACATCTACACTACTTAAAATGTCTATTTATGCATGTTCTTAAGCATAAGATTGCATTTCATGATATAAATATTGCATTACATGCATCATCTTGCATTTAGAGTAGTTTGAATAAAATGGAGGTTAATTATCTCCTTTTATGTGCTTGGACAGGGCAAACATTTTATCGGGGCCTCGGATCAAAGATCCAACCGTATGGATATGATCAGGGCGACGATTGGAGTTCAACGACTCCAAGATCGCCCTAATCAGGCATCCGTAGCATCAGATAGAGACCGGAGAACCCTAGAAGATCAAGGGCCAGGATGGTGTAATCCGCACTTCAGATGACAAATCCGACCACACGGATGAATTTGGATCGACGATCGCAGCCAAACAACACAAAAATCGAGTCAATCCGACATCCGTGGCACCATCGACAACTTCCAGAAGATGGACGGCCAAGATGGCGCCACGTGACGCCATCTCAGCCGCCCAAACGGCCGCTGGCATTTTGTGAAGGCCCCCGCCCGATCGCTCTCCACCGTCAGATGGAGATCCAATGGCTGTGGCCGCCCGGCGCTTAAAACGTGCGCTCGACCATCCGCGTCCCAAGCGCAGCGGTCGAGCGCGCTTACGCGAGCGCGGGGTGCGGGTTCAAGCCACGGCGAGTGGATTGGAGGCGCGGATTATTGAGGCGTGTGGAGCGTCGAATGGAGATCGTGCGGTCGCGGGTGCCCGATAGCGCCGACGCGCGATTGGACGCCCCGCGTAACGCGCGATCGCACGCGCAGGCGGGCGGGTTGCAGCGGACGCGGATGCGATTTAAGCCGTTCGATCTCGCGATCGGACGGCTGAGACTTCGCGGACGTGCGTAGGCGTTACGCACGCGGGCAGCCGAGCGGGCGGGCGTGGGCGCGGCGGCGACAGCCACGTCGGGGCTTTAGTGACGGATTTATCCGTCACTAAAGACCCCTTATTTATTATTTTGAAGATGTAATGTCCATTTTGCCCCCACTCCTTGCAACTATAAAAGGAGACCCCCTCCATACGAAATTCTCGTCCCTTCTTTCTCCTCTCTACCCCTCCAAAGCTCAAGAGAAGCTTGTCCCACACCCGGGATGCTTCTCGCGAGATAAAGTCCAATTTTCGTTCCCCTTCGAAAGTGGATCCCGTGACGACGACGGCGTGCTACTTCGTTCCCGTTCTTCTGCTTCGTCCTCCTTCGTCCCGCTTCGTTCTCCTTCGTCCAGGCGTCGTCCCGTCCGGCTCGTCCTCCGAGCAACCGTCGAGGAGGATTTCTCTCTCCCTATTCCTTTTACCGCTTTCTAGTATAGATTTACTGCTTTCTAGATTAATCTACTCGTCCTCCAAGCAATCGTCGATGAGGACATTTCTCTCTCCATTCTTTTAATGCTTTCTAGAGTAAATTTATCGCTTTCTGGAGTAATTATTTTATGCTTTCTAGTTGTAATGAACAATCACTTCAATGCAAAAATTTCTTGTTTATTCTACATCTCATTTTGATTTCTTTGTGTAATATTCTTTTTCTCTCTTACTCTCTCTCTTTTCTATTTATTGTAAATAATTAGATAGTACTAAATTGAATTATTCTGTAACAAATAAAAAGAAACGCGTAGTTTTTAAATCAAACGTTCGCCTCCCTGTGTTCGACCCGGAATTTTAATTTCGGTATAAATTTTATTTGTTGAACATGAATTCTTCGCTTTCGAACTACAACGACAAGTTTTCCAAAACCAATCTCGTTAGCGTAGGTTCCTAGCGTTCAACAGCACCCTGTGGCCATGTGTGTGGGTGAGTTCGGGGGCACTTGTGGGTGAGTGGCGGAGTGTATGGAGTGAAGGGTTACGTTTAGTGAGTCGGGGTGGAGCTTATGAACTGGTCGGTGAGGAGGGAGATGATCTGTGGAGGTGGGGCGAACTCACCAGAGTGGTGGCCGGAGGTGAAGGGGATGATGGTGGTGGAGTGCATTGAGGGGTGTTTTTGAGAGATAAAGAGGGGAAAAAGGAGTAGAAGGGAGAGGGAACTTATCTGGGCGTAAAGAGATGAAGAGGGAGGCAGGGATGGCATCTATGCATATCGTCAACACTGGAGACGACGGCACTTAGTAAGGGAGGTCGACGAAGACGAAGGGGATGCAGAGGCATCGGTGGGTACGGCACCCTTGCAATCTCGCCGGAGTAGGATTCCCTCTGCTATAATCGTAGAAGGACCTGATTGCAAAGAACGAAGAAGAAGCTAGGGGGTTTCTACAGAGGTTTTCGAAAGAT
This sequence comes from Thalassia testudinum, assembly GCA_037157565.1. Taxonomy (NCBI): domain Eukaryota; kingdom Viridiplantae; phylum Streptophyta; class Magnoliopsida; order Alismatales; family Hydrocharitaceae; genus Thalassia; species Thalassia testudinum. The sequence goes on along the minus strand of JAZHRO010000036.1, from coordinate 182,000,424 downwards.
AAGGATAGAAATGTAATTGGGCTGGACCTATTTGCAAAGTGGGTCAAGATGAATTCCTCTTTGGTTTAAATTTTGGTACAAACCTAATTTGGACCTAAGGAATCCAATGGTAAAGTTGGATTTTGGGTTTGACTACATTTTGATGAGGTAATTTATGCAGAAACCCAATTTAAGGTAAATATTTGTCTAAGACCCCCATTTAGGTCAAACTAGGTTTCAATGGCCAAATTAAAGGTTCTAAACCCTAAAGAATATTTTTATATGATTTTTAGAGGGTTTAGGTGAATTTTATCCTAACCAAAACCTTGTTAAATCAAGCAGGTCTGTTTTAGGATTACAAGAAGTCATTTAATTCCCAAAATTCACATAAACTCTTTTCTGTTTGAACCAACCCACTTTTTATCTTATTAAGAACATTTGACATGTGTTTAGCTCATGAGAAAACCCGTTGTTGTACTGCAATGGTAAAATTATAATTTTACCCCTTGTTTCTTGCTTTTCTCTTAGAATGGTTATTCATTGAGTCAGGACCTCCAGTTGGTTATGTAGGAGCTTTTGTTCTCTTCTTTGGGTCAAAATGAGCTAGTTAGGACTCATGATGGTATTCCCATCATAACCCCATGCCTAGCTTTTGCTAGTCCATTAGCAAAATTTTAAGGTTTTAACTTCGATTTTGGACCATGAGTTCCTTAATGTTCAAAAATTATGATGAGTGCTTTTTTTTCTTTTTATTAGGTTAGAATGACGATAGTAGGCCTAGAGGTACTAAAGTACCACCCAACATCCGGACCTGACTAGCTCTAGCCTCAGTCTGCCGCGAAGGTTTTTAAGGCCCACAGGAACTATCGTAAGGTTTGTTGGACTCTGCGGTTAAAGCACCCATGCTTGTACATATTTTAGCTTTGATTTAGTTTGCTGTGCATTGTTGAACTTATTTACGAACCTACGCCAACGTGTTCGGTTTTGGAAAACCCGTCGTTGTAGTTCGAAAGCGAAGGATTCGTGTTTAACGAATAAAATTTATACCGAAATTAAAATTCCGGGTCGAACACAGGGAGGCGAACGTTTGATTTAAAAACTTCGCGTTTCTTTTTATTTTGTCACAAAGAAATTCAATTTAAACTATCTAAGTATCTACAACAAATAAAAGAGAGAGAGGGAGTAAGAGAGAGAGAAGGAATACTATACATGGAAATCAAAATGAGATGTAGAATAGACAAGGAATTTATCATAAAAGAGTTCTTTCGTTACAACTAGAAAACATAAAACAATTACTGTAGAAAGCATTAAAAGAATGGAGGGAGAAATGTCCTCCTCGACGATCGCTCGGAGGACGAATAGACTACTCTAGAAGGCAGTAAATCTATACTAGAAAGCAGTAAAAAGAATAGGGAGAGAAATCCTCCGCGACAGTCGCTTGGAGGACGAGCCGGACGGGACGACGCCTGGACGAAGGAGAACGAAGCGGGACGAAGGAGGACGAAGCAGAAGAACGGGAACGAAGCAGCACGCCGTCGTCGTCGCGGGATCCACTTCCGAAGGGGGACGAAAATTTGGACTTTATCTCGCGAGAAGCATCCCAGGTGTGGGACAAGCTTCTCTTGAGCTTTGGAGAGGTAGAGAGGAGAAGGAAGGGATGAAAATTTCGTATGGAGGGGGTCTCCTTTTATAGTTGCAAGGAGTGGGGGCAAAATGGACATTACATCTTCAAAATAATAAATAAGGGGTCTTTCGTGACGGATAAAACCGTCGCTAAAGCCCCGATGTCGTCGTCGCCGCCGCGCCCACGCGCGCCCGCTCGGCTGCCCGCGCGCGTAACGCCTACGCACGTCCGCGTCGTCTCAGCCGTCCGATCACGAGATCGGAAGGCTTAGAACGCGTCCGCGCCCGCTGCGTAGCGCACCGCCCGCGTGTGATCGTGCGTTCACCAGAGCGTCCAATTGCGCGTCGGCGCTATCGGGCGCGCGCGGCCGTTGGATCTTCATCTGACGTTCGTGCGCGCCCGCTCGCCCGCACCTTCCACCCCCTCACCGCTGCTCGAACCCGCGACCTCCGCTTCGCCCGCAGCTGCGTCGCCGCTGCGCTATGCGGGCGAAATGGTCGCGGGGACGCTTTTAAGCGCGAGCGACCGCAGCCGTTGGATCGAGATCCAACGGCGGAGAGGAGACGGTGCGCGGTCTTCACAAGACTCCTGCGGCCGATTGGGCGGCTGGGATGGCGCCACGTGGCGCCATCTTGGCTGTCCATCTTCTGGAAGTTGTAGATGGTGCCACGGATGTCGGATTGACTCGATTTTTGTGTCGTTCGGCTGCGATCGTCGATCCGAATTCATCCGTGTGGTCGGATTTTCCATCTGAAGTGCGGATTTACACCATCCTGGCCCTTGATCTTCTAGGATTCCCCGGTCTCTATCTGATGCTACGGATGCCTGATTAGGGCGATCTTGGAGTCGTTGAACTCCAATCGTCGCCCTGATCATATCCATACGGTTGGATCTTTGATCCGAGGCCCCGATAAAATATTTACCCTGTCCAAGCACATAAAAGGAGACAATTAACCTCCATTTTATTCAAACTACTCTAAATGCAAGATGATGCATGTAATGCAATATTTATATCATGAAATGAAATCCTATGCTTAAGAACATACATAAATAGTAGTGTAAATGTGTTTACATCATACCCCCATGCCTATCTTTTGCTAGTCCCTAGCAAAAACTATATGCTATTTATAAAAGAATTAGGTTAGATTATTTGGACCTGAGTTATTTTCAATTATTAAGAAATTGTCTACTTAAGAACTGAACTTTCAAAGACACAACAGTGCCCGGGTATCAGCCAAAATGCAGACCGCCTCAAGCCTCGCCTTATTCAAAGAAAATTTTCTTTTTCTGTTTTTACTCTCTCTTTTTTTTTTTTTTGGATTTTCAAATTTTAGGGTTTAAGAGTGGCTTTCTACGGCCATTCAACTCACCCAAGATTTGATGAGAACCCTAAGTTTTAAGCATCTTATTGTGATTGTGATAGACTCGTTGACCAGCAATTAAAACGGACTTCGGATTTCTACGCCTCTGGGTGACCTCAAAAAGAATTCTGCCTAAAGGTGTATCTTTACAACCGGTAGCTTTCTCCCTACTTTTATTTTTTTAACGGGGTCAACACAAGGGTGAATCCAGTGTATATCTCCCCGGTTTATTCTACTTCTCCACTTCTTCCTAAGTGTTTTGGGAATTTTTAGTGCATTTTCTGAGTTGGGTTCTGGACAACCGGTCGATGAGCTGTTACCACCGACAACTTGCCAGCCATACTCGTGCGGCGAAGTGTGGCTTATTTCTTTTTGTTCTTTTCTCCTTTTTGATTTTTTTTTTTTTTTTAAGTAGGTGGCTTCCCTGGTCTAAGATTTACCTAAAGGCAGCAAAAAGAGAAAGGTCCAGTGACTGGGCTCTGGACAACCTACCTATGGGCTGTTACCCACGATAACTTGCTAGCCATATCACCCTAGAAGGTTCATTAGCTACCCAATTTCCGTTAAAATCGCCAAACAACGAGTCAGTGCAAAGAAAGTGTGTAGATGCTTAAAACTCAAAATTCCCTTAAATCAGAGGGCGGGTTGACAAGTCGTGTACTTATCACCCAAACTTATTTATTCCAATTATAATAAATTTCAGGTTGGCGAGAACTCGAAAAACAAATCCACATTTTAGTGGATACATAGGCTGATTAAGTCCAAAGACCTGAAGGGTCTTTGTGTTCAAACCATAATATAGTATTTCTTAAGATCGAAAATTTTCTTAAACCCAAATTCTCTTTCCTAATTTCGATTTTTTTTTTTTTATAATAATAAAACAAATCTACGGAGCTGACAAATGAATTCAAAGATAAATATCCACCCCCCCATGCCTATCTAATGCAATGTCCTCATTGTATTAAAAAGACATAAAACAGAGTGGAAAAGCGTAGAAAGCACCTAAATTGCGTGGATATCGGGTCCGCTCCGAGATGAAAATGAAAAAGAACTGTATATGTGCTGAGTTTAGTGCCTTCAGCTAGGCACACTATACAAAGAAAAGAAATGAAGAATTCAGAAGTGCAGGTCAAAATTAGAATAAACAGAAGAATCCTCCGACCTGTCAACAGAGGACCACAGATGTGGACCAGATTGTGGTGCAGACCCACACCCCATAATCGAGAATATCTTAGGTTCTGGATAAAAATTACCCAAAACCTAAAATCAGAATGCAAGCGGGGTCGGGCCTGCGATTTGTGAGGATGCAACCCAAGGCCAAAATGTCGGGTTACAGAGAATTGAAGCTCAAAAGGATAATCGTTAAATGTGTGCTTGAGTTTGACATCCTCGAAACAACTGTCGTAAGGGTTCTGATTTGATGGTTTCAGCTTAAAAGGAACCCTTCGACTCAATCTTCCATATCCTCCAAAATTAACTTCCCAAATTAGAACTTCCCCGCTCCTATCCTCCTCATTAAGTGTATCAAATTCCAAGACCTCTTGTATATTCATCACCCCATCTGAAATCTCCAAGTCTAGATGATGTGGCAAAATCAAAATTGACTTGGGTCTAATTATCTCAGAATTAGAATCATCAATAAGCTCAACAGGGTGTAACTGATAATCAGGGCATTGAATTAATTCCTCCAGAAAATGCGATTCTGGATCCGTATCGTGTGCCCTAATAAGATCAGTTTCCTCAGTTATTGGGCTATCAAATGATCTATCAGATTCCTCAGGCCCAATCGTCTCACAAAAATCGTGATCTGAAAACTCGTGTGAGACTTCGCAACTTGAATCTTCACCATCAAAGAAATCAGGATCCGTATCAATGTATGTCCCAAAATCAGTTGTCACTTTGTGTTCCCAGGAGACATACGTTTTCTCGTAACCCGGCTCAGGGATCTTAGGTGAAGAAATCAGATCATCCTTAATTGGTTGCTTTAATTCAATCTGGTCAGCCTCGTAACACATGTTCCCCCCAACAGGTGCCTGAGCGGGTTCTGTCATTGGCTTTCCTGAAGAGGGTTCATCCTGGGAATCATCCCAAGATTGAATCAAAGCAACCACGAATCTCATCCTCAATTTCGCTAATTTCCCGAGTAGAAACTCACCCGGGTTCTTATCATTAACATCCTGGAGCCAATCCAACAAAGACTTGTTTAAATCATCAATCATTTCAATCAGGGGCTCCAATCTCTCAATGCAAGGTATTGGCTGAACTTCTAAAGATTGTATGATATTTCTCAAGTTAGCCAGAACCTTATCTTGAACCTGATTAACCTGAACCAAATGAGTTGGTTCAGGATTGGGCGGGTTTGACGTCAAAGCAGAGGAATTAACGAATTGAGATTCGTTATACCCTTCCTGAAAATAGGTCATTTCAGAATGTTCAAAGGATGGTGATGACCTAAAGGCAGTGAAATTAGAGGATGGGTAAGGATCAGTGTATCCTTCTTGATTGTAGATCGTATTAGGTTGTTCATGAAAGGAGGACGATCTATAATCGATGCAACTCTGAGAAGGATAGAATTGAGAATCAAAGTGTTCAGGGTTAGACCCTAAACACGGGGGTCCGGAATTGTATCCCCAATCCGAATTATCCCAACTAACTGATGGTCGATTACAATACGAGTTGGGATAATCGTCATGTTGAGGATAATTTACAACAGGAGGGAAAGAGCGGGAATGCGTGAAATATGTGGAAGGATTCATGAGACACGGGAGGAAGAAAGGTACCCTGCAATACAAACAATCAAACCTGTCCTTAAATGGGTTAGCCTACAGACCTACAGACTCCCAAAACCCGTCTTGAGATAAAGGAACGATTTAATCTACTTCTGTCTGTTCAATTCAACCAGTTAGAAGGAGGGACTGGGGAGAAGGTTCTTCCTTCGGCTTGCGCCTTCGGTTCCTAGTGTACCCCCCAGCCGCGATCGTTTGACTCTGCTCCCCTAGCTAGGCATCAGATTGAACAGTAGAAACAGACTAATCGAAAATAATCTCGTTCTGAGTTCTGAAGAGCGAGTCCAATCCTTAAGGCCAACGTATACTCTATTTTATTTAGGGCTAGGTTTGAATGTGCTTTGGAATGTGATGGGCCCTTTAAATGGGTTGTGCCCTTAATGATTGATTGCTTTGTGTGTGCGTGCACAACCAGTGGTTTTCAAGCAAGATTATTTTTGATGTGGTGAATTTTAAGGTTCAAATCTTGCTTAGTAGCTTTTAGGATTCAACTTTAGGTGTTTTCAATCAAGTTTCATTGGCACACCAGGTTTTGCAAGCACAAGTGAAGATATTTTCCTTTAAAAAAAAGAATGTGGAGTGCCTGGTAGATCCCTAAGAGTTGAACCTAATTGGCAGCTACTTGATGAGTTAATTTTATTTGAAGTGGTGCGGCCCAATCAACTCAAACAATTGGCCTCAAATGCACCACTAAGTTAGGCACACAAAGATGGTTAACTTAGAATGATTTCTACTCTTTTATGTGTTGCTTTATGTGTACTGGTCCCACAGATCAGAACCCAGTTGAGTAGAAACAAATCAATTTGGTTAAGTGCCTTTAAATGTGGGTGTACATTGTGTATTTGTTGAAAATTACCCCACAAAATTATCTTTTTACTTTTTTTTTTTATATAAATGAAGGTGGAATGAATGTGAGTGAGAATCCAAACAACCAAACTATTCCTAGGATTTATGCAAACACCTAGGTTAATTGGAATTTGGATTCAATGTGGCGAATGAAATCTATGGAGGGGGAAAGAATGGGTGATAACTTACAAAACCTTTCACAGCACTTTACTCCAATCTACCGATTTTGCTTGCCTCAAAAGAGTACCTGCAATTACAATAAGAAAGGAGAAAAGTGAGGTAAATGATTTGTAAGTTACAAAACCTGAAGAGAAATCAAAGATCGTTGCTTCCCCGGCAACGGCGCCAAAATGTTGAACTTATTTACGAACCTACGCCAACGTGTTCGATTTTGGAAAACCCGTCGTTGTAGTTCGAAAGCGAAGGATTCGTGTTCAACAAATAAAATTTATACCGAAATTAAAATTCCGGGTCGAACACAGGGAGGCGAACGTTTGATTTAAAAACTTCGCGTTTCTTTTTATTTTGTCACAAAGAAATTCAATTTAAACTATCTAAGTATCTACAACAAATAAAAGAGAGAGAGGGAGTAAGAGAGAGAGAAGGAATACTATACATGGAAATCAAAATGAGATGTAGAATAGACAAGGAATTTATCATAAAAGAGTTCTTTCGTTACAACTAGAAAACATAAAACAATTACTGTAGAAAGCATTAAAAGAATGGAGGGAGAAATGTCCTCCTCGACGATCGCTCGGAGGACGAATAGACTACTCTAGAAGGCAGTAAATCTATACTAGAAAGCAGTAAAAAGAATAGGGAGAGAGAAATCCTCCTCGACGGTCGCTTGGAGGACGAGCCGGACGGGACGACGCCTGGACGAAGGAGAACGAAGCGGGACGAAGGAGGACGAAGCAGAAGAACGGGAACGAAGCAGCACGCCGTCGTCGTCGCGGGATCCACTTCCGAAGGGGGACGAAAATTTGGACTTTATCTCGCGAGAAGCATCCCGGGTGTGGGACAAGCTTCTCTTGAGCTTTGGAGAGGTAGAGAGGAGAAGGAAGGGATGAAAATTTCGTATGGAGGGGGTCTCCTTTTATAGTTGCAAGGAGTGGGGCAAAATGGACATTACATCTTCAAAATAATAAATAAGGGGTCTTTAGTGACGGATAAAACCGTCGCTAAAGCCCCGATGTCGTCGCCGCGCCCACGCGCGCCCGCTCGGCTGCCCGCGCGCGTAACGCCTACGCACGTCCGCGTCGTCTCAGCCGTCCGATCGCGAGATCGGACGGCTTAGAACGCGTCCGCGCCCGCTGCGTGGCGCACCACCCGCGTGTGATCGTGCGTTCACCAGAGCGTCCAATTGTGCGTCGGCGCTATCGGGCGCGCGCGGCCGTTGGATCTTCATCTGACGCTCGTGCGCGCCCGCTCGCCCGCGCCTTCCACCCCCTCACCGCGGCTCGAACCCGCGACCTCCGCTTCGCCCGCAGCTGCGTCGCCGCTGTGCTACGCGGGCAAAATGGTCGCGGGGACGCTTTTAAGCGCGAGCGACCGCAGCCGTTGGATCGAGATCCAACGGCGGAGAGGAGACGGTGCGCGGTCTTCACAAGACTCCTGCGGCCGATTGGGCGGCTGGGATGGCGCCACGTGGCGCCATCTTGGCCGTCCATCTTCTGGGAGTTGTAGATGGTGCCACGGATGTCGGATTGACTCGATTTTTGTGTCGTTCGGCTGCGATCGTCGATCCGAATTCATCCGTGTGGTCGGATTTTCCATCTGAAGTGCGGATTTACACCATCCTGGCCCTTGATCTTCTAGGGTTCCCCGATCTCTATCTGATGCTACGGATGCCTGATTAGGGCGATCTTGGAGTCGTTGAACTCCAATCGTCGCCCTGATCATATCCATACGGTTGGATCTTTGATACGAGGCCCCAATAAAATATTTGCCCTGTCCAAGCACAAAAAAGGAGACAATTAACCTCCATTTTATTCAAACTACTCTAAATGCAAGATGATGCATGTAATGCAATCCTATGCTTAAGAACATGCATAAATAGACATTTTAAGTAGTGTAAATGTGTTTACATCATGCATTTTTTGTAAGAGAGAGACAGAGGATTCTCTTTGTTTGGAGAGTTTTCTCTCTCTTTTCTTTTTATTTCTAGCTTCGGATTGGCTTCTCAACATGGTCTGCATCGGATTCCTAATCCCCATCATCAATCCTTGAAGGGTCCCTAGCAATCGATGCTTCGTGATAGCACCGCCAATGGCAACCCCCAGAACCCTGGCTTTCGAGATTTCAAGATAATCCTACCCATGGTGTTCTGTAGCTAAATCCAGACCCTAGCAATCGACATTTCGTGATAATGCCGCCCATGGCATCTGAACCAGCACAGGGTGATTACATGCCCCCAGTAGGATATGTAAATATCCTAGGAGACAATCACCAAGGCGACGATATGTTATTATGCATCTTCAAAAGGAATTTCCCGCCTCTCCGCGTCGGGAACTCATTCAAATCAACTTGTGTTGATTGGCCGCTCCTAATCTAGGCAACTTTTTCAAAACAATTAAATGCTTTGCGTGATTTTGATACTTATGCGCACTGAACCAGACTGTGTGTGGATTGGAGTACTTAGGTTACCAAGTCCCGCATACCAAAGGTTAGTTAACGAGGTCGAATACTCCCTAAGCCTTAGACCTAATACTTAAGCTTCGTATTTTCCTCAACCTCTTAAGGACTATCCAGATCATAGCGGATACTTGAATTTTTAAGACTAGGAGTCTAGCCCAAGAGGCCTAAGATCAGCATTCCTACTAATCTCTTTTGTGTCTCATTAGCACTTTTCTCCTTTCACTTTCTTTTTCTTGATATGGTCTAGAACTTAGTTAATCCCTTAATTTCTTCCTAATGACGATCTCTTCTTTTTTCTTTTCATTTTGTGCTCCTTTTTTGACATTTTTCACTTTTCCCCTTTTTCTCCTCATGATTTGTATGGCCTCAAAATTTTCTCTCCCCTCAGAATTTTTTTATTCTTTTTCAAGAATTTTTCTCATTTTTTTGGTGTTTTTTGTGATATGTGATGTTTTTGTTGAAGCCTTTTCTTGTGAGATGAGTTCTCATGGTGTTTTGCACTTTCATACCTCTCATGCCTACGATTTGCAATGTCCCCATTGTAAATTAGGTGGGTTCGAGTTCAGCTTAGATCATTCATTAGAACAGGTTTTGGGTGGGTGAACGGGTCGAGGTGACTGTTGTGAACGATTTCAAAACTCGAGTACAGCTACTTGAGGTGGGGTCAGCTGTTCTAATGGATGAACCCTAAACTGCAATATGAATTCAGCGTAGGAGTGTGAAGAAAGGTTTCAGGTTTTTCAAAAATGATGGGTTACCTCCCGTTAAGCGTTGAGTTTTACGCCATCGGCTGGGCGCAATGAGTTCAGGGAGAATGGAGGGTAAAGGATATCTCAGCCAAATTTTTATCGGTCAAGTCAATGAACGGTTTGAGTCTCTGACCGTTCATGACGAAAGGTTCTAAATCGTGGCTGAGTGGACTGATCTCGATGGCTCCATTTCCAAAAATTCATCGGACGAGGTAGGGTCCGATCCATTTTGATCATAGTTTTCCTGGGAACAGTTTAAGCTTGGCATCAAAGAGTAGGACTCTTTGACCAGGGTGGAAGATCTTTCTAAATATGTGCTTGTCGTGAAAGACCTTAACCTGCTCTTTGTAAATTTGCGAGTTCTCATACACGTCGTGGCGTAATTCATTGATCTCTCTCATTTGAAGCTTTCTGTGGGTTCCTACCTTAGAAAGATCTAGGTTGCTGTTCCGTACTGCCCAATAGGCCTTGTGCTCCAATTCGACGGGGAGGTGACATGCCTTCTCGTACACCAATCTGAAGGGAGACATACCTAATTGGGTTTTGTAGGCGATCCTATAAGCCCACAAAGCTTTTTGAAGTTAGGATGGCCAGTCCTTCTTGTCAGGTCGAACAGTAACCTGGATGGTTTTCTTGATCTCCCGATTTGATAGCTCAGCTAGACCATTAGTTTGGGGGTGGAAACGAGTAGAGATTCAGTGTGACACCCCGTATTTGGTCATCAGAGACCTGAACTGAGCGTTAGTGAAATGGTTCCCTCCATCAGAGATTATAGCACGTGGAATCCCGAACTGCGAAAAGATGTCCTGATGAATGAATTTGATAACCACCTTATGATCATTGGATTGGGTCGGAATGCCTTCGATCCATTTGGACACGTAGTCAACAGCGAGTAGAATGTACTCTAAGCCTAAGAGATTTAGGGTGATGAGGTCAGAATGCCTTCTTGTAACAATAGGGGCGATCCAGAACTGTACGAATCAGAATAGCTAGATTCAGGGGTGCTGTGGTCAGAAACACACCCTAAACCTTGGAGATTAGGAGGAACCTCCATATCGAGAATGAAAAAGTCTACGAGAAAGCAGAATCTGCGGACTTTTACGATCACGTTCTCAACCACCCCCCTCGGTGTTTTTACTGATCTATCAGCCAGCTGAATCGTGACCAAGGTAGGGTTTAACTCCCCAAATCAAAATCGATCAAATACAGCAATGGGAGTTAGGTTGATGGACGAACCCAGATCTAGAAGGGCCAGATCAAATGGAGAATCCTGCAAGAAGCAGGATATGAGTGGGGTACCAGGGTCTTTCTTTTTTGGCGACAAGTCGGCTAGAATCACGACACTAGCTTCTTTTGATAGTACTGCATGTCATCCAATTCTAGGTTGTCGCTTCGGGGTACAATAGTCCTTGAAGAACCTAGTGACAGCGGGGATGTGATCAATTGCCTCGAGGAGGGGGACCTGAATATGTACTTCCTTGAACATTTACTTCAGATCCTCAAAATTCCATGTGTCCTTCTTCCGTACTACATTTCGCGTTAGAGCCTCAGGAAAAGGGATGGGAATCTCAGGGTCAAGTGGCCTCTTACCCTTATCTACTGTAGGTGGCTCCTGAGATGAAGGAGTCAAACCCGCCTGCGGTGAAGGGTGAGAAAAATCAGGGCCTGCCTACCTATGTGGTGGGTCGAATGTCTTCCTTCCACTCCTCAATGAGATAGCATTTGCATCGGCTTACTGTCAATGAGGTGGTGGGGGAGCGGAAGGGGCAGAGTTTGCAGGGTTCTGCATCAAAGGCGGCTAGCCTTGAGCATAACCAGGTGGTGTAGGAGGCACCTGTAATATGGCGTGTGCCTGTCCCTGTGGTGCCTGAACAGCTAGTTTCAGAATGAGTTGGGAGGGCAAGGCTCCTTGAGTCCTATGCTCCTACAACAGCTGGTTTGCGTGTTCTATATAGTCTGTATCTGGTCAGCCATCGCCTTCGTTATCTGAAAGCTATCTTGCATAGACTTCCTCATCGATTCTTGCAGCTCCTCTTTCAGTGCCTCTAAAAGGTCAGCCTACTTTGGAGGGTGACTGGCAGCTTGGTGTAGCGGTTGGTATAAAGAACGGGGTTGCTGCTGCTGAGACGGGAATGGCTGCTGCTTAGGGTATGTGTTTTGTACATTCCCATATTGCCTGGTCTGGTAGTGTGGATCTTGATGTGGTCTCTGTGAGTTACCAGACTAGGAGAAGTTCGGATGCTGGCGCCAACCAGGGTTATACGTCTCTGAATACGGGTTATTACGCCCATATCCTTGAATAGCACTGACGTCCTCGTAGGTTGAAGACATCTGAGATGTATATCCATCAAGGGGATACGTATTATAGTCTGCGGGTGGTGCGTAACCCTGGTTATATCATGCCAGATCGGGATTATTTACGGGATCCTGATATGTAGGATCTCGTAAATAAGAAGATGCATCTCGAGTGAGTAGAATAACTTGACCAGGGGGGGCTCGGGGTGAATAGGAGGGTCTTGGAGCAGTAGAGTTCAGGCCAGATTGACCCTGACTAATTTGGTCAATCTTTTTCTTGATCAGGCTTATTCTATCCAGCTGCTTGACGATGATATCCATGTCGGCTCGAATAGACTTGGTGTGAGCCTCATGGACACCAACCTGCTACTAACCAGGCCGCCGGAACTGGTTCATGGACGTGGCATTCATCGAGTTCTCTGTCAAAGATTCGAACAACTCAAATGCATTGTTCTCGTCTTTCACGAGGAAATTCCCGCCACTAGATGCATTGGCCAGATACTGATGTGTGTCATCCACCCCATGGTAAAAGATCTGAGCTAGGTGCCATCTAGGTATACCATGGTACGGGCATTTCCGGAGAAGGTTGTGAAATCGGTCCCAGGCGTCAAGAAACTTCTCCCCAGCTCCTTGGGAGAAAGTCGTGATCGCACACCTCATCGCATTCGTTCGACCGATCGGGAAGAACTTTTGTAGGAATTCACGTCATAATTCTAGCCAGGTTCCAATTGGCTTCCCAATGGTCTTGAACCAGTATGAAGCTTTGTCCCTCAGAGAAAATGGGAAATGCTTCATCAGAACAACCTTAAGATCAACATTCCTGGGTTGAATCATTTCTGCGAGTCAACTCAGGTCCTCTAAGTGCTGGAACGAATCTTCGCTTGAGTTTCCATAAAAATGACTGCTGATCAAACCGATCACATTAGGCTTGAACTCAAACGTGTCTCCTCTTACGGGAATCCTGACTAAGGGTGAGACGATCGGTGCAGCTAGATCATAGAAATCTCAAAGTTGTTCTCCTCGTGGTGGATGCTGCATTCTATCAAGCGTCGTCAAGATACGGTCCATGCTTTGCTAATGCCACTCCTTAGATTCAGCAACCCGGGCCTCTAGACGAGCCATTGGGTCCAGATTACCAGCGTCTTGACTCGGTCTAGGTCCAAGTCTAGGATTAGCCATTGCAGCTAAGGGAGTAGAAGAAGTGGGGCAAGAAGATGGTCCTAGTGAGGTGACTTGCCTCCTTGGGCCAGTTGAGGTGTAACGAACGCGTGCCCCAGACGTCTTTTAAGACGTCTGGGAGGTGGCCCAGACGTCGGACCAGACGTCTGGGATCACATCCAGACGTCTGAACAGACGTCTGGGATCGTTTCCAGACGTCTGGAAATCCGTTAATTTTGACACGCGCGAGTCGTCTGCGCACCTGAGCGCGCAGACCCGCATATTCGTTATTCCCTGCGGCTGCAGACGCCTGCCACGTCCTCTCTCTCCTCCTCGCGCGGCCTTAAAAGGCCACGCGCTCCCTCCCGTCGTCTCCACCCCTTCCTCTTCTCCTTCCTGTGCACGAGAGCAAGCGAGCGCGAGGTTGCTGCGGCGGCGACGGCCGCAGTGAGCACGGAGGGGGTGCTGCGTGCGAGAGCGGAGCTCTGCGGTGAGGGCGAGCTCGCCGGGGCTGCTAGGGCCGGCTGGTGGAGGGCGTAGGGGGCACGAAGCGACACGGAGGGGGGACTGCTGCTGTCCGAGCAGTAGGCGCGCGAGGTGCGACGCGGGCGGCATCGCGAGCGGAGGCCGAGTGGCGCCCTGATTCTGGAAGAATTTCCAGAATCAGACGTCTGGGTTGATAGACAGACGGCGAGGGCGACGTCTGGAAGACCATCCAGACATCTGAAAGGTGAGTTTTCCATCTTCTTCTTCCTTCCTGTCGATTGACCGGACTGAGGGAGGGAGATGGGTGTGCGCAGGCTCGGTGATTCGCCATCCATCGCGAATCAGACGTCTGGTTGTTGTACCAGACTGCTGGAGCGACCTCCAGACGTCCGGGGTGACCATCAGACGTCTGGGAGCTAGGCCAGACGTCCCCGCAGACTTCTGGACATCTGGGAAACCACGCTGAACAGGTAATTCTCTGATCCACTTTTTAAGACGTCTGGAAGAAGTTCCAGACGTTTGATTTTGCACAGTGTCGTCGTTTTCGACCCGTTTAGGGCCCGTTCGGGTTCCGTTTTCCGCGATTCGAGTTGCGTTCTTTTCAGAATTAATTCCTCTACCAGTCTACAGTAGCTATACACTGTTTTGAGACACTCCTTGTGTTTGATCCTTGTGATAGGACCTCCTTCAGTTGCAGTCTTTGGAGTCGCGGAGGCACGCGGGATTCCCGATCACGCCCCCATTACTCCCGTTGTACCTAGTAGAGTGGCTTTAAGTCATTAATAAAATCTGTTAAAGTATGGAACCATAACTAGAACCTAGGACGTTGCATGAATCCTAGGAATGAGAAATATATGATAGCTCCTAGGTGTTGCATGAATCCTAGGGCTGGAAAACTAGATTGTATGATAGATCCTAGGATATGGCATGAATCCTAGGATGGAAAAACTAGTGGAATGTATAATACTGCAGTCTTGGAAAATGGAAAGGAATATAAAGCTGCATGTAAATTGAATTAACAGCTGCCTGTTATGAATAAAGAAACATGATTGAGATCATGGATTGTAAGAACGTAAAAATGGAAAGTGAAACATAAGATGTCCTGAGATTAAAGAGCTGGAACCCTACGGGGAATTAGGAGTGGAACTCCTGGAAAGAGAAAGGAATGGAACTGAGATGTTGTTTTGTACTGTCTCTTGGGGTACGTAGTACCAAGGGAAGTACCTGTACCTGTTTAGTGCAGAGTGGGGCCAGCCACCCCAGGGACCCGGGGGTTAGGACTGGCCGCTCTGTACCGACTCGCTGGCCCTCGTGTACGTAGTACCGAGGAGAGCTACTAGTGTTAGGAGAGCACTAGCTACCCCACGGGCCCCGGGGTTCTGCTAGCCTCCTTCACCGACTTGTTAGGCCCAGTGGGGCAAACCAGGGTAGTCAGGCGAGGGTGCGCGGACTGTGGAGGGGCAAGGCCCCGGTTTGGTTACTGTGGAGGGGTTGGACCCCTGTTACTGAGAGGGCTCTGCCCTGGACTGGTTCCGTGCTGTGCTTTGGGCGCACCCGTTAACGGAAACGACTGACCGCGTGCCAGTACGGGTTAGCTACCTGTGCATTTATCGCGCGTGCCGTAGTCACCGTTACGTCTGTCAGTGACCTTGGGGTGGTTGACTGAGGGTAGGATCACCATGGGGGACTCTCCTGGCCAGGAGAGCACCACGTGCTACTTCTACTTTTTGGAAAAGACTGCAATCAAGATCGTTCCCACGAGGAACATTCGAGATCAAGTAAAAGATCTGAGGAATAAATGAAATAGTGAGACAATTGAAAGTTGTGAATAAAGAAAGTAATAGAACATAACAGCTACTGTACACTCTACTATTGTCTTTAGTTTTAGTTGCCACTCTACTCAGCGTTTTGCTGACGTGTTACACTCGTTACCTTTTTCAGGACCAGGTGTTGAGCAACCAGGGTTAGCGGCTGTAGAGGACGCTGGGCCAAGTAGGGTCCAGTAGAGTTACCACTATCTTTTGTACCTCTTTGTTTCCGTTATAGTGAGTAGTTCTTGTTTCCGCTGTACTTTTCTTTACCTGCAGTTCATGTTATATGATAAATGTTGTTCTACTGTTGTGGTGGTATATACTGTGGCAGTTTCTTTCCTTACTGCTGTACTTTCTTACTGTTAGTTATATTCATTATGAATGTGGTTTATTTTACTGCTCTTTTGGTTACTTCCTCGTTGGACGACTAGGTCTTGGGATTAGTCGAGTCGGTCCGGTTCTCGTGTCTCGTAGGGACTCGGGAACCGGGTCGTTACATGAGGTCTAATTGACCTCCTTCCTTGCATACACCACCCAACCCCTAGGTTGGTGTAGCCAAGCTAGACAAGGCTAGGGTCCTGTCAATCAGATGGTCCTTATGTTCTGGTGACCAGATTTTTTGTTTTAAGTTCGAATTCCTGAAGAAGAATTCGTCGTACAACTGACTGAAAGTGATTTCCGCCTCTCAAGCTAACCCAGCCAGTCTGGTTACAAGGGTACTAAGGGGAAGGTTCTTCCTTGGGCTTACGCCTCCGGTTTCGTTCCCCCCCGAGCCACGGTCGTTTGACACTACCCCGTAGACTTAGTCACCAGGTTTGGCAAGTGAGGTTGAAAACAACCAATAGTATGACAACGAATTTAGGTTGATTTCGTGTTTTAAAATTAATTTGAGCCCATTTTTCTTTAGTTAGGGTTTGTGGTGAGTGGCCCACAAGGTGACCAAGCTCACCAGATAAACACTAGACTTGACTAAGTCTATGTTAGCCCAAATGTGATCTCCAGATTGTAACCCTAAAGATGTAACCTAGGGTTCATGCAATTCTAGGGTTTTTTTGTTCTTTCCGCTTCAGCAGACCAATGAAATTAAGAGCAATTCTCTGATAAAAACTGGAATCAGAATAAGTTAAAATATTTCAAGTAGATTCCTTTTTCAATTATCTTTCTAGAGAATATTTCTTTTTTAATTTTACTATTTCAATTGAATTTCTGTAGATTTTTAAATGTCAAGGGGTTAGATCTGAAATTTTGAACCCTAGTTGATTTTTCAAATTGAAACAGTATCAAATGATCTTCAAAAGTTCAGGAAAAATATGGCAATTAAAGCCAATGAGATCAGCTTTCAAACCCCACCATTTTTAGTCAAAACAGATTCACAGATTGCTCGAAATTCTTTTGAATTTTGAAAAATCTCAAATCTGGGTCAATCCGACCCCCTTGCACTTCACGAATTTTTAAAAATTTTTTAATTGGAATTTTTTAAATGAATGGTGTAGTTTAAAAGATGGTTTGAAAATGAAAATATAGCCCAAATTTTAGAATTTTTCGCGCATTAATTTTTTGGAAATTGAATTTTGAAATCGGAATTCGAAGTCTAGCCGAAAATCAGAGGGTGGTGATAAAGCTTTTAAAAGGTGTTCGAGTTTAAAATTGAAACTTTCCACCAAAGTTTTTTTTTATTTTTTTTTTCAAAAAATTTTAAATTTTTTTTTTGAAGGCTTTTCAAATTCTTTTTTTTTTTTGCTTTTTCAAAACTAACCTAGGATTCAAAAAGAAACCTAATCTAACTACCTAGATTTTTTTCTTTTCTTTACGAAAATAAATAGCTTTTTCTTTTGTTTAGATAGATCCAACCTAAGGTTCAGAAAGGGAAATCTTAATCTAAGATGAGATGTGCACCTATTTTTTTAATCTGCGCTCGTTCCGTGCGCAAATTCCCATATTTCCTATTTCCCTGCACATCACAAAACAAGCGGAGGAAGATTTGTCAGTGTTAGCTCAAAAGATCGAAATAAAAAATGATGTTGCACCCCCGGCAACGGTGCCATTTGATAATCCCATTTTCGAGCATTTTGAAATTGTCAGAAATCGTAGTATAGTCATGTTAAACGCTCGTCAAAAATAATTTATAAAGATAACGAGACTTGAGTCCCTGTCGTTTGTCTCTGGGAGACGTTTATGGAAATGCAGATTTGAAATCGATGTCACTCGCTCTACTTGCTTAAAAGTGCACGCTGGTTTCTAATCGTTGGATCAATGTTCGGCCACTTTCATTATAAGCCCTAATTACGTGTGCATGTGTTAGATAGATGACAAATGTGAAAGTGTGAGTTTCAGTATGCACGATTCTAGTTATGTGGTGGCTGTTTACGGAAAATGCGTTAATAGTTAGATCCTTGATATTTTCAGGTACCGACATACTAGTTGCAACATATAATAATTAAAAGCAGGCAACTTTAATCACACAAAATATATTGCAATAACCTCATGGTGATTTTCAACACATAGATATATATATCGAAAAAGATCTTTCATTGATTCATCATGGTGTTTGCAACATGGAACTCGTGGAAAGCTTCTAGTGGAACGCTTAGAAACACAAATCTAGCTAACGAGTCGATTCTTCGCTTTTAAAGTCATTTGTCGCATAAAATGATGCGTCATTTGTAGTTCTATGTGGTGGAAAAATCGACTAATCAACAATTAATATAACCACTCAATTAGGAGCGGATCATATCCACAGGGAGGCAATGACATATTTAAACTTGCACCAGTTAAAAACATATGTTCACGGTTAGTTTCGTCAAGAAATCAAGCCAAATCTGCCTTCAGATTAAGAAAACATCAAGAGAACATGCTGAAATGGCATTTATGAGAAAGAGGGAGGTCACTAGCATATATTAGCCATAATATTTAATTAATAAATTCAAAATAAAAGAGTGGCAATGGCATGTGAATGTAAATATTAATTCGGTAAGAAACAGAGCATTTGCTCCTTTTGTGTGTGCGTGATGAGGAGGCCACGGTCGGGTGTGCGGAGCTCGAAGGTGGTTGGCCACGACGAGGACTACGCGTTGGCGGTGACGGCGTGACAAAGGGCCGCCGGTGGTCTCGCCAGTGACGAGGAAGGCCGGCAATGGTGGCGGCGGCTCGCCGGTGCAGGCGGGCTGCTATCGGCCTTCAGAGGGTGTGGCCAAGTTTTTGAAGTCGAGGCGAGTTCATTGATGTTGGTGGCGTGAAGCTCCGAGGCAAGATGAGGCAGCTGCATTTGTGGGTGCTTTGGGTACCTTCGTCAACAAAGAAGAAGAAGAAGAAGGAGAAGGAGGAGCTAGCTGGAATGAAGCATGCTATGCGTGCACTACTGGTGGCGAGGCCAAGTGCTGCTGCTGGGCGGGCGGGTGCTCGAGTGCTCTGCAGGTCGCTTGGGCCCGCAGGCGCTTTGCTGCAGGCGACGTGCGCTCACAACAACAACAGGCGTGGGAGGTGCTGGAAGCGCGCTACTTGTGTGCTGCGTGCGGCGGGGGTGAGAGTGCACGCGCACGCAGGCTGGTGTGGGCAAGAGTGCTGAGGAACTTGCGCGAGGGTGAAGGCACGTGGAGTTGTGGGCGAACAGAGGTGCGGTGCAGAGGCATTGGAGGTTCTGGAGAAAGTGAGGAGGCGTGGGCGTGCTGGCTGAAGTGAAGACGTGCGATGATAGGCACAGGGGGGAGAGGTTGCAGCTCTGTGTACTGCAGTGAAGGTGATGCTGCGCTGTAGAGGGTGTGGTACCTGTGCATGGGAGGACCGCAGGAGGTGCAGGGAGCTGGTAAAGAAGAAGCACGGTGATGGAACAGTGGCGAGTCGTGCATCAGTAGATGCACTCACAGTAGGCGAGCTTTAAGGAGCTCGTACACGGTGGCGACCAACTCCATCCTCTTGGCATGGTGGTCTGTCATCCCATCGGCCCACGGTATGAAAGAGTTTGGCCGTGGAAGCCCACGGTGGTGAAATGGGATGATGGCCTCCCCGAGCTCGACTACCTCCTCCTCTCCCTTATAGTTTTAGTTGCCCTGACCAGATCGAACACACCCGCTCCTCCATGAATGGGGTCTTGTGTGCAGGCAGCTGGCGAAGATTGAATGCAAGCTGAGGAAGTGGAACGGTTGCCTGTGGGAAGAAGAAGAATAATTAATAAAATGAAATATTTGGATTATTTATACACAAATCCTTAAGTTTTATGTTAATTAAAATAATGCATGTAATGCACCTAATGCCATTCTAAGTCAATTTCAAATGCCTTTAGTTATGAATGCAATGCATGAATTATGTAATTAAATCAGAAATATGAATTAATCTATTTACATCCTAATGCATGCTAAATAAATGTTAGAATTAACTTAATATCTAGGCACTTAAATACTTAAATAGCCCACAAATATGGGCTAATCAAATACCCCTATGCTTAGTTATTACTAGTCCCTAACAAATCCAAGCAAAACCTAACACTCAAAGTAGACTAGCCAACCCAAACAGTCTTCCTTTAGAAACATATTAAGTTCAGACTTTAGACCTAGGGTTCCCAAGTAGTTGCTAAGTTATAGACTAGGTCGGCTAAAGATAGGTTGCAGGCACAGGTTTCTCTGATTTCTAACTCTACTCTAAGGTTTATTGATCCCTGAGATTAAAGCATTCGTGCATGTGCATTGGTCTGAGTTATTTGAGTTAAAGGAAAAAGGTTTTTTTTTTTTTTTATTCCTCTAAGTCTAACCTCGGATCAGCTATCAACACGATCTATGTCGGATTCATTGTCCCCATCACCGTACCTTGAAGGGTGCCTGGCTTTCAATACTTCAAGATAGCCATAAGATCTAGGATGTCCCTCGGTTAGAACAAAAGTGAGCAAATCTCTAAGGCAAGGATCGTCTAGGGTGTCCAAGTTTCGAGGTTGCAGGATGGCCATAAGATCTAGGTTGGGTTTAATCAGTTTGGTGTCTATCCCTAATACTCTTTCCAAATCCTCAATTGCATCCCAGCATTCCTTGCACTATCACCAGTATCTTCCTGCACTTCATCAGGAGTCAAAATTTCACCTTCAGACATAAGCAAATCAAAGGGTGACTTTGAAACAAATGAAGGCAGGTTGGAAGCAACAGATCTAGGGATTATCCTATCAATGTCATCCCCAGGTTCTTATTCTTTACTCAAGTCTTCCCCGGAGTCTATATGTGAATCCACATAAATCTTAGAAGTTGCTTCCAAATTTCCATCATTTCATCATGAGGAGAAATATCATCGATGGGTGTGCTAGGGAAACCTAATTTGGTCAAATTTGTGACATCCTCAGGGGCTAACTCTTCAAATAAGACATAATCACCCTTAGTGTCACTCCAAATCTTGAATGTAGGTTCCTCATATAATTCATCTTTCTCGTCATCACACAATTCATCATATACCCGAGGCCTAGAATTATCTAATATCTTAGTAGATCCCCTAGGGTACTCTATCTGAGGTAAATGGTTTACACTGGTAACATCGGACTTCTCGGATAGGTTAATTTCTTCAGGGTTAGGTTCCCTAAGGGTGGGCTTGAGTTCCATCTCGTGATCAGAAGGGAGGGTAGAATTAACAACTTGACTTCGTCCCACTTCATCAAATGTCACGAAAATACTATCATTTGGGTCGAGGTCATCCAATGGTACCATCATTCCCTTCTTTTGACTCCAATATAATTCAGGTGGATACTCAACCTTATCATCATCTTCCTCGGGTTGCCACCTTTCTTCATTCAATGCATAGCTACTTTCATATGTATCTTCCTCCCATTTAAGGCGTGGATCTCTCATGAAAGTGTCATCTAATGGGGAGGTTTCAAAATCGATCCTCGAAAAGTAGCTATTCTCCCTGACATAATCCCTAAAATTTCCCTCCAACTTAAAGTGTAGCTCTCCCACGAGAGATGCATCAATTATATATGGGTGTACGTCATCCTCAATGGGGTAGATTGGATGGCTAATTTCATCTCTTTCTTGTTGGCCTGCTCTCGAAGATTCTCCTAACAATTCAATCATTTCATCTTGCATTTTCTGTATTTCCATCTTCAAGGAGGAGAGGTCATTTCTATCATGAGAGAAGTCAGGCTCAGGCTTATAGTACCCAGGAGTGTCTGTCCAACCATTATAATTATTCAGGGAGGCTGGGTTGGGTATTTCTATGGTGTGTGGGATATTGGGCAAAGCAAATCCCGCTTCTAGGTTCTGCTCACAAATTTGGGGCTTAACCAAACCAATACTCCTATAATAGGAGTAAAATGGATCCCAATGATTGTCATTATGTCCATCAAAGGATGGACTAGCTCGGTATATGGGATCGAAGAGTGCAAAGTGGGGGTGAGGGTGTGGGCAAGATGTGAAAGGATGAAAATCAGTGTGGTCCATTCTAACTCACACCTTAATCAGAATTCCCCAAGCAAAACACAATTCGAAAAGGACTTTTTAGGTCTTTCCCAAGTTAGGCTTTTGATTTTAAGTCAAATTGTAGGTGACAATACAATTTGTTCAATCAATTTATGCACTTATTGTCGACCTACGACTCGCCTAAGAAGACCTAGTTGGAGCTTAGGTGTTCTTCCCTAAATCTCAAATGGTAGAGCAACTCCAAAGAAGGAAGATCGAGGGATGCAAGTAGGCCTAAGCCTTCCTTTGATGTTGTGCTTTCGTGGTGCTTCTCAACTACCCCCAAAAATCCATGATAGGGTATCCCCCTCTTTGGAGTTACAAAACCTTTGATCTCAAGTTCTAAACACTTCAGAATCCAACGATAGGAGGGCTCTTGTCCTAGTATTTCCAAACCTAAAGAGTGTCTAAAAGCGTGTCGTGGTGCAAGAGATATAAGTGTGCATACACCGCAAAATATTTTTGAATTTTGAATCTCACGCCAAGTTTGAAAATCAAATCCTTGGTTTTTAAAATGTCCCTCCTTTAATTAGTCCTTTTTCTAGAAAATATGTGACCACTTATTAGATCTATTCAATACATATTAGGTGATCTTGAAATTAGTTCAAATGCATTTGCATGACAGGTAGAAATGCATTTGCATGACAGGTAGAAATGCAAAGTTAGAAGTGCATACCTGCTTCTAGCATTCTTCATGCAATATGCAAGACAAAAATTAGATTTAGATGCTGCTCATTCAGTCCTAAATGATTTGACCTAAGGGCAAGTAGCTTCTAGCAGGTAGCTCATGTTTTTTTTTTAGTTTTTTTTTTTTTAGCTACTTATGCACAAGCAAATTAAAGGTAAACAATCCACAAAATAAATTAAAAACCTAAATCTAAAGAAAAGGGAATAGGCTCCCAAAAATTACCCAACACAGACCTAAAACAAAATTCGGGAACAAATCCCTAAAAGTATACCCCAGAACAAGGGTCTCAAACCAAATGTTAGTGAAAAAAATAAAAACAAGTTCTAAAACCTAAATTCTATCTACTTGACAAATCGATAGAGATGAAAATGATCACTACAAATGTCCTCTTCCCAATTGGTGACAACAAAGTTCACCAATGTTCAAGCTCTTCCTTGTACATGTGAAACTCAATTCCTCCTCTAAAGTGATGGAAACAAGGTCCACCACAGCATTTCTGAGGCCGATGCGATAATTCATGCGTAATATGTGTACCTCGCACCAAATCAGATAAAACAGGTTAAACATGCCTCAATTAAAAATCAATTTGAACAAATGAATAATTGTGAATTAATTAAGCCTGTTGCCTCCCCGACAATTGCGCCATTTGACGGGTCGATTCTTCACTTTTAAAGTCGTTTGTCGCATAAAATGATGCGTCGTTTATAGTTCTATGTGGTGGAAAAATTGACTAATCAACAATTAATATAACCACTCAATTAGGAGCGGGTCGTATCTACAGGGAGGCAATGACATATTTAAACTTGCACCAGTTAAAAACACATGTTCACGGTTAGTTTCATCGAGAAATCGAGCCAAATCTGCCTTCAGATTAAGAAAACATCAAGAGAACATGCTGAAATGGCATTTATGAGAAAGAGGGAGGTCACTTGCATAAATTAGCCATAATATTTAATTAATAAATTCAAAATAAAAGAGTGGCAATGGCATGTGAATGTAAATATTAATTTGGTAAGAAACAAAGCATTTGCTCCCTTTGTGCGTGTGCGATGAGGAGGCCGCGGTCGGGTGTGCGGAGCTTGGAGGTGGTTGGCCACTACGAGGACTACACATTGGCGGTGACGACGTGTCGAACGACTGCCGGTGGTCTCACCGGAGACAAGGAAGGCCGGCAATGGTGGCAACAGCTCGTCGGTGCAGGCGGGCTGCTGTCGGACTTCAGAGGGTGTGGCCAAGTTTCTGAGGTCAAGGCGAGTTCATTGATGTTGGTGGCACGAAGCTCCTAGGCTAGATGAGGCAGCTGCATTTGTGGGTGCTTTGGGTACCTTCGTCAACAGAGAAGAAGAAGAAGAAGGAGGAGGAGGAGCTGGCTGGAATGAAGCACGCTATGCGTGCGTTTCTGGTGGCGAGGCCAAGTGCTGCTGCTGGGCGCGCGGGTGCTCAAGTGCTCTGCAGGCCACTTGGGTGCGCGGGCGCTTTGCTGCGAGCGGCGTGCGCTCACAATAGCAGCAGGCGTGGGAGGTGCTGGAGGCGCGCTGCTTGTGTGCTACGTGCGGTGGGGGTGAGAGCTCACGCGGGTGCAGGCTAGTGCGGGAGGGAGTGCTGAGGAATGTGTGCGGGCATGAGGGCGCGTGGAGCGTGCACTGTGGGTGAGCGGAGGTGCAGTGCAGGGGTGCTGGAGGTTCTAGAGAAGGTGAGGTGGAGCGGGCATGCTGGCTAAAGTGAAGATGCACGGTGGCGCAGGGAGGAGAGGTTGCAGCTCTGTGTGCTGCAGTGAAGGTGATGCTGCGCTGTAGGGGGTGTGGTACCTGTGCGTGGTGAGGACCGCAGGAGGTGTAGGGAGCCGATAAAGAAGAAGCACGATGATGGAACGGTGGCAAGTCGTGCATTAGTAGATGCACTCACGATAGGCGAGCTTCAAGGAGCTCATACACGGTGGCGACCAACTCCATCCTCGGCGTGGTGGTCTGTCACCCCACCGGCCCACGGTATGACAGAGTTTGGCCGTGGAGGCCCATGGTGGTGAAATGCTGCACGGTGGTGAAATGGGATGATGGCCTCCCTGAGCTCGGTTGCCTCCTCCTCTCCCTTGTAGTTTCAGCTGCCCCAACCAGATCCAACACACCCGCTCCTCCATGAATGGGGTCTTGAGTGCAGGCAGTTGGCGAAGATTGAATGCAGGCTGAGGAAGTGGAACGGTTGCCTGTGGGAAGAAGAAGAATAATTAATAAAATGAAATATTTCAGTTATTTATACACAAATCCTTAAGTTTTATGTTAATTAAAATAATGCATGTAATGCACCTAATGCCATTCTAGGTCAATTTCAAATGCCTTTAGTTATGAATACAATGCATGAATTATGTAATTAAATCAGAAATATGAATTAATCTATTTACATCCTAATGCATGCTATATAAATGTTAGAATTAACTTAATGTCTAGGCACTTAAATACTTAAATAGCCCATAAATATAGGTTAATCACTAGCTACCAGAAAACGATCGCATGCATGAATATAAAGGGGGATTATGCATGCATCATTGGGGGGAGAATATAGAGCTACACTACTAAGTAGTAAATAAAGCATGTAAATCTAAGAAGAACTAAGCTACTAATCTAGCAGAAATAAGGGCATTTGGAGGTGGGCTCCGATGGCCTTTGAGTTGGTTGAGAGGAGAAGGAGGGGTGGCCATTGGTGCTTAGGTTGGCCCTTGGAGAGAGGTTGGAGAGGTGATCCAGCATCTTGGTGTGGAGGTGGTGGTGGCCATGGTGAAGCTACTCGTGGACATGGAGGTGGAGTGGATGTGGAATGAAACTAAGCTAAATGGAACCAAGAGTGGATGGGTGCAAATAGCCACCCCTTAGGTCTTTTTATGGACCTAAGGGAAGATCTCTAGAGAATTATGAAATTCTCTAGCGACGCCTATGGTGGGAGCTTATGGGAGAGTGAGTGAGTGAGGATGGATGGTGGTTTTTAGATCCACCAAATGTGGATCTAAAAATTGAATGGCTCTTGGTTGCTAATTTTAGCAACCAAGGCAACAACACATGGTAGAGAGTTCTAGAGAACTCTAGGCTAAGTATTTTCGTGTGGATGGGGTGTGTGTGTGTGTGTGTGGGTCAAAACTTAGGTGGCTAGGTTGATTAGGTTAGGTTCTAGTGGGTTTAGGTCAAGGTAGGTCTCAAATTAGGGTTGTAAACCCTAATTCACCAAGGAAAAGTGCAATTAAACTTAATACAAGTTTAATTGGGTGTGTGAAAACTCAATTGAGAGCAAAATAACTCAATTAAGTTAGGTCTAGGTCAATTGGACTCTCATTGAGTCCAATTGGATAGTGTGTGCTGAGATCAGGGCTCAATTGGGCTCAATGAGTCCAATTGAATAGGCTGATGGAATTGACTAAGATCCAAGTCAATTAGGTTTAGTGAGGACCTAATTAGGTCCTTAGGAAGGTCTAGAGGTGATGTACTAGGGTTAGGGCACCTTAATTTAGGTTCCTATGGGATTGGAATTGGGTTTAGGGACCTAGAGATCCAAGATCAAGGCTTGAATCTCAAAACAAGGTTTGGAGGGCAGTTCTGGACGTCTAATAATAGTGTCAGACGTCTTATAGTGAAAAATCAGAAGTCCAGACTTGTTATCTGGACGTCCAATCAGAGTCAGGAGGGATTCTAGGTTCTATCTTGGGCATTTTGCAGAAATTGGATAGCTGACCAAGTGTCTGGACGTCCAATAACATTGCAGAAGTGGGTTTAAGGTGTGCGGGAGTTGGCTAAGAGTTATAAATATCCTATAACTCATCTGGACGTCCAGATAGAGGTTAGAATTAGGGTTTTAAGGTTTCCTAGGGTGTGGTGCCCTAATCTAAGGGTGGCTAAGGGTTGGGGAAGCTTCTAGGCTATCCTAGGGCTAGGATGGTCCTAAGTTCTTCATAATCTACTGCTTTATTCCTACTTAAATAGAATAGGATACCTCAACCCCTTACATTATTGTCTACTACATCTTATTCTAGGTCTTTTGCTCCAGCTCTACTGCAACTCCAATTATTCTTTATTCTTCAGATCCAGCTTCAGATCTACCTTCTGGTCAACTTATTACCTGTAATTGACATAATGTCCCTAATCAGCACATTATAGCATTATTTTATGCATAGCTAAAAGAAAGTAGTAAAGATGCAAGTAATGCTTTTGTATGCATGAATTATTCTAACTTATGCTAAGTCCTAGCCTAATTCTGGTCAATTAAGACCTATGATTGCTATGCAATCAATAATTACAAGAAATGTCTGATTGGAACCCAAAAAGACATACTTTAGATGGTCGAGAAGAGGCTTGAGTTCCAAAACAAGGTTATCAGCAGCAACGGGCAGTTCGGGGTGTGTGTCAGGAGAAAGGGAAGGAGTTATGGGTGTATCTAGGTCAGGTTCGAACTCCTCTAATTGTGGGTTTTGATCCTCTTGTGGTTGATTGGAGTAGTCAGGTCGTCCTCAATATATGGATCATCAACCACAACCTTGATATCACATATCTGTTCTATAACACCGCAATTAATCCCTTGTTGGGCCTTAGAGATGTCAATCTTTAGTGTTTGGTTCCCGAATTTTAGTTCAATTTGACCCTCCTCACAATTTATATTGGCCCTAGCAGTGGCCAGAAAGGGTATCCCTAGTATAATTGGTGTATCCCTTGGGTTTTTTGGAGCATCCATACCCAAGACTACAAAATCCACCGGGAAATAGAAATCCCGCACCCTAACAATGACATCCTCAAGAACTCCTTTAGGTGACTTAATGGATTGGTCAGCCAACTGCAATGTCACCTCTGTCGGTTTAAGCTCAGATTCCTCAAGGTGGTCAAGGAGGGATGTAGGTATTAGGTTTGTGGAGGCTCCTAGATCTAATAAAGCTCTATCAAATTGGGTATCACCAATGATACAGGAAATCAGGGGAGTGCCTGGGTCTTTTGCTTAGGTAGGAGTTTGCTCAAAATTACAGAGCAGGCTTGCTCTAATAGTACAATCGGACTCCCACTTTTGGTTCGCATCTTACACTTGGGTGTACACACTTTTTTCAGAAGTCGTGCGTAAGTCGGTACGTGGCAGATTGCATCCATCAAGGGGATCTTTATATATGGACCTGCTCAAAGAGCTTGACCAGATCCTCCTCAAGAGCCACGGGTTTGTTTGTCCTCTTTCCCTTGGTCAAGGCCTCAGGAAATGGAACCTTGGATGGTTCCTCTAGAATAGGTCCAGGTTCTTGATCTGGGATAAGGGCATCCTGGATAACTATCCTAGGGCTTGGGTTACTACCAAGCTAAAAGTGGCTTGGATAAGGTGGGTCTTGTGTTGCTTTGCCACTACAGGTTGTTACAGAATTCAGTCCTGCCTAATTTTGGTTCAGAGTTGGTAAAATAGGTGGCTACTGCAGAAATCCCGCATACGATGTCGAAGCTTCCATCCCGACAGGTGATGGAGCAGAAGGGGCCTGATAAATCATGTGGGCTTGGCCTGGATTTGGGTTCATAATGCCCCTCTGGTTTGGCACGTTATTCGGATTCAGTAGAGGTTGCGAAGGGAGTGTGCCAGGTTGGTGGGAATTCGCCATCTGGGCTAGTTGATTTCATACCTCTGTGATCTTGTCCTTGTGCTATTTTTGCATAGCCGCATTCGTCTTCTGAATGTCAGCCAGAGTTTGAAGGATAAGAGTCATTTGATCTATTTGAGTTGGCCCAAATTGATAGGTAGGGTTGGGCCGAGGCTGAGGCAACTGATATGGACGAGGAGCTTGTGGATGGGGTTGATATGGTGGTCTTTGATTCTGATTATTTCCTACCTACAGGAAGTTGGGATGATTCCGCCATCTAGGATTATAGGTGTTAGAGAATGGGTCATTTTGGATGGCATTGAGGTCCTCGCAGGTCTGAGGAACCTCAAGAAAGTTAGAGTACGAGGGTTCAAAGTTCCAACAACTAGAGTAGGTCGGATCGGAGTTTCCTCCGGTCCTAGAGTCAGACGGGGGTGGATACAGGTCCATCCCTTGAGAATATCGGTGATAGATGTTATGCACAGCTTCCCTCCCAGAGGGCGGCTATGCAAACAAGTTTTGTGTAGAGGTGGCTTGCTGTAGATGTTGAGTTAGCTCATCCACCTTCTTCTCAATGATAGAGACCTTGCCCAATCGACTGGCCATCAATTCCAAGTCGACAGATGTAGATAGGCCTTGCATCTCAAGTGCTCCCCTTGGATTCGTCGATGCGCGGGCATTCATCCAGTTGAATAAGCCCATGGAGTCATTATTGATGGAGTTATCGCACATATTCTCGAGAATCTCCCACACAGTGTCTTCGTGTTGACTCATGATATTTCCTCTGTAGGTTGCATTGACAAATAAGCGAATATCTTCACGAAGTCCCTGGTAAAAAGACTGGACTTGTTCCCATTTAGGAACTTCATGATGGGGCACTTTCGTATGAGATCTAGGAAATGGTCCCATGCTTCATGAAGAGGTTCTCCAGATTGCTGGGTGAAGTGTGTGATCTGGTGTCGTATGGCATTCGTCCAACCAACTAGGAATAAATTTTTCAAGAATTTGGATTGTAGTTCAACCCATGTGTTGATTGGACGCATTTGAGTCTGATACCAGTGAGCTGTCTTGTCCATGAGAGAGAAGGAGAACATCTTCATGAGAAGAATATCCTAATTTTAGACATCTGACCCAAAGGTCTGGGCCAGATGTTTGAGTTGTTTGATGTGATGGAAGGGATCTTCAGAATTAAGCCCATGAAACTTTGGAATAACATGAATCATGTTGGGCTTAAGTTCAGAATCACGACCTCCAGCCGGGATTTGGACTCGAGGTTCGATTGCCACCGCAGCGGGATTGTAGTGATCTCACATCATAGGATGTCGCGGCGGGTTTACAAAGGCTTGAAATAAATCATTTAGGTGCTGGAGTTGGTTCTCAAGGTTATTTTCTTCTACTGGTTGTGCCATGATGATGGAAGAAGGAGAATTTGGTTCAGATGAATCAAAAGAGATGTCTATGTGGTGGGGTTGCTGCATAAACATGAACGTCGAGGCCTGGCGTCGGCAAAAGTGAATCACTAAAGGAGGTCTCAAGGATGGTCTTAAGGACCTCCTACCGAACATGCACCGATGGTTTGGACGAGAGTAGAATGTGCTGGACCCAATCAAGACACCCAAAAATTTGGATGACCATGCAGGTTTGGGGCGGATAATACCCCTTAGTCAGAAAGCCGTCCACCTGAGAAATACATGGGCAACCAAAGAGGGAGAGTCCTATAAAGGCCCCTACACGGCAGAGTGTCCCCACGAGTTACAGGGTTTCACCCACCCGACCTCTCTTGTCACTGATGGTCCAGGTAGACCAAAATGGGGACTTTGACCTCTTAAGTATACCAGTTTTATTTAAGAGTAAAGGTGCTTAAGATTTCACTTGAACTTTAGATGTATTGAGTGCAAAAGTGACCTAATTTCAAGGTTGGTTGACCCAACAAGGGGGTCAACTTCGCCTATTTGTCCTTTGAGAAGTTTTAGGTCCTCTCTTTTAGGATTCAAGTGAGACTAAGAGCTTGAATTTTAGGGTTTTCTTGAATAAGTCTCTTCAACCAAGGCTTAGGCACACCTCTTTTTGGAGAGTTGATTCTTGCTTATGAAGGTGTGTTTCTAAAACCCTAAATTGAAATCCTTACTTTTACTCTAATTTTGGTCCAATTTAGTTGCCAAAATATGGTATCTAGGGCTCAATCAAGAAGGTGGTACCCTAGTTACCTTAAATGGATGCACAAATCAGTATTTCTGTTGAAATTAAATCAGGCAACTTTGGTGAATTAGCTAGAGATGGAAAGCAGGTAGCCTTAATTGGTTTTATCTTGTTTTTTTTTCTTTTTCAGAATGAGGGGCTTAAGAGAAAGAGATTAATCAGAAATAACATGTCCCAGGCGTGTTTGTTGTGCAGCTGTCTCCCTTTGAATCTTCTCCCCTGAAATAATCACCACAAAATAGATATATCAAGTTAGTACCAAATCAGCAATTGTAATCAAGATTTCTAAATTGCCCTTGCTCCCCGGCAACGGCACCAAAATGTTGGGAAGTGCTTGATCGAGTTTTAGAAAAGTCGCGTTGTAGTACAATCGAAAAAGTGTTCGAAACAAATACAATTTATTACTCGAAGTTTAAGTCCGAGATCGAACACAGAGAGCAAATTAAGGTTTAGAAATCAAGATCACAACGTAAGAAATTGAATATGATATGCAATAAAAATCAAAGTTATAGTGCATAAAGATAAATGTAAGCACAAAAGAATAAAAAAATCAATGTATGTGAATAAGCACAAAATTGGACTTCCGATTTTGTGAATTAGACGCCTTAAATATGTGGATGCTACAGTGCTTGATCTTCTTTCTTCTCCTTCTTCTCTATCTTTGGCGGCTGCTTTCTTTCTTCTTCTTTCTTTCTCTTCTTCTGATTCCTTGCCTTAGCCTTTCTCTTCCTCTGCCTTATTCTCTGTCTCGGGCTTTAGTCTTCTTCTTCCTTCAGCTTCCTCTCCTTTTCTTTCTCTTTCTCTCCAGTTCCTTCTTCTTCAGCCTTTTCCTTCCTCTCTCTGCTGCAGCTCTTCTCTTTCCTTAGCTTCCTCTTCGGTCTCCTCCTTCTTCTTCCTTGGAAGAGCAAAACCTACCCCTACCCATGCGCACTCTCTTCTCCTCTTTCTCTCTTAGGTTCTCTCTCCTAGAGCCACTTTCTCGGGTAATCGGGTCGAGTACGTGCCCGGGACCAGGCCCACCGGTGTGCGGTGGTGGGCGAGGTGTGCCGGGTCGGGTTGGACCACCAGGCCTGCGAGGGGTGGTCGTAGATGAGGCGTCGAGTCGGGTGAGAGGGGACCTCACCTCATGAGTAGGAGGCAAAGAGCCTAATGCTGAAAAATAATTTATGTGGGCACGGTGCTTCGTCCAGTTCCGAGGTGGGACTATCTACCCACCCTCCTCGTGCACGCTTGCGGCAAGGAAACTTCATTCGATTGCAGCTGCAGTGATCACGCTTAGCTTCAATTAGATGCCTGGAAGTGTTTGCGAAAGTGCCCCACGCAGCCTAGGACACAAGCCTGGAGTGGGTAGACCTGAAGAAGCTTGCAAGCAAGCTCCTTGCTATTCGTCAATGGCAGCAACCCCCTGGACCTGCAATCATGCAAACGGCCTTATGGCCACGTCAAAATTTTCAAGAGGCTTCGCTGAGGCACGGTGAGTGTGCTATGGTGGTCGACGTGGCGTGGGACTGCCTGAGTGTGCGTGCCTAGGGCACCCGATGGCCGTGTGTGTGGGTGTGTTCAGGGGCACTTGTGGGTGAGTGGCAGAGTGTATGGAGTAAGGGGTTACATTCAGTGAGTCGTGGTGAAGCTTATGGACCGGTCAGCGAGGAGGGAGATGGTATGTGGAGGTGGGGCGAACTCGCCGGAGTGGTGGCCAGAGGTGAAGGGGATGATGGTGGTGGAGTGCGTCGAGGGGTGTTTTTGAGAGATAAAGGGGGGAAAAAGGAGTAGATGGGAGAGGGTACTTATCTAGATGTAAAGAGACGAAGAGGGAGGTAGGGATGGCGTCTGTGCGTATCGCTGATGTCGGACACGAAGGCGCTCAGTGAGGGAGGACGGCGAGGACGAAGGGGATGCAGAGGCGTTGGTAGGTGCGGCGCGACGTGGACGAGTAGGAGGAAGAGGAACCTACCACCGGTATTGTGGCTAGGCGACGAGAGAGAGTGAGGGAACTCGTCGGAGCTTGATGAGCGAACTGGCTAGAGGAGGAGAGATGAATTTGAGGGGTTTTCCCAGTCAATTTCAAGCTTTGGAGATGCAGGGTGATTTGGGTTTGCTTAAATAGGCCTCTAAGGATGGATTTGTGCTTGGAAGCTTGTTGCTTGGAAGCCAAGCTTCCAAGCAAGGGAGGTTCGCTAGAGATGGAAACTCAAAAGAGACCCAAATCTCTCATGCATTCCCATGAGAGATTAGGTACCAAACAGGGCCTCAAATTAAGTTCACATTGGAGGAGATTTCTCAGAGAATCTCCCTCTCAATTTGAAGGGGATTCTCAAAGAGATCAGGGAGAAATCGCCCTTGCAATCTTGCTGAAGTAGGATTCCCTCCGCTACAACGGTAGAGGAACCTGATAGTAAAGAACGAAGAGGAAGCTAGGGGGTTTCTACAGAGGTTTTCGAAAGATAGGGGTAGAAATGTAATTAGGCTGGACTTATTTGCAAAGTGGGTCAAGATGAATTCCTCTTAGGTCTAAATTTTGTTACAAACCTAATTTGGACCTAAGGAATCCAATGGTAATGTTGGATTTTGGGTTTGACTATGTTTGACAAGGTAATTTACGTAAAAACCTAATTTAGGGCAGATATTTGTCTGAGACCCCCATTTAGGTCAAAATAGGTTTCAATGGCCAAATTGAAGGTTCTAAACCCTAGATAATATTTTTATATGATATTTAGTGGGTTTAGGTGAGTTTTACCCCGACCAGAACCTTGTTAAATCAAGCGGGTCTGTTTTAGGGTTACAAGAAGTCATTTAATTCCCAGAATTCACATGTACCCTTTTCTGTTTTAACCAACCCACTTTTTATCTTGTTAAGATCATTTGACCTGTGTTTAGCTCATGAAAAAACCCGTTGTTGTACTGCAATGGTAAAATTACAGTTTTACCCCATGTTTCTTTCTTTTTTTTTCATAATGGTCATTCATTGAGTTAGGACCTCCAGTTGGTTATGTAGGAGCTTTTGTTCTCTTCATTGGGTCAAAATGAGCTAGTTAGGGCTCATGATGGTGTTCCCATCAGGTTTTTGCGTGGGAGGATGTGGCAAACGTTTTGAGGTGGTCAGCTAGGCCGATGGAGTTGCGTAGCAGTGGGACCACCTCACGAAAGGAATGGTCGGAGACGGAGATGACAGGGATGAGTGGCGTAGTCGAGGGCTATTTTTAAGATTTTTGGCTAGGAAACTAAACTAGGAATCTAAAATAACTAGTGGTGGGTGGTTCCACGTGATGGAACCGATTTGTATTTGTATTTTATTACTCGAAAATATAAACTCTCCGAGGTCGAACTCAGGGAGCAACACTTGATTCTAGAAGCATACAAAATCACAATTTACAATATATATATACTGTTTTACAAAAAGGATTAAAGAAAGGAAAATTTGTTCTTCTTTTCTTCTCTCTCTTTCTTTTTCTTCTGCCTCTTTCTTTCTCTTTTAAGACGTCTGACTCCAAGGGTCAAACGACTTAAACTCCACTTGCTATAGTTTTCTGCCTCTTCTTTTCAGCTACCGCTATTGCTGGTTCTTCTTCCTCTTGGCTTCTTCTTCTTCTTTTCTTCTTCTCTGCTGTGCCAAGTCCTTCTGACTTCTTCTTTTCTTCGTCTCTACTGTGAGAGGCCTTCTCTCTTCTTCTTCTTCTCTGCTGTTTCTCTTTCTCTTCTTCCTCTCTGCTTCCCTGCTGTGAGAGGCCTTCTCCCTTCTTCTCTGCTATTGCATTATCTCCTCCTCCTTCTTCCCCTGCTTTCCTACACAGTGCAAGGTTAGGCAAAACCTAACCCCTACCCTCCCCACGTCTCTCTCTCTCAAATTTGCTCCAGGGTTCACTCTCCCAGAGCCTTAATCAGGTAAGCGGGTCGGGTGATGCACCCGGGACCAGGCGCACCGGCGTGGGTGGTGCATGAGGTATGCACAGGCAGGTTAGTCAGATCCAGGTGCCAGGTCCGTGGGGGAAGTATCGCGGACGAGGCATGGCAGGGGTGTGAGGGAACTCACCCCAGTGTGTTTTGAGGCGATAAACCTGAAACACTTTTGCAATTTATGTGCAGGCGCCCGCCCGCAAACTTTCGAGGTGGGACTAAAGTCCCACCTACGTCTGCCTGTGCATCCGCAGCTGATTGTGCGAGTGAATGCAGCTGCAGCTGAGGCCCCTGACGCTAAGTGAAGGCCCAGCTGACTTCGCGAGGGGATTTCGCACCTCCTGGACCTGGAGGCCTAGGTTGTAGGGACCTACGTGAAGCTTTAAGCAAGCTTCAAGCTGCTGTGCCAATGGTAGACGATGTCGTAACCCTGAAATCACAGATACAGCCTTGCGACCCTGTCAGATCCTTCAATAAACTTTGCCTAGGCACGGCGAAGGTGACTCGAGGGTCAACGTGGCATGAAGACGCCTATGTGGGTAAGCTAAGGGATTACTGTGGCCGTGGAGTTGGGTGTGTTCAGTGGGTGAGTATGGAGATGCTGGTGGTCAGTGGAGGGGTGGATAATGATCAGTGGGTGAAGGCGGAAGTTCTGAGGTAGGTGGTGAGGCGTGCGGAGGAGTGGAGTGATGGTTTCACCTCGTCGGAGGTTGGCCGGAGATGGGGAAGATGGCGGTGGACAGTGGCTGTCGGGGGGTAATTTGTGAAATAGATTGAGGGGAATTGAAGAAGGGATAAAGAGTAGTAAGCCTACCCTAATTAAGTGGATGAAGGGGGAGAGATAGCGATTGGTAGTAACTGCTGTCGCTGGAGAAGACGATGTCCAGTGGAGGGAGACGGCGGCGACGATGGGGCTAGAGATGCTCACGCGGGTGCTACACGAAGCGGAGGAAGATGGTGAGGACAGCTTTGCCATTGGTATTGTGGCAAAGCAACAAGAAAGAGGATGGAGGCTCACCGGAGCTCGCTGGACTACTTGATCGGAGGAGAATAGGATGAAATCGGGGTGGATCTCTAGCCAAGTCGAGCTTAAAGGAAGCGGCAGGGGCTGCCGTTCCTTAAATAGGGGCTGGCAGGGAGGGAAACGCGAGGAGGAGGTGTGGGCTCCTCGCCGGAGGCATGGTCGGAAAAAGACCCATACCTCTCGAGCGTTCGCACGAGATGTATGGTGGCCGGCAGGGCATGGGAACCGGTCTATGTAGAAGAGGACAACGCAGGGGATCCTCCTTTCAAGTCTGGGGCCGGCTCCCTAGGTCTGTGCAACGTCATCCTCCGTGCAAAGTCGCCGGAGGTATGGCCTGCGCAGTGCGGCTGTAGAAGGACCTGTTTGCAGAAAGAGACAAGAAAGATAGGGGGGTTTTTGCAAGGGTCCAAAAAGTTAAGGGTCAAAAAGTAATTGTTGAGGACTGTTTTGTAAAGTGGGTCAAGGAAACCTTTCCTTAGGTCCAAATTTTGGTATAACCCTAATTTGTACCTAAGGAATCCAATGGTAAGGTTGGATTTTAGGTTTGACCATGTTTGACCAGACATTTTGCACAAAAATCCAAATAAGGTCAAAAATTGGGTATGGTTCCCAATCTAGGTCAAGCTAGGTTCCAATGGCCAAATTGAAGGTTCTAAATCCTAGGGGATATTTTCTCATGAATTTTAGAAGGTTTAATTTATTTTTATCTTGCCCGAAACTTAGTGAATTAAAGTAGTTTTGTTTTAAGGTTATAGAATGTCATTTAATTCCCAGATTTTATCATAACCCTTTCCTGATCGAATCACCCCACTTTTTCTCTTATTAAGCCCATTTGACCTGTGTCTAGACCCTCAGAAATCCTATTTATATACTGCAATGGTAAAATTGTAGTTTTACCCCTTGTGAATTATTTTATACTCAGATTTGTAATTCCTTAATTTAGGCTTTCCCTTAGATTTTGTAGGAGCTTTTGTACACTTAATTAGGTCAAAATATGCTAGTTAGGATTCATGATGAGGTTCTCATCATACCCCCATGCCTAGCTTTTGCTAGTCCCTTAGTAAAAATTTAAAGTTTTAACCTCCATTCTAGACCATGAATTTATTTCATCAAATTTGATAAGTGCTTTTTCTCTTGTATCCTTGATTAGGTCAGAATGCCAACCCTAGGCCTAAAAGGTACTCTAGTACCAACCAAGATCCAGATCTGTCTAGCTTTAGCCTCAGTCTTTAGCAAAGGTTTTTAAGGCCTACGGGAACTAACCTAAAGTTTATTGGACTCCATGGTTAAAGCACCTGTGCTTGAGATATTTTTAGCCTTGGTTCAGTCTGCAGTGTGTTTTGTAAGAGTGAGACAAAAGGTTTATTTGTTTGAAGAGTTTTCTCTCTCTTTTCTTTTTAATTCTAGCTTAGGATTGGCTTCACAACCTGGTCTGTATTGGATTTCTCATCCCCATCATCAATCCTCAAAGGTCCCTAGCAATTGATGCTTCGAGATAGTACCACCCATGGTAACCCCCAGAACCTTGGCTTTCGAGATTTCGAGATAATCCCGTCCATGGTGTTCTGTGGTCGAATTCAAACCCTGGCGATTGACACTTCGTGATAATGCCATCCATGGAATCTGAACAAGCAGAGTGCTTACATGCCCCCAGTAGGATATGTAAATATCCTAGGAGATAAGCACCGAGGAGATGATATGTTGTTACGCATCTTCAAGGGGAATTTCCCACCTCTCCACACCGAGAGCTCGTCCAAATCAACTTGTGTTGATCGGCTGCTCCTAATCTAGGTGACATTTTCAGAATATTTGAAATGCTTTTGGATGATTTTGATATTTATGCTCGCTGAACCAGATTGTGTGTGTGAATTTGGGTGCTTAGGTTACTGAGTCTCGTAAATCGAAGGTCAGTTAATGAGGCCGAATACTCCCTAAGCCTTAGAATTAATACTTAAGCTTTTCATTTTCCTCAACCTCTTGAGGAATATCTAGATCTTAATGGGTACTAAGAGTCTAGCCAAGAATGCCCAAGGTTTGCGTTCTTACTAATCATGTTATGCACTTTTGCTTTACTTTTTCTTAATGTGGTCTAGAACTTTGGTTAATTCCTTAATTTCTTACTAATGACCATCCCTTTTCCTTTTCATTTTGTGCTCCTTTTCAGCATTCTGCTCTTTTTCTCCTCCTCCTTCTGTAAAGTTTACCAGCACTTTCATCCTTCTCCAAAGTTTTTTTTTTTTTGTATATGCGGATTTTTTTTGTTGAAACATTTTCTTGTTATGTCATTTCATTGCACTTTCATACCCCCTCATGCCTAAGGTTTGCAATGTCCTCATTGTACATTAGGTGGGTTTTTATTTGGTCAGGTTCAAGCATTAGGACAGATATTTAGGTGAGTGGATGGGTCGAGGCGACTGTTGCGGATGATTTCTAATCTCAAGTACGAGTACCTAAGGTGAAGTCGGCTTTCCTAAGGAATGACCCTAAAGTGAAAAGAAATGTCAGAAAAGGTTTTGGTTTTTCAAAAAGAATGACGGGCTGCCTTCAGTTAAGCGTTGAGTTTTACGGGCTAGGCGCAATAAGCTCATGGAGAATGGAGGATAAATGATGACTCAGCCAAATTTGTAATGGTTACGTCAATGAACAGTTTTAAGTCTCTGACCGTTCACGATGAAAGGTTCAGAATCGTGGCTGAGTGGACTGATCTCGATAGCTCCATTTCCAAAAGTCTGTCGGACAAGATATGGTCCGACCCACTTGGATCGTAATTTCCCAGGGAAGAGTTTGAATCAGGCATCGAAGTGTAGGACCTTCTGACCAGGGTGGAAGATCTTTCTAGATATGTGCTTGTCATGAAAGGCTTTAACCCGCTCTTTGTAGATTCGTGAATTCTCATATGCATCAAGGCGTAATTCATCAATCTCGCTTATCTGAAGCTTTCTGTGGGTTTCAGCCTTAGAAAGATCTAAGTTGCAGCTCCGTGCTGCCCAATAGGCTTTGTGCTCCAGTTCGATGGGAAGGTGACATGCCTTCCCGTACACCAGTCTAAAAGGAGACATGCCTAATTGGGTCTTGTGAGCGGTCCTATAAGCGCACAAAGCTTTTGGGAGTTGGGATGACCAATCCTTCCTATCAGGTCGAACAATAACCTATAGGATTTTCTTGATCTCCCGATTTGATAGCTCAGCTAGACCATTAGTCTGGGGGTGGTAAGGAGTAAAGATTTGGTGAGACACCCCGTATTTGGTCATCAGTGACCTGAACTGAGCATTGGTAAAATGGGTCCCTCCATCAGAGATGATCGCACGAGGAATCCCGAACCATGAGAAGATATTCTGATGGATGAATTTGATGACGATCTTGTGATGACAGGTTCAGGTCAGAATGGCTTTGATCCATTTGGACACGTAGTCCACAGTGAGTAAAATGTACTCGAAGCCGTCTGAGATAGGGAAGGGACCCATAAAATCAATCCCCCAAATATCGAAAATCTCACATACGAGAATCGGCTGCAAAAGCATCATTTCGCGATGGTTCATGTTGCCCAAAGTTTGGCAACAACTACATGCCTTACAGTGACTGTATGCATCCTTGAAGATAGTGGGCCAGTAAAAGCCACACTGGAGGATTTTTGATACAGTTTTATGCCCATAAAAATGGCCACCGCATGCCTGGTCATGGCAGAAAGAGAGAATGTCATTGATTTCGACCTCCGAGACACATCGCCGGATAATTTGGTCAGCACCTATGCGGAATAAGTACAGGTCTTCCCAGATGGAATACTTGGCATCGGAGCACAACTTGTCTTTCTTGGCCTTCGGCCAATTAGACGGGATCTGGTGTGATGCCAAGTAGTTTACTATATCAGCAAACCATGGAAGCCTGGTACCAATAGTCAAGAGGTGCTCATCAGAAAAATGCTCCGTGATGGGCCTAGAAGGGTCGATGATCTCAGAAGGAAGGCGAGACAAGTGGTCAGCTACCACGTTCTGTCTTCCTACCTTGTCACGAATCTCGAGGTCAAATTCTTGCAACAGCAAGATCCATCGGATTAATTGAGGCTTCACGTCCTTCTTTGCAAGGAGATGCCTCACAACTGTGTGATCCAAGTAGATTATGACGTGGGAACCCATGAGATACGATCTAAATTTTTCAAGGGCAAATACTATGGCTAGCAGCTCTTTCTCCATAATCGTGTAGTTATGCTGAGCCTCATCAAGTGTCTTACTAGTGTAGTAAATGACCACGGGTTTCTCGTCAATCTTCTGCCCAAGAATCGCTCCTACAGCGAAGTCAGATGCATCGCACATGTTCTCAAAGGGTTGAGACCAATCAGGGGACTGTAGGATTAGGGTTTGGGTGACTCGGTCCCGAAGGATTTCAAAATCTTGAGTGCATTCCTTGGAAATCTCAAAGGGTACATCCTTGGAGAGAAGAGTAGTCAGGGGGCACGCAATTTTCGATAAATCAGGGATGAAATGATGATAAAAATCGATGTGCACTAGAAAAGATCGGATGTCCCTGATCAAGATAGGCATAGGAAGTCTAGAAATCAGATTAACCTTGGCTCGATCCACCTGGATGCCTCTCTCAGAAATTAAGTGTCCTAGGATGATCCCCTCAGGCACTATAAAGTGGCTCTTTTCCTAGGAAAGAACCAGATTTACGTCAATGCAACGCCTGAGTATGTGAACCAAGTGCTAGAGGCAATCGTCAAATGATGCCCGAAAAACTGAGAAGTCATCCATGAAGACTTCCAGATAATCACCTACCATATCAGAGAATATGGTAAGCATGCACCACTGAAAAGTCGCAGGTGCGTTGCAGAGATCGAAAGGCATCCTTCGGAATGCGTACGTCTCAAAGGGGCAGGTGAACGTGGTCTTTTCTTGGTCCTCTGGACGAATTGCCACTTGGTTATAACCGGAGTACCTGTCAAGAAAGCAGAAGAATCTATTTCCCGCTAGTTTCTCAAGAATCCGATCAATGAATGGTAGGGGAAATGATCCTTCTTCGTGGAGGAATTGAGTCTTCAGTAATCTATGCAAACTCTCCACGAGTTGGCTATACGGGTAGGTATGACTTCTCCGATTTCAGTCGTGATGGTGGTGAAACCTGCCTTCTTAGGCACAACCTGGATTGGGGTCACCCAACGACTGTCGAAGATCGGGTAGATGATCCCTGCATCTAACCACTTAATGATCTCCTTTTTCACGACCTCCTGCAGATTGGGATTCAGACGTCTCTATATCTCACATGAAGGTCATGCACCCTCTTCAGAATAGATGCGGTGTGTACAATAAGAGGGACTTATTCTAGTAAAATCATCGAGAGTCCAGCCAATGGCTCTACGATGTTGCTGGAGAACAGCAATCAAACGGGAATCTTGGTGAAGTGTGAGTTTGGAGTTTATAATCACCGGAAGTGTCTGATTAGAACCCAAAAAGACGTATTTCAAATGATTGGGAAGGGGTTTTAGTTCAAGAATGGGCTTATCAGCAGCAGTGGGTGGTTCAGAGTGAGTGTGGGGTACAAGGGTAGGAGTTATGGGTCTATCCAGATCAAGTTCTAACTCCTCTATTTGCGGTTCTAGATCTTCTTGTTGTTGATGAGGGATAATCATGTCCTCAATTTGTGGTTCATCAACCACAGCTCTGATGTCACAAATTTGTTCGACACTGCAATTAATCCCTTGTTGGGCCTTAAAGATATCAATCTTTAGAGTCTGATTCCCAAATTTCAGCTTTATTTGACCCTCTTCACAACTTATATTGGCCCTTGCAATGGCCAGAAAAGGTCTCACTAGTATGATTGGTGTATCCCTAGGATTTCTAGGTGCGTCCATGTCTAAAACTATGAAATCTACAGGGAAGTAGAAATCCCGCACCCCAATAATATCTTCAAGAATTCCCTTAGGTGACTTGATAGATTGATCGGCTAACTGCAATGTCACCTCAGTTGGTTTCAGTTCAGATTCTTCTAGGTGGTTAAGTAGGGATGTGGGTATCAAGTTTATGGAGGCACCTAGGTCCAATAATGCTCTATCAAACTGGGTCTCACCAATCTTACATGAAATCAGGGGAGTGCCTGGGTCTTTTACCTTGGGTGGGGGTTTACTCAGGATTACAAAGCTAGCTTGCTCTGATAGTACAATCGGACTCCCACTCTTGGTTTGCGGCTTACGCTGAGGTGTACACACGTTCTTCAAGAATCATGTGTAAGCCAGTGCATGGCGGATCGCATCCATCAAGGGGATGTTTATTTGGACTTGCTCAAAGAGCTTGATCAGGTCCTCCTCAGGAGCCACGGGTTTAGTTGCCCTCTTTCCCTTGGTCAAGGCCTCCGGAAATGGAACCTTGGTTGGTTCCTCTAGGATAGGTCCAGGTTTTTGATCTGGGACATGGATAGGAACATCCTGGATGACTGTCCTAGGGTTTGGGTCACTACCAGGCTTGGAGTGGTCTGGATAAGGTGGATCTTGGGTTGCCTTACCACTACGGGTTGTTACAGAATTTAGCCCTACCTGGTTCTGATTGGGGGTTGGTAGGATGGGCTGCTGCTGTTGGTAACCCGCATAGGAGGTTGTTGCTTCCATCCCATCAGGTGATGGAATAGAAGGGGCCTGATAGATCAAGTGTGCTTGGCCTGGGTTTGGGTTCATAACGCATCGCTGGGTCGACACGCTATTCGAGTTAGGAAGAGGCTGAGAAGGAAGTGTGCCAGGTTGGCGAGAATTTGCCAACTGGGCAAGTTGGTTGCGGACCTCTGTGATTTCGTCCTTATGTTGCTTCTGGATAGCCGCATTCATTCTCTGAATGTCAGCCAGAGTCTGGAGGATAAGGGACATTTGATCTTGGTTGGGCCCGGATGGATAAGTGGGGTTAGGCCAAGGCTGAGGCAGCTGATAAGGACGAGGGGCTTGTGGACGGGGCTGAAAGGGTAGTCTTGAGTTCTAAGAATTTCCCCCCCACTAGAAATTGGGATGGTTTCGCCATCCAGGGTTGTAGGTGTTGGAAAATGGGTCATTCTGGATGGCATTTAGGTCCTCGCAGGTTTGAGGAGCCTCAGGAAAGTTGGAGAATGGGGGAGTAGGGTTCCCCTAGCAAGGATAGAAAGGATCGGAGGTCCCTCCAGTCCTGGAGTCAGATGGGGGTGGATAAGAGTCCATCCCAGGAGAAGGTCGATGGAAAATGTTCTACACAGTTTCTTGTATAGGAGGGGGCTGTGCGAAGGAGTTCTGCGCAGAGGTGGCTCGCTGCAAGTGCTGAGTCAGCTCATCCACCTTCTTCTCAATGATTGAGACCTTATCCAATCGACTGGCCATTAATTCCAGGTCGACTGATGCGGATAGGCCCTGCGTCTCATGTGCCCCCCTAAGGTTCATCGCTGCGCAGGTATTCGTCCGGTCGAATAGTCCCATG
This sequence comes from Thalassia testudinum, assembly GCA_037157565.1. NCBI lineage: Eukaryota > Viridiplantae > Streptophyta > Magnoliopsida > Alismatales > Hydrocharitaceae > Thalassia > Thalassia testudinum. The sequence continues at coordinate 181,957,454 of JAZHRO010000036.1, read as the reverse complement.
GAGCCATTGTTGATGGAATTCTCTCACATATTCTTGAGAATCTCCCACACGGTATCCTCATGCTGACCCATGATATTTCCTCCACAAGTTTCATTGACGAATAGTCTAATGTCTTCACAGAGTCCCTGGTAAAAAGACTGGACTTGTTCCCATTTAGGAACTCCGTGATGGGGGCACTTCCTCATGAGATCCTGGAATCGATCCCATGCCTCATGAAGAGGTTCTCCCGTCTGTTACGTGAAGTGAGTAATCTGATGGCGCAAGGTGTTTGTTCGACCAACGGGGAAGAACTTCTTCAAAAACTCAGACTGAAGTTCTTCCCAAGTGTTGATCGGGCGGATCTGCGTCTGATACCAATGAGCTGCCTTGTCCATAAGAGAGAAAGAGAACATTTTCATGAGCAAGATATCCCAATTCTGCGCATCTAACCCAAAGGTCTGGGCCAGATGCTTAAGCTGTTTGATATGCTGGAAGGGATCTTCAGAGTTAAGCCCGTAGAATTTAGCTATGGCATGAATCATGTTGGGCTTCAATTCAGAATCAGGTCCTCAAGTCAGGATTCTGACTTGAGGCTCAATTGCCATCGCAGTGGGATTATAGTGATCTCACATCATGGGGCGCTACAGTGGGTTCACGAAGTTTTGGAAGAGATCATTGAGTCGCTGAATCTAGTGCTCAAGATTATTCTCTTCTTCAATGGGCTGAGCCATTGTGGATGAAGAAAGGGAATTACCTTCAGAGTCAGAAGAGAGGTCTATGTGAAGTGGTTGTCGCACAAACAAGGGTACCGAGGCTTGGCCTCAGGGAGAGTGAATTTCTAGAGGAGGTTTCAAGGACCTCCTACCGAACATGCATTGATGGATTGGACAAGGTTAGCAGGTGCTGGACCCAATCAAGACAACCAAAATGTTGGGTGATTATAGAGGCTTGGGGTGGATGATACCCCTTAATCAGAAGGTCGTCCACTGATGTAAACACATTTACACTACTTAAGATGTCTATTTATACATGTTCTTAAGCATAGGATTGCATTGCATGCTATAAATATTGCATAACATGCATCATCTTACATTTAGAGTAGTTTGAATAAAATGGAGGTTAATTATCTCCTTTTATGTGCTTGGACAAGGCAAACTTTTTATCGGGGCCTTGGATCGAAGATCCAACCGTATAGATGTGATCAGGGCGACGATTGGAGTTCAATGACTCCAAGATCGCCCTAATCAAGCATCTGTAGCATCAGATAGTGACCGGGGAACCTTAGAAGATCAAGGGCCAAGATGGTGTAAATCCACACTTCAAATGACAAATCCAACCACACGGATGGATTCGGATCAACGATCGCAGCCTAACAGCGCAAAAATCGACTCAATCCGACAATAGTGGCACCATCTACATCATCCAGAAGATGGACGACCAAGATGGCGCCATGTGGCACCATCTCAGTCATCCAACCAGCCCTTAAGCACTGCCGCACCTTCTCTTCTTCAATCAGAGCGCCGCTTCTGGGCCTTTGGATCTTGATCCAACTGCTATGGATGAGCGCGCTTGAAAACGTCCGCGCGACCATTTGGACGATGCAGCGCAGCAGTTCAGCACCTTATCGCGAGGTGCTGGCGCAGGATCGAGTCGCAGCGAGCGGAATTTGGAGCGGGGGCGTGCCTTCAATCGACTGTCAGATCGCGATCCAACAGCCACATGCGCTCGATAGCGCCCACGCGCTATCACACGGCCGCACCTCACGTAGGATCGTACGCGGGCGGGCGTGCGTTGAGGAGCAGGGAAGGCACAACTTAAGCCATCCGATCTCACGATCGGACTGCTAAGGACGGCTGAACATGCGCAAGCGTTGCGCGTGCTAGCAGGCAATAGGGCGCGCGTGCGCCGCCCACTACGCCCATGTTCAGACCTTTAGCGACAGTTTTATCTATCACTAAAGGTCCTGAATTAATGTTTTTAAAGATGTAATGACCAATTTGCCCCCACTCCTTGCAACTATAAAAGGAGACCCCCTCCACACGAAATTCTCATCCCTTCCTTCTCTTCTCTCCCTCTCCAAATCTCAAGAGAAGATTGTCCCACAGCTGGGATGCTCCTCGCGAGATAAAGTCAAAATTTTCGTCCCCATTCGGAAGTGGATCCTGCGACGACGACAACGTGCTGCCTCGTTCCCGTTCTTCTACTTTGTCCTCCTTCATCCAGGAGTCGTCTTGTCCGGCTCAACCTCCAAGCAATCGTCGAGGAGGATAACTTCTCTCTCCCATTCTTCTTTATAGCTTTCTAGTGTAGAATTTTCCTGCTTTCTAGTGTAGCTGATTTCCCGCTTAGTGTAATTCTTATTTGGTTTTATTGTATAAACATTTTGAAATATTGAATGCATGTTTTCTCTCTCTCTCTTCCTTTGAGTATGACTGTTGTAATAGCTTCATTGTAATTACATCGCCTCGCTTTTCAAGAAAAATTCTAAAAAAAATATAATTGCGAATATAGATCCACGTAGCCTCCCTGTGTTCGACCCAGAATTTCAATTTCGGTATAAATTTTATTTGTTGAACATGAGTTCTTCGCTTTCAAGCTATAACGACAAGGTTTTAAAATCAAACACGTTAGCGTAGCAATTCGTATGTTCAACATCCACCTAAGAATTACCTAGGCAGCCAGAGAGGGTGAGTCCCGTGAAGACCCCTACACGGTAGAGCGCCCCCACGGGTTACAGGGTTTCCCCCACCTGACCTCTCTTGTCACTAAGATTCTAGGTAGACCAAAATGGGGACCTTGACCTCTTAAGTCTACCACTTTTAATTAAGATCAAGGTGCTTAGGGTTTCACTTGAACTTTAACCTTTTGTGTGCAAAAAGTGACCTAATTTAAAGGTTGATTGATCCAAGGGATCAACTTCACCTATTAGTTCCTGTGAGAGCTTATTAGGTCCCTTCTTTTATGGTTCACGTTAATTAAGAGCCGGATTGCTTAGGGTTTCTCTTAATATGTCTTTTCAAGCAATGGTTTAGGCACACCTCTCTTTGGAATTTTCAGTTCTTGATTAGAAGATGTGTCTCTAAAACCCTAGCTTTGAATACTAGGTTGGCTCTAATTGGTCCAGTTAGTTGCCTCAGGATTAAGTAACTAGGGCTCAGGCAAGAAGGTTTTAGCCCTAATTATCTTAAGTGGATATGCAGATAAAATGTGTTGGAATTTAAAAGTAGGCAACTCTGTGATTTACTATGTATAAAAGACAGGTAACCCTAGATTGATTTTTCTTTTCTTTTTCCGCATAGAATTTAAGGGGCTTAAGAGAGAGGACAGAAGATTACTTGTCCCTTGGTGTGGTTATTGTGCGGCTGCTTGTTCCTTCTTGCCTTCCTGTGCCTGCACAACAAAAGAGAGATTAAGTCAGTAGTCAATCAGAAATTGTGATTTAATAGCTTCTAGAATGCCCGTTGCTCCCTGGTAACGGCGCCAAAATGGTGGTGGGTGGTTCCACGTGATGGAACCGATTTATATTTGTATTTTATTACTCGAAAATAGAAAATCTCCAAGGTCAAACTCAGGGAGCAACACTTGATTCTTGAAGCGTACAAAATCACAATTTACAATATATATATATATATATATATATATACTGTTTTACAAAAAAGATTAAAGGAAAATTTGTTCTTTTCTTCTCTCTCTTTCTTTTTCTTCTACCTCTTTCTTTCTCTTTTCAGACGTCTGACTCCAAGGGTCAGACAACTGAAACTCCACTTGCTACAGTGTTCTGCCTCTTCTTTTCAGTTGCCGCTGTGCTGCTGCTGGTTCTTCTTCCTCTTGTCTTCTTCTTCTTTTCTTCTTCTCTGTTGCGCCAAGTCCTTCTGACTTCTTCTTTTCTTCGTCTCTGCTGTGCGAGGCCTTCTCTCTTCTTCTTCTTCTCTGCTGTTGCACTATCTCCTCCTCCTTCTTCTTCTCCTGCTTTCCTGCAAAGTGCAAGGTTAGGCAAAACCTAACCCCTACCCTCCCCACGTCTCTCTCTCTCAAATTTGCTCCAAGGTTCGCTCTCCCAGAGCCTTAAGCGGGTCGGGTGACGCGCTCGAGACCAGGCGCACCGACGTGGGTGGTGCATGAGGTGTGCAAAGGCAGGTTAGTCGGATTCGGGTGCCAGGTCCGGGGGGAAGTATCGCAAACAAGGCATGGCGAGGGTGTGAGGGACCTCACCCCAGTGTGTTCCGAGGCAATAAGCCTGAAACATTTTTGCAATTTATGTGTGGGCGCCCACCCGCAAACTTCCGAGGTGGGACTAAAGTCCCACCTACGTCTGCCTGTGCGCCCGCAGCTGATGGTGCGAGCGAATGCTGCTGCAGCTGAGGCCCCTGACGCTAAGTGAAGGCCCAGTTGACTTCGCGAGGGGATTTCGCACCTCTTGGACTTGGAGGCCTAGGTTGCAGGGACCTGCGCGAAGCTTTAAACAGCTTCAAGCTACTGCGCCAATGGTGGACGACGTTGCAACCCTGAAATCAAAGATACGACCTTGCGGCCCTGTCAGATCCTTCAGCAACCTTCGCCTGTGAACGGCGAAGGTGACTCGAGGGTCAGCGTGGCATGAAGACGCCTATATGGGTGAGCCTAGGGATTACTGTGGCCAAGGAGTTGGGTGTGTTCAGTGGGTGAGTATGGAGATGATAGTGGTCAGTGGAGGGGTGGATAATGATTAGTGGGTGAAGGCGGAAGTTTTGACGTAGGTGGCGAGGCATGAGGAGGAGTGGAGTGATGGTTTCACCTCACCGAAGGTTGGTCAGAGATGGGGAAGATGGCGGTGGACAGTGGCTATCGAGGGGTAATTTGTGAAATAGATTGAGGGGAATTGAAGAGGGGATAGAGAGTAGTAAGCCTACCCTAATTAAGTGGATGAAGGGGGAGAGATAGCGATTGGCAATAACTGCTGTCGCCGGAGAAGACGATGTCTAGTGGAGGGAGACGGCGACGACGATGGGGCTAGAGATGCTCGAGCGGGTGCTGCGCGAAGCGGAGGAAGATGGTGAGTACAGGTCTGCCACTGGTATTGTGGCAAAACAACGAGAAAGAGGATGGAGGCTCACTAGAGCTCACTGGACTACTTGATCGGAGAAGAGGATGAAATCGGGGTGGATCTCTAGCCAAGTCGAGCTTAAAGGAATCGGCAGGGGCTGCCATTCCTTAAATAGGGGCTGGCAAGGAGGGAAACGTGAGGAGGCGTGGGCTCCTCATCGGAGGCATGGTCGGAGAAAGGCCCATACCTCTCGAGCATTCGCACGAGAGGTATGGTGGCTAGCAGGGCATGGGAACCGATCCATGCAGAAGAGGACAACGCATGGGATCCTCCTTTCAAGTCTGGGGCCGGCTCCCTAAGTCTGTGCAGTGCCATCCTCCGTGCAAAGTCGCCAGAGGTATGGCCTGCGCAGTGCGGGGGCAGAAGGACCTATCTGCAGAAATAGACGAGAAAGATATGGGGGTTTCTGCAAGGGTCCAAAAAGTTAAGGGTCAAAAAGTAATTATTGAGGACCGTTTTGTAAAGTGGGTTAAGGCGACCTTTCCTTAGGTCCAAATTTTGGTATAACCCTAATTTGGACCTAAGGAATCCAATGGTGAGGTTGGATTTTAGGTTTGACCATGTTTGACTAGACATTTTACACAAAAACCAAAATTAGGTCAAAAATTGGGTATGGTTCTCAATCTAGGTCAAGCTAGGTTCCAATGGCCAAATTAAATGTTCTAAACCCTAGGAGATATTTTTTCATGAATTTTAGAGGGTTTAATTTATTTTTATCTTTGTTTTAGTGTTATAGAATGTCATTTAATTCCAAGATTTTATCATAACCCTTTCCTGATCGAATCACCCCACTTTTTCTCTTATTAAGCCCATTTGACCTGTCTAGACCCTTATAAATCCCATTTATGTACTGCAATGGTAAAATTACAGTTTTACCCCTTGTGAATTATTTTATACTCAGATTTGTAATTCCCTAATTTAGGCTTTCCCTTAGGTTTTGTAGGAACTTTGTACACTTAATTAGGTCAAAATGTGCTAGTTAGGATTCATGATGAGGTTCTCATCACTAACTAATCTAACCTAACCTGATTAGACAAAAGGGGGCAGAATTTGCACCTGGCGTATGTCGACGACGGAGAAGACGAAGTGCTCCGGTGAGGGTAGGAACGTCGATGATGACGGGAAGGAGGCTCCGTCTGGTACGGCCAAGAGCGGACAAGAGAGAGGAAGGGAATCCAGCCACTGGTATTGTGGATTGACGATGAAGGCGATTAGGATAAATCGCCAGAGCTTGTGGAGCTTCGCGGCCGGAGTGGAGAGAGGAAGGGAGGGGTTTCTCAGCCGGAATCAAGCTTGAGGAACTCGACCTGATCTGAGGGGTCTTTAATAAGTCTCTGGGGGATGTTTTGAGCTTGGGAAGCAAGCTTCCCATGCTTAGAAAGCTCACCGGAGATAGGAATTCCAAGATACCCTAATCTCTCATGTGTTCGCATGAGAGATTGGTAAAGTTTTAAGGCTTAGGAATTGGCTCAAAAGGAAGGGAATTCCTTGACGAACTTCCATTTCAAATCTGAGAGGGATTTATCAAGGAATCAAGGAGAACATGTCATTTTAAGGTTGCTGGAGTTTGTAGGATTGGGATTCATGGCAGCAGGGGCCTTTCTGTGAAGACAATGAGAAAGTTAGGGACTGAAATGCAAAAGATTCGAACTTAGGGGCAGATGTGTGAGATAAAAGAATCTGACAGGGCCAAATTTCAAACTAGGTTAAGAAGATCTCAGATTAGGCCCAAAATTTGGTACAAACCTAATTTAGACATAACGAATTCAATGGTAAGTCAAATTTTGGTTTTGACCAATTTTGACTGGGTAATTTATGCAAAAACCCAAATTAGGGCAAATGTCTGTCTAGGACTCTATTTTAGGTCAAAACGGGTTCTGATGGTTAAATTGAAGGTACCAAACCCTAGAGAATATTTTTATATGAATTTTAGAGGGTTTAGGTGAATTTTATCATGCCGAGAACCTTATTTTATTAAGCAAGTTTATTTTAGGGTTTCAGATGTTAATTAATTCTCAAAACATGTGAAGACCCTTTTCTGTCTATATTAACCCACTTGTTGGACATTTACGGCCATTTGACCCTTAAATAATCCCCGTGGAAATCCATGGTTGTTCCACATTTAAGATATGATGTTAAAATTATAGTTTTAACCATATTTTCTTGTCTTTCTCTCAGAATGATTATGCAATGAATTAGAGCTCTCTGGCGATTATGTAGGAGAATTTAATGACTTAATCAGAGCTAGTTATGGCTCATGATGGTGTTCCCATCACAATAGGTTCACTCATGAAGAGATGGGTGGGAGAAAAGATAAAGGAAAAGAGTAGAAATCGACTCTAGATGGTGCCTCCCCAGCAACGGTGCCAGAAAACTTATGTAAAACGTGAGTAGGGTTATTTAATTAGGTGATATTAGCATTGAAATAGATATAGTGGAAGTGATTACCTACAAGCGAATCTACACCAGTTTATCAAAATTTTATTATCCTGGACTAAATCAAATTTTAAGATAGTCACTTTTAGGCCAGGGTCGAACTCAGGGAGGGGGGTTTTGGAATTAATCAATTTTTACGCGCTTCCTAAAATCGCATCAATTCTTTTCATTTATTATATTTTAAGGTTTTTCTCGATTTAAGATTTTTTTGGATATTCTTGTCCTTAAGGTACACCCTCAACAGATGGTCCTTGGCTACATGCCAAAATAATCAGAAACGGTCCCGCCACATGCGAGACCGTGCACGTGCAAATCAAGAATCATCTTTTTTATTTTATACTTTTTTTTGTCATTTCTTAATTAACAAAATAAAAGAGAATATAAAAAAAAAGAAAATGTAGAATTGAAATGCAAAAAAGGAAATGAATTGAAATACTTAGCTTATTTATAGATATATATATATATAATATATAATAAGAAGGGGGGAATATTGAATCAAAGATTTAATGGGAATGTAGCACCACGATAAGTTAACCGTCATCTAGAGAGATGTGATTAACCTAGCTATGTGCCGTGTGTGGGTGTGGAGCAGACGTATGGGAGTGTGTGTGGAAAGCTTCAATGTGCGCAACTATCTGGGGTATATGTGCAACTAGGGCAAATATACCCGCAATATAATACGCGGAGAGGGAAATGTGCGGTATAGTGAATGGGACGATGTGTGTATATATGTATAAATGGAATGCATATGTATATGTGTGTATAAATATATGTGTGTGTGTGTGTGATTGTCTGCGCATATGTATTTATGTATATGGGTGTGTGTGTCATGTATATGTGTGCGTCTGTGTGTATGCAAGGAGAGAGAGGGCACACAAGTGGATGTGTGAGGCATCGCGTGAGGCGTGAGGAAGTGATGGAGCGGCAATCGGTTGGAGGCAGTCATGACTAGGAGAGAGAAGGTGCGAGTGACAGGCTAACTGAGAAGCCCCCGGTCACCTGAGTGCACGCGTAGAGAGCACGTGAACAGTGCAGGGGCGAAAGGGCAACCGGATGGCGCGATAAATGACCAACTGGGTTTCTCACCTAGCCGATCACTTAAAGAGAGGCGAGTGCGCATGGGCTTGAAACTAGCTGTGTGCACGTGGATTCAGGCATGCAGTGCTTGTCCACTGAATAAGTAAGAAGTGGCAAGTTGCGAGCTAGGAAAATGAGTAGTGATGAACACTACAGTGGCTGAAGAACAGAGCATGCTTCAGATCTCACTCCTACACTAATGGCAAAGGAAATCCAATAAAACAAAAGCTAAAATAAAAATAAAAAAAAGACAAAATCACCATGCTCACCTGCCCACGAGGGAGCTGGGTGATGGTGTATCCTCACCGTGGTGGTTGCAACCACGGCAGGAACTCCTTTGTTCTGGAATGTTCCCTCTCAACTTGTGAGAGGGTACTGAGAGTGGAGGAGAGGAAGAGAGGGAGAGAGGAGAGTTTAGGTGGAGTGGTCGGTTGAGGAGTGGCTGCATGTGTGTGGGAGAATATGAGTGTGTGTGTCTGTGGGAGAGTGGATTACTGTAGGTGGAGGTGGAGCCGACAGCTGCTGGAAGGGGGAAATGGAGAGGGTTATATAGGTGATGGGTGAGGAAACAAAGGTAGCAGGTGGGGATAAGTGCAGTTAGGGATATTTTTTAGAGGGGGATATTTTGGGATTTTTATAAGTAGGCTCTTAGGGTGCTATGGAAATTAATGTAGGTGGTGTTAGCTGTTATTAGGTGGAATAAGTGGTGGAATATGAAGGGATAAAATGAATGAAATGGGGGCTCAATCTCTCTCTCTATCTTCCTCTCCATAAAATGAATAAATACAAATATTTACATAATGCATGCCTAACTACATAATCTAAATGCTTAACGTTAGGAAATAGCATAAGATGGCCTAATTACAAGCGTTACTGCTGCGCAATCATCTTGCCATGATCAAATTTGAACATGCCGTTAACGTTTGACAGATGCCCGACTAGGCCCTTTTTTAGGGTCGTCTGCTTCATCCGTTTAACTAACTGGCAGGATTAATCCTCCTGAATAATCTGTCGAGATCCTGTTACCATTTCCTTCTTGGACAAGCATTAGCCATGCTTATAGATGCCTATTCATAGGCAGAATACTTTGTCCGCTTGATTGAATATGCTTGTCTTATTTTTCTTGTTGGTTTGCCATGTGCTGTATGTGGTGATAGACCTGCCTACCTTTGTTAGGTAGGTGGTTTCCCTTATTTGGAGAAAGGCACAATTTAGATTTTTAGGCTTTAGATAGTGGGTTTGATGGGTTAATGTGGCCTCTTTCAATTGGCCCCACAGGAGGAATTTTCCTCCCTCTCACTTTTCTTAATGGAAGAGAATTATCAAGTGTCATTTAGGAAACCCATGAAATTAAGATATATTGGATGGGTAGCATTAATTGCTGGGACGTAGGTTGGGAAACACAGATGGTGACGCAAATGTTGACGCACAGTAGTCTAATTGTGGCCCTCACTTGAAAATCTAATTTTTATGCAAAAAAATATTGACACATGGTGGGGTCCACCACTGTTGAAACCAACAACAAGCCACTTTTGTACGAGTGCAAATCACTCAAATCTCCTTAATAAATGCCAGTTTATTGTTGAAGGGATCTATATAGGAGTTTTAAGTGTCTCGTTGTAGTAAAGTCTCCTAAATAGCTCTCTCAACAAATAATATTTATAACTCGAATATCTAAAAGAAGTCCAAAGTCAAATACAGGGAGCAAGTATTGCATTTACGCGCTAATCTTTAATTAATTATAAATGAGCATAGAAATAAGCCAAGAATGATATTTCAATGAATACCACTACTTCAAAATTGATATTCAATGTATAACATGAGTATTTCAAGAGTTAACTATGACAAAAAGACACCTAGAACAAAATAATGGTGATTTAGATCACCAATTATTAGTCTAAGCACATATATATCAACTACTTAATAATATCAAATAAGTGAACAATGATCAGATGTCTAGAACTAAAGTCATACAACTTAAATGTCGCCTGCTACAGTGCTTTCTTTTTTATCTTCAGTTCTTTTTCTCCTCTTCTACTTTCTTCTTCTTTTAACCTTTAGCTTCTTCCTCTTCTTCTCTCACGAGCCTCTTCAGCCTCAGCTTCTTCTTCACAGAGCCTCTTCTTCCTTTCACTTTTTGCCTTAGCTTCTTCTTCTTCTAAGGGTCTTCTCCTTCACAGTGACTAAGTGTCGCACAAAGCATAGAGGAGCAAAACCCTCCCCTCCCCTGCTCTATCTCTCTTTCCTTCCTTTCCTTTCCTCTTTTAGATATCCGGACCTTAGTCAGGTATACGGGTATGCAATAATCAAGTCCAGGCTCACCGGGGGTGGTGATGAGCGAGGAGTGTATAGGCGGGTCGGGTCATGTGCATGGGTGAAGGGACCTCACCCCATGCGTTTGGACGTGATAAGACCATGTGAGAAATTCCCTCTATGCGTGGCGAAACGCTTATCCACGAACGATGTGGGACTAAATCCCACCAATTCTACTCGCGCACTGCTACAGTGAGGCTTCATTCAATTAACGCAGCTTTAGAGGGCTTGGTCTTCGAGTGACCACCTGGACATGTGCTGGGTATTACTCTGCGTCACCTGGAGCAGTAGCTGGGGCTTGCGTGACCAAGAACACGAAGAATGGGGTGACGATGGTGGTGGAGCTCTGGCGAAACCTGAGAATCATCAACACGGCCTCTCGGCCACATTAAAAGAGTTCATAAGCATTGTTGGACTACAGCGAGTGTGTGAGTGGTGGTTGTGTGGTGCGAGAGCATGTGTGGAGGTCAGGTGATGACGGAGACGGCGTGCGAAGGATGGGTTGTTCGACGACGTGTTTGGGTGGACAAGAGGATGAAATAAGAGAGGGGTTTTGTGTGGGTGGATGAGGTGGAGCTTGTGGGAGTGTCGACGACGTAGTTGGTGGCTTGTGGTGTGAGATGAACCTCGCCGGAGGTGGAGAGGATGGCGGTGATTGGCGGCGTCAGGGGTTGTTTTTGGATTTTAGATAAAGGGAACGATAAGAGAGGAAGAAAGGGTCCTAACACCTACTTTAAGGGATGAAAGGGATAGGAAGGACGTCGGGTATGGTGTGGTTGGTGCTGTGGAAGGAAGGGCCTCCGATGAGGGGAAGGCAACCCTCACTAGTATTGCGAGCAACAGAGGAGCTTGAGGAGGAGAGACTGGTCGGCTATGGTATGTGACGGCCAACGAAAAAGGTAAGACAAGAAGCTCGCCAGAGCTTGCGGGGGGATTGGCCGGAGAGAGGAGAAGAAAGTGGAGAATCGATCCAAACCAAGCTAAGGAGGTAAGGAAATGCATTGTAGGTCCTTTTATAAGACTTGGGTCGAGCTACAAGCTTGAAAACAAGCTCGAGAGCTCGGAAATCAGGGGATTAGGTTTAGGAATTTCCAAGAGTTCACATGAACCCTTGGACAATTTAGGCAAGTCGTGAAGAAGCTCAGATGGAAGGGGATCTCCTCAGGAGTCCTTCCATTTTTGGGAGAGATTCGCTGCAGATTTAGGGAGATAACTCAGATTGAAACCTTCCATGTATGGACTGAAGGTTCTAAAGGTAGAAGGGACCTTTTGAGAAAAATATGAAGAAGTTGGGGGGTCCTTGCAAAGAATTCAAAAGTTAGGGGCATGTGTGTGAGAGAAAAGAGTCAGATTGGACCAAAATGCAAACCTGGTCAAGATGATCTCTGATTGGGCCCAAATTCTGGTACAAACCTAATTTAGACCCAAGGAATCTGATGGTGAAGTCAGATTTTGGTTTTGACCAAGTTTGACTGGGTAATTTGCAGAGAAATCGAAATTAGGGCAACTATCTATTAGAGACTCTATTTTAGGTTAAGTTGTGTTCAAATGATCAATCAAAGATAGCAAACCTTAGAGAATATTTTTTTATGATTTTTAGAAGATTTAGGTGAATTTTATTCTAACCAGAACCTTAGTTAATTAAGCAGGTCAGTTTTTAGGATTTTAGATGTCCATTAATTCTCGAAACACGTGAGAATCTATTTTTGCCTGCATGAACCCACTTCTTAGACATTTATGACCATTTGATCTTTAATTAACACCTAGACCCCGTGGTTGCTCTGCATGTAGGATATTCTATTAAAACTCCAGTTTTACCTCTATTTTAATGCATTTCTCTCAAAATGATTATGCAATGAGTTATGGTCTTCTGATGGTTATGTAAGAGCATTTATCAATTGATTATGACTAATTAAAGCTAGTTATGGCTAATGATGTTGTTATCAACATTTATCATTATTCTTATGTCCTAAAACAAACCTAGCTCTTAGGATTTTAACTTCGCAAACAGGTTTTTGAGCTGTATTTAGGCATCAATTAAGTTAGGCATGCATTGCATTTTTTATTTTATTTTTAATACATTTGTTTGAGTGTTAGGGACAAACAGATTGACAAATCCCTAAAACCCTAGCACTCATGAGGGCAACTAGTGAAGAGGAAGCTCATTCCAGTTGGGACTCAGCCAATTCCAGCTCATCATAGTTGGATACAAGCTCACTTAGGTTAGGGTTAGCTCCATTAAGCTCCATTTAGCTCATCTTATCTGAGTGGTAGCTCAGAGTACCCCATCTTAGCTCACCCTAGCTTAAGTCAGCTTAGATCCTACTCAACTTAGTTGAGCCTAGCTTACCTTAGCTCCAATCAGTTCACTAGGAGCTCTAGCTAGCTCAACTAAGTTGATAGGAGTTCACCTCAAGACCAGCTACTTCCAGCTCCACTCAACTTAAGTCAGCTGAAGAAGACTTCATACGGCTTAGGCCAACTCAAGTCCAACTCCCGGGGACTCCACTTAGCTCAACTTAGTTGAGCTAAGCTACCTTAGCTACTCTAGCTAGCTAGGTCCTCCCAAGGAAGATCAAACCCAGCTCACCTCAGCATATTTCAACAGAAGCCAGCTTACTTTAGCCTAGCTTAGCAGCTAGCAAAGAACTAGAAAGCTAAGCCAGCTAAAATAGCTCCCTGTAGCTCCCTTCAGTAGCTACCAGCTCCAATTCAGCTCCAGACATTCTTTCCTCGACTCCTCTTCCCTAAACCCTAGCTCCATCCCACCTCCTTCTCTACTCAACTACTACCTTAGCTGCATCTCAGCTCCCATTAGCCTTCCACCACCTACAAACTAACTCTACCTCACCACCTAACTAGTCCACCAAATAAGCTAACCACCTACACCTACTCCTACTCTATTTTGGCACAAACCACAACCTCTGCACCTCTTCACACCATGTTACGACCCAATCCCGGCTCCCTACAGAACCCGAGATCGACTCGCCTTGACTAAATACCAAGACCTAGTCGTCCAACAAGAAATAACCAAATGCAGAAACATTCCACACATGCAATGTAACTAAGCAAAAATAGATAATAGACAGCAATGGAACTAAAACAAAATATCTCAAAGATATTACATGCCACAAGCGGAAAAAGTACTATTACAGACATAGCCATCACAACTAGAATAGAGAGAAAAATAACAGAAACATAGCAGAAACAAATACCACATGCTAATGGTACTCACTACAACAAGAAGTCTCTACAACAGGAAAGTGAAAGAACTGTAGTTGGGCTTAACTGGGCCCAACACCCCGTACAGCCGGTGGGGCTGGCTGCTCAACTCCCACACCTGAACATGGGTATTGATGTAAACACATTTACACTACTCAAGATGTCTATTTATGCATGTTCTTAAGCATTGGATTGCATTGTATGCTATAAGTATTGCATAACATGCATCATCTTGCATTTAGAGTAGTTTGAATAAAATGGAGGTTAATTGTCTCCTTTTATGTGCTTAGACAGGGCAAACTTTTATCAAGGCCTTGGATCGAAGATCCAACCGTACAGATGTGATCAGGGCAACGATTGGAGTTCAACGACTCCAAGATCACCCTAATCAGGCATCATAGCATCTGATAGTGATCGCGGAACCTTAGAAGATTAAGGGCCAAGATGGTGTAAATCCACACTTCAAACGACAAATCGGACTGCATGGATGGATTCGGATCGATGATTGCAGCCTAACGATGCAAAAATCGAGTCAATCCGGCACCCGTGGCACCATCTACAACATCCAGAAGATGGACGGCCAAGATGGCGCCACGTGGTGCCATCTCAGCTGTCCAACCAGCCCCTAGCACCGTTGCACCTTCTCATCTTCAATCAGAGCGCCACTTCTCCACCGTTGGATCAAGATCCAATGACTATGGATGCGGTGCCTTGAATACGTCCGCGCGACCATTTGGTCGAGGCAGCACAGCGGTCCAATGCCTTATCGCGATGCGCAGGGGCGAGTTTGAGTCACGGCGAGCGGGATTTGGAGCGGGGGCATGCCTTCAATCAACCGTCAGATCGCAATCCAATGGCTGCCCACTCTCAATAGCACCGACACGCTATCGCACGCCCGTGCCTCACACGGCATTGCACGTGGGCAGGCGCACGTTGAGGAGCAGGGAAGGGGCATCTTAAGCCGTCCAATCTCGCGATCGGACAACTGAGATTCAGCAGATGTGCGCAAGCGTTGCGCGCGCGTGCAAGCGAGCGGGTGCGCGTGCAGTGCCCACTACGCCCACGATGGGGCTTTAGCGACGATTTTATCCATCACTAAAGACCCCTTATTTAATGTTTTAAAGATGTAATGACCAATTTGCCTCCACTCCTTGCAACTATAAAAGGCGACCCCCTCCACACGAAATTCTCATCCCTTCCTTCTCTTCTCTACCTCTCCAAAGCTCAAGAGAGGCTTGTCCCACACCCAGGATGCTCCTCACGAGATAAAGTCAAAATTTTCGTTCTCGTTCGAAAGTGGATCCCGCGACGACAACGACGTGCTGCCCCATTCCCGTTCTTCTGCTTCGTCCTCCTTCATCTTGCTCCATCCTCCTTCGTCCAGGCGTTGTCCCATCCGGCTCGTCCTCCAAGTGATCGTCGAGGAGGATAACTTCTCTCTCCCATTCTTCTTTACAGCTTTCTAGTGTAGATTTTCCTGCTTTCTAATGTAACTGATTTCCTGCTTTCTTGTGAATTCTTATTTGGTTTTATTGTATAAACATTTTGAAATATTGAATACATATTTTCTCTCTCTCTCTCTTCCTTTTAGTTTGATAGCTTCATTGTAATTACATTGCGTCGCTTTTCAAGAAAAATTCTAAAAAAATATAATTACGAACTTAGATCGACGTAGCCTCCCTGTGTTTGACCCAGAATTTCAATTTTGGTATAAATTTTATTTGTTAAACACGAATTCTTTGCTTTCAAGCTACAACGACAAGGTTTTAAAAATCAAACACGTTAGCGTAGCAATTCGTACGTCCAACATTTTGGTGCCGTTGCCGGGGAGGCAACGATTTTCGATCTTCTTTTCGCATTTCTTGCACTTTATTATTTTCTAACTTGCTTTCTCTTGTGTCTATTGTTTTTCAGAGACCCCCATCAGGGAATCATCAAGCGGTAGACTAGAGTAAAGTGCAGTTGAAAACAACTGTAAGTGCTCCCCATTCTTCCCACCTCCATAGATTTCATTCGCCACATTAAATCCAAATTCCAATTAACCTAGGTGTTTGCATAAATCGTAGGAATAGTTTGGTTGTTTGGATTCTCACTCACATTCATTCCACCCTCATTTATAAAAAAAAACAACAAAAAGATAATCTTGTGGGGTAATTTTCAACAAACACACAACATACACCCACATTCAAGGCACTTAATCAAATTGATTTGTTTCTACTCAACTGGGTTCTGATCTGTGGAACCGGTACACACAAAGCAACACATAAAAGAGTAGAAATCATTCTAGGTTAACCATCTTTGAGTACCTAACTTAGTGGTGAATTTGTGGCCAATTGTTTGAGTTGTTTGGGTCGCACCACTCTACTTAAAATCAACTCATCAAGTAGGTCCTCCTTAGGGTTTTCAATCTAGGTCAATTCCAGGCACTCCACTTTCTTTCTAGTTTTAAAGGAAAACAATCTTCACCCGTGTTTGACAACTTGGTTTGCCTAGAAACTTGATTGCAATCCACCTAATTTGAAACCCTAAAAGCTACTTAAGCAAGATTTGAACATTAAAATTCACGCATCATAAATAATCTTGCTTGAAAACCCTGGTTGTGCACGCACGTACACAAATCTCAATTAAGCAATAAGGGCACAACCCATTTTAAGGGCCCATCACATTCCATAAGCACCACAATCCCAGGCCTTAATAAAATTGAGTAGACGTTGGCCTTAAGGTCTGATTCGCTCTTCAGGGCCTAGTCTGAGATTATTTTTGATTAACCTACTTGTACTAATTAATCTGATGTCTAGCTAGGGGAGTAGCGTCAAACGACCGCAGCTGGGGGGTACACTAGGAACCGGAGGCGAAAGCCGAAGGAAGAACCTTATCCCCAGTCCCTCCTTCTAACTGGTTGGATTAAATAGACTCAAGTAGAGTAAATCATTTACAGTCTTAAGGCAGGTTTTGGGAGTCAGTAGATCCTTAGGCTACCCCATTTAAGGACAACCTTGTTTTGTTGTGCTGCAGGGTCCCTATCCCTAGTCCTTCCGTCCTTCTCCTAGTTTATGCTGGGAAGACGGTCATTGAATCTTCGATTGGAAGGACCATTAGAACATTCTAGGAGGCACAAGTTGGATTTTGGTTAAATTGATCCCATGGCCGACCAACGACCTCCTCTGCTTGGAAATCCATAGGAAGAATTTCGAAGGCAGCTGAAACAAATGCAGAGAATGCAGGAATGGTTTCAGAGAATGCAGGGCGCTCAACCCTTGAAGGATTTTTATGATCCTTCAAATTACGGGGAACGTCCCGACGTCCAGATTCCAGCTGGTGATGTAGAAATCAAGCCCCAGGTGTTAAGCCTGATTAAACATTATCATGGGCTTGGCTCCAAAGATCCGTTTCAGCACTTGGAGGACTTGACCACTTTGGTCTAGACCACCAAGGCACGAAATATAAACAAGGAGCAAATGATCATGAGGCTCTTCCCCCACTTTCTTAGGGATAAGGCCACGCATTGGTATAGGACAATAGGAAGACCAATTACAACTTGGAATGAGTTGAAATCGACCTTTCTGAAGAAATTCTTCCCAGTCGGACGTACCAATGCTTTGAAACGGGCAATCACTACCTTTACCCAGCGGCCGGGGGAGCAGTTTCATGTGGCCTGGGAGCGATTCCAAGATTTATTGCCGAGGTGTCCACACCATGAGGTGTCGAAATGGCAACTCGTGCAGATCTTCTATCATGGATTGACTGAGCAACTCAGAAATCATGTGGATGCTTCTTGCGGAGGCAATTTCCTCAATAAAGATGCAGATAGTGCACATGATTTATTTGAGGAAATGAGTGAGAATTTAATTAATCATGCCTCCATGGATACTTTTAACCGGTCCCAGCAGCCCAGATCAAATGTCAATGAAGTCCATGACTCTCATTCATTTGATATGGAGTTGATTTGTAACAAACTTGATAAGGTGGACTTGGTTGCTAAGAGAATGGAAGAGTGGATGGTTGGCAACAACTCTCGATCCACTCAATCCCAAAATTCGGGATTCCATTCCTCACGATCTCCTTCTGGACGGGAGTTCGTGAATCAACTCGATGCGCTCAACCTGTGAGTCAGCATTTTTCGGAACCCCACGGGTTCCAAACTAGGGCCTTTGATCCCAGTTTTTCTGATCCTTCTCTTTCTTTCTCTCCATCCTCACCCTATGAGAATGTCTGTGCTGTACAAGAGAATGTTAGATCCAACCCCTACTCGAATGCCTATAATCCAGGTTGGAGAAACCACCCTAACTTCTCTTGGAAAAACTCGGGGTAACAGACCCAATTCCGACCAGGAAACTATGCTCCGCAACGACCAATGGGTCAGGATCAAGTATATACTCAATTGCCTCCGAATCAGGTCAATCAGCTAGCTTTGAATGCCCGTCAACCCACAAGGTAGGCTAATTTGAACCGTCAAATGGTAGAGATGCAAGGATCCATGCTCCAACTCATGCAGCAAATGAAAACTTCGCTGGACAACTTGCAGTCCGGGCTCATTGCTAACTCTCGTCAACCCGGATCTCTACCATCCCAACCTGTACCCAACCTGCGAAATATTATGAATTCAGGCAACTAAGCCCATGGGTACGGAAATCAAAGGGACCCACACGCACATGCTCAGGTGGTTGAGCAGGGTTCCTCGTCCTCTTATTCTTCTTCTGCAAATCAACAATTCATGGTTAATCAAGCCCCTCCAATCTTTCCTAACCCTCCCCAAGACCCAAATTCTTATGCATCTACAAATTCTGTCACTTTGAGGAGTGTAAGCAGACTCAGGATCCACAACCACACTATTCTGATCTTTTGAATCTTGAAGAACCTAAGGAGAGAGAGGAGAATCCTGAAGGAGAAATCAAGGATCAGGAACTTGATTCCGAAGATCTGACTCATGTTCCTTTTCCTGAAGCCTTAACCAAATCAAAGAAGAAGAAGCTGTGGATAGTAATGAGGAGCTTCTGAATCTATTTAAAAATGTTGAGATCAATATCCCGCTCCTTAATGCTATCAAGCACATACCAGCTTACGCAAGATTTTTAAAGGAATTATGTACACAAAAGCATAAGTCGAGAGAATCTGTTCCGAGGAAGGTGGTACTCTCCGAGCAGGCTAGTTCTGTTATCCTGCACTACCTCCCTCAGAAAAAGAGAGATCCTGGTGCTCCATTGATTTATTGCATTATCGGAGATTACACATTTGATAGAGCACTTTTGGATCTGGGTGCATCCATCAACCTAATTCCGACTTCTCTTTATGAGAAGTTTGGGTTAGGTGAACTTCGGCCAACTTCAGTAATGCTACAATTAGCGGACCGCTCGGTCACAAACCCGCGAGGCGTTATTGAAGATGTTATAATTAAGGTTAAGGATTTCTATTTTCCTGTAGATTTTCTTGTCCTTGACATGGATGTACCTGATAATCTAAGTAACACGCCCATCATTCTGGGGCGTTCGTTCCTGGCTACCGCTAAGGTCAACATTAATTGTGAAAGCGGTAGCATGGAAATCGCCTTTGGGGACCAACGAATGAAATTGGATATTTTTAAGGCGATCAACAAATTTGAGGATTGTGGATTTATTGAGGAACTTGATGAGGATAATGATAGCATTGAAACTTGTTTGATGGTTTCTTCAATCGAAAGTTCCTCTTTGGATGTTGAATTTGACCCGCAACCCTCTATGGCTGACCTGACATCTTCGGAAGAGGTTATTAATTTTGTTCACTTCCAACCTCTTCCTCTTGTTGAATCTTCAGCATCTACCTTACCATCAATCATCAACCCGCCCCAGCTTGAATTGAAACCATTACCTGAGAATTTGAAATATCAATTTTTAGGACCTCAGAAGACGCTTCCTGTGATTATCAGTGCTAAATTGACAAAGGAGTAAGAGAATAAATTGATCAAGGTCCTGAAGGAACATAAAGAGGCAATTGGTTGGACCATTCATGACCTCAGGGGGATCGAGCCATCTTATTGTAATTATAGAATATTTTTGGAAGATGGATCCCACCCTTCTCGCCAGATGCAGAGGTGATTGAATCCAAATATGCGAGAAGTGGTCAAAAAGGAAATCATCAAGTGGCTCGATGCAGGAATTATTTATCCAATCTCTGATAGTCCCTGGGTAAGTCCCGTTCAAATTGTTCCAAAGAAAGACAGGATTACCGTTGTGACTAACGAGCGAGAAGAATCTCTCACAACTCGTTCAGCTTCCTCTTGGAGGGTTTGTATTGATTATAGGAAGCTGAACACAGCCACTAAAAAGGATCATTTTCCCCTACCCTTCATCGATCAAATCTTGGAAAAATTAGCCAGGTAGAAGTACTTCTATTTTCTTGATGGCTACTCGGGATACAACCAAGTTCCTATCCATCTCGAGAATCAGGAAAAAACTACTTTCACCTGTCCTTACGGAACCTTTGCTTTTCGTAGGATGCCTTTTGGATTATGTAATGCACCTACGACTTTTCAAAGGTGTATGGTAGCCATATTTTCTGACATGGTGGGAAAGTTTATGGAAGTCTTCATGGATGATTTCTCTATTTTCGGAGAATCATTTGACTCTTGTTTGGAAAATCTGGAAATGATTCTTAAGCGATGTATCAAAACACGATTGGTCCTTAGCTGGGAAAAGAGTCATTTCATGACCCAAGAAGGCATCGTTTTGGGTCATGTAATCTCTAAACGGGGAATTGAAGTGGATAAAGCTAAGGTTGATACTATCGCTAAGCTTCTTCCTCCCACATCTGCTAAACAAATTCGATCATTGCTTAGCCATGTGAGATTTTATCGAAGATTCATCAAGGATTTCTCGAAGGTTGCTCGTCCTTTGAGCAATCTTCTTGCCAAAGAAACGCCGTTTGTTTTTGATGAATCATGCCGAAAGGCATTTGATTTCCTGAAAATGACAGTCACCTGTGCTCCAGTTTTGCAACCACCAATTTGGATAGCCCCTTTTGAGATCATGACTGACACTTCTGATTATGCGGTCGGGCCTGTCCTGGGTCAGAAAATTGATAGAAAGCCCTCTGTCATCTACTACGCTAGTAAAACTCTGAATGAAGCCCAGAGGAATTACACTATTACTGAAAAGGAATTACTAGCTGTAATGTTCGCTTTGGAAAAATTCAGAGCTTATCTCTTAGGGTCTCATGTTATCATCTATACCGACCACTCGGCTTTGAGACATCTCTTGGCCAAAAAGGATGCTAAACCCCAGCTTATTCGTTGGATTCTTCTGCTTCAAGAATTTGATCTTGAAATCAAGGATAAAACCAGGGTACAAAATGTGGTAGCGGATCATTTGTCGAGACTCCTAGGTGATTCTTCTTGTCCGGACATTCCGATTGCTGGCACTTTTCCGGATGAGACTATTCTTACAGTTTTAGGTGTCCACACCCCATGGTTTGCTGACATTGTTAATTATTTGGCCGTTGGTCAAATTCCCCAAGATTGGACCAAGCAACAACGGGATAGACTCAAATCTGAGGCCAAGTACTAGTTCTGGGAGGACCCTGAGCTATACCGCATTGGCTCTGATCAGATTATTCTTCGATGTATACCGGAGAATGAATTCAACAGTATACTCGAGTTCTGTCATGCATCTGGGTGTGGTGGACATTTCTCCGGGAAAAAGACGGTTGGAAAAGTCTTACAATCTGGCTTCTATTGGCCATGTTTATTCAAGGATGCCCAAGATTTCTCAAGGTCATGTTCTCGATGTCAGGTGCTTAGGAGCATAACTAAGAGAGATATGATGCCCCTAAACCCAATTCTTCCCATCAAAATTTTTGATGTTTGGGGCATCGATTTCATGGGACCCTTCATCCCTTTATTTGGACATCAATACATTCATGTTGCTGTTGATTATGTGTCCAAATGGATTGAGGCGATTCCCACCTGAACCAATGACCACAAGGTGGTCATCGATTTTGTCAAGAAAAATATCTTCAGTAGGTTCGGGATTCCGAGGGCTATCATCAGTGATGGCATCGATTGTTCGCTTTAAAGTCGTTTGTAGTTTAATGTGGTGGAAAAATCGACTAATCAATATTTAAAAAGAAATAACCACTCGCAGAGGAGCGGGTCGTATCCGCAGGGAGGCAATGACGTATTAAAATTCACACCAGTTAAAAACGTTTGTTCGTAGTCAGTTTGGACAAGAATCAAGACAAGATTGCCTTCAGATTAAGGTTTAAGCAAGAAACAATGCTGAAATAGCAATTCTGAGAAACTAGAGGATATTTTCCGCAATGCAGAATCAATAAAATATGATTAAAAAGTGACAATGGCAGAAAATGTAATTTCTAATTGGTAGGTTACTGTAGCAAAACAGGGGAATTTTTCCCCTTTGTCGCATGGCCAGGTGCGGGAGTGGATGGCCCGGCGCGGGAAGCTCGGAGGAAGTCCCTTGGACCGAGGGCTTCGAAGCGGTGGTGGCGGCGTGTCGCATGGCGGCCGGAGGTGGCCGGACGAGCTCCGGCAGAGGTGCTGTAGCCGGTGAGCACGCGCGGCCTGTTGGCGTGAAGACTGCCACGCGCTGCTGCTACGTGGGTGGCTGCTGCTGCTACGTGGGTGGCTGCTGCGGTTGGCGTGGGCACGCTGCCTGTTGGCAGAGGGCACGGGAGCAGCTGGGGCCACGGGAGCGCAGGTGAAGGGCGCTGCAGGCGCCGGTGAATGGCGCTACAGGCACGGGTGAAGGGCGGTTGGAGTTCTGCAGGCCTTGGAGGATGCAGGCACGGTTGGAGAAGTGTGAGCGGTTGTGAGGGTCTGTAGGTGTGGAAGAAGGCGCTGCAGGCTGAGGAGGGCATGCGTGGTTGGAGATGAGCAGGTGGGCAGCCTCTTGGCAGAGGGCGCGGGAGTGGCTGGAGGTGAGCGGGTGGCTCTGCAGGTGCGGGAAGAGTGCGGCTGCAGGCTGAGCGGGTGCGGATGCAGTTGGAGGGGGCGTGCACGGAAGGTGGAGTGGGCGGATGTGGTTGTGCGGGTGCGGGTAGACTTGAGATGGGTATGCAGGCGGGTGGTCGCAGGTGAGCGGGTAGCTTCAAACGTCCGGGAAATTTTTCGGACGTCTTAAGTGACTGAAAGGTTGGTTGAATGGTATCTGCGACGATGGTGGTTGGTGACGACGGCGAGGGAGATGCACGCTAAGGTGCTCACGGTAATGCAGGCGAGCTCCGGATGGAGGTGTGGCCTGTCACACCACACGCCCACGGTGGTGGAGACTCGCCGCCACGGTAGAGGTCGGCGGTATGGAATGGAAGAGAGAAGGTCTCTCTGCACAGTGGTGGGTCGGTGGTGGAGGCCTCCCGAGCTCGGTTGCCTCCCTCCTTTTGTAGTGTCCTAGCAAATTTGAAATTAACTGCCCGACTAGATCCAACATATCCGCTCCTCCTTGAATGGGTTTCACTGTGGCACCGGGTGGCGTTGGAGCGGCAGCCAGCCGTTCCTGAAAGAAGAATAAATAAAATAATGTTAAAATATTATGATCATTTATATATAGACCCTCAACTTTTATGTTAATGAAAATAATGTACCTAATTGGTTAACTAATTAGATGAATGTCATTCTAAGCTAATTCTTAATGCACTTAAAATATGAATGCAATGCATGGATTATGTAATTAAATTAAAAATATGAATTAATCTATTTAAATCCTAATTTATGCTAAATAAATGTTAGAATTAACCTAATGTCTAGGCACTTAAATACTTAAATAGCCCACAACTATGGACTAATCAAATACCCCCATGCTTAGTTTTTGCTAGTCCCTAGCAAAATTAAGCGAAACCTAGCACTCCAAGTAGACTAGTCAACCCACTTGATCTTCGTCCAGAAGCATATTAAGTTCAGACTCTATACCCAAGGTTCGTAAGTAGTTGCTAAGTTACAAACTAGGTCGGCTAAAGACGAGTTGCAGGCACAAGTTTCCCTGATTTCTGACTCTACCCTAAAGTTTATTAATCCCTGAGATTAAAGCATCCATGCCTGTGCATTGGTCTGAGTTATTTGAGTTAAAGGATTTTTTTTTTCTATATACTTTTTTTTTTTTTATTCTTCTAAGTCTAACCTCAGATCAGCTATCAACACGATCTGTGTCGGATTCATTGTCCCCATTACCATACCTCGAAGGGTGCCTGGCTTTCGATGCTTCGAGATAGCACCGCCCATAACGACCCCAAGAACTCCTGGCAATCGACACTTCGAGATAGTATCGCCCATGGATTTCTTAAGCGAATTCAGGCCTATGGCAATCGGCACTTCGAGATAGGGCCGCCCATGGTACCTGAACTGCGCAATGAGCTTACATGCCCCCAATAAGATGGATATCCTAAGAGACAAGCGCCGAGGAGGTAATATGTTATCATCGCATCCTCAAGGTGAGTATATACTTCACCTCTCCTGCAGCGGGAACTCGTCCAATCAAAATGTGTTTTCAAGCCTCTCTTAAGTCAAAACTAAGAGAACCAAATCTCTTTTCAGAAAGACAGAAATTAAGTTGATTACCAGACCAAGTGTGTGAAATTTGGATGCTTGGGTTACAAGGACCCGTAAACCAAAAGGTAGAATAAGACTCCAGGTACTACCCCACCTTTTAACTCAAATCCTAGCTTCCTTTCCTCAACCTCTTGAGGAATGGTCCGCAACTTAACTCCTACTTAAGTTTTTCAGTCCACAAAGGACCCTAAAGGTCTAAAGCTAGTAGCTCATTTAACTTCTAAAGTTTGACCCTAGAATTAATTTAGTTTACGCTAGAGTTCTGATTTGCTTAAGAATGCAGGACTTAGCCAGTTAAGCTCAAAACTTTTTTTTTATCTGTACAAATGTATGCAATTATGCTATGTATATCCCCAAGTACACCCCCCAATGCCTAAAATCTGCAATGTCCTCATTGCATAGAAGGATATTACCTGGGTTAGAGCTGGGCTGAATAGCCAAAGAACTTGCAAATCAGGTTCAAGAATTGCAGAAATAGGCCCTAAAAATGATCAAAGCAATGTTGGCCTAGAAAATAGGTAACCTAGGATGTTGGCGAGCTGATGATGAATCCCGATAGCAAATGCTCGCCCAACTAAGATGGGAATGAAATCTTCCCAGGTCACCAGAAGAGGTTCTAAAGGATAAACAAGTAAAACAACCTCCAAAGGGGTAGGGGGAGGATGACAAGGATCCTCCAAAAAGAATGGGGAAGGAATGGTACAGAGATAAACCCCCAGGGTAATGGACTGACTAAAGAAATCATCAATCCATACCCGATACTCCATTACAGGAAATATTGGTCTGTTAAGCCCCCTGGTCAGAACAAAAGTGAGCAATTCTCTAAGGCAAGGATCGTCTAGGGTGTCCAAGTTACGAGGTTGTGGGATGGCCATAAGATCTAGGTTGGGTTTAATCAGCTCGGTGTCCATCCCAAACACTCTTTCTAAATCCTCAATTTCATCCCTAGCATTCCTTGCACCATCACATGTATCTTCCTGCTCTTCATCAAGAGTCACAATTTTGCTTTCAGATATAAGCGAATCAGAGGGTGACTTCGAAGTGAATGAAGGCAGGTTGGAAGCAACAGATCTAGGGATTATCCTATCAATGTCATCCCCGGGTTTTTGTTCTTTACTCAAATCTTCCCCGGAGTCTATATGTGAATCCACATAAATCTTAGAAATTACTTTCAAATTTTCCATCATTTTATCATGAGGAGAAATATCATCAATGGGTGTGCTAAGGAAACCTAATTTGGTCAAATTTGTGACATCCTCAGGGGCTAACTCTTTAAATAAGACATAATCACCCTTAGTGTCACTCCAAATCTTGAATGTAGGTTCCTCATATAATTCGTCTTCCTCCTCATCACACAATTCATCATGTACCCGAGGTCTAGAATCATTTAATATCTCAGCAGATCCCCTAGGGTGCTCTATCCGAGGTAAATGGTTTACACTGGTTACATCAGACTCCTCAGATAGGTCAATTTCTTTAGGGTTAGGTTCCCTAAGGGTGGGTTTGAGTTCCATATCGTGATCAAAAGGGAAGGTAGGATTAACAACTTGACTTTGGCCCACTTCATCAAATGTCACGAAAATACTATCATCTGGGTCGAGGTCTTCCAATGGTACCATCATTCCCTTCTTTTGACTCCAATATAAATCAGGTGGATACTCAACCTTATCATCATCTTCCTCGGGTTGCCACCTTTCTTCATCCAATGCATAGCTACTTTCATGTGTATTTTCCTCCCACTTAAGGTGTGAATCTCTCAAGGAAGTGTCATCTAATGGGGAGGTTTCAAAATTGATCCTCGAAAAGTAGCTATTCTCCCCAGAATTTCCCTCCAACTTAAAGTATAGCTCTTCCAAGGGAGATGCATCTATTGTAGAGGGGTGTACGTCATCCTCAATGGGGTAGATTGGGTGGCTAATTTCATCTCTTTCTTGTTGGCCTGCTCTCGAAGATTCTCCTAACAATTCAATCATTTCGTTTTGCATTTTCTGTATTTCCATCTTGAAAGAGGAGAGGTCATTTCTATCATAAGAGAAGTCAGGCTCAGGCTTATAGTACCCAGGAGTGTTTGTCCAACCATTATAAGTTTTCAGGGAGGGTGGGTTGGGTATTTCTTTGGTATGTGGGATATTGGGCAAAGCAAATCCCGCTCCTAGGCTCTGCTCACTGATTTGGGGCTTAACCAGGCCAATACTCCTATAATAAGAGTAAAATGGATCCCAATGATTGTCATTATGTCCATCAAGAAATGGACCATCTCGGCATCTGGGATCGAAGGATGTAGAGTGGGGGTGAGGGTGTGGGCAAGATGTGAAAGGATGAAAATCAATGTGGTCCATTAAAACTCACACCTCAATCAGAATTCCCCAAGCAAAACACAATTCAAAAAGGACCTTTTAGGTCTTTCCCAATTTAGGCTTTTGATTTTAAGTCAGATTGCAGGTGACAATACAATTTGTTCAATCAATTTACGCGCCTATTGTCGACCTATGGCTCGCCTAAGAAGACCTAGTTGGAGCTTAGGTGTTCTTCCCTAAATCTCAAATGATCAAGTAAATCCAAAGACGGAAGATCAAGGGATGCAAGTAGGCCTAAGCCTTCCTTTGAAGCTGTGCTTTCGCGGTGCTTCTCAACTACCCCCAAAAATCCATGACAGGGTACCCCCCTCTTTGGATTTACGAAACCTTTGATCTCAAGTTCCGACCACTTCAGAATCCAACGATAGGAGGGCTCTTGTCCTAGTATTTCCAAACCTAAGGAGTGTCTAGAAGCATGTCGTGGTGCAAGTGAAATAAGTGTGCATACACCGTAAAAGATTTTGAATTTTGAATCGCACGGCAAGTTTGAAAATCAAATCCTTGGTTTTTAAAATGTCCCTCCTTTAATTAGTCCTTTTTCTAGAAAATATGTGACCACTTTTAGATTTATTCAGTACAGATTAGGTGGTCTTCGCATTAAGTCCTAATGCAATGCGTGATCGAGAATAGGATGCAAAGTAAGAAAATACGCACCTTACTTCCAGCAATCAACAATGCAAGAATGCACGCAATGCAGAGAAATAAATCTAGAGGCTGCTCATACAAACCTAAATGGTTCGTCTTAGGGCAGGCAGCTTCTAGCAGGCAGCTCATTTTTTTTTTTTTTTTTTAAACTACTTATGCACAAGCAAATAAAAGTAATCAATAAACTAAAAACCTAAATCTAAAGAAAAGGGAACAAGCTCCCAAAAATTATCCAACACGGGCCCAAAACAAAATTGGGGAACAAACCCCTCAAAATATGCCCCAGAACAAGGGTTTCCAACTAACTGCAATGAAAAATTAAGTCTACAGTCTTAATTCTATTCTAATTAACTAGCGACTAAATACAATGGTGTCTGTCGTGTCCTCGTCCTTCTTCTCCATTTAAAAATTGCTCGTCCAATTCTCCTCTGGCGACGTCCAGGATCGCCTCTCACAGTGGCTGATTCTTGCACAAATTTTTGTAGCACAGAATAGAAATTAATAAATGGTCAAATCTATGTGCAATTGACAAATAATCAAAATAAATCAAGTGAAATTATTGCGTCTGTTGCCGAGGATCAAGTGAAATTATTGCGTCTGTTGCCTCCTCGGCAACAGCGCCATTTGACTCGTCGATTGTTCGCTTTAAAGTCGTTTGTAGTTTAATGTGGTGGAAAAATTGAATAATCAATATTTAAAAAGAAATAACCACTCACAGAGGAGCGGGTCGTATCCACATGGAGGCAATGACGTATTAAATTCGCACCAATTAAAAACATTTGTTCGTAGTCAGTTTGGACAAGAATCAAACCAAGATTGCCTTCAGATTAAGGTTTAAGCAAGAAACAACGCTGAAATAGCAATTCTGAGAAACTAGAGGATATTTTCTGCAATGCAGAATCAATAAAATATATTAAAAAGTGACAATGGCAGAAAATGTAATTTCTAATTGGTAGGTTACTGTAGCAAAACAAGGGAATTTTTCCCCTTTGTCTTGCGCGACGAGGAGTGGATGGCCGGGCGCGGGAAGCTCGGAGGAAGTCCCTAGGACCGAGGGCTTCGAAGCTGTGGTGGCGGCGTGTCGCGCGGCGGCCGGAGGTGGCCGGACGAGCTCCGGCAGAGGTGCTGCAGCCGGTGAGCGCGCGCGGCCTGTTGGCGTGAAGACTGCCGCACGATGCTGCTGCATGGGTGGTTGCTGCTGCTGCGGCTGGGGGCACGGGAGCATGGGTGAAGGGCGCTACAGGCACGGGTGAATGGCGCTGTAGGCGCAGGTGGAGGGCGGTTGGAGTTCTGCAGGTGTTGGAGGATGTAGGCGCGGTTGGAGAAGTGTGCGCGGTTGTGCGGGTCTGCAGGCGTGGAGGAAGGCGCTGCAGGCTGAGGAGGGCGTGCGTGGTTGGAGATGAGCGGGTGGGTAGCCTCTTGGCAGAGGGCGCGGGAGCGGCTGGAGGTGAGCGGGTGGCTCTGCAGGCGCGGGAAGAGTGCGGCTTCAAGCTGAGCGGGTGCATATGCGGTTGGAGGGGGCATGCGTGGAAGGTGGAGTGGGCAGATGTGGTTGTGCGGGTGCAGGTAGACTTGAGACGGGTATGCAGGCGGGTGGTCGCAGGTGAGCGGGTCCTTAAGTGACTGAAAGGTTGGTTGAATGGTATCTGCAGCGATGGTGGTTGGTGACGACGGCGAGGGAGATGCACGTTATGGTGCTCACGGTAATGCAGGCGAGCTCCAGATGGCGGTGTGGCCTGTCACACTACACGCCCACGGTGGTGGAGACTCGCCACCACGGTAGAGGTCGGCGGTATGGAATGGAAGAGAGAAGGTCTCTCTTCACAGTGGTGGGTCGGTGGTGGAGGCCTCCCGAGCTCGGTTGCCTCCCTCCTTTTGTAGTGTCCTGGGCAAATTTGAAATTAACTGCCCGACCAGATCCAACATATCCGCTCCTCCTTGAATGGGTTTCACTGTGGCACCGGGTGGCGTTGGAGCGGCAGCCAGCCGTTCCTGAAAGAAGAAGAATAAATAAAATAATGTTAAAATATTATGATCATTTATATATAGACCCTCAACTTTTATGTTAATGAAAATAATGTACCTAATTGGTTAACTAATTAGATGAATGTCATTCTAAGCTAATTCTTAATGCACTTAAAATATGAATGCAATGGATGGATTATGTAATTAAATTAAAAATATGAATTAATCTATTTAAATCCTAATTTATGCTAAATAAATGTTAGAATTAACCTAATGTCTACGCACTTAAATACTTAAATAGCCCACAACTATGGGCTAATCAGCACTCCTTTTACTAATGCCCAATTCCAGAATTTATTGGCCAAATACGGGGTTAATCACCGAATTTCCACACCTTACCATCCCCAGATGAATGGACAAGCTGAGATCTCCAATTGAGAGATCAAGAACATTCTGCAGAAAACGATTAGGCCTGATCACAAGGATTGGACTCAAAAGCTTGAGGATGCTCTTTGGGCCTACCATACGGCGTATAAAACGCCCATTGGCATGTCTCCATTCCGTTTGGTGTATGAAAAGGCATGCCATCTACCTGTAGAGATTGAACATAGGGCATTCTAGGCAACCAAACAATGAAATTTAGATCTGAATTTAGCTGGGAAGACCAGGAAACTCCAACTATCTGAGTTGTTGGAGCTTAGAAATGATGCTTATGAGAATGCCAAGATCTACAAGGCTCAGACTAAAGCTCTACATGATCAACTGATTTCCCGCAAGAGCTTTGAGCCGAACCAGAAGGTCTAGTTATTCGATTCTAAACTTAAGCACTTTCCTGGCAAACTTAGATCTAAATGGAATGACCCATTCATAATTGACCAGATTTTTCCAAATGGAGCCGTTCAGATTTCTGACCCAAAGACGGGTAACACATTTAAAGTCAACGGTCAATGTCTGAAGCCTGTTATTGATCATATTCTTCCAGAACCTGTCTTAGACACAGTTGCTCTAGCCATTCTGTGACTTGTTTGGCTGGACTTCGCCTAGCTGACGGCATTAAACTCAGCAGTTGTACATATGACACAAGGCTGATATGAGCTTCATATTCAGGTGACATCTTTCATATTCTACCCTTTCTTTCATGTCTCTTTTTCAATGAGGACATTGCATCAGCTAGGCATGGGGGGCGGATTCATTTTTGAATCATTTGGTCAGCTTTGTGAAATTCATGTAAATTGTTTTTCTCTTCTTATTTATACATAAAAAAAAATTAAAATTAGGAAGGATTGGTTGGACATTAGGACTTTTCAATCTTAGGAAACTTTACATTAGGATCTGAACACAAAGACCCTTCAGGTCTTTGGACTTAATTAGCCCGTGTATCCACTAAAATGTGGATTTGTCTTTCGAGTCCTCACCATCTTAATTCTATCGTAATTGGAATAAATAAGTTTGGGTGATAAGTACACGACTTATCAACCCACCCTCTGATTTGAGGGAATTTTTGAGTTTTAAGCATCTACACAATTTCTTTGCACTGACTTGTTGTTCGACGATTCTAACGGAAATTGGGTAGCTAATGAACCTTCTAGGGTGATATGGCTGGCAAGTTATTGTGGGTAACAACCCATAGGTAGGTTGTCCAGAGTCCAGTCACTGGACCTTTCTCTTTTTGCTGCCTTTAGGTAAATCTTAGACCAGGGAAGCCACCTACTTAAAAAAAAAAAAAAGAAAAAAAAATCAAAAAGAAAAGGAGAAAAGAAAAAAAGAAATAAACCACACTTCCCACACGAGTATGGCTGGCAAGTAGTTGGTGGTAACAGTTCATCGACCGGTTGTCCAGAACCCAACTCAATAAATGCACTGAAAATTCCCAAAACACTTAGGAAGAAGCGGAGAAGTAGAATAAATCGGGGAGATATACACCGGATTCACCCTTGTGTTGACCCCATAAAAAAAAATAAAATAAAATAAAAGTAGGGAGAAAGCTACCGGTTGTAAAGATACACCTTTAGGCAGAATTCCTTTTAGGTCACTTAGAGGCGTAGAAATCCGAAGTCTGTTTTAAGTGCTGGTCAACGAGTCTATCACATTCAAAATAAGATGCTTAGAACTTAGAGTTCTCATCAAATCTTGGGTGAGTTGAATGGCTGTAGAAAGCCACTCTTTAACCCTAAAACTTGAAAATCCAAAAAAATTAGAAAAGAGGAAAAAGAGAAAAAGAAATTTTTCTTTGAATAAGGCGAGGGCTTGAGGCGGTCTACATTTTGGCAGATACTCAGGCACTGTTGCGTCTTTGAAAGTTCAAATCCTAAGTAGACAATTTCTTAATAATTGCAAATAACTTATGCCCAAATAATCCAACCTGATTCTTTTATAAATAGCATATAGTTTTTGCTAGGGACTAGCAAAAGATAGGCATGGGGGTATGATGTAAACACATTTATACTACTTAAGATGTCTATTTATGCAAGTTCTTAAGCATAGGATTGCATTGCATGCTATAAATATTGCATAACATGCATCATTTTGCATTTAGAGTAGTTTGAATAAAATGGAGGTTAATTGACTCCTTTTATGTGCTTGGACAGGGCAAATTTTTTATCGGGGCCTCGGATCGAAGATCCAACCATACAGATGTGATCAGGGCGACGATTGGAGTTCAATGACTCCAAGATCGCCCTAATCAGATATCTGTAGCATCTGATAGTGATCGGGGAACCCTAGAAGATCAAGGGCCAAGATGGTGTAAATCCACACTTCAAACGAAATATCCGACCGCACGGATGGATTCGGATCGGCGATTGCAGCCTAATGACGTAAAAATCGAGTCAATCCGACACCCGTGGCACCATCAACAACATCCAGAAGATGGACGGCCAAGATGGCGCCACGTGGTGCCATCTCAGCCGTCAACCGACTCCCAGCACCGCCACACCTTCTCGTCTTCAATCAGAGCATCGCTTCTATGTCGTTGGATCAAGATCCAACGACTGTGGATGAGGCGCCTTGAATACGTCAGCGCGACCATTTGGCCGAGGCAGCACAACGGTCCAGTGCCTTATCGCGAGGCGCAGGCGCGAGTTCGAGTAGCGGCGAGCGGGATTTTGAGCGGGGGCGCGCCTTCAATCAACCGTTAGATCGCGATCCAACGGCCGCCCATGCTCAATAGCGCCGACGCGCTATCGCACGCCCACGCCTCACGCGGCATCGCACGCGAGCAGGCACGCGTTGAGGAGCGGGGAAGGCACATCTTAAGCCGTCCGATCTCACGATTGGACGACTGAGATTCATTGGACGTGCATAGGCGTTGCACGCGTGCGCAAGCGAACGGGCGCGCGCGCAGCGCCCACTATGCCCACGATGGGGCTTTAGCGACAGTTTTATCCGTTACTAAAGACCCCTTATTTAATGTTTTAAAGAAGTAATGACCAATTTGCCCCCACTCCTTGCAACTATAAAAGGAGACCCCCTCCACACGAAATTCTCATCCCTTCTCTTCTCTACCTCTCCAAAGCTCAAGAGAAGCTTGTCCCACACCTAGGATGCTCCTCGCAAGATAAAGTCAAAATTTTCGTTCCAGTTCGGAAGTGGATCCCGCGACGACGATGACGTGCTGCCCCATTCTCGTTCTTCTGCTTCGTCCTCCTTCGTCTTGCTCCATCCTCCTTCATCCAGGCATTGTCCCGTCCGGCTTGTCCTCCAAGCGATCGTCGAGGAGGATAACTTCTCTCTCCCATTCTTCTTTACAGCTTTCTAGTGTAGAATTTTCCTACTTTTTAGTGTAACTGATTTCCCTCTTTCTAGTCTAATTCTTATTTGATTTTATTGTATAAACATTTTGAAATATTGAATACATGTTTTCTCTCTCTCTCTCTTCCTTTTAGTCTGATAGCTTCATTGTAATTGCATTGCCTCATTTTCAAGAAAAATTCTAAAAAAATATAATTGCGAACTTAAATTGACGTAGCCTCCCTGTGTTCGACCCGGAATTTCAATTTCAGTATAAATTTTATTTGTTGAACACGAATTCTTCGCTTTCAAGCTACAACGGCAAGGTTTTAAAAACCAAACACGTTAGCGTAGCAATTCGTACGTCCAACAGGTATATATATATATTTGTGGTCAACTAACGTGAGTAGAGTGGTGGTTAAGTCATTTACATGCAATTAAATATAAAGGAAATAAACAACTAACTAACCATCCAATTTCCAATTATGTATTATTATTTGCTTCTGTTTAAACATCCATGCATTTTTTATTAAATTTCTAATACGGGTCCACAACATTTCTCAAATCCACTTGTTCCCTAGCAGAACTATTCGTAACACTTTGTCGTATTTTTAAATTAGTCTCGTTGCAGTATAGTTGAAAAAGCATTATAAAAAATTAACAATTTTATTACTCGAAAGTCAAAATTTCCAAGGTCGAACTCAGGGAGCAAATTGGTATTTTAGAAGCAGAAATCACAATTCTCAAAATATGATATTTAATAATAATATAAATGAGAGTCCATATATAAAAAAGCTAAAAAGAGAATAGAAATGGAAGAGGAAATTGAATATTCTCTTGATGGCTTCTTTCTTCTCTTTCTTCCTTTTCTTTCTCTTCTCGACCGCACCTTTTCCTTCTTTCTTTCTCTGATTTTCCTTGTGAATCAAATGTCTGATTTTGTAAATCAGATGCCTTATCTGGCGATTGCTACAGTGCTCACTCTTTCCTTCTTCTGCTTCTTCCTTCTGCCTTGTCTTTCTTCTTCAGCCTCTACCTCTGTCTTCAGCGGTTCCTCTTCTTCTGCTTTCAAGCCTTTCTTCTTCCTTGGCTTCTGAAGCAGTCTTCTTCAGCCGTGCCTCCCTCTTTTTTTTTCTTCTCTTTCTCTGCTGCTCCTCTGCTACAGTGCTTCTTCTTCTCCTTCTTTCCTGCACCTGCTTCCTCCTTCTTTTCTTCTGCGGCTTCAGTCTTCCTTGGCTTCTTCTTCTCCTTCCTTCTTCAGCAGCTGCCTCCTTTAGCTCCTGCATAGCACCACAACATAAAACCTAGCCCCTACCCTCCCCGCGTCTCTCTCTATTTCGCTCTTAGGAATGCTCTCCCAGAGCCGAGTAATCGGGTTGAGTGAAGCACACCCGGGTCTAGGTGCACCGGCGTGGGTGATGCGCGAGGAGTGCATAGGATAGGTAATCGGGTCGGGTGCCAGATTCGCGGGGGCAGGTTGCGGATGAGGTGTGAGTGAGGGCAAGGGACCTCACCCCTGTGTTATGAGGCACTAAGCCTATGTGACTTTTTCAACTTATATCACCGCTTCCTCTCTCAATCTTCCGAGGTGGGACTAAATGTCCCACCCTCTTCGCAGGTGCCCTAGTAGCAGAAGTCTTCACGAATTGCAGCAGTTGCTTAGGACTTGGACTCCAAAAGCTAGGCTGATAGTGTGCGCAAAAGAAATCCACACCATCTGGGACCTGGAGCCTGGAGCCTAGGGTCCTGGACGAAGCTCTCAAGCTTCTTCGTGCCTGATTCAATGGTGATGGAAGCCTAAACATGTCCACAAGCAAATGGCCTCGCAGCCTTGTCAAAATATGCAGGAAGCTTGGCTTTGACACGGTGAAGGTGGGATGGTGGTCGGCGTGGCGCGGGGTGGCTTGAGTGTGCTTGCCTAGGTCACCCTGTGCGTGCAGATGTGGGTGTGTTCGGGGGACATGTTTGGGGCATGTGGCGATGAATGGAGAAAGGGGTTATGGTTAGTGAGATGTGGCGGAGCTTGTGAGATGGTTGGCGAGGTGGGTGGATGCGTGGAGTGGCGGGAGCACCTCGCCGATGGTCTAGCGAAGGTGGAGAAGATGGAGGTGGTTTGCGATTGTTGAGGGTCGAAAGTGTAAATTAAGAGGGGAAATTAAGAGGAGGAGAGGAGGAACTTATCTTTGGTGATTAGAGCGAAGGGGAGGTAGAGGGGCGAACGGTGCGTATCTGCCGTCGACAGAGACGAAGATCTCTAGTGGAGGGGTGACGGTGACGACGACGGTGCTAGAGGCGCTCGCGCTGGTGTTGCACGACGCGGAGGAAGGTGGCGAAGGCGGCTCTGCCACTGGTATTGTGGTAGAGCAACGAAAAGACGAGGAGGGCTCGCCGGAGCTCACTGGACTCCTGACCGAAGGAGGAGGAGACGACATTGGGGTGATTTTTCGGCCAAGTCGAGCTTACCCCAATTGGCCGGACCTGGTGCTTCTTATATAGGCACGGGCAGAGGGTCAGGCGCAAGGAGGCGACTAAAAGTCCTCACCGGAGGCATAGCCAGAAGTGATACCCATACCTCTCAAGCGTTCACACGAGAGGTATGGGGCGATTCAGGACATGGGAAGCTGCTCAGGTGGTAGGGAGTTTCGCAGAGGACTCCCTTTCAAATCTGGGAGCTGCTCCCTGGGGAAGCGAGGAGAAATCCTCCTCGAAACCTCGTCGGAGGTATTGGTCTCTGCTGTAATGGTAGAGGGACCTGAATGCAAAAAGTGACGAAGAAGTTGAGGGGGTCTTCACAAGGGTTTTCAAAAGTTAGGAGCCAAAATGTAATTGGGTGGACTATTTTGCAAAGTAGGTCAAAATGGCCTTCCCTTAGGTCAAAATTTTGGTACAAACCTAATTTGGACCTAAGGAATCCAATGGTGAAGTTGGATTTTAGGTTTGACCATGTTTGACTAGATATTTTGCATAAAAACCCAAATTAGGTGAAATATTAAGCTTGGACCCCAATCTAGGTCAAAATAGGTTCCAAAGGCCAAACTGAAGGTTCTAAACCCTAGGGGATATTTTTCCATGAACTTTAGAGGGTTTAGTTGGTTTAGTTGGTTTTTATCCTGCCTGGAACCTTGTGAATTTAAGTGGGTTTGTTTTAGGGTTACAAAATGTCATTTAATTCTTAAATTTCACAATAACCCTTTTCTGACTGAACCATCCCACTTTTTCTCTTATTAAGTCCAATTAACCTATGTCTAGACCTGGAGAAATCCCGTTGATGTACTGCAATGGTAAAATTACAGTTTTACCCTTTGTTTCATGTATTCTTTCCATATCAGTAATCTTTTGAGTTAGGCCTTCCTTTAGGTTATGTAGTGGATTTTGTTCACTTTATTAGGTCAAAATAAGCTAGTTAGGGTTCATGATGAGGTTCTCATCAAAAACGATCTTGATGCAGTTTTCCTTGCAACGCAGGATATACACGTGACACTCTCCTAGCCAGGAGAACACCCCATGGTAGTCCTACACCTGGTTTACCACCCTGGGGTCATGGCCTTGACATAGCGATGACTACAGCATGCGCGATAAGCGCACGGGTACCTACCCCGTACTCGTACGCGGTCAGTCGTTTCCACTAACGAGTATGCCCAAACGTACAGCACAGAACAGAACAAGGGCCACACCCCTCAACAATTTGCATACCCTCGCCCGACTATCTCAGTTTGCCTAGTGGGCCTAACAAGAGTCGGTGTAGGGGGCTACTCCTAACCCCGGGTCCCAACCCAAGGGGCGACTAGCTCCCCCCTACACTAAAGTGACAGTAGCTCTCCTCAGTATCGCGTACACGAGGGCCAGCTCACTTTACATACCCAAAATCGTACAACCAACCAGCCCATAGGCAACAAGTTCTACACACACTGGATTTCCATATCATAGTATTTGATTCCTCTTCTAGTTCCCCATAGGTTTCGTGCATCAGTATTCATCTTTTTCATGATATGTCATATGTTTCCATTCACATTCTGATTCTCAAACGTATAACAGACAACTCATGATTTAATAAATGAGGCAAGCACTACAACTCCTAACTATTCAATTGCTAGCAGTAAAGACTTTAACATGCATTTCAGAGTATCACAACGTGGCTCA
The DNA here is from genome assembly GCA_037157565.1 of Thalassia testudinum. Taxonomy (NCBI): domain Eukaryota; kingdom Viridiplantae; phylum Streptophyta; class Magnoliopsida; order Alismatales; family Hydrocharitaceae; genus Thalassia; species Thalassia testudinum. The sequence continues at coordinate 181,919,977 of JAZHRO010000036.1, read as the reverse complement.
AGTAATGTACATTTATTCTTCTCAGCCCTTGGGTTCATTTCATATCCTAGGGTTCAATCAGATCATTCTAATATAGCATGCACTTTCATCATTTAAATCACAGTATTAAAGAAGACCACTCTATCAGGGTATTTGGGTGGAATGGGGGCTCGTATGGTAGATCCATCTTCTCCGTGGGTCTTATATACACTACGAACCAGAGACCTATACCATTGACCAATCATGTCAAACGAGTTCAAAATAGCATAGGTGTAACACTAACATGTAGAGAATTCCAAGAGAAAACCAATGATACTTCGTTTGCAAAAAATTAACTCAATTTAGGACTTGAACCGGCCCAAAAACATGCGTACTGACCAAAATCAAACGTCTGGGGCGAGTCCCAGACGTCTTAAACGAACGCAGTAGCTCTCCTTGCTCTCTTGCGCCTGTATCCGTCTCCTGCTACCCCACACAGCCATCTTAAGGGGTCTCCAGATGTCTACCACTGCTCCCAGTCGTCTAGGAGGACAGTCAGATGTCTGACACCACCTCCAGACATCCTAAAGCACCTCAAATGTCATGCCACGCGCCTTTCCAATGCCCTCGTACCTACGTATCCACGCGCAATGAAATTGTGACACCTCAATATGACTATACTCGCATGCAAGCTTGTGCAGGGTACGTACCTTAGCACTCTACATGCTAGCAAATGTCCGGAGCTCTCTCTAAACATCTGATGACCCCTCCAGACATTTGACAAGGGTCGCAGACGTCTGATAATGTAGAAACATCTATGCGTAGAGCTTCCTCACGAAGCTCTTCTCACGTAGACCCCTTCCTTGCCTGCAGAGCTGCAGTAGCTCCTCTTCCTACTGCTCTCCCTCTCCCACGCTCTATCCTGCTACCCCCTTCACTTCCCCTCCACGCATGGCTGCAAGGGGATGGAGGGAAGGTGATGAACGGTGGTGGTGAGGAGAATGGAGGAGCGTTCATGCTCCTCCTGCTTCCCTCCCTCTCCCATTCTTTCTCTCCCTTTCCTCCATGCTCCTCATGTTTCCCCTCCGCTCCTCCCCTACTCACAATGGCAAGGGGATGGGGGGAAAAAATGGGATGGTTGCGGTTGCAAAACAAAAGGTGGAGGAGCAGAGGTGGTGTAGGTTGACGATGGAGGGGTGAATGGGGTTTTTAAAGGGAGACTTAGGGTTTTAAGGTGGGTGTGTGCGTGCATGAGTTGTGGAAGAAGGAGAGGGGAAATTGTGAGGTTGCCCCCGTAAGGTTTTCTTCTTCCCCACATAGCCCACAACTAAAACCCAGGGGGTTTACAATTATGCTCACACCCCTACCCTTTCAGGAAATTCTCAAACGACCCTTGGGATGGGTCATTTCACACCACCACCTCCAAAAGCCACCAAAAAGGTGGTGCCAAAACCCCCAAAACCACCTTATACTTGGTGCCACTTTTTCCTTCCAAAAACCCCTCCACCACCACCATACACCTACCCCTACAAGCCATCCTAACCATCCAGCTACACCCCTTCTAGAAACCTAAGTTGGTGCCAACTCTAAGCATCCTTCCACCACCATAACCACCTCCTAACCACCCTAAGTTGGCGCCAAAATACCCTACACACACCCCTACAAATTGACGCCAACATCTACCCTAATCTCCACCTTACACCTACGCTCATAAGACCATCACCACCACACATTTTTGGTGCCAAAACCTTAACCCACAAACCCCATCCTAACCCTCTTATAGCTGGTGCCAAAAACCCACCTAACCAACATCTAAGTTGGCGCCTACTTACACCCACATATCCACCCTCCATCCACTTCACAACTTCATCCTAACCTTCCATTTTCCAAACCCACCACCAATGCCTTAACCCTCCTATGGTTGGTGCCATTAATGGTGCCTCTCCACCAACATAACTAGCACCTACACACCTCCTCCCTTGGCACCAAATAACCCTAACCCTAGGATCATTTAACCACCCTCATAAGCCCATCCTAACCCTACACCTCACCTACACCTACACCCTCATCACCATTCCTATATATACCCGCAACCTGCCACCATTAAGGAGTATCATTTGGCTTGATATTCTCCACCTATATCCCACCATACTCACGGCCAAGAGAAGAAGGAGAAGAAGAAGATTAAAGGGACACTTTGTCCCGTTGGTGCCTTCCCCTCTTCCCTTCTCTCTTGTGCCCCCACCAGCCAGAGGAGCAGCCAGGTAAGGAAGACCATAGGAGGAGGTCATGAGGGTGGTGCATGCCACCCTAGGAGGAGATTTGTGGGTGGAGATCATCCTCCTTTGGAGGAGCAAAGCCTACTGATCTAAACAAGCACCTGGTTGGACCAACCATGCTTTTGATCAAGGTGCTTATTCTATAAAACTCGTCTGATTTGACCACTCCTCCATACCATTTTCCACTCGGCAGAAGGCATTAAATTTAGCGCTAAATGGGTGGCAACCCGTCATTCTAAAAACCCGAGATCCTTCTGATTATCCTTACTATACTTCACGTCTATTGCACTCTGAATTCAGTTTTAGAACAATTGATCCCACCTCTAGTACTTGTACCAACGCTTGAAATCATCCGCAACAATCATTCCTGACTTGTTCGCCCACCCGATAATCCTGTTCTAATTCCTAAACCCAAAACTGTTTCACACCCTCCGTTTATAATGAGGACATTGCAAAACTTAGGTATGGGGGGCTGGTAAAGTGCAAACATACAAAATTCACAGTTTGGAAGGATTCTCACAAAAAAATACATATTCCAAAAAACCAAAAAAAATAGAATTGAAAAAGAACAAAAAAATTGGAGAAGGGAGGAAATTTTGAAAGAATTAATTGCATATCATTTTTTAGGAGGAAAAAGGGAGGTAACATAAATGTCAAAAAGGAGCACAGTTTGAAACAAAAAAAAGAAAGTCATTAGTAAAAGATTAAGGAATCTATTTAGTTCTATACCAAATCAAAAGAAAGAAATAAAATGACAAAAGTGCTAAGGGACGAAAGAGATTAGTAAGATGCTGATCTTAAGCCTCTTGGCCTGTGATTTTAGGCTTAAAAATTCAAGTATCCATTAAGATCTAGATAGTCCTCAAGAGGTTGGGGAAAATGCGAAGCTTAAGTATTAGGTTTAAGGCTTAGGGATTATTTGGCTCCGTTAACTGACCTCTGCTTTACAGGACTCAGTAACCTAAGCACCCCAATCCACACACAGTCTAGTTCAGTGTGCTTAATTATCAAAATCATGCAAATGCGTTAAGTCTGTTATGAAAAAGCTACCTAGATTAGGAGCGGCTGATCAACACAAGATGATTTGGAAGAGTTCCCAGCGCGGAGAGGTAGGAAATTTCCCTTGAAGATGTGCAATAACATATCGTCTCCTCGGTGCTTGTCTCTTAGAATATCTAAATATCCTACCAGAGGCATGTAAGCACCTTGTGCTGGTTCAGATGCCAGGGGCAGCATTATCACGAAATGTCGATTGCCAGGGCCTGAATTTAGCTACAGAACACCATGGGTGGGATTATCCTAAAATCTTGAAAGCCAGGGTTCTAGGGGTTGCCATGGGAGGTGCTATCTCGAAGCATTGTTTGCCAGGGACCCTGCGAGGATTGATGGTGGGAGCTTGGAATCCGATATAGATCATGTTGTAAAGCCAATCCAAAGATAGAAATAAAGAAAGAAAAGAGAGAGAAAACTCTCCAAAAATAAAAAAATCTTCTGTCTCTCTCTTACAAAAGTGTACTACAAACTAAACTTGGACTAAAACATGTTACAAGCATGGGTGCTTTAACCGCGGAGTTCAACGAACCTTAGGTTAGTTCCTGTGGGCCTTAGAAACCTTCGCAGCAAACTGCGGCCAAAGCTGGTCAAGTCCGGATCTTGGTTGGTACTTGAGTACCTCTAGTCCTACTATTGGCATTCTGATCTAATCTACAAAAAGAAAGCACACATCAAGAGTTCTGAGCATAAAAAGGCATATGGTTTAGAATGTGAGTTAATTCCATGAGATTTTGCTAAGGGACTAGCAAAAGCTAGGCATGGAGGTGATCGCACGAGTTTCGCGAGTTTGAAATCAGGGTTACAAGTAACCCGTCGTCGTAGTTGCAAAACTCATGGTCAAATAAAATTTGTACCGAAACTCCAAGGGAGACTCGGGTCGAATACAGGGAGGCGACGTTTACTTTAATTGAAAACCATGCTTTGTTTTGTTTGTTTTTTGTATTTTAGGGTTTTGTTATGTTTTTTGTATTTTTGAAAGAAGACAAGCAGAATGAATCACAAGAGATATGGAACAAATTTTATATATATATCACTCCAATGTCAATTACAATAAGCTATGAAAGCATTAAAAGAGAGGGGGGTGAGAAGAAATCTCTCGAATCAGCTGTTCAGTGAGACGACGGCGCCTAGCTGAAGCTCAGACGAAGGAGAGATGCAAGAGGACGTCGGGTAGAGAAAAGCTTCGGCGTGGCTCCGGAATGGAGGTGAGAAGGTGAAGATGATCTGCTATTGGAACGGAGGTGGGAGGACGACTCCAAGGCAACCTATGAATGGGGATGGGAAGTTGGAGGAGTATTTGGTGGGGCAGAGGTTCGCTATACTAATAAGCGCCTTGGGAGCTTGAGAGCAAGCTCTAAAAGAGCGTTGGTAGGCTTGCTAGAGCTTGGGAGCAGGTGGGAGTAGAGTAGGTAGAGATGGGTTGGAAGGGAGGCGGTGTAGGTCCTTTCGTAGCGGAGGAGAAGAGGGAAAAATAGGTATGGGACCATTAGTGACTTCCAGGCCATCGCTGGAAGTGTCGTTGTAGACAGCTCATGCCCGCTCACGCCCACAGCTGGCTTTGTTGGCTATAAGTGTCGCTGTAGGTCTGGCTCATGCATCGCTGTAGGTCGGTGCCAACCGAGCATGAACCCACCCCTTGCTACGCTGGCACTACACTGTCCCCATTCATGCCTACGGATTGCGTGGTGGCCTACTGGTGTGCGCGCTGGCATGCACTGGCATGCGTGCACACGCACGCGTCGCTGATGCGTGCTGGCACTGCGCATGCGCTGGTTGGATTGAGGGGGGGTTGCGGGGATTCGAACCCACACCCCTCCCTTGTGAACCGCCGCTCCTACCGCTGCGCCAAGCCTGCATGTGCGTTGCAAGGAGGAATTGCAGCTGCGTGGTGTGGCGAGCTCTCAGCCGTTGGACTTTCATCCAATAGCTAAGATCACTTGATGGGCAGCCCTTGAAGATGTGGCGAGTGGCTTTGGGCACTCCAGATGGTGCCATGTGGCACCATCTGGACCGTCCACCCTTCATTGCTTGCAGAGGATGCCACGATGCTCAGATCGAGGTGATTTCTACGTTGTCGAACTGCAATTGTCGCTACAGATCCATTCGTATGGTCGAATTTTTCATCCGAAGTCCATAAGGATGTCGCATTGCCTCTTGGCCATATAAAATGAAGGAATTAATATACAAAACGTACAACTATCCTAAATGCCATGTGTTGAACATTAGAGGACTACGCTATCGGAGTTGGTTTTGAAAACTTGTCGTTGTAGTTCGAGTAGCGAAGAAATCGGGTTCAACAAATAAAATTTATACTGGAAATCTATAAAGAAATCCTGGGTCGAACTCAGGGAGGCTACGTCGATCAAAATTCATAATTATTTTTTTTGTGTTTTTGTTTAAAGAGCGGAATAATCACAATGAAATGGAATAAATATAGACAATAAGATAGAGAGAGAGGGACAACATTCACTTGATGTTGCAAAATATTTTTACAACTAAGAAAGCGAGAAAATATTACACTAGAAAGCGAGAAATTATTACAACTAGAAAGCAGGAAAATTCTACTCTAGAAAGCAGGAAAAAAGAATGGGAGAGAGAAGTTATCCTCCTCAACGATTGCTTGGAGGATGAGTCGGACGAGACAACGCCTGGAAGACGAGGAATGGAGCGGGAAGAAGGAGGTCGAAGCAGGAGGAACGGGAACAAGGCAACACGTTATCGTCGTCGCAGGATCCACTTCCGGAATGGGGGCGAAAACTTGGTTTTAGCTCTTGAGGAGCATCCCGAGTGTGGGGCAAGCTTCTCTTGAGCTTTGGAAAGGGAGAGAAGAGAAGGAAGGGATGATAAATCCATGTGGTAGGGGTCTCCTTTTATAGTTGCAAGGAGTGGGGACATTTTGGATATTACAACATGAAAAACATTAATTCAGGACCTTTAGTAACGGATAAATCTGTCGCTAAAGGCCTGAACGTGGCCGACGTGTGCGCACCGCTGACGCACCCCTTCGACTTCATGCTCTCCATGCCTTCGCATGTCCGCACGTGCTCAGCCGTCCGATCAAGAGATCGGACCGCTTAAACCACCCTCGCCTGGACCACGTGCCTGCATGCGATCGGGTGTTTGCGCTGCACGTCTGATCACGCGTGGGCGCTATCGGTCGATCTGCGCCGCTCGATGCGAATTGAACGGCTCCAATCGCGCGCCCACATGCTCACTTGTTCTGATTTGGCGGTCGGGCAGGATTCAAATGCGTGCCCATCGACTTGCGAAAGGCTTTGGACCAATGCGTTGTGGGGCTGACTTTATCTTGTTTAGAGATTAGGCATGCGCGATCTGTGACCTTTGGATGGAGATCCAACGGCCCAAATCATCCACGCCTTTGTCTTCAGATATTGAATGGAGAGGGCTGACCGGTGCTGGGTGGCTGTGATGGCACCACGTGGTGCCATCTAGGCCGTCCATCTTCTGAGTGTTGTAGATGGTGCCACGGGTGTCGGATTGAATCGATTTTTATGCCGTTAGGCTGCGATCGTCGATCCGAACTCATCCGTGCAGTCAAATTTGTTGTCTGAGGTGCGGATTAACACCATCTTGGCCTTTGATCTTTAAGGTTCCTCGGTCTCTATCTGGTACTATAGATATCCGATTAGAGCGATCTTGGAGTCGTTCAACTCCAATCGTCGCCCTAATCAGATCCGTATGGTTGGATCTTCGATCCGAGGCCTTGATTAAAAAGTCAGTGGTGTGGTTTTTCACCTCAATTTCCTCCTGCTGCTAGGGATGATGTACGCCTGAGGACGACCCTGAAGCTCCTCTTGTGGGCTTTTCACTTGTTGGAGATCCCCCTCCATTCCTCCTCCTTAGCCATCGGCTCTGGATCCAAAGGTCCCATTCCTCTAATTAGATTAGGATTTACTACTTTCTAGAGAGCTGTAGTGATAATTAAAGTAGTTTAGGAGTAGAAATTAGATGTAGAATTGTTTGATGTGATGAATGTGGTAGTGTAGTTTAGGAGTAGAATTAGAGTAGAAATCACCCTTGCCTCCTCTGATCAAGTCAGATCAAAGGAGAAGAACTCATTTCAGCCACTGATCACTGATTTCTTCCTCTTCATATTTCCATTTCGCTTTCTGATTTCCCTCAATTTTATTTCGCAATCCACCCACTCATTAGAGTAAAATCCTCATCCCATTACTTTCAAGCTTTGAGATGAGAATTTGCACTCAAAAACCATCTAGGGGTCTCCCATCCATTTTAGATTTTCCACAAAGACCCCTAATCTGATTTGAAAAGGATTGATTTGCTTGATTTGATTTTAGTTTGGTTTTCAAGGCAAGATCGCGAGATTTTGATCAGATTGGGTTTTGAATGGATTTTTGATCAAGTGAATCGATATGTTTTTCAGTAGATCAGTCCTTGGCAGTGAATCTGAGATGTTATAAGTGAAGAATTTTTCCTCAAATGAGCCATGTCTGAATTGGATTTGAGTTGGGGATTTCATGATTTTCAATGTGTGGAAAGCCAAGGAGAATCAACCTTGTTGATTTTAGGCTCTCCCATGTATTTGTGTGTAGATTGATATATTTGAATTTGGATTTCTTACCTAAGGGATTCTCAATATCCCTTAAGGTTTAAACATTTGGGATTCAGGTCAAATGGATTTAATGGGTTGAGCTGAATTCTCCCTTCATGCTGTTTATAGCATAAGGAAGAGATCAAATCAGTGTTCTCTCTCTGATTTGATATGGGAATCAAGGTTAAAAGGTTTTTGAGTAAGGACACAATGTTTTCAACTAATTTCTAAGCTAATTCAAGTTCTATCAGATTTTTGAGTTGGTCATTGTGAGTTTTGAATCCCAAATTTCAAATATTAAAATGCTGCATAGCAGCTACATTTTTTGTTGGATTAAATTCCAATCTAATTCCATTATCTTTGTTGTCTATGACAAAGATAAGGAATTAGATTTGGTCGATGTAACAACACTGAAACCCCCATGTGAGAGTTGCTGAAATGGTATTGATCCTCTTGAAATTTGCACTCAGAATCACTGAAAATGAGCTTTGATAGCTGCGGCACTTTTGAAATTGGTGTTAAGATGTCTAAACTCCTTTTGGAAGATCTAAAGTGAGTGACACAACAGTAGCAGCAGAACCTATAGCTGCTGTTTCAGCAGCTGTAGGAGCTGGTCTGGCTGAAATTTAGCAGCTGCAGTAGCTTCTTTGGTCTGATGTAGAGGAAAGTAGGTTTAGGTTTTAGTTCTTTCACTTAGCTGACTTGTTTTCACTGTTATATAACATTTGTATAAGCTTTCATGTACTTTTATGCTTGTAAATCAACTTGAATTAATTTGTGTCAACTAACTATGTAGTCTAACTGTCCAACCTTGGGAATCAATGTGAAATTAACTAAAAATCATGGTTATATGATTGAGTATGTTTTAGATGGTGGTTAGAGCACATCTGAGGCAGTTACTACCTTTCCTAGCCACTTAACTGAGATTTAGGGTCGTAAGTTCTTTTGAAAACTCTTAAAAGACCCTAAAAAGTACTCACTTTGTAAATAAATAAAAACCCTCTAAAAAATTCAAAAGAATAAAATAAACATGTCTTGGTGAAGATCAAGTATTTTTCTAAGTGCATACCAAGTTTCATGGTTATCTGAACCATCAGCTTAGTAGAACATACCAGCCGATAGTTCAGTAAACCATGGAATTTAATAAAAGAATTCAACACCAAAAACACCAAAAACATTTCCATTTCTCTCATCTCTTTCTTTTTCTCTCATCCCCTACCTCTCTAAAACACATAAAACTCATAAAAAGAAGAAAAACCCCAAAAATATCCAAAAACACCATGTATATTATGTATATACTTGTAAATATAAGCTATATAGTAAGCTATATGTGTATATCTTATAAAATAGGTGTATAATAGGTATGAGTAACTTATATATATATATATTAATGTAAATTAAATATTTAAGATTATTTAAACTGTATATAACCTAATCATATAACTATTTATTATTTATATTAACTTATAAGTACTATAACTTAAGTAAATAAATAAAATCCTGTAAATAACTATATTTACTAATGATACCGTACATAGATATTTATATATGTTTTATGTAAATTATAAACCCTGTAACATAATTTAATTATGTATATATAATAAATAAGTAATTTATTAAGCTCCTTCCTAAGTTATTAAATTAAATCAAAATAAATTAGTAAATTAAGTTATAATTGAGATAATTTATATTGTATATTTGTATTATTGCATTTTAATTAAGTTAAGCTAATTTAACTATATTTATAATGTATTATACTATTTATACTTAAATTATATGTATAACACCCTGAATACACTTATTTAAATATAAATAAATCAAAATAAATCGTGTAAAATACAATAAAAATGTGTATTAAATACTTTATCATATATATTAACTCTGTATTAAGTCAATTAAACCATTAATTAACTAATTTAATCGTTAATTAAGAAATAAACCTTAAAATAGTATACATAAAGTACAAACTTTGACTAATTTATTTATATAGTAAATATAATTAATTTTGTAAATAAATTATATATTTCTGTATCCCTATGTAAATAATTTAATACCATATAATTTAATTTTAAATTATACTAATATATGGCCCTCAATTCGAGAGCCGAAGTCATGAAATCAGATAGTGTGTGCTGAAATTGTAACGTGCGTCTTTGTGGCAATGGTGCCACATCGTGAGTAGCGAGTCCTCTATGTGCGCATATATTGAATTCCTTCCTTGGCCATAGTTGTCACAATGTCGTGCACTAATAAATCCCTCCTTCTCTAATATGAGCATGAATTGGCTTGGCATGATTTGTAATGAATTGGTGCAGTGCAAGAGATCTTAGTAGAGGTCTGATCCCATCCGAATTTAATGGGATTATATATGTGTGTGAATAATATATGTAACATATATATAGTATACTGTAAATAAATAATATGTATATAAGTATACGTAGAGTGTTTGAGCTCATATATGTATATAAAAAATATTATAGCTTAGTGACAAATAAATACGTCACATTTATATAAAATAAATGTCAATATAGACCCTAGTTTTTACCTTAGCTAATGTATATAATTTTTCCTAAGGTTTAGCGACATTTACGTATGTCGCTGTACATATTATATATGTTACTATAGGCGTTAATACATTAAGTTAGTATATTCTATATTATAGCATACTATTGTATATATATGTAAGTATTATTATTATAAGTTATAATTAGATAGTGTATAGTATTTAATTGTAGTGTTTGATACTTGTTTGTAAATAGTTGTTTTCAAACATTTATAATTCATTCTTGTGTATAGAATTAGTTCATTCTTTTATTCATTAATTAATTCATTCATATTTGTACATAAAATTAATCTTTTTGGAATTAAAGAATAATATTGGACTTAAAGAGTGATGTATACCAGTAACTGCCTCCCAATGAACGACCTAGAATAAACCAGTAAAAATTAAGTAAATAAATAAAATTGATGCGACAACGTTTTGTATTGACATATACTACAACAACGACGTTTTTTATAGGAACCGGTAGTCAACGCTTCATATTTTTGGCGTCGTTGCCAGGGACTTTAAAACCCTAACGACCGTGGCAAATTTATGCCGATCATATTTTTGGCGCCGTTGCCGAGGATAAAAACTGGACAACAGCGCTTTATTGTGAGAGTTGACATGTTGTTGATCAGTTACCCAGTGCATGATATACACGTTCTGTCAATCTCACCATGATCAAATTTGAACATGCTATTAACGTTTGACAGATGCCCGACTAGGTCCTTTTTGAGGGTCGTTTGCCTATCTGTTCAACTAACTGGTAGGATTGATCCTCCTGAATCATTTGTCGAGATCCTGGCACCATTTCCTTCTTGGACAAGCATTAGCCGAGCTCACAGTAGGCCTATTCATAGGCAAAATACTTTGTCTGCTTGATTGAATATGCTTGTCTTATTTTTCTTGTTGATTTGCCACGTGCTATATGAGGTGATAGACTTTCCTACCTTTGTTAGGTAGGTGGTTTCCGTTATTTGGAGAAAGGCTCAATTTACATTTTTGGGCTTTAAATAGTGGGTCTGATGGGTTAATGTGGGCCTCTTTCAATTGGCCTCATAGGAGGAATTTTTCCTCCCTAGTCACTTTTCTTAAGGGAAGAGAATTATCACGTGTCATTTAGGAAACCCACAAAATTAAGATATATGTGATGGGGTAAAATTAATTGCTGGGACATGGGTTGGGAAATGCAGATGGCGACGCAGAAGTTGACGTACAACAGTTTAAACATGATCCTCACTTGAAATATCTTTTTTTTATGTAAAAAAAGTACTGACACATGGTAGGGTCCACCACTGTTGAAATCAACAACAAACCACTTTTGTACGAGTGTAAATCACTCAAATCACCTTTGAAACCACTTTGCATCGGTGCAAAACCACTTTGCACAAATGCAATCTTACTTTACACTGGTACAAAATTACTTTTCACCTTTAAAATAATTTTGCACTTGTGCAAAGTAAGATTACACCGGTGCAAAATTAAATTCCAAGTGTTTCTTTACCTATGACAAGTGATATTGTACTTGAAAGGTGATTTTTCCACCTTATGGTTTAAGGTTTAGTCTTTAGTGTTTAGGGTTTAGCTTTGCTAAACCTAAACCTTAAACCCTAAGGTGGAAAATCACCTTTCAAGTGAAAAATCACTTCTCATACGTGAAATTACTTTCCATAAACCTAAACTCTAAACCCTAAATCCTAAACCCATGGGTCAAAATCACTTTGCACGAGTGAAACTACCCTTGGAATAATTTTGCATTGATGCAAAATAAGATTACACCAGTGCAAGATCACTTAGAATAATTTATCATCGGTACAAAGTATTTTATCACCTGTGCAAAGTTATTTATCACTTGTATATTTTATGTTAAAGTGGTGTGATGATTTTTTTAAATGTGATGAACCCCACTACGTAACAACCTTACGTTTTTTGTTTCTTTACATTAAATATCAATTATCAAGTGAGCCTACGTTCACAATGCTGTGTAAAGCATGAGAACAGGACCCACAAACCCCCCCACGTCACTTTTTGCGTCACTATCTACATTTCCCTACTTTTTGGCTAATTGCTGAAGTAATTGTGGATCATATATTGAAGGGATTTTTACATATATGCCTCTGTGAATTATCAAAAAAATGTATATACTCCCACCTATTTTGTAATTACATTTATGCCCTTGTAAAATTCAATTTATTAAGCTTCATACCCTTAAGAAAGGTTTGGAGTAAGACTTAAAGAACTTTTTTAAAAGCACCCCTAACATTGTTCTATCTTTTATTATTTAGTCCCCTACCTCCAATCCCTTACCTTTCATCCTTCTCTGTAGTTGCGATGGCTTCAACAGCTTGCTCGAGAGGAGATCAAGAGGTGGGGGAGCAATGGCGTCAACAACCTCCTCAGCAGATATGGAGGAGAGATCGGAGGAGGAGCGGGAGTCAAGGTGAGGAATAGGCGAGAGGAATATGAGGTGATGGGTTGGGGAGAGCGGGTGGATGGCGAGCGGTGGAGGAGGCGATGGGTTAGGTAGACAAGGGTGGGTGGTAGGGGAGGAGGTGGTGGGTTGGGGAGATGAGGGCGGTTGCAATGGGCAATGGAGGAGGAGGAGGTGGTGGTGGGTTTGTGGAGAGGAAGGGGGTAGGTTGTAAACGAGAAAGAAAATAAATGGGATTAAATATAAAAATCAATTTATTATTTAATTTTAATAATTTATAAAGGCATCCAAATAAGTTAATATATAGACATTTTGGGGGTACATACGTAAGAGGATTCTTCGTCGTAAAAAAAAAAAACAAAATAAGTGGAGGTGTATATATCTTTTTTAAAATTTACAATGATAAGTATGTAAAAATCCCCATATCAAACTTGAAAGAGATGAGCAGGAAGGGTCAATATATGTACCCAAGGTGAGAAGATAAACAAGCAGGGTCCAAAGGGACCACACACGCATACATACATACATATCCAAATGGCTGAGATAATCGTTGTAGCTGCACTAAAAGCTTTGTCCTCTACACTTGCAGGAGAAGTAGCAAAATCCACGTACACCTACTTGGCCAATCAGGTCACCCGAATCAATGAAGTTAACGACAAGATGGCTCGCATAAAGAGCGACCTTGAGAGAATCCAATCTCTCCTAAGGTTTGCTGACCAAAAGATGGAGATGAATGATGATCCATTGGTGGGAGATTGGGTGAAGAAAGTTAGAGATGTGGCATATGGAGTGGAGGATGTTTTGGAAACTCATATGTATGGTGTGGATGGTGTTGCTGAACGTAAAAGAGCCTTCAAGAGATTTAGGCGTGGACTTCGGATCTTGGCAACGTATGGCAAAACTGCAGTCGAGCTGGAAAAAATTAGGCCGTCGATGGAGGAGATCATGAAAACCTACAATGACGTCATATGCGACCGTCTGAAAGAAATGATGCAGCTAGAGGACCCTATATCTTCATCTTCAAGTGGAAAGCAGCATTTTTCTTCGCGTAAGAACAGGTGAGAGAGAGATATTTACCTTCTTATCCATTTTTATTCGTTGGACCTCAGATTATCATATGTGCTGCTACAAATGCCCACAAATATATATAGTATAGCATTCCAAAAGTAGGTTATATGTAAGAATATTTAATACTTTTTCTTTACGTTTGAATCTTTTAGATGGTTGATTTACTTGGGTTCATTAATCCCATAACTAATAAGTTATCAATGATAATTTTCTTAGAACATTTGGATTTAGGCAAGACCCACTGTAGATAGACAGTGATCCCAGTCAGAGGATGCTTATAGATAACTCTGATTTTTCTTGGAAAATCTTTGATTGCTTATTAAGATTTTAAAACTTATAATCTATCTGTAATCTATAACTGTGTGCTAAACTTTGGTTTTACTCCATCCACGTGTCTCCCTCCCTCTCTCCCTCACCCCCTCCCCCCTCTCCTCTTCTCTCTCCGGACATTTAGGTTGAGTTTGGTAGGGAGATAATGTTATTTTTTAGGATAGAATTGAAGTGGAATAAGTATAAGAAGTTGTTTTGTTTGTTAGTTTGTAATAATTGGTGGGGTTGTTTTTTTTCTTATAACAGAGAACTCCCTTAGTGACCCACATAATTCTTTCGAGGTAAACTCTGGGAATTCCATCCCACCCACATGCCGAGGGGTGTTAGACGGAGTAATTCAGCGGGCAACACCATCGCCTGAGCCTTATGAGCATGTGGACAAGCGTCGAGTTTTGAATTCGCGCGTCCTACTTAGGGAAAGTCTTACGGATATGGAGGAACCCACCTAGGATACCCCTAACACCAATGTTGATAGAATTGTAAATAATTAATATAATAATTTTATGAGAGAGGAAAGAAAATTAATAAATTTTGATGTAATTGATTGTAATTATTAAATAATATTTTTTAAATTATAAGTAAAAAAAATATTAATGAACTTCGAAATCCATGTATACATATTTTATGATACCTCACATCTCATACACCCCGACGTCCAAACTTCCTCCCAACCCACCTCCTAACCTTTATTTTAGCAACAAGGGGCAACCTAATTGTTCGAGCCCTCTCTCTCCTCCCGTTTTCTTAAGATCTTTATCTCTCTCTCTCTCCCACAACGAAAACTGCTGTGCCGGTTGCGCTGAGGGGCACATTATACGTTAATTTTATATGTATACATACTTGGAGTTGAAACCCGTCCTTTCTTTCTGGACGAATAAAAGTTACCCTATGATCATTAAATTTAACAGTAATTTTTCTTTTAGAGTTGAAAATATACTTTTATTTAATTATATGACCGTGTGGTTAACCTTTATATAATGAGTTAGTTTGGTTAAAATTATTTTTAAGGATCAGTTTAAATGGAGGGTTAGAAAAATGACGTTAAAAAATATGAAACTATTATTAATCTACAATTATGTTTAATTAAAGAGTAGTATTAACATCAGTTTATATTTACTTGAATTGGTATTAAGTTGTGGTGTTAATCTTTGTGGTATTTACTTGATAATGGTGTTATATAAAATATAACAGATATCAGAGATATGAGTGGTATATAATTTTAACATGGATTTAATTAACACCAATTGAAACTGATGTTAGATAAATCCGTGTTAAAGTGGATAAATAAAGTTAGTGAATTGGGAGTTAAGTAATCAAGTAAATGATGATTAACTTTCCTTTTGAGGGATTACCTCTTAAGTAAACAAGACCTAAAAGTAAGATTGTCAATTATAAATTGTAAATTTTTATTTTGGATCTTTTAAATAACTCTTATATTTGACCTTAAATATTATATTCAAACGTGGAGTGTTGATTCAACATTATATAATAATAGAATTTTATTTTAAGGAAACTTAATTTTTTTTACCTTAAAGAACTTAAGAAAAATGTATTTTTAAATCTAAATACAATACATTTGCAAAGACCTACAATAGAATTTTTGATTAATTAAAAAAATCATGCTCATGATGATATTTTCATTTACCCTATCCACGGGTCTTCCTCACCCCTCCACCACCCCCCTCCCCCACCTTCTTCTCTTCTCTTTTTTGACATTTAGGTCCGTTTGGTAAATGAAATAAGTTTACAAAATAAGTTAAAGGAGTGGAATAAATGATAGAATAAGTAAGTTAATCTATTTAAATATTTTGTCAGGTTATAGTTATTCCATAGAAAAGGTAAAATAATTTTACGTCGTAAATAGAAAACATATTAAGGAACAAATTAAATACCTAATCTACTAACCAAATACCACCTTAATGGTCAACCTCTCTCTCCTCTGATTTTCCTAAGATCTCTTACCTCTCTCCCTCCCACAAACAACAAAAGCTGCTCAACCGGTGGTGCTCAGCAGCACATTGCGTTAATTTTGTATATAGGTTAGTTAATTTGGTTAAAACTATCTTTAAAATTAGATTTATAATTAAAAATTAAAAATTTTGATTTTGAGTTCTTCATATAACTCTTATATTTGATCTTAACTATTGTATTTAAACATAGAGTAGCTGATTCAAACATTATATAGCAGTAAAATTTTGTTTTACATAAATTTAGCTCTTTTTACCTTAAAAGACCTAAGGAAAATGTATTTCTAGATTTAATTATAGTACATTTTTAAGAACTATAATGAAAATTTAGACTAATAAAAAAAATCATGCTCATGATTATATAGTAATTCACCACCATAGGAAAATAAAATATAGTCAAAAAGTAAAGAAATGTGCATTGCAACATGCTTTGCAATGTGCATCTCCCACTCAATAAAATATAGTGGTGTATTTTGATTTTCAACTAGCGTGTTTTAATTTTTCATCGAAATACATCGATTGAAAGTTAAAATATATTGGTTGAAAATGAAAACACACTAATATATTTTAACTTTTCACCAGTGAAAAATGAGTTTTCACTTAAGTGATTTTCACCTATGAATTTTGAATTTAGGATTTAAGATTTATGATTTAGAATTTATGATTTATGAAAAGCGATTTTACATGGAAAAAGTAAATTTTCACATTTATGTTTAGTTTTTAGTGTTTAATATTTAAGATTTGAATTCCTCTTTCTCTTGTCCAAGATGACATTATTTGTTACTTATTCATCTTTCTTTTTTCCCTTTATCTAGGTAATTTCCAACTAGCAGTAATTTTGTAATTATTTCCATATTTATTGTACAGAGCATATATTATTATCCTACTATTCTAGTTAAACTACTATTTTGATTATTGAAATAAAAATAATTATATGTATATTGGATGATTTAATAAATTATATTAAATCATCCACTAGTATAGTGCATAGCATATATTATTATATGTACAATAATTATTAATTCTATATTGTTGAGAGTATATATTATTATACTATTTTTTATATTTTTCATCGATAATAATATTATTTCCACCATAGGCCTATCCACTAGTATAGAAGGAAATTTCAATTCTTGCACACTAGTCAGTACTCTAGTAATTATTCACTATGTGCGACCTATTAAATGGGGAATGTGATCCATCTTTGCAACGGACCTCATGGATGGACTCAAATAGGCAAACAAAAAATCCCACAAACAATCTTACAAAACCAACGTCAGTTGTGGGATCTCCCACAACTAGACAAACATGTACCATTTGATGCCAGGAGGTTGTTTTTTTTGTAAAGGGGGGTTATGTATGGTCCCATGTATGTCAAACATTTCTCCGTATGGATAAAGGCAAGAGCAATGTAAGTATGTTGGGAGAGAGTAGTGTTAGGAATAGGAAAAAGGAATTTTTTCATTTTTCCTGTTGGTGACTTGTATTTTAAATAGGTGTAGGAGTTTGAAGTTGTACAAGTAGGATTTTGAGTCTTACATTACATCTACAAATGAATCAAGCATCTAAACTTTGAATGACTAGTTGAAAGAGAAAATAGATTAAGAGCGAAAAGTTACTCGACACCTCAAATCCACAAATCCGATCCAGAAAGTGTGAGTGGTCAACCCCACAACTAATAGGATAGCCGTGAGCTGTGAGCTTTTGCCAACAAATCCTTGCAGAATGCCACCCTAAGGGATATATAGCCTCCCACGTAGCCTCAACACCTTGTCCACGAAGGTGAAGTCTCTTGGATCTCCAACTAAGACTTGGTCGCGAAGGCTCTATAGCTATGGATCTGCTATTTGTCCCTTCACAATACAATCAATGAACTCAAGACATAACCCCTGCATCATAGTAATGTCTACCAAATGGCCACGTCTCTTGAGGTCCCCAAATGCCAACCTCTAGCTAGCATTCTACTCCATTTCTGAGCTTGTAGACTGGCTAGTCATTCTAGTGGATTTCTACCCAGGGCATCAGCCACTACATTTGTCTTCCTTGGATGGTACATAATAGTGTAGTCATAGTCCTTCAGAAACACGTCACTAACTTAGATTCAGTTCCCTTTGATCGAAGAGGTACTTCAGGCTCTTATGATCTATATGAATCTTGAACATCTACCCGTACAGGTAGTGTCACCAAACTGTCAGAGTGAAGAGGATCACTACCAGCTTCTAATTGTGTGTGAGATAGTTGTGCTCATGGGGCTTTAGCTGCGTGGAAGCATAAGCAACCACGTGTCTTGAAATGAGTTAGGGACCATCGCGGAGTATCTGAGTTTTCTAGGGTGGTCCTTGCAATTTTCACCTTCAAAACAACCACCCAAGGTCACTTTGTAATTTTATGGACTCAGGGGCTTGACTACAATTTTTGCATGTAATTTACACTATTTATTGGCTCTGGGGAGTTTTCATAAACTCTAAGGGCCTTGGCATAAATTCTGCGTACCAAGGCACCCATGTAGGGACCCCATACAAATTTCTCAACTCATGCAGGGGGTTCTCTGCACTTACTCCAACCCTAAGTTCCTTAAGTTAGGACCCCCCATGAATAAACCAAAGTTTGAGGTTATTTTTACAAAGTTTTTCGACCTCACTTTATCCCTAACGAACTCCTAAAACCCTAAGTCGACCCCATAAAACTACCCACCTCAATCTGTGTGTGCCCTCACCCAACCCTCTCCTCATTGGTAATCTGCTCCCTAACTTTTGGTCATAGCAGGAGCAGAAATCGGAGGAAGAGTGGGAGCACCGCAACCCTCCCTCTCTTCCTGCATGAGGACACATGGCGCAAGGAGCGGCAGCGATGTGACATGCGAGGCATGTGTTGGGTCGAAAATCGTCATAAAAAGATTGCGTTGCAGTATAGCGACGGAAATCAATACGACATTTAAAATTTGTAATCTCAAAAAATAGATGTGAATCTGAGGTCGTTCGCATGGAACAAATATGACAAATTAATCCACTAATCATAATTATCAAGAATAATAATGCAGGTGAAATCAAAGTGATATTCAATATATATAGCTAAATGTATCTCAGAATGTCAAGTAGAAAATATAAAAGAAAAGGGATAAAAATGGTGTTTGAAATCACCAAATTAACCTTAGAATTTATGATCTATTCAAAATCAAATATTTGAACAGCAACCTGCAACCACTAATATCAAATATCCACGTCAGCGTCCACAGTAATCTCAGAACCAAGGTAAGCACAAGGGCCATCCAAGCACAAGGCACAAGGCCTCAGACGTCGAATATGAGGCTCAGACGCCTTATCCTCAGAAACACCAAGGCACACGCCTCCCACAGCATAAGGAATGAGCTTCACGAACGGCTAAGTGTTGAGCAAGGGGGCATGAATCCCAATGTGCTACAATGCAAAACCCCCATCCCTCCTTCTTAGATCTCTTTTTCTCTCTCAAACCAGACTCGAGTGAACAGCATCGGGTAAACGAATCCAAGCCCAGACCTATCGACGTGCATGGCAAGAAAGGGTGTGAGTTGGTGCGTGCGTAAGCGAGACCTTACCCCAGAGCATGCTGAGGCGAACAACTAAGAGCACGAATTCCTTTTATCTGCCTTCTCACACTTCTGAGTCCCTGATGTGGGACTAAAGTAGCCTTTCCTCGATGCATGCAGCAGCAGGTGAATGTCTCGAAGAATTGGGGTAGCAGCTGCTGCTTCCTTGCCCAATTAGTCCTTAGATGCTTGCAGGAATTGAATCCGCTTCAACTGAGGGTAGCAGCTGGTAGAGTGAAGGCCGCTGACGGGCGGTCGGTGACGAAGAAGATGAAGGCGGTGGCGGAGGTCCGGTGAGGTGCCTGAGACAAGAAAACAGCCTTGCGGCCCGGTCAAATTCGCTTAAAAGCTTTGTCATGCGAAGGCGAGTGCAGTGATGGTGGTCTGAAGGTGTTTGGTGGTCGGTGAAGGGCTGTCGACGTCAGAGGGGATGTATGGTGATGGGTGTGGTCGATAAGGCGGATAAGTGTCAAAAACCCCAAATTTCTTTGGGGCTTTTGCTCAGTGAGACATGGCGGAGGTCGTGGAGGTGTGTTTGCGTGCGTGTGGCACCAGCGCGAGCTCACCGGAGCTCATGCTGGACGTGGGGAAGATGACAGGGGTGAGGGTGGTCCGGTGGTTGGTACTAGAGATTAAGGGGGTTGAAGGAGTCTAGAGATGGAGAGGGAGTGTTTGAAGGATTTGGGGGGAAGCGGGAGGGCAAGATGTGTCTGGCGTTGATTAGTCAGAGTCGGAGAAGATGAAGTCCTCCAGTGAAGAGAAGCGGCGACGATGAAGGGGGAAGAGCTCCTGCTGTGGCCAGTGAGGAGCTGAAGATGGAGAGGAAGAAGGTGAGCCTCCCAATTTGGTCATTGGGAGGTCGGAGGAAGGGCATCGAGGTGAGTCACCGGAGCTGCGGTTGAAGGCAGTCGGAGGGAAAGAAGAGAATTTTTTGCCTTAAACCTGGTTGAGGAGGAAGATAGGAGTACGGGGGCTCTTTATAGAGCTCAAATCAAAGCTCTAAACCAAGGAAGAGGCTTGATTGCACCAAGGTTTCAAAGGAAGAAGTCCCTAAATTTTCTCCAACTCGCCTGAGCTCTAAGGATCAACTTAAGGTTCCTGAGGCGGTTCAATTGATTAGGAAACTCATCAAGATCAATCCCTCTCGAATCTCGGCTATGGTTCTTTCACACCAACAATGGCGGCAGGGACCTAATCGCAAGAACAATGAGAAAGTAAGGGATCAAATTACAAGGAACTTGAAACCTAGGGGTTTTTGTCAGAGATAAAGATTTTAGGGACTAAATTGCAAACTAGGTCAAGATGGCTTCTAATTGGGCCTAAATTTTAGTGTTAACCTAATTTTGACCCAATAAATATAATGGTATACTTGGATTTTAGTTTTGAGCACGTTTGAGTGGGTAAATTGCAGAGAAGTCGAAATTAGGGTAAATTCTCGTCTGAAAGTCTATTCTAGGTTAAAATGGGTTCAGATGGTCAAACTAAAGGTGCAAAACCTCTTATAATATTTTTATATGAATTTTAGGAGGTTTATATTAATTTTATTCTGACCAAAACCTCTTCAATTTAAGTGGGCTGATAATTAGGATTTTTGGTATTGTTTTCGCCCTCAAAATGCGCGAAATCCTATTGTTGTTAAGATGGACCCACTTTTAGACTTTTGTGATCATTTGACCTTTAATTCACCCATTAGTGACCCCATGGTTATTTTGCATTTGTGATGTGCTGTTAAAATTGAAGAATTAACCCTATTAACCTGTTTTCTTTTCAAATCAGAATATTGAGGAGTTGTGACCCTCAAATGATTAAGTAGGAGCTTTTACCAATTGAACCTAACTAATTGTAGATAGTTAGGTCCCATGATGGTGTTACCATCAACGTGCAAAGCCCAAAGAGCGACAGCGCACGCTGCGCGAGGTGGACGCCATGCGGCATGAGGGCAGCTCGCGTGCGAGGCTCGTGGCACTCACGAGGGGAGAAGGGTGAGCACCTGCGCAAGGAAGGGAGAGTAGGGGAGGCGAGATCCAATGGCCTACGTGCGTCCTCCTGATCTAATGGTTGGGAGGCCATTGGATCTTGCCACAAGCGACCACAAGCTCCCGAATCCACGAGCGCCACGTCGCATTGGGGCAGTGGCTCGACCTAGTCGGTCAGGTTCGATTGAACCGGCCTAGGGCCGGTCTGCGTAGGTCAGCAGGTGTTTTTAGGCCAGTTCAAGGGTTTGTCAGACTCAGAATCACTCAAACAAGGTATTGTTGGAAAACCCTCATGATTCCCCACCTTTTGAAACCTTATCTACTTTGTTTCAAGCTCTTTTAGCACTCTGAAAATGTGGTCAAAGCATCTAATGCCTAGTTTGACCGCTCGTTTGACTTAGGTTTCGAGTCTAGGACGGGTGCGACTTATCCTGAAGGGCATGCAGAATCTGCGAAGGCGCCCGGGTCAGCATTTGTGCCCCCATATCTCCTGGGAAAATCTTGGTAGAGTGGTTAATCCTCCTACTCTCTATGTTTCCTAGCGAAAAAAATCCTAGGTTATGCCTATGAACAAACGTGAGACCAAGCCTTCGGATTAGGGATTCCCTTCCTCTTGTTTGTGATGGAAGGATTAGAACCCTTGTACATGCATACATCCATATGTATTATGGGGGGATGAATAATGGTAGCATAGTCTAATTCGAGTATTGCAGGTGCTCTTAATGAACAACCTCTCATATTGATCTTGACTGAATATGCGTATTTGTATTTATGTATGCTAGCTGCCTAGCGAACCAACTAGGGGGATTACTTGAACCCTAGGGTAATTAGAAAACTGGCTTGTTCTATTGGGAACTACGAATGCACGCACTAATTAGCAACCAAAATAGGGATTATTCTGAACCCTAAGGAAGAACAAATTGTTGGCAATGAACGCCTATTAGAAACCAATTAAGGAATCTCCTTGAACCCTAAGGCGAAATAGAGATGCTTTAAGTAATAAATGGAATCTTGGGATTCATGATGAAATGGAAATGAGAATGTGGGGTCACGACTAACCAATTGGGTACTGGCATGTTGGTACTGGTGTTGGGATGAGCTAGCCCTCGAGTGCATGTGCATCGAGGAGAGCTAACTAACCCCTTATGTGGGGAGGGAGCTAACCTACCCTGGTAGGGACTTGGGGTAGGAATGACCTTCCTGGACCTACTCTTGTTGGGCCCATGAGACCAACCGGGATGGTCAAGCGAGGGTACGCAGATGGGTTGAGGGGTACGACCCTATGTTGTTCTGTGCTACGTTGTTAGTGCGCAGCCGTTAGTGGAGACAATTGATAGCATGCCAGTGCGAGGTAGCCTCCCATGCATTTATCACGCACCGTTACACCACGACCATGACCCCACGGTGGTAGACTTGGTATAAGACAAACACTAGGTGTTCTCTCAGCCGGGAGAGTGCCACGTGCACGCCCTACATTACGACAATACCACAACAAGATCATCTCGATAGGGGACATGTGAAATAAAAAGAAAGGTGATCCAACCTTAAGGCTACTAGTGGGAGGAAACAAAATAGTTTATGCAAATAAATTAAAGCAAAGGGAACTGAACATGACACACATTATGTTTATTTTCCTTACCTATATTTAATTACCTACATGAATTATTTTTCTTTACTGCCACTCTACTCAGCTTTTTGCTGATGCCTACTCTACTTATACCTAGGTGAGGGGAGTGAGCAGCCAGTTCCATAGGGTGCCAAAGGTGACGATGCTGGGCCTAGTCATGCCTAGCCATAGTTTAGCCTAGACTTTGTTACCTTTCTGTTGTAGTGAGTATCTATATTTGGAACTATTACTTTCTGCTTTCGCTCTTTTTCTTTTGTCCTTGTGATGTGATGGCTATGCGCGAATTCTGTTTCTTTATCCAGGTACTCTGGTGGATCGTTGTTTATCGTACTACCTTCCTGTTGTTTTAAATTATTTTGTTGCCATCGTGCATGTACGGAAAATATGATTATTTTGGTGTATTATTCATTGGATGACCAGGTCTCAGGATCATGGATGCAGTCTGGCTCGGTCCTCGTGTAGAGCTGGGTTGGGTCGTAACATGTCCCTACTACATAAGTACACACCCTAAACCTTGCTGAGAGGCATCCATATATACTATCATTTTGCTGCTACTATCTAGTATGATAACCATTGGAGCTATAGTCAATTTCTCCTTTAAGGTCTAAAAGATGGCCTCTAATCCTTTATCCAAGCAAATAGTATGTCACTCCGAGTCAACTAAGTCATCAGTAGAGCAATCTACGCGAAACCCCAGATGAATTTCTATAGCAGCCAACAAGTCCCAAGAAACTACAGATCTCTGACACTGACTTCAGGAGCTCCCATCACAACACTGCCTCAACCTTAGTAGGATCCACTGAGATGCTTGTCCCAGAAATCACGTGTACTAGAAATGTAACATGTCATAGCCAAAACTCGCACTTGCAAAACCTCACATACAACTAATGTCTCCCCGGATTGTCCAAAATTGTGTGAAGACGCTACTTGTGATGAACCTCATTGTGAGAGTTTATAAGGACATCATTTATAAAGGCTACCATGAATTGAACTAGGTATGGGAGGAACACTCTATTCATTAGGTCCATGAAGACTGTAGGCACGTTCATCAATCCCAACGCCATAACAAGGAAGTCATATTGTCCGTATTGTGTCCGGAAGGCCATCTTGGGGACTTCTGACTCTTTGATTTTCAGCTGATGATAGCAGAATGCAAGTCATCCTTGGAGACACCGTTGTCCCTCTTAACTAATCAAACATGTCATCTATCCGCAACAACAGGTATATGTTCTTGATCGTCTCCTTGTTCAACTGCTGGTATTTCATGCATAATCTCAAGGTGCCATCCTTCTTCTTCGCAAATAATACTAGGGATCACAAGATGAAGCACTAAGCCTGATGAATCTCTTCTCTAGTAACTTTGTAGCTGAGACTTGAGCTCTCTTAGCTTAGTAGGCACCATTAGGTATGGTGCGATGGATATTGAATTGGTGCCTGCAATCAGTTAGATCTCAAACTCAATTTCACACTTAGAAGGGCATCCAGGAAGATCCTTAGGAAATGCATTTGAGTAATCCTATACCATTGGAACACTATGCAATTCAGGCTTCTCCTCTGGTGTTGCAATCACAAAGGCTAGATAGCTGGTGCAGCCTCTATTGGGTAGTCTTGCTGCTTGTAGTGTAGAAATGCATTGGAATGACTCGTCCACAAGTCTTTCTACGAACTCGAATTGAGGCACCTCTAGGAATGAGTGTTGGAGTTTGTATGCCCTTGACGAGTCATCTGAGTGTTATAATAAGATTACATTTGATACAATCATTTCATTTGATTAAAGTTTAGATTATTTACCAATGCATCAATTGGGTCCCTTAGTACAAATAAGGTGACGTACTTAGCCAGATCAAATAAACTGATGTGTGTGAAGTCGAAGATCTAAACATTTTAGAAGATCTAGTAGCACATCAAGAATCCATCTAATCTAATTTGATCATGTCTTCCCAATTTGAGTTGGGATGGAAACCTTTTCTAGAGGTCATTTCCTGATCGATGTTTTGACTGGAGATTTAGAGCTGTCACACGGGTTAAGTCAAGAGGTTGACTAGATGAAACTGCAGATTGATGGAAGTCCTTTACAATGCTGTAACACCCTGGATTTAACCTGAGATACATGTAAACCTATAGAGCACCTACAATTAACCTATAATTGTCGAATATAAATGAATATGCATGATGTACATTCACCAGAAAACACAGTTGGAAATGAAGAAGAGGTAGAAAATCATGCAAAAGCATCCAAGCATAATCATACCACCAACACAAAATAAAATAGTTGCATTCGGCCACTTATGACTACATCATCATTTGTAGTTTATATTGTTTAGTGGTTACATGCCAAAAAGGGGTTGCACATAAAATATACAAAAATGCAACCTAGAGTTAGATAAAAGTATGGGAGTGCAGGTCAGTCAACTATAGTCTTCACAAAAAGAGTTGTGGTCGCTCCGCCATCAAGCCACTCCTCACTCTTTGAGGAGTTCCATCACATCGTGCAGGATCCCTATAAGCTCTTTGATGCATAGACGAAAGAGCTTCTTGCGACAACCCCCCCTCCTCCGGGAGAAGGGGAGAAGTAGGACTTTGAGTCATGGGGCACCGAGATAAGGACCCTCGCCACCTCCAACTGCTCCCTCAATAACTGTGTGTGGCGCTATGCCACCTTGATCCAGAGACGTCAAGGTAACTGAATGTTGAACATGCTAGCCTAAAAACACAATGTAATGTAGTCATGAGCCAAGCGGGTCAATAGGCATTAACTAGTATCTTGTTTATATAGGCGAAAAGTAATATTGCTTCTCTTTTTATTTACCCATCCATATCTAGCCTACTTGTGGGTGTGTGTGTGTCTATATATATATACACACACAGCAAGTTGGTAGGCTACCCCTACCCTCACCACTCGCCTTCAAAGACTTGAGGCATTTTCAGATCATACCAGCTCATGTGGCTGCTGCAAGGAATCATCCCTCGAAATTATCGAGGTGGGATTGGAAGTGCATACTTCCTTAACGAAGGTTTGAGGTTAAGCTACCTTGCTCTTCAGTAGCCAAATCCCCTTAATTCAAGTTTGGGAATAACCTGGGTCTAGCATGGTCAAGTGACAGTGTTAATTGATAGATGGTGCCACTCTCCCTTCTCATGGGTATGGCTTGTGTCCCTGACACAACCTTCAATGCCATCTGGTATTGCCCGCGACAGAGGTCTAACCTCTTCTCATGTAGTAGTAGAGGTTCAACCTCTTATCATTAGTCCATCCCAAACCCATGATTGGTTTGTGGGTCCTCCCCACACATTGGTGGTCCCACAATCCTAACTAACCACTCAAGGCGACTGTTGAGTCTTGGTTGGGTGGTCCGTTATAGAGGTATCATTAGGCGCCTCAAATGGGCTACCTCTTTGGGCACTTCTTGAGTCTTATAGTCTACTTTCTCAAAGTGTGGCTCATATACCAAGTACAACCTCATTGCACATTGCCCATGTGCATCCTCACCAATAAGTACTCTTATGATTTTCCCAGTTGAGAATTTAGGCCCAAATGGCCTTCCGTTAGGCGTTGGGGGCACCTAAATAAGCCTAGATCTTAATCCTAGGCTCCACCCTCACTTTGGACCTAGTATTGGATGTCTAGCACCAGTGTCAGACACCCAGGACTACCCTTCCGGATGTCTGGGCTGAGGGTCAGGTGAACCCTATAGCTTGCATGAAAAGCCCAAAACCCAAATTTTAGAGTCATTGTAGACTTAAGCGTACTAAAATGAACCCGCTGACACTTGCCGTGAGCAAATTGGAGCTCGTACAAATTAAAAACATGTAATTGAAGTAGAAATCCAAGTATTTTTTGTTTTGCAATCAGGACGTATAGTTAGCTTTATGATGTCATGAGGTTTCTGTTCATACATTTTATACACCGACTGGATCTCGGATATGCAAAATACGTGTGAACCGTGAATCAATCTACGTGTGACCTACCTTATAAATCACACTGTGCAAATGACCTCCATTTTGAAATTCATGAGTTTTGTTGGATTATTCATCTAATAACAAATCCAATGGTATGTGTTTGGAGGGATGGGAATTGAAGTTCATTTGACTCGATTATGAAAGTGCTCGTAGTTCGGAAAAATAAAAAAAAGAATGAAATCCTAATCCTAATTAGCCCTTCCCAATTAATTCCTTCCTAAAGCCTAACATCCCCTCACGTCTCTCTCTCTCTCCTACCACACCTTTATAAGGTCAATGAAAACCCCTTTTCCCCACCTCCACGTAGTACCCAAGCAACACCCACCGCCGCCGCCACCAACTCCTTCCCTTCCCTCACGCATGCACAATAAAGAGAGAGGGAAAAGGAGATAACGTGAGGGAGTGACGAAAGAGAGGCTGAACGAGCGGTGGCAGTGGCGTCGGCGTTGAGGTAAGCCCTCCCTCGTTCTCGTTTTCGCCTGTTTTTTTTCTTTTCCCGTGCATGCATGAAGATAAGAAAAAGAGAGGGAGAGGGGAACGGAGGAGGAAGGGGAAAGGTTGTGC
This sequence comes from Thalassia testudinum, assembly GCA_037157565.1. NCBI lineage: Eukaryota > Viridiplantae > Streptophyta > Magnoliopsida > Alismatales > Hydrocharitaceae > Thalassia > Thalassia testudinum. The sequence continues at coordinate 181,892,084 of JAZHRO010000036.1, read as the reverse complement.
GAGGTTGAGGGAGGCCGAGGGTGGTCGGTGAGACGCCGTCGTGGACGGTCGGAGGCGATGCGATGGTGGGTTCTCCTCCAACGGGTGCAACGTGGAAGAAGTAAACGATGCAAGAAGGAGGAGGAGATCGAGAGGGTGAAGGAGAGGTAGAGGGAGGCCGTCGGAGGCTCACGGCGGCAGGGGAGGAGGCCGGTGGTGGCGCGCCAGCGTACCTGCGTGAGTGCATGCATGGCATCGTGGTGGGTTACGTAGTTGCGCGAAGAAACGAAGAGGAAGAACGGGGGGGAAGAAGAGAATGTTGTAAAATTATGGTTAAAAAATTGAGTTTTAAATATTGCAAATTGGTCCTTATGAAGGGAGTCTTGGTCTTAATTGAGATTTGATGGTCTGGTTTATTTTACACACATCGAGTCTATCCGGAGGCAGATTTAGGTGACCCAAGATTCGATCTTGGGGTTCTCGAGTGCATTGGAGACATCCATATAGTCGGATTTGACGGAATCCGCTTTCAATTTTGAGGCGTAGATTGAGAGCACATAGACAATGCCTATTGACCCCATTCTTGTTCAGAGTCGCCCCCCCCCCCCCCCCCCCCCCCCCGCAATGTTAGGTAGAATAATCTCTCTTTTTTAGTGTGGTTTGTCTATATTGTGGCTTTCTTCACGTATTGCACCATTTAGCGTTCGTTCTCGCCTTTTGTTGGGATCAAAACCTATCTTCATGTTTCTTACTGTTTTGGGTACTTGAATGTTAAATGTTAATGTTGTAAATAAAGTTGATGACTTGGAATGTAAATATTTGAATTAATATAATTAATTGTTGGATTAAAAGAGCTTAATTACAATTTATTAGATGTCTTTTCATGAATTTAATTGCTTATGAAGTACTTAAATATATTGGATGTGGCATTATCATCGTATGTGTGAAACGAACATCATTTTTCATAAAACTGGAGTCGCTATATTGTTAAATAATAACTTAATTGGAACCACCTTCAAAATTGGATACTAAGTTATTTAGCAATTAATTTTGGAAGTCATGTGATCTAAGCTCTTTCGTAACCTTAAAATAATGGGTGTAAATGATAAGACTTACTGGTTAATTAATTATGCTATTATTTCAATTACCTAAAAATAATTTATTAACTTAATAACAATGGATTGGTTGAAAAAAAATTGCATAACTAGTTTAGCTCTGCTACTTACCGAGACTTTAGTTGTAGCTTTGGTCTTTTGGATAGATTTTGGGCTATTTTAGAGAGTTGCTGGCTGCCCTATGACTCTTTGGTTAGGCTTAGCGGCCAACTAGGAAAGTGGTTTGTAGGGCTCGAGGGTTAAAGTTGGTTCTTTTCTCGACTAGTGTGTGGGTCATTAGTTGTCTATGATTCTACGTGTATAGTGCTTGCACGTGTTCACATCATACGACGTAGCCACCACTCCTTTCCGCAATGACCCCATTGTGACGGATTGAGGTGACTCAACGGGTGTAGGTCACATTCTCAGCCAAGAAGATGGCTTATAGTAGTCTTGCACCTCAGGAAGTCACACAAAATTGCCTCGTACACTAAGGTGTTAATTAACGAGATTTTTTACTGTAACAACACTACAGAAAAAGGCTCGTCTTGTGACGATTCAAAACCGTCGCCAAATGTCTTAAAATCGTCGCCAATTCCACCATGAAAACGTGCATCGCTGCATCTATTTGGCTACGGTGTAAATGATGTACTGCAACAAATAATCGCAAGCCAAAGCTCACGGGCCTTGAGATTGTGCGACGATTATTGATTGTCGCCAATTATCTTTCTAAATAGTTGTAAAACAAACCATTGCTAAATGTCAGCGTGGGAAGTATTCGCGTGGAGGTGAAAATATTTCCGCGGCAATGAATAACCGTCGCCAAATATTGTGATATCGTTGCTACATAACTAGTTTTGGCGGGAGTGTAATAAGGCGAGAAAATCTATCATTTGGCGGCGGTTACGATCGTCACCCATGTGCATCAGAACGGTCGCCATAGTTGATTAATGGGCAGGTATCCAGGGTGGGTGCCGAAATGGGATATGCGGTGACAGTTTGATAAAAGTCGTGGTATGTTAATGGCAATGGGTTTTCTTAGAACCGTTGCCAAATGTACCATTTTTTTTTTTTGAGAGAAATTTCAGTGAAGGTGTATGTCTATACCTGTCAGCGTACTAATAAAGTAATGCACATCACAGTTGGATATTAACTATTAATAAATGCAATTGAAGAAAAAATCATTTATATATATATATATATGTATACATATATATATATAAAGAGTTTAACTATTACAAAAGGTGAACATAGTAAATATACTACGCTGGGGCCACAGTGGCTGTAAATACATGTCAATTGCATTTTCCAGTTGCTTAAGACTTGAAATGAGAAGTGTCACCATCATAAACGAGGATTGCATACAAAGCTAGGGAGGTAAGTTATAAGTAACCAACACAACTGGTCAAATGGAATACAACGAATACATGTTCTTGAAAGGATTAAATCCGTCTCTTGCAAGTCCCAACCAAACATTACGTGAATCTCTAGTGAAGGAAAAATGTGTGCTGTCAAATTTTTTCCACACTTCAGAATCTCCTGGATGACGAATACGGTCGTCCTGTGACTTGTTGTTTGCATGCCATGTCATCAACGTTGTGGTTTTACTTGACATAAATGGTCACTGCAGCCTTGGAATCAAAGGAAAGTACCGAAGAACCTTTCTTCCTTGTTTCTTATCTCCTCTATATCTTTCCTTGCCACAGTCCAGGTAGGAACTCAGCCCTACGTACTCTTTTCTGTATAAAGCACAATCATTCGGACATGCATGAATCTTCTCACAATTTAAACCTAACCCTCGAATTTGCTTTTTCGCTTCATACTGTGACTCAGGAAAACCACCAGGACTATTCAACAACTCCCGAATGAAATCAAGTACCTTTGACATTAATTTCATTGTTGCTCTATTCATAACTTTAACAGGAACATAACCGAATCATTGAACTAATTCCAGGTGCAATTGGTTATTCTATAGCCTTCTTTGCATCATAAAACTGATTACATTGTTGGTGCTAGAGCACCACGATCATTTATTTTGATGATAACAAAACACGTGTTATTTAACATTTGCAATTTGAGTCCTAGATTTCAGGTCAATTGCAAATGTGGACGTGTTTAGATAGAACTCGAGCTCGCATCTAGGATGGATTGGAGGAGCTTGACGGAAAACAGAGGAGGTTCGCGTGGAGCGACAGATTGAAGATAGAAGACAAGAATAGGATAGATTCTTTTTAATCCTTTCATGTACTTTTATCTTTATTTTTCTTGCACTTTATTTTCCTTAGAAAATTATGTTAAAGAGCCTCAAAGAACCCTAACAGTAGTCCTAGGAACACCGGCACAACCCTAGGATACTTAGGTTTTCTGTAGAATACTTAGAAAACTAATATAGGGTTCAAACAGCACTTTCAGACGTCTAATTCCCAAATCAGACGTCTGATAAAGTATTTTAAGACGTCTAACTGTTGTTTCAGACGTCTGATAACTGTTAGGCTGGACATAGTTAGTTCTGTCTGATGAAATCAGACGTCTAGACCTTATACCAGACGTCTTAGGAGACGTCTGATGGATTTGCCAGACGTCCAATTAGTGGACCGTTGGCTTGCTTAGCGAACACTCAAGATTATGACCGTTAGAGCCTTATCAGACGTCCGTAGGTCTTTCCAGACGTCTGATAAATGACCGTTTTGCCTCGGCTGACCCAAAATCTCTTCTCAGAGATTTTCTAGCCGTTGCAACGTTTGGAAATCAATTCCCACAGTAAAAGTAGGTTTCCAGACGTCCAGACATAGTGCCAGACGTCCTGTATGTCGTCTGATGGACTTGCACAAAAACCCTGTTTAGATCTGATTCAAGTCAGGAGGAAACCTGCATAGAATCAGACGTCTGACCTTTAAATCAGACGTCTTAAAGTGGCCTTCCGGACGTCTGATGAAAGAATTAGACATCTGATCATCCTGTCAAGTGTAATCATTGTCCTGATTTCGGCCTGATTCTCTTGGGCTTTGTTCCCAACGGCTATAGAACCTTTCCTAAGCCTTCCAAAGCCTTCCTAAGGCCTCTATAAATAGAGGGGAGCCTTTACACACTTAGAAACACAAGAGACACACTTGGATACACTTAGCTACACACTTCCACACTCTTTTGTGTCCAGAAAAGATCTTGCTCTCTAAGCTCAAGTTCTACATCTTGAGAGCATCAAGCTTCGCGCACCCGCTCTCCTGCCGTTGTTTACGAGAGCGACATTGCGCCATCGCGTGGCACACGCACCGCGTCATCAACTCGACGCACTCCTTGCAAAGGGGAGTTTCCTATTTCCTATAGAAGCTAGGTTTAAATTACTTTGTTGGCTCTATAGGATTACTTGTTTTATTTTATCTTTGTCTTTTGGTTGGGTATTCGCTTTGCGAATTCCCGTCTCCTTCGTGGGAAAAAATCCTTCTCGTGGAGAGAAGGGGTTGAGGAACGCTACCCTCGTACTTGTAGCATGGTTGTACTGAGGTTGATTCACCCTCGTTTTAAAGTGATTCGGTTAGTGGATTTGATCAACTAGGTTGATCGAAAAATCCTAACTCGAGAGGGTTAGGTGGTGGTTTTCCCCCGGTTTGGGTTTCCACCTAAAAATACTTTGTGTACTTTGTGCAATTGTCTTTCTGTGTGATTGTTTATTGCTTTATATTATTTTCGCATATTATTACGTCACCCCTCCTGGTAGGGCCCGAAAACCTACAATTACAACCTCTCAATGTTTCTTCCTCATTTCCAATCTCAGCATCACCTGCTCTCATTTCATTAAGCATCTCATCAATTTGATTCCCTTCGATATCATCATCAAATCCATCAACTTCCATTGCATTCCCTGTGTCCTCCTCAGTCGATTCCTCTCCATGTGTTGTCCACTTCGTATAATGCTGCCACCAACCATTGCAGATCACATGCTCAAACACAGTGTTTCTATCCTGAATGAATCCATTTAAACACTTCCTATACGGACAAAATTTCTCTAGACGTTCTCGTTGTCTATATTGTTTCCTATCCTCATGGAAGACCCAATTTAAAAATGAAAGGACTCCACTCTTATATTGAGTGTAATTCAGGGTCCCCGAACCAATCCACAACTTCTCCATGGTAACCTACAATTTATAGTAAACCACGACAATTTAGAAATGAATGTAGGGATGATGTGTGTTAATTTTAATGAAGGTTTTCACCGAATAGTCCATCCTTGAAGATTTGATCATAACGTTACTTGTTACATGTAACCAGTATCTAGAGAAATTTGGACAGCATCTCCTTGCACTTCTCCAGTATATCCCCCAAGAGTAACCTTAACTACATTTCTAATAACTCTCATTTAAAGGTGCTTTAGCAATGTGGTTAAGTTCAATTGGTATACTGGAGAAGAGCGAAAAGATATCACCGAAATTCTCCCAGACATCGGTTCCATGTAACAAGTAACCTTAAGTTGTGATTAAATCTTCAAGGAGCCCCCCTTAGTTTAGAACTTCTCTGAACTAAGGACGACGACTCTTATGGCATGCTACAAAAACAAAACGTCGTGCATGTAAGTGACATATGCACACAGTCTGCATTATTCATACAACATGATCATAAGTCTCTATGAGCTAGTATTTTAACATACTTTGACTCCGTAACTTATACCCTAGGGGTCAGAATAACTAGTATTTGACTTAATTTGCATCTAAATCTGTGCAAGTGCGCATATCTAACTATTATAATAAATTCCCAACCAACTATATATTAAACATTAATGAATTTTAAAAAAATTTCAATAGAGTTTCACCTTAAATATTCAATTTTTTCCCATAAACTTGCATTTCAAAATATCATACCACAAAACTTATAAAAGTGCCCACACCTCACAAAATTTGTAACAAACAAAATTACTAAATGTGATAAAAATCCATATATGTGGGCACACCCCACCATTCATTCAATTAAAAATAATATGTGGGCTCACCCTATTACAATCCTAAAATTACATTCATAAGACATAAAAGTGGGCACACCCCACATCAATTCGACAAAATAAAATATGTGAGCATGATGGTGTAAAAAATGGTTGTTGTAAATGTTTGTTGGTAATAATTGTTGATCATGCCGTTGTAGTATAGGGTGTATAATATAACATTAAGGATGTCGTATAGTGGTGAGTATGGGTGAGTTCCAGTCATTACAACCATTATTATCATTTGCTTATTTATCTAATTTTTACCGGTTTTGTTCCAGGTCGTTCTCTGGGAGACAATTTATTGAATTTAATTCGGTCACTCTTTGATTATCTCCAAAATTGTCTTCTTATTCAAAAAGAAACCTTACATTTAAAGAATGAATGAATGTTTTATTTACCTAGTTACTAAGAAGTGCTTGCAAAAATACTAACTATGAACAAGCATCAAACAATCTATTATTATACTCTAAACTATGTATTTACAAGTTATACTATTAACACTAATATGTTAGTTCATACTACATTAGGATACCATAGTGTAAAAACTTAACTTACTAGTCATTTATTTATAGTGACATATATATCAGTTTTAGTGACAGATATAAACGTCGCTAAATCTCAGAAAACACTATATACAACCTAAAGAAGCAAACTGAGGTCTTTAGCGACATTTATAGTGTCGTTTTATTATGTTAGTAATTATGTGGGTTTAATTTTACATATGTACAGAGTCTTTTCTGTTGTTATCTCGTGTTCTCTTTTTTTTTTTTAAGTTGTCTGTCCTTTCATTTTGTTCTGTGTAGTCATTCAGAGGCTGCGGTGGAGAGTCCTTAGTGTAAAATGTGTTTAATTAGCGGGCGCGCTTTTCGAGGGATACACAGCACCCTTCGGGTGGGACCAGACCTCTACTAAGCGCGCCCTAATCTCAGATTAGGTGCTTAATTACGTTCTCGTATCAGCGCAGGACCTCAGCCCAAACGCCAGACATACTCGCACGCTCGGGCTCCCAGCCCCACATAGGAATCACGCATTCAATATTCAGCACATATCAAAATCGGGTTATCGGATCAGACGGAACAGGTGAAGTTTCGGGCGCCCGGCGCCATGACGACTAACTAAGCTATAGCATAAATTCTATTTATATAGCTGCGTTTCGTTTGCAGCCCACGATGTGGCGCTATTCCAGCGCCACATCGTGCGCTGGAAACCAGACGCAGCTACGTCTGTGCGTGTTCTTGGCCCTCGATTTGGGGGCCATAAATTATTAAAAAAAATAAAATAAAATATGGTAAATAAAATATTTACATAATACTACATAATTGATTAATTAATTTTTAATTTTAAATATATTTACTATATAAATAAATTCGCTAAACTAGGCTGATTATACAGGTTGATTTAGGTGATTAAATAGTTAATTACTTATAAAATAATTAGTAAATGGTCTAATTGACCTTAAACAGTTTTAACTTACATACTTAAGTATTTAATACATATTTTTATTGTATTTTTACGAATTTATTTATGTTTTATTTAGGCTAAAATAGCAATTCTGTGTAGTTTATAATTAAAACTAAGTTACAGTAAGTTATACTAGGTATAATTATACTTTGACTAACTTAAATTACTTAATATATACATATATATATATATATTCCCAAGTTTATAGATTTATTTACTTGATTATTGCTCTAACCTATTAACTTAGCTACTAAATCAGTAAATATAAATCTGTACATATATATATACATAGATCAGTAGATACATACATACTAGATTAGTATATATACATATTTTTACATAGATTACATATGTATACGAATTTCTGTACAGGTTTTATACATATTTACAGTATAACTATGTATCTAACTGATATGCTATAGTTATAATACTATGAATGGGTGTATTTATAGTTTTAAAATAAGTCTATGCCATTAGGCTTTTGTATAAAGTTAGGGAATTAGAGTTGATTGATTTTTTTTTTTTATTTGAGTTTAGGCAGCAGCTTCAGCTACTGTCAGAGGAGATGGAGAAGAGAACAATGTGCTGTTTTAGTGTTATTTACAGTGGCAGTGGCTTAAACCACTGTCAAATGGCTAACTGCTGCTGCAGTTAGTCCACTTGAAGAGGGGGGGAAGTATTCTACAGAGAAGAGGGAAACTTAGAGAAGAGGGGAGTTTAGAGAAGAGGGGAATGTAGCTGCTAAATGCAGCATATTGCTGTGTAACTGGGAGTAAGATAGAATTCAAAACAAACTACAATTTACAGAGTTGAAATCCAAATCTGAAAGGGGTTTAAATCTCACGAAAATCTCATGTAAATTTAGCTCAAATACTCATTAGGAAAAAAACCTTATCAGAAGCATCCTTTCATATCAAAACAGCAAATGGCATTGAGTTAGTCTTCCTAATGCCATAGACAGCATGAAGGAAGACTTAGCTCAATCAATTAAAACCAAAGAAACACAATCCCAGTTTCTTGCAACCTTAAGGAGTATGGAAAACTCCTTAGGTTAGAGAATCACCATTCAGAAATGATCATCAACACAAATAGTGCATGGCAGTTCTGAAATAGCAAAAAGAGACTAAGAATGCATTAAGGAAATTTAATGGAAGCTGGCGAATGCATTCAAAACAAAGTATAAACAGAATCATGAAGGGCTCTTCTGATTGGTTCTCTGTCACCAGAGAACTTCTCAGAATCCTTGCCTACAATGAAAACCAAAAATCCTTTCAATTTGTCAGATCTGTCAAAACATTTCAGAGAGTAAAAATCCTTTAAAATCCAGATCAAAAGTGCTCTGACAAACTGAGGCAATCCATTTAAAACAGAGGGGCTTTTGTGAAACAAATGGAGTGAGTGAGAAGCCCCAAATGGTGCTTGTGACGCCACTTTCAGATCTGAGGCAGTGCGCCATCAGATCTGAAATTGGGTCAGGATGTGTGGGTGATTGGTGAAAAATTCGTCGTTAAAAGGAAAAAACAAGAATCAGAATCTGGATGATGGGAAAAACAAAACATGAAGAGGGAGATAAATTGAACAGTGAACAGATGATTCTTCCCCTCTGATCTGGACTGATCAGAGGAGGTGAGGGAGGGGATCTAATACTAATTCTACTCCTAAGACTAATCTAACTACAGCTAACATTAAACACTAACAATTAAAACTAAATCTATTCTAAACTACTGCAAACTAAATCTACAACTACTTGTGCAGAATTAAAAACTAAACTAAAAGGAAGAATGGGACCTATGGGTCCTTAGCCGGCGGCTAAGGAGGAAGAAAGGAGGAGGGTGACTCCAGCGGAGGGAAGAGTCTGCTAGTGAGACTCCAGGGTCGTCCTCAGGTGCTACGAGGTCCTTAGCGACGAGGAGGGTCGAGAGCAGGCGATGATTCCACAGCCGGTGGCTGTGAAATCAGGGTCTAGATGAGGAGGAGAGACTGGAGTGGAAGAATTGATCGCTGAGAGATGTAGGAGGGAGCGATCCCTTGCGCGCGACACCACTGAGGTGCTTAAATAGCAGCTCAGTGACTGAGATCACCGCAAGGGTGAGGTTAATCAGAATCAGGCCGGCGGTGAGGATGAGATGGGTAGAGCGCGCGGCGAGTCAAGAGAGAGATCTGACCGTCAGATGAGATCTGGGAAGAGAGGTGAACGCACGCACCGAATCGCGCGAAGGTTCCATTTGATTCCAGCCGCAGATCGAGATCAAAAGTGCGATGGACGGTCGAGAATGGCTGTGTTCTTCGCGCGCTACAGTGCGCGTGAAGAACACAGGCTTCTCTCTGAAATGAGGGAAAACTTGCAGGAAGACCCTTAAACGAAGGGGTAGAAGAATAGCGTGCAGGTCCAAAAGTGAGAAGAACTATAATCGGAAGGGCCCTGCAGTCATACAGAAGGGTCCCTGCGGCTTGCAAAAAGGTCCAAGAAGGAGTTTTGAAGGGTAGAAATGTAATGCATGAAGGACCTAATTGTAATCTATTTATTTCTAAGCCTAAATGATGTCCAATTGCTTTCAAATTTTTACATGTGCTTAATTGAACATTTAAGACATTGATTTTACTTCTGATTTGTCTTTTCAAACTTGTTTATGTGTTCAATTGATGCATGGATCATCATTTGTTCTTTAGTTTTCAGAATATCTCATTTTTGTGACCTAATTAGGAGATTTTAACACACATTAAAAGTTTTAGGTCTTTTCTTTAATTCCCACACTTAACCCTTTTTATGTGTTAATTTGATATTGTTTTGCTTAGTATCTAGCTTAATTTCGGCCTTTTAGCTATGATGAGTAGCCACTCATCAGAGCACACCCCACATCTAACATTGTCCTAAATCTTCAGTTATACCTTGAAAGGCTCCGAGAGTTAAAATTGCAAACACGTTGCAATTTCAAAAACACAAAATACATTAAATAACTAATTAAGCCCTAACTCTTAAAGAATTAATTTAATAAAAAAAGAAGGAAATGAGTTAAGTTTTTTACATGTTTCTTTGGGTTTGTTAGTAACTCGACTAAACCCTAACTCTTAAACCCTAATTAGATCATAAATGTTAAACCTAACACTAACCATGTAAATATTGTAATTAAATTGTGGATGAAGAACTCCTTTCTTTCGAAGTTTCATTGTGATAGTGTAATTACATTCATAATTGCTTTAGAATCCTAGTATTTTGTACAAGTGTGATGATCAAATTAATGATTGTTTGATATAACTTCCTGCAATCAAATTACATTCATAATGTTATTATAGGGTCAAAAAATAATGAAGGTGCCATCACCTAAGGATCAAACTTGCAATTTGTAAAAAGAAGTCCTAATTGATGCCATGTTTACGAGTTTAAGCATCATCATAGAAAACTTTGTTGCATTTTATTGTAATCACTAAAGATGTATATAAACATTACTTAGTAGTAATTGTAGCATAAATAAAGCTTGTATTCTATTCTATTATAATGTAAAAGATGCTATCAGCTCTCCCAAGGACACAGCACTTTTTAATAGCATGAACTTGATGAAATTCTTTTGTGTGATTTTCTTCTTTCTTATAATTTAATTTCACTAGAAATCAACTCTACATCGTAGGAGCTGGTGCGTGATCTTTTTAGGATCGTCACCGAGTTTGATTTATTTTATTACTCGAATATTTCAAAAATTCTCCGAGGTCGAACTCAGGGAGCAAGCTTGATCTTAAAAGCATAAAAATTCATAATTTACAATAATGTACTGTTTAAAAAAAATAAGAGAGAAAGGAAATAAAATGTTTCTTCTCTTTTCTTTTCTTCTCTATTTCTTCTTTGTCCTTCTTTCCCTTCTTCTTTCAGTCTTCAGACGTCTGATTCCATGAATCAGACACCTTAAATGGCATTGCTACAGTGCGCTTCTTCTTCCTTCCTTTGTCTACTGCTGCTCTTCTTCTCCTTCGCTTTTTCTTCTTCTCTTCTCTTCGGCTGCGGCTCCTGCTCTTTTCTTCTTTTTCTTCCTTTCTTTTAAGCTGCGTCTCCTTCTTCTTCAGTTTGCTTCTCCTCTTCCTCTTCTTCTACTTCAGCTCCTTGGTGTAGCTAAGTCCTCGGCCACTTCTTCCTCTTCTCTTCTTCTGCTGCTCTTCTTTTCTTCCGCGTCCTCTTCTTTCTTCTTCTTCCTCTTCCTTTCACAGGTACCCGGTTAAGCAAAACCTACCCCTACCCTCTCCGTGTCTCTCTCTCTCTCTATTTCCCTCTCGGGTTCGCTCTCCCAGAGCCTTCTCGGGTATATGGGTCGGGTATACGTACCCGGGACCAAGCCCACCGGCGTGCGGTGGTGGGCGAGGTGTGCTAGGCCTAGGTAAACGAGTCGAGCCAGGTCCGCTAGGGATGGCTGCGGACAAGGTTGGGTGTGCGGGTGAGAGGGACCTCACCCCGTGTGACTAAGGCAATAAGCCTTAGTCACTTTTTCAATTTATGCACTGCGGGGCGCTTGAAAACCACGAGATGGGACTAAACGTCCCACCCTTTTGCCTGTGCACCCACAGCTGAAGGCACGAGCAATTTCAGTGCCAGCTGAGGTCTTCAATGCCAATTGAAGACCTGGAGTTGTGCACAGAGGTAATCCGCGCAACCTGGGCCTGTGTCCTAGGGCTTCGGAAGCCTGGAGCTGCTTGCAGCCTACTCCAAGCTTGGTGTCAATGGCGGCGAGCCTTCAGACCTGAAATCATGCAAACGGCCTCGTGGCCACGTCAGAATGCTCAGGAGGCTCCGCCAAAGCACGACGAGTGTACTGCAGGGGTTGGCGTGGCTCAGAATAGCCTAGGCGTACATTCCTAGGTCGGTTTGAGTCTGTGTGAGTGGGTTTGTTCGGGAGGAGGAGATAGCGGGTGGCACGATCAGTGGAGGGTTGCAAGATGATCAGTGGGTGGAGGTGATGCTTCTGAGGGGTTTGGCGAGGTGGATGGGTGTAGGGAGGTGACGGAGACACCTCGTCGGTGGTCTACCGAAGGTGGAGAAGATGGTGGTGGTCTGCGGTTGTCGAGGGGTCGAAATAACAAATTGGCAAAGGGGAAATAAAGAGGAGGATGAGAGGAACTTAGCTGGCGGGCCAGGGGTGAACGGAGGAGGTGGAGGTGGCGAGCGATCGGTGCTGCCTTCGTCGAAGACGAAGGTGCCAGGGGGAGAGAACGACAACGAGGAAGAGGGGCTGGAGGGCTCCCGCTGGTATGGCGCGGCGCGGCAGAGGATGGAGGAGTTAACCCTGCCACTGGTACGGTGGCAGGGTGACGAGAGAGGAGAGAGAGAGTCACCAGAAGCTCTGACAGTTGGCCGGAGTTGGTGGGAGACGAATAGGAGGGGGGGATCTCAGGCCAAACGAAGCTTGAAGGATGCGGCAAGGTGTGCTGCTCCTTAAATAGGTAAGGGTTGGCTGGGAGGTGGGCCAAAACGACGGGAAAAACCGCTGGAGTTGTGGCAGACGAAGACCCATACCTCTCGCATGTTCGCACGAGAGGTATGGCAGTCGACAGGGCATGGGAGCCGGCCCATGAGGTAGGGGGCTCCTCAGGGATCTCCCCTTTCAAATCTCGGGCCGGCTCCCCACCCATGCGTGGCGCCATCCTCCGCGCAAAGTCTCCAGAGGTATGGCCTACGCAGCTAGTGGCAGAAGGACCGATTTGAAGAAAATGACGAGAAAGCTAGGGTTGCATTTGTAAGAGTTTGAAAAAGTTGAGGGTCTAAAAGTAATTTTGAAGACTCAATTGCAAAGTAGGTCAAGATGACCTTTCCTTAGGTCCAAATTTTGGTATCAACCTAATTTAGACCTAAGGAATCCAATGGTGAAGTTGGATTTTATGTTTGACCACGTTCGACTGGACATTTTGCATAAAAACCTAAATTAGGTCAAAAATTGGGTATTGTCCTCAATCTAGGTCAAAACAAGTTCCAACAGCCAAATTGAAGGTTCTAAACCCTAAAGGAAATTTTTCCATAAATTTTAGATAGTTTATTTGATTTTTATCTTGCCTGAAACCGTAGGAATTAAAGTGAGTTTGTTTTCGGGTTATAGAATATCATTTAATTCTCAGATTTTGTCATAACCCTTTTCTTACCAAACCATCTCACTTTTTCCTTTATTATGTTCACTTGACCTATGTCTAGACCCTTAGAAATCCTGTTCATGCACTGCAATGGTAAAATTACATTTTTACCCCTTGTATAAAGTTTTCTTCTCTGATTAACAACTCCCTGATTTAAGCCTTCCCTTAGGTTATGTAGGAGCTTTTGTTTAATTTATTAGGTCAAAATGTGCTAGTTAGGGTTCATGATGAGGTTCTCATCAGGAGCGTATGTGTTCCCTTTATTGTATGAGGGATCAAATGCAACACAATCTAGTTTCCTGTCTCTCTATCTCATTCAATGCCCAAACATAAGGACTCTGGTCACTCAATTCACTTGCATGCAACTAGAGCTTACTTAGGACCTTTAGGTTATTAAAAAAAAAAACCTTCAACATTAAAAAATTATTAACAAGTATAACTAACATAATTTAACCAAAAAATATTTAACAAAAAATGACAGGTGGGGAGGGGGTTGTGGGCAACTGTAGGAGGAAGGGGCAAGGGGGAGGGGTGGCTATAGGAGGAGGGGGCAAGTGGCCAATTGAGAGGGAGGTGGAGGTGGAGAGGCCCGGTTGAGGGGGGTAGGGGGGTGTTGGGACTCAAACAGGTTGTGTTAATATGGTGAAATTATCGTTGAAGTGAGTATAGTGGTTAACCTAAATCGAGCCTAACCATCTTTTTACAAAATTTTTAACTTGGCCTACTTAATTTTATCTTGGTCACTTTTAGGCCCAAAGTCGAACTCAGGGAGGCGGGAATTAGAGGTGAATAAGTTTCTACGTCTTTCCTACAACGAATCTCTTCCGTGCATTTATTATATTTTTGGTTCTTTTCTATTTAAGATTTTTTTGTTGATAATATTGTCCTTAAGGCACACCCTCAAAATCAGGTCCTTGGCTTTGAGCCAAATTGATCTTGGCTTTGAGCCAAACTAGGATTCCAAAAACTGGTCTTGCTGATCACAAGACCAAGTACTTGCAAGACAAGGATTATCTTTTCTCTTTTACTCTTTTTTTATCTTTTTAATAGCAGGAAATACAAGAGAAATAGAAACAGGATAGGTTACTGGTAAGGAAATAAATATAGTCTATATGTATATAGATATATATATTATATATATAGGGATGGGGGTGGAGGTGGAAATGGCATGTAGCACAGTGTTAAGTTGGCCCACGTCTAGGAAGACGCAACCAACAAAATGAAGTGCCACGTAGAGTATAGGATGGATGTGTGGGAGTGTGTGCAGAGGCGCTTTCTTTACACGGGTATCGGGGAATATCAACAACTGGTGCAGATATTCCCACGATATAACACGTGGTGGAGTGACTAGTGCATATGGATATAGGTAGGTGATGTGTATGTAAATATATATATATGTATATGTGTAAATATATATTTATATCTATATATATAGATAGGGTTGTAACTATATATATATATGTAACTATATATATAAGTATATATATATATATCTATATTTATAACTAGATATATATGTATATATATTTAACTATATAGATATAGATATATAAATATATAGTAATATATGTATATAGATATATGTATGTATATATGTATATAGATAGATTAGTATAGGTATCTATGTATATAGATATACATATATATGTATTTATATCTATAGATATATATGTATATATGTATGTATGTATATATATATGTATATATACTTATATTTAGTTGTATAGGTATTAATATGTATATATATAAATAGATATGTATAAGTATGTACAAGGGTGTACAAGTGAGTGTGAGTGTACAAGTGTGTGTGTGTGTAAGTGTGAGTGAGCGTCTGCTGGAGAGGAGTGTGAGAGAGAGTGGTGAGTTAAGACGTCTGGCAGCCACAGGCGTCATCTGGTGGCTGTGTGCACAAGCGCAGGCGCGCAAGACAGCACGCGAGTGCTGGAGCGAGCGCATGTGAGAGAGAACGCACAACGCAGCGCACTGCGCTGCAAGCTAGAGCAGGAGTGGGCGCTGACGGGTGCGAGCGCGGCCGGACGCGGGCGTAGGCACGCGCTGGCGCTGGAGCAGGCGATTGGCTGGAGGCGGTAGCGGCGAGGAGAGAGAGCGCGCGGTGACCGGATAAGTGAGAAACTCTCCGGTCACCACACTGTAGCTACAGTGTCGCACTGAGATGCGTGAACAGTAGCTACAGTACCGCACACGGAGGACAATCGGTTGCGGCCGGTTCTGCGTGCGCGGGCATGCTGGAAGGGGCCTGCGCACGCGGAAGGAGCCTGCGGAGATCGCTGGCGTGTGCGCGGGCGCATGCGCGGCTGCTGGCTGCCGTGCTGCTGCTGCTGGAGCTCTAGAGCTTGGAGCTTCGGCAATGGCGGGAAGGGCTTCATGGATGGAAACAGAGAAGGAAACCACCACGCCCACCTGCTCTCGGAGGAGCTGGGCGGTGGTGGAACTCACAATGGTGGTCGTGGGACCACTGTGAGGCTGCTCCTGCCCACAGTGTGTCTCTTCAGTGGAAGAGCTACTACATATGGAGGGGAGAGGGGAAGAAGATGGCTTGAACGAAGGTGGCTACTGGTGTCTATGTTTCCAGGCCCCCTCGCAAGGAAGATGGCTAGGGCATTTTAAAGAATGAGAAGCCTGCTGCAGCCATGCTCTGGCAGAACAAGTTCCGCCATGCTGCAGGCAGAGGAATGGTGCGAAGAGAAGCCAGCCCCATGCCCTGAGCCACGCAAGGGAGACGAAATTCAAAGTCAAAATAAAAAATGAAGAATGTGAAATTGCGAGGCAGCACTTGGAGAAGTTGTTATTTGCATGGCCAATTATTCACTCTCCTCCCCTCTTAAATAAATGCATGCATGTGTCAATTTTACAAATGCAACTATGGCTACCTAATATGCAATGGCAATGCTAGGAAATAACACAAGATAGCATCTTTATTGGAAATAACACAAGATTATAAACTGGCATTTATTAGAGGTAATAAGAGACATATGATCTCTCGAAGGGATCACACAAATTCGCTCGATGGATGTATGTGGTAGATTGGAGGTGAGAGGTCGCTCTGAGTAGTCAAAGTCAAGCATGAAAGAGAAGATAATGTAGGTAGACTAGAGGGGGGTGAATAGTATGGTAGATAAAAGTGATACAAATAAAATAAATCACACAACCACAATACACAAGGATTTTTAACTGCAAACCCCAAGGGTAAAAATCACCACCTAAGTCTTCCCGACTGTTGAACGTATACGAACGCTACGCTAATGTGTTCAATTTTGGAAAACCTGTCGTTGTAGTTCGAAAGCGAAGAATTCGTGTTCAACAAATAAAATTTATACCGAAATTAAAATTCCGGGTCGAACACAGGGAGGCAGACGTTTGATTTAAAAACTACGCGTTTCTTTTTATTTGTCACAGAATAATTCAATTTAAAACTATCTAATTATTTACAATAAATAGAAGAGAGAGAGTAAGAGAGAAAGAGAATATTACACAGAGAAATCAAAATGAGATGTAGAATAAACAAGGAATTTTTCATTGAGGATATTGTTCATTACAACTAGAAAGCATAAAACAATTACTCTAGAAAGCGATAAATTTATTCTAGAAAGAATTAAAAGAATGGAGGGAGAAATGTCCTCCTCGATGATTGCTTGGAGGATGAACAAAACTACACTAGAAAGCAGTAAATCTATAATAGAAAGCAGTAAAAAGAATAGGGAGAGAGAAATCCTCCTCGACGGTTGCTTGGAGGACGAGCCGGACGGGACGACGCCTGGACGAAGGAGAACGAAGCAGGACGAAGGAGGATGAAGCAGAAGAACAGGAACGAAGCAGCACACCATCGTCATCGCGGGATCCACTTCCGAAGGGGAACGAAAATTGGACTTTATCTCACGAGAAGCATCCCAGGTGTGGGACAAGCTTCTCTTGAGCTTTGGAGGGGTAGAGAGGAGAAGGAAAGGAAGAAAATTTCGTATGGAGGGGGTCTCCTTTTATAGTTGCAAGGAGTGGGGGCAAAATGGACATTACAACTTCAAAACAATAAACGAGGGGTCTTTAGTGACGGATAAATCCGCCACTAAAGCCCCAACGTGGGCGTAGCTTCCGCACCCACGCACACCGCTTTAGCTACCTGCACGCCCAACGCCATCGCACGCACGCTGAGTCTCAGCCGTCCGATTGCGAGATCGGACGGCTTAAAACGCATCTTCGCTCGCTACGCTGCGTGCCCGCCCGCGTGTGATCGCGCTTCCACACTGCGCGTCCAATCGCGCGTTGGCGCTATTGGGCGCGCGCAGCCGTTGGATTGCAATCTGACACTCCACGCGCCGCTCGCTTGCACCTGATTTGAGGCTCGCTGGACTCGATCCCGCGACCTCTGCTTCGCCCACCGCTTCATCTCCGCTGTGCTACGCCGTCGAGAAGGTCGCGAGGATGATTTTAAAGTGCCGCGTCCACAGCCGTTGGATCGAGTTCCAACGGCGGAGAGGGGGCGGGTGCACGGTCTTCATGGAATGTAAGCGGCCGTTTGGGCAGCCGAGATGGCGCCACGTGGCTCCATCTTGGCCGTCCATCTTCTGGAAGTTGTAGATGGTGCCACGGATGTCGGATTGACTCGATTTTTGTGTCGTTGAGCTGCGATCATCGATCCGAATTCATCCGTGCGGTCAGATTTGTCATCTGAAGTGCGGATTTTCACCATCCTGGCCCTTGATCTTCTAGGGTTCCCCAGTCACTATTTGATGCTACTGATGCCTGATTAGGGCGATCTTGGAGTTGTTGAACTCCAATCGCCGCCCTGATCACATCCATACGGTTGGATCTTTGATCCGAGGCCCCGATAAAATGTTTGCCCTGTCCAAGCACATAAAAGGAGACAATTAACCTCCATTTTATTCAAACTACTCTAAATGCAAGATGATGCATGTTATGCAATATTTATATCATGAAATGCAATCCTATGCTTAAGAACATGCATAAATAGACATTTTAAGTAGTGTAAATGTATTTACATCACCGACTTAGGATTTCCCGATCTACCAAGTAGATCAAAATCCACTAAACGTATCACTTTAAACTGAGGGTGAAACAATCCTTAATTACAACCACACTACTTTACAACGAGGGTAGTGTACCTTAAAGTCCTCTTCTTCACGAAGAGAATTTTGTCTCATGAAGAAGATAGGAATTCGCCACATGAATACCCAACCAAAATTACAACAGAAACGACTTCTAGATTCCAAATGTAAGATTTAACCTAAGCTTCTATAGGCAAGAATTACTTCCCTCATGATGGAAGTGGTTAAGCTTGATGCAGCAAAGGTTAGGTGCTCTCTAATGTACGATAGGTAGCTTGGAGAGTAGAATCATAATATTTTTCTAGTTGATTTCTCTTTCTAATCACAAGAAATGGTGGAAAGTATTATCTCTAGATTGTGTGTGACAAAGGAGAGGCTCCAATCTATTTATAGATGTGTTAGGAACCTTTAAGAAGGCTTGGGAGGCTCCTTGTAGCCGTTGGGAATAAGTCCAAAAATCAAGCCAAAATCCCATTGAGATTAGGGTTATGATTAGGTCTGACAACAGAATCAGACGACTAGTTTTGCGTCAGACATCTTATCAGACAACTAATAAAAGTTTTAAGCTTTTGATCCTGAAGGGTGGTTCTCCTGAGCTTGTTTGGATCTAAACAGGGATCTTGTCAAACATCTAAATGTGAATTTTAAGACATCTGGATATAATATTGGACATCTAATTCTGAAGGGGTTCTTCCTGGAATGGATCAAATCCAAAGAGAGTTCTAGTATAACAAGGTCAGACATCTGAGACTAAAAGTGCTCCACGGGAATTGATTCCCTAGGATCTAACGGTTGGATTTGGTTTGACAAATCATGACTTGTGTCTAACATCACTTTATTAGATGTCTATGGGTCAATCTGGACATTTAGGAACAGTAATAAAATATATTTACGTGGGTTCGGGAAGATATTTCTCGGATAGGCTAACGGTCCTATTATTGGACATCTGTTAAGGTCGTCAGACATCTTAAAAGACGCCTGGAATTAGGTCAGGATGTTTGTATAGAAAGGTCATAGACTATGAATTTCCAACGTAGGTTATTGGACATTTGGTCAAAGTATCAAACGGCTTAAAAGATAATATCAGACGTTTGGGAATTATCTTGGACGTCTAATCAGGTAGTCTGATTCCTATTTTGACTTTCTGATAAATGCCAGTTTATCATCATTCTTATGCCCTAAAACAGATCTAGCTCTTAGGGTTTTAACTCTGCAAATAGGTTTTCAGGTTGCATTTAGGCATTACCTAGGTTAAGCATGCATTGCATACTTTTTGTGTTTTTAACATGTTTACTTTAGTGTTAAGGATAAGCAGATGATCATACCTCTAAAACTCTAACAATCAAGAAGCCAGAAAGTGAAGAAGAAGATCAAATCAGCTGAACCCTAGTTGAATCCAACTCATCTCAGTTGGATATCAGCTCACCTGGGTTAGGTTTGGCTCTCTCCAACTCCATTCAACTCATCTTAGCTGGATGGTAGCTTAAGGTAGCTCAACTTAGCTCAACTCACCTCAACTCAACTCAGATCCAACTCAATTGAGTTGAGTCTGGCTCATCCTAGCTCCAATTAGTTCACTGGGAGCTCTAACTAGCTCAGCTTAGTTGATGGGAGTTCATCACAGCTCAAGTCCAGCTTTCCCCAGCTCTACTCAGCTCATGGTAGCTGAACTCCTAGTTTAGCTACTACTTGTAAACTTAGTAAGTAAACTACCCCAGGAGTTCTCAAGAGAAGCAGGTCAAACTCAACCCAGCTCCTGATAAGTTAAGACCAGCTCAGTTTAGCTCCACTACCCAAAGCTTAGCTACTAGCAGAAGAACTAGCTAGTTAAGCAGAGTAGTTGAGCTCCTAAGAAGAACTCTTCAACTATCATCAGCTCCAGGAAATTTGCCTCAGCTCTAGATCTACTTCAGGTAGCTCCTAGCCACCTCCTTTCAACTAAACCCAAGCTCCTTCTCCATCCCTCTACTAGTCAAGCTAGCTTAGCTAAGATCTCTCCACTCCAAGGCCCTAACCCTAACCCTAAAACTCCACCAAATAAGCCTACCTAAGCTACTACCTAAGGCACTACCTAAGCTACCACCTAGCTCCTTCCTATTGGCACCAACCCTAACACATCCTTTCTCCCCACTAACCACCAAAGGACACCACCTAAAGTGGTGCCAACCACCCTATAACTACCCATAGCTGGCACCACATTTTTCCCTCCAAAAACCCCCCTCATCACCACCATACACCTAAGTCCACAAGCCATCCTAACCCTACACCTAACCCCCCCTCTAGAAACCCTTAGTTGGCGCCAAAATAACCTATTGTTGATGTGCTAAATCGAGGTTTTAAAATCACTTAGTTGCAATATAGCCGAAACAACCCATGAACAAATAAAATTTATAACTCGAAGGATCGTCAAGAAAATCCGAGGTCGAACATAGGGAGCAAGTGTTGCAATTAATCTCAAGATCATAATTTAATAATAATATTTAATGAGGAATTCAAGTAATAATAATGTATATGTAATAGCAAATGTCAATAGTCAAAAAGATTAGGGTAAAATGGTGATTTGAGTCACGAATTACCCTAATTACAATAATAGCAAATATCTCAACAGTAACAACTAAATTTAATCCATGCAAGCCAAGTGCACAGTCCATTGTGTCAGACAAATCAGACGATGGAGCTTTCCATCAGACGTCTTAAATTCTCCTTTGCTACAGTGCACAGGTACCGTTCTCTTCTTCTCCTTTGGATTCTTCTTCTCTTTTCTTTCCTTCCTTCTCAGCTCCTCACACACAAGGGGGCTTCTTACAATGGCCAAGTGTAGAACTTTTTCTCTGTAAAGCAAAACCCCCCTCCCCCACTCACAATTTCCTCCTCCTCTCTCTCAGATAACTAGGTAGGTAGTCGAGTAATCGGGTATGAGCATTATCGGGTCCAAGGCTACCGGTAGTGGGTAGTAGCATAGGAGTAAGCTGGGTCAGGTCACTTGTGTTCAGGGACCTCACACCCAGTGTGCTTGAGGTGATAAGCCCTCAGCACAAAATCAATAAATGCGCCTGCTGCTGCTTTGTCCCACACGATGTGGGACTATCTTAAGACTTTTCTTCGCATGCGCCTGTAGGTGAAGCCTCGTCAAATTGGAGTAGTGTCTGAGGTCGACATCCCCAATTGAAGACTTGGTGGCCTTCCTAGATCTATTCTACATGACTGGATGTAGCACCTGGAGCTGCTCGATGTAAGAACATGACGTCGAGCTCTCTTGGAGGAGCTCATTAATGGTGGCAACCTATGGTGTACCTGAAACTAAGAATACGGCCAAAGGGCCACGTCAGAAATGCTCAGGAGAAGCGTGCGAGTGCGGCGAAGGTGGTGGTGGTGGTGGCATGGCGTGAACGTGGCCGGAAGTGGCTGGCGAAGGAGAAATATGAGTGCGAAGGCGGTTGTGTTCAGGGAGGTGTTGTGCGCAGCAATCCCCTCAATTTCTTGAGGGCTTTTGCTCGCGTGGATACGAAGATGCTTTTGGAAGCGGCGACGGTCGATTTGGTGAAGTGTATCGGCCATGTGAGCTCTCCAGAGGTGCACCGGCGAGGTGGAAGACAGAGGACATGCGGGCGAGTCTGTGGTTGAAGCGGAGTGTTGAAGTTATTGAGATGATCAGTAGAGGTCGAGGGATCAAGAAGAGTGGCTATTGGACGAAGGGAGACATAGGAGGCGTCGGTTGCGATATGGCTGACGCCAAAGACGAAGGGTGCTCCGGTGCGAGATATTGGCAACGACGAAGGGTTAGAGGACACCTCTCCGGTATTGCGAGGTGCGGAAAGACGTAGGGAAGGAGAACCGACCCCCTATGGTATGCGACGGCCGGCGAAGAGGACGAAGGTAGGGGGTCGTCGGAGCAAGGTGGAGTTAGCCGGAGGTTGAGGGAAAAAGAAGGGTTTTTGGCTCTATTTCTTGCTAAAAAGGTGAGGAGTGCCATGAGGGGTCTTTTATAGGGCTTAGGGGAGCTTGGAGATCAGGAAACAGGCTTCATAGCTTGCTTGGGATTCAAGAAGAATCTCACTCATTTTGTGGGTTCGCATGCACGAATCAGTGAGAGAGACTGATCCCAATAGGTTTCCCTAGGTGTGAACATCAATCCCACCAAACTTCAATCAAATCCCACCAAATTTGGTGGGATTTGATTGAAGTTTGAGTAGGATTCTGCTAGGTCAAAGCTCGCCTGGAGGTCGGTTGACCTCCAATGGTGGAAAGGACTAATCTGCAAAGAAGATGAAGAAGTTAGGGGGTATTTTATAAATATTTCAAAAGCTAAGGGTCTATTTGAGATAATAAGAGTCAGACTTGGACCAAAATGCAAACTAGGTCAAGATGATCTCTGATTGGGTCCAAATTTTGGTACAAACCTAATTTTGACCTAAGGAATCTGATGGTGAAGTCAGATTTAGGTTTTGACCAAGTTTGACTGTGTAAATTACATAGAAGTCCAAATTATGGCAACTTTCTATCTGTAACTTTATTTTAGGTCAAATTGGATTAAGATGGTTAAATCAAGGGTGCCAAACCTTAGATAATATTTTTATTTGATTTTTAGAAGGTTTAGATAAATTTTATCCTGACCAGAACCCCAATTAATTAAGCGGGTCTGTTTTTCTTGTTTCAAATATCAATTAATTCTTGAAATGCATGAAATCTCATTTCATTCTGCATGGACCCACTTATTAGACATTAATAACCATATGACCTTTAATAAACCCTTGAAATACCCCATGGTTATTCTGTAATTGTGGAATGTTGTTAACATTGCAGAAATAACCTTAGTTTCTTATCTTCTTCTCAACATAGAACAACATGCTTATATGACCCTCTGATGGTTATGTAGGAGCTTTTATCAACTTTATCAGACCAAATTAAGCTAGTTATGGATCATGATGGTGTTCCCATCACCTACCCACAAAAATGGCGCCAACCCTACCTTATATCTCTACCTGACACACCACGAAATACTCCCTATCCAAATCATCTCCACCTTCCATCAACCCCATGCCAACACTAACCCTTAACCACACCAAAATTGGCGCCAACCCTTCATTAACTCCATCTCCACACACCTCTCCCTTTGGCGTCATTCAACATCCACCTTCCATCCTATAACCACCACCTCATAAGCCTATCCTAGCCCTCCATGCTCCACGCCAACCACCAATCCTACTAGTCCTCCATAGTTGGCGCCATTCTTTGGTGACTCTCCACCACCACAACCACCATCCATATGCCTTTTCCCTTGGAGCCAAAGAACCCTAGCCTTAGGATCAATAACCACCCCCCAAGATCCCATCATAGCCATCCACCTAATTCCATCCTAACCCCTTCCGATCCACACTTATATTAAAACTTACCCTACCACAAAAAAAGTACATCCTTGATTACACATATTTAAAGCATTTTTTTCACTTTCATTCCACCATCCCAATGACCAAGGAGAAAAGGAGAAGAAGAAGAAGATTAAGGAGACAAGTTGTCCCCTTGGTGCCTTCAACTTCTTTCCTTCTTCTACCTTGTGCCCTTGCTAAACCAAGGAGTCAAGCTAGGAAAGGAGGACGTCCAAAGGAGGAGCAAATAGGGTGGTAGACATCCACCTTAAGGAGGAGTTCAAGAGTGGAAACCCTCCACTCTTGGAGGAGCCAGGCACACCCCACCTAGGGCTTGCCAAAAGAAGGAGAGCCAGAATCAAGTTTCCTTTGATTCAGGGGCAACCTTCTTCATAAGCTTTCTTTTACATTTTTCTTTTGTATTTTTGCATGGTAGTGTACTGTTCGAATTTTGTTGGAGATTACAAGTGGGAATCCCTCTTACTTGTGAGTCCTCTAACTCCGCTATAAAACTATTTTTATTTATAGAAGCATTCCTCTACCTTTGTTTAGATAGATTGTGTTGTTTCTTGTTGTGTGTTGTTCCTCCATTACTCCAATCCTCTCATGGTTGGAGTGAGTTGGAGAAACAAGGCACTTGTTGCTTCATTTCTAGTAGTTTTAAATCTCGTTCTCTTCGCATTTGCTTTTGCCCTTATACAAAAATCCTAAAAAATATATATATTTCAAAACACAAAAGGAAAGTTGATTTCCAGATTTCAAGCGAGAGATTTCAAATTGCATTCCTACCTCTCTTAAGATGACTCGAATACTTTCCAAGTACCCCATCTATACAAATATCAAAAGTGATCATAATTGTGTGTTATAACGATAAAAACCCTAATTTACAAATCACGCTTTTTCTCAATCAATTTCTAATTCAAGTCTAGATTTTGCTTAAGTGTTTCAAGTTGGAGTAAGTGTCCCTAGGACTTAGGGTGATATACTTTGGGCTCTTTAACATGTATCTAAAAAAATAAAAGAACAAAGATAACAAATACATGAAAAGAAATTCTATCATATTCTTCTTTTCTAGATCTTCAAGTTCCTTGATGCATTTGTTCCTCCATCAAGCTCCTCCATTCTGCCATGGACTTGAGCTTGATCTCCTTCACACTTATTTCTAGTTGCAATAAATCTGAAACTTTAAACTCAAATACAAATGTTAAATTACAAGTATTTTGTTATAATCAAAATCAATGATCGTGGTGCTTTTGCATCAACAATCTCCCATTTTTGGTGATGACAAAATCATAAATAATACTTAAAAATTCTCCCCCTTTTTGACATTATCAAAAAATTTTAATCAATTTTAATCAACTTATCTTATGACTCCCCCTTAAAACATGCTCTTCTAACAATATGGTAACCCCCTCTTTTTGGCATAATAATACAAGAGATATGCCTTTCAAAAATCTCTTTTCTCCCCCTATTTTCCATAATAAGCTCATTTTCCTAATGACATGCACTTTTATTGTCAAATTCAACAATTGTAAGGGTTACAAGTGTTCTCCCCCTTAAATATATGCATTTGTATATTAATTTGAAATAGCTAAGGCAATCCCTCCCCCTTTCTAATGAACTAATAGCAAGAAGAATATTTAAATACTCCCCTTATCTTAATGCTATGAGATCATCAAAATAAAAAAAGCTTTACCTCTAATGGTATGGATTCCAACCTCCATACCCATTTGGCTCGCCAAGTACCATCAATCTTCCTTGGTGAAGCCCATATAAGTAGCACCTTGGATCCAATGTGAAATTTGAAATACAAGAATGGATAATGTTTCTAGGTACCTACATTTTCTTGGATCCTCTTGTGTTAGTCCTTCTCAACCATGGTTGGGATCTGGTAAGCATAACTTTTGCAAGAAAGATTGGAGTTATAGAAAACCCATTATCATAGTTGCAAAAGTATGCTACCAAATAAATTTACGGAAGCTCAAGGTGAGCCTTAGGTCGAACACAGGAAGCCAACGTTTGATTCTTTGAAAATTGCGGTTTACTTTGTTTCTTTTTGGTATTTTGTGATAGTGAGCAAATTGGAAGAAATATTATCTAAACTAGACTATTCTAGAAAACAGGTGATGATAACATCATCATTAGCCATATCTAGCTTTATTTAGTCATAATCAATTGATAAATGCTTCTACATAACTGCCAAAGAGTCCTAATTCACTGCATATCCATTCTGAGAGATTAATAGTAAAATAGGGGTAAATCTACAATTTTAATAGAATATCCTAACTGCAGAACAATCACGGGATTTCCTAGGGATTTATTAAAGGTTAAATGGTCATAAAAGTCTAATAAGTGGGTTCATGCATGATGTAAACACATTTACACTACTTAAGATGTTCATTTATGCATGTTCTTAAGCATAGGATTGCATTGCATGCTATAAATATTGCATAACAAGCATCATCTTGCATTTAGAGTAGTTTCAATAAAATGGAGGATAATTGTCTCCTTTTATGTGCTTAAAAAGGGCAAACATTTTATCGGGACCTCGAATCGAAGATCCAACCGTATGGATGCAATCAGGGAGATGACTAGAGTTCAATGACTCCAAGATCGCCCTAATCAGGCTTCTGTAGCATCAGATAGTGATCAGGGAACCCTAGAAGATCAAGGGCCATATGGTGTAAATCCACACTTCAAACGACAAATCCGACCGCACGGATGGATTCGGATCGATGATCGCAGCTTAACGACGTGATAATCGACTTAATCCGACACCCGTGGCACCATCTACAACATCCAGAAGATGGACAGCCAAGATGGCACCACGTGGCACCATCTCAGCCATCCAACTGGCCCCCAGCACTGCCACACCTTCTCTTCTTCAATCAGAGCGATACTTCTCTGCCATTGGATCAAGATCCAACGGCTGTGGATGCGGCGCCTTGAAAACGTATGCGCGACTAGTTAAGCGACGTGTTGTCGACGTTTTTGTGCGGGTTTAAAGGATGTCACGTTGTAGTATAACCGACAAAACGTCTAAACAAATATAAAGAATTTTATTACTCGAGGACCGGAGTATCCGAGGTCGATCACAGGGAGCAAATGAAATTTACTACTAGTCAAAATGTAATTGAACACTCTAATTTACTCAAAATATCAATTCAAATGTGAATGTATGCAATTAAAAGTAATTAGGACAAAAATATGAAATTGGACGTCTGATCACAAGATCAGACGTCTTAAAAGTATTTTCCCTTTTCTTCTTGATTATCCTTCTTCTTCTGCCTTGAGAAGCCTTTCTTTCCTTCCTTCTTCTTTTGATCTCCCGTGTCTTTTGCTTCTGCCTTGCTCTTTCTTTTCTTCTTCTCTACCTTGCTTCTTACTCTTCTCTTCTGTGGTCTTGCCTTGCTTCTCTCTTCTCTGTTCTTCCTGCCTTTCCTTCTGCTTTCTTTCTTCTCCTTCTCGTGGCCAAGTCTTTCTTCTCCTGCGTTCAGCCTGTGCCTACACAGAACAAAACCTACCTTTCTCCCTCTACCCGCGCGTCTCTCTCTCTCAAGCAATTCACTCACGGACGCTCTCCCAGAGCCACAGCCATAATCGGGTCGGATCGTACCCGGGACCAGGAGCACCTGCAGGTGGTGTGATGCGCGAGGAGTGCGTAGGCTTAGGTCGGGTCGGATCCCACCAGACCTGCGTGGTCAATCCGCGGATGAGGCGGGTGTGGGGTCAGTGAGGGACCTCACCCCTATGCTTTCGAGGCAGTAAGAGTATATCACAAAAACTCTATGTACCATACCTGTGCCTTGAGATTCCACGATGTGGGACTAAAGGTTCCGCCCTTCCTTTGCGCGCGCCCGCAGACTCTCGTATGCAGTTACCCAAGCTGATGGCTCTGCTGGCGCTACTGGCTGGGCTCTCTCACCTCGCGACACTCGTGTGAGTCTCCAGCATCTGCAGCCTGGGAAGCCTGATGCCTGGAGCTTCGTTGGAGCTTTACCGGAGGTCGTCCATGGCGGCAGCGGCTCAAACACTGTCATACACAAAACAATCCTCTCGGCCCAATCAGATCAGCTAGAGACCTTCGCCGTGGCAAGGCGAAGGCGGTGGACGATGCTGCAGGCCGTAGGTCGGCCTAGGCGTGCGTGCCTAGGTCAACCTGTGGCCGGAGATGGTGGGTTGTTCGGGGGGTGATTATGGAGGTCTGAAGTGGCAGTTGTGGGGTGGAGCGAGTTCCTGGTGGTGAGGCGGAGCTCTCGAAGTGGTTGGCGAGCCGGGTGGGGGGCTGGAATGGTAGAAGCGGCTCGTCGGAGATCGGTCGGTGATGTGGAAGATGAGGGTGGTCAGCGTTGGTCGAGGGGTAATCAGATGAGATAACAGGGGGAAAAGAGAGAGGATAGGATGGAGAGGAGTTCTAACCTAATTGTAAGGACGAAAGGGGACGGAAGGCGGACAGCAGTACCTGCTGTCGCCGGAGAAGATGACGCCCAGTGGGGGGAGAACGGCGGCGACGACAGGGCTGAGGCGGCGTGCACTGGTACTGCGCGACGCGGAGGGAGGTCAGGAAGCTAACTCTGCCACTGGTTTTGTGGAAGAGCGAAGAGGGAGGGGAGGGGGGCTCACCGGAGCTTGCTGGGGGTTTTTGGCCGGGCAGGAGGAGAGGAATTGAAGGGGGAAACTCGGCCAAATCAAGCTCCCCCTGAGCGGTCGGAGGTGTAGTTTCTTTTATAGACGCTGGGCCGGGTGTGCAGGGCGTGAAGGGCACGCCAGCGTCTGAGGTTGGTTGCCGGAGATGGAAAGCGGTTAAGATACCCAAATCTCTCGTGCGTTCGCACGAGAGATTGGGTTCACACCAGGGACTGTGATTGGCCTTAGATGGAAGGGAATTCCTCAGAGAATCTCCCTTCCATTTCTGGGAAGGAATCTCTGAGGGATTAGAGAGTAATCCCTCTTTGAACCTCACCGGAGCGAGGTTCTGCCCTAACAATGGCGGAAGGACCGGATTGCAAAGGCGGCGAAGAACCTAGGGGGCCTTCTGCAAAGATATTCAAAACATAGGGAGCAAATTGTGCTTTAGGTGTACTAAATTGCAAAGTAGGTGAAGATGACTTCTCATTAGGTCCAAATTTTGGTACAAACCTAATTTGGACCTAAGGAATCCAATGGTGAAGTTGGATTTTAGGTTTGACCTCGTTTGACTGGACATTTTGCGTAAAAACCCAAATTAGGTTAATTGAAGAGCTAGGACCCTAATCTAGGTCAAACTAGGTTCCAAAGGCCAAATTAAATGTTCCAAACCCTAGAGGATGTTTTTCCATGATTTTTAGAGGGTTTACTTACTTTTTTTCTGACCAGAACCTTGTTAATTAAAGCGGGTCTGTTTTAGGGTTACCAGGTGTCATTTAATTCCTAGATTACACATGAACCCATTTCTGATTGACTCAACCCACTTTTTATCTCATTTAGACCATTTGACCTATGTTTTGCCTCTGAGAAATCCCGTTTATGTACTGCAATGGTAAAATTGCAGTTTTAACCTTTATTTCATGTTTTCTTCTCAGAGCACTTGTTCCTTCAGTTAGGCCTTCTTCTAGGTTATGTAGGAGCTTTTATCTTCTTTATTGGGTCAAAATGAGCTAGTTGTGGCTCATGATGAGGCTCTCATCATACCCCCATGCCTAGCCTTTGCTAGTCCCTTAGCAAAATTTCAAAGTTTTAACTTCCATTCTAGACCCTCAGTGTCTGTTAACAATGATAAGTGCTTCTCCTTTTCTTTTGTGATTAGGTGGGAATGCCGACAATAGGTCTAGAGGTACTCAAGTACCAACCAAAATTCAGACCTGTTCCGCTTTAGCCTCAGTCCTCCGCAAAGGTTTCTACGGCCCACAGAAACTAACCTAGGGTTTGTTGGACTCCGCGGTTGAAGCACCCGTGCTTGAGACATTTTTAGCCTAAGTTCAGTTTGCAGTGCGTTTTTTGTAGGAGAGAGATAGAGGATTTATTTGTTTGGAGAGCTTTTCTCTCTCTTTTCTTTTTATTTCTAGCTTTGGATTAGCTTCTCAACACGGTCTGTGTCGGATTCCTCGTCCCCATCATCAATCCTCAAGGGTCCCTAGCTTTCGAGATTTCGAGATAATCCCGCCCATGGCAACCCCCGGAACCCTGGCTTTCGAGATTTCGAGATAATCCCGCCCATGGCGTTCCGTGGCCGAATTCAGACCCTGGAGATCGACATTTCATGATAATGCCACCCATGGTATCTGAACCAGCAGAGTGCTTACATGCCCCTAGTAGGATATTTAAATATCCTAAGAGACAAACACCGAGGAGATGATATGTTGTTACGCATCTTCGAGGGGAATTTCCCGCCTCTCCTCACTGGGAACTCGTCCAAATCAACTTGTGTTGATTGGCCGCTCCTAATCTAGGTGACTTTTTCAGAATATTAAACGCTCTTGCGCGTGATTTGGATGTTTTATGCGCACTGAACCAGACTATGTGTGAATTAGGGTGCTTAGGTTACCGAATCCCGCAAACCGGAGGTCAGTTAACGAGGCCGAATACTTCCTAAGCCTTAGACCTAATACTTAAGTTTCGCATTTTCCTCAACCTCTTGAGGATTATCCAGATTTTAACGGATACGTGAATTTTTAAGCTAAAGATACTAGCCCAAAAGGCCTAAGACCAGCGTTCCCGCTAATCCCTTGTTATGTTTCCTTAGCACTTTTTCTTTTGTTTCTTTTCTTGATCTGGTCTAGAACTTCAGTTAATTCCTTAATCTTTTACTAATGACTTTTCTTTTTCTTTTCCTTTTGTGCTCCTTTCTTCATTTTTGCTCTTTTTCTCCTCCTTATGATTATATGGCTCACAACATTTCCTCCCTCCCCATTTTTTTTTGTTCTTTTTCATAATTTTTCAATTTTTTGTGTTTTTGACATATGTGAATTTTTTGTGAGAATCCTTCTGATTTTTTTCTTGGTTTTGTATGTATGCACTTTATCACCCCCCCATGCCTAAGTTTTGCAATGTCCTCATTGTAAACAGAGGGTGGGAATTAGTGTTGAGGTCAGCGGCTTAGAACAGGATATATCGGGTGGGTGAATGGGTCGGGAATGACTGATGCGAATGATTTTAAGCTCTGATACGTGTACCAGAGGTGGGATCAACTGTCTAAGGCTGAACTCGAGGTGCAATAGACGTGGAGTACAGACGGATAATCAGACGAGTCTCTATTTTGAGATGACGGGTTGCCTCCCGTTAAGCGCTAAATTTAATGCCTTCAGCCGAGTGGAAAATGGGGTGGAGAGGGAGTGGTCAAATCAATGGAGTTTTGGAAAACAAGCACCTTGATTAAGAGCCTGGTTGGTCCAACCAGGTACTTGTTCAGATCAGTGGGCTGATGATGCAGCCCAAACCCAATAAGTCTGGTGGGTTGATAGATGTAGATTAGCAGATGTGGGACCCACCAAATGCAGTGATGTTCTGATAGATATGGAAGTGAAAACTCGAGTTTGGGCTGAGTCGAATCAGCCTGGTGGGGGTAGGGCTCCGAAAAATAATCAATGTAAGGTGCGGAATCCCTACAGGGACGGTCAAAGGATGGAGGCTCCTGATTTGTGGTCTGATCAGTGTCCGATACCCGGTATAGATATGGAGTTGAATCATCTGCAATCGGCTCAGTGAGAGGTGAATCAGAATAGAAATTGAGTCCGGTTGCGGGTCGGGATGGGGAACGGGTTTTGATTGGTTCTGTATATGTGGAGCAGGTGGCTTCAAAGAAGATTGACATGTTATAATCAGGAGGCAGATTTTCTCCGATGTTATGGTCAGATTCGAGATTGTCGGAGAGTTTGCGAAAATCAAAGTTTGAATGAGATTCTAGATCATGAGTTCCACCATAGAATAAATCATATGTTGTATATTCAGCAGCCTGACTGGGATCTAGCCTAAATGTTAATTCTGAGCTTACAAAGCTATCCCTATCTGGTAGAGGCTCAGGTTCAAGGTTAGTAGGGCAGAGCCAATCGAAATCCCGCTCGTCCAACTCCTTGGTTTCTGTATCGTAGATTGGCATGACTTCCGAAAACTCGATTAGTTCCTCTGAGGAGGTTGACGAGGGATATTCATCAAATCGAGGCCCAAAATCATATTCTTCATTAAGAGATTGATTTTCTTCCTCTGGGGCCTTGAAATCTTCAAAATATGTTTCAGATCTAGGTTCTAGGCTTAGAATGTGGGTTGAATTACTAGAATTTAGGTCTGAATAACCTTGGAGGGCCACCTTATTAGAATAAGGGACGAAATTTACACCCTCGAGAGGTTTAGTTCTACTCTCATACTTGCAGGAGTCTTGGGATTCTAAAATGGGCTCATCATGGTCTTTTCCTGCATTTGGAGCTTCCCAACCTTCTTCAATATCAGGTGCATTATACTCCATCTGGGTTGGGAATCCACAACCATTTTGTGCCTCAAACCCGAGGTCAGATTTATCCTCGATGTTGTTCCAAGATAGCTCATCCTCTGTTGGTGGTATGTACGGGTATTTCTGGTCAATGACTTGTTTTACTAATCTCATTATCTCTTCCCATTTTTCAAGACTATCTTGGTGTTGCTTCCAAAGTCGAGGATTTGTCATACATTGAAGGTATTCACTATTGTGCAGTTTTTCTATCTCAATGTATGCAGTAATGAGCAAGTCACGGGTTGATCCTTTGTTGGCTTCTGTTAATAGTACTTGGACACAAGTTATGACAAAGGTTGTGGTTGTTGGGACATCAACCTGAATGTTTCCTACTGTTGTTGAGGTTTCTTCATTTTCATAAAATCTCATGGCATCCTCAATCATTTTATCTCTCATGGATCTCCGATATTCAGGTTTCTCGACTGGTAGTCCTAGGTGGTTCGGCTGCATATTTGGATCAGGTGGTGGAATCAAGATCAGAGTTTGACTCAAGATGTGTTATGAAGCGATCAGATCTGAATAACGAGTCCCACTGAAAATGAGTGTGTGTGCTCTAAAGAGAAAAGATGCAGGACTGGAGATGTTCTTGACCCAATCAAGACACCCAAAAGATGTTTGGATGACTATGGAGGTTCGGGCCGGATGGACCCCTGGATCTGAAGATCGTCCATCTGAGAATTACCTGGGCAGCCAGAGAGGGAGAGTCCCGCAAAGACCCCTACACGGTAGAGCGTCCCTATGGGTTACAGGGTTTCCCCCACCCGACCTCTCTTGTCACTGAGATTCCAGATAAACCAGAATGGGGACCTTGACCTCTTAAGTCTATCACTTTTTATTTCAAAGGTGCTTTTAGGGTTCTCACTTGAACTTTAGATGTTTTTGGTATTGTGACCTAATTTAGAGGTTGGTTGACCCAAGGGGTCAACTTCACCTAACCTGTCCTATAGATGGCAGAATGATTCTAAGCTCGGAGCCTAGAGATCACCCTGATTTGACTCCCAGGTTATTAGGTCAAAAGAAAATTTTAAGATTCAAGTGATTTTAGAGCTCAATTTTAGGGTTTGTCTTATTTAGATTTCTTCAATCAAGGGCTTGGGTAGCACACTGATGCGGGAGGGTTTATTTCCTTTTACACAGGCATGTGTGACTAGCGCTTCAAGACCCTAATGTGGAAACCCTAATTTGGTTCTATTTCCAATCCTCTTTTTCTTTTTCAAAAGTTCTCTTTGGACTTATAAACAAGAAGTGTGTGGTCCGCCGAGATTAAGCGTTATTTCAATTAGGCACAAGAATTTGTGGGATGGGAAAAAAAAAATCACTCCAACTTCAAGAATATTTGCAGAAATTTTCGCAAAATCAAGAAATGTTTTGCCTTAAAGATGGTGATTACTATATAAAGAAGGCAATCGATTCCTAAATTGATTTTCTTCCTTTTGTCTTTCCAAGATTAGGGGATGATTAAGGAAGAAAAGAAATTACCTGCCCTGGAGTGGTTGACTTGCGGGAGAGATTTTCTCATGAAGTACCTGCAAGATCACATCAAAGCAAAGTAGGGCAAGTTAGTGTTCAATATGATAAAAAGAATGTAGAGACTAGTGGTAAATCGCGCAATGCTCCCCGGCAACGGTGCCAAAATGTTGTCGACGTTTTTGTGCGGGTTTAAAGGATGTCACGTTGTAGTATAACCGACAAAACGTCTAAACAAATATAAAGAATTTTATTACTCGAAGACCGGAGTATCCGAGGTCGATCACAGGGAGCAAATGAAATTTACTACTAGTCAAAATGTAATTGAACACTCTAATTTACTCAAAATATCAATTCAAATGTGAATGTATGCAATTAAAAGTAATTAGGACAAAAATATGAAATTGGACGTCTGATCACAAGATCAGACGTCTTAAAAGTATTTTCCCTTTTCTTCTTGATTATCCTTCTTCTTCTGCCTTGCGAAGCCTTTCTTTCCTTCCTTCTACTTTTGATCTCCCGTGTCTTTTGCTTCTGCCTTGCTCTTTCTTTTCTTCTTCTCTACCCTGCTTCTTCTCTTCTCTTCTGTGGTCTTGCCTTGCTTCTCTCTTCTCTGTTCTTCCTGCCTTTCCTTCTGCTTTCTTTCTTCTCCTTCTCGCGGCCAAGTCTTTCTTCTCCTGCGTTCAGCCTGTGCCTACACAGAACAAAACCTACCTTTCTCCCTCTACCCGCGCGTCTCTCTCTCTCAAGCAATTCACTCACGGATGCTCTCCCAGAGCCACAGCCATAATCGGGTCGGATCGTACCCGGGACCAGGTGCACCTGCAGGTGGTGTGATGCGCGAGGAGTGCGTAGGCTTAGGTCGGGTCGGATCCCGCCAGATCCGCGTGGTCAACCCGCGGACGAGGCGGGTGTGGGGTCAGTGAGGGACCTCATCCCTGTGCTTTCAAGGCAATAAGAGTATATCACAAAAACTCTATATACCATACCTATGCCTTGAGATTCCACGATGTGGAACTAAAGGTTCCGCCCTTCCTTTGCGCGTGCCCGCAGACTCTCGTATGCAGTTACCCAAGCTGATGGCTCTGCTGGCGCTACTGGCTGGGCTCTCTCACCTCGCGACACTCGCGTGAGTCTCCTGCATCTGCAGCCTGGGAAGCCTGATGCCTGGAGCTTCATTGGAGCTTCACCGGAGGTCGTCCATGGCGGCAGCGGCTCAAACACTGTCATACACAAAACAAGCCTCTCGGCCCAATTAGATCAGCTAGAGACCTTCGCCGTGGCACGGCGAAGGCGGTGGACGATGCTGCAGGCCGCAGGTCGGCCTAGGCGTGCGTGCCTAGGTCAACCTGTGGCCGGAGATGGTGGGTTGTTCGGGGGGTGATTATGGAGGTCTGAAGTGGCAGTTGTGGGGTGGAGCGAGTTCCTGGTGGTGAGGCGGAGCTCTCGAGGTGGTTGGCGAGCCGGGTGGGGGGCTAGAATGGTGGAAGCGACTCGCCGGAGATCGGTCGGTGATGTGGAAGATGAGGGTGGTCAGCGTCGGTCGAGGGGTAATCAGATGAGATAACAGGGGGAAAAGAGAGAGGATAGGATGGAGAGGAGTTCTAACCTAATTGTAAGGACGAAAGGGGACGGAAGGCGGACAGCAGTACCTGCTGTCGCCGGAGAAGATGACGCCCAGTGGGGGGGAGAACGGCGGCGACGATGGGGCTGAGGCGGCGTGCGCTGGTACTGTGCGACGCGGAGGGAGGTCAGGAAGCTAACTCTGCGACTGGTTTTATGGAAAAGCGAAGAGGGAGGGGAGGGGGGCTCACCGGAGCTTGCTGGGGGTTTTTGGCCGGGCAGGAGGAGAGGAATTGAAGGGGGAAACTCAGCCAAATCAAGCTCCCCCTGAGCGGTCGGAGGTGTAGTTTCTTTTATAGACGCTGGGCCGGGTGTGCAGGGCGTGAAGGGCACGCCAGCGTCTGAGGTTGGTCGCCGGAGATGGAAAGCGGTTAAGATACCCAAATCGCTCGTGCGTTCGCACGAGAGATTGGGTTCACACCAGGGACTGTGATTGGCCTTAGATGGAAGGGAATTCCTCAGAGAATTTCCCTTCCATTTCTGGGAAGGAATCTCTGAGGGATTAGAGAGTAATCCCTCTCTGAACCTCGCCGGAGCGAGGTTCTGCCCTAACAATGGCGGAAGGACCGAATTGCAAAGGGGGCAAAAAACCTAGGGGGCTCTCTGCAAAGATATTCAAAACATAGGGACCAAATTGTGCTTTGGGTGTACTAAATTGCAAAGTAGGTGAAGATGACTTCTCATTAGGTCCAAATTTTGGTACAAACCTAATTTGGACCTAAGGAATCCAATGGTGAAGTTGGATTTTAGGTTTGACCTCGTTTGACTGGACATTTTGCGTAAAAACCCAAATTAGGTTAATTGAAGAGCTAGGACCCTAATCTAGGTCAAACTAGGTTCCAAAGGCCAAATTAAATGTTCCAAACCCTAGAGGATGTTTTTCCATGATTTTTAGAGGGTTTACTTGCTTTTTTTCTGACCGGAACCTTGTTAATTAAAGCGGATCTATTTTAGGGTTACCAAGTGTCATTTAATTCCTAGATTACACATGAACCCATTTCTGATTGGCTCAACCCACTTTTTATCTCATTTAGACCATTTGACCTATGTTTTGCCTCTGAGAAATCCCGTTTATGTACTGCAATGGTAAAATTGCAGTTTTAACCTTTATTTCATGTTTTCTTCTCAGAGCACTTGTTCCTTCAGTTAGGCCTTCTTCTAGGTTATGTAGGAGCTTTTATCTTCTTTATTGGGTCAAAATGAGCTAGTTATGGCTCATGATGAGGCTCTCATCACGACGCAGCGCAACGGTTCAGCGCTTTATCGCGAGCAGGCGACGCGCGATCGAATCGCGCGAAAGGGCGAGCGGCGCGGAAGAGCGGGCGTGGGCGAGCGTCAGATCTTGATCGGGCGGCTGTGGGCGCTCAATTAAGCTCACGTGTTATTGCATGCCCGCACCTCACGCAGGATCGTACGCAGGCGGGCGCTTTGAGGAGCGGGGAAGGCGCATCTTAAGCCGTCCAATCTCGCGATCGGACTGCTGATATTCAGCGGATGTGTGCAGGCATTTCACGTGCGGGAAAGCCAGCAGCCGCGCGGGTAGCGCCCACGATGCCCACGAAGGGGGCTTTAGCGACGGTTTTATTCGTCACTAAAGACCCCTCATTTATTGTTTTAAAGTTGTAATGACCATTTTGCCCTCACTCCTTGAAACTATAAAAGGAGACCCCCTCCACACGAATTTCTCATCCCTTCCTTCTCTTCTCTACCTCTCCAAAGCTCAAGAGAAGCTTGTCCCACACCCGGGATGCTTCTCGCGAGATAAAGTCCAAATTTTGGTCCCCCTTCGGAAGTGGATCCCGCGACGACAACGGTGTGCTGCTCCGTTCCCGTTCTTCTGCTTCGTCCTGTTCCATCCTCCTTCGTCCAGGCGTCATCCCGTCCGGCTCGTCCTCCAAGCGACCGTCGAGGAGGATTTCTCTCTCCCTATTCTTTTTACTACTTTCTAGTATAGATTAACTGCTTTCTAGAATAGTTCTGCTCGTCCTCCAAGCGATCGTCGAGGAGAACATTTCTCCCTCCATTCCTTTAATGCTTTCTAGAGTAAATTTATCGCTTTCTAGTGCAATTGTTTCATGCTTTCTAGTTATAATGAACACTCTCTTTAATGATAAATTCTCTGTTTATTCTACATCTCATTTTTTGATTTCTATGTGCAATATTTTCCCTCTCTCTTATATTTATTGTAAATAATTAGATAGTTTTGAATTAAATTACTTTGTGACAAATAAAAACAAACGCGTAGTTTTTAAATCAAACGTCTGCCTCCCTGTGTTCGACCCGGAATTTCAATTTCGGTATAAATTTTATTTGTTGAACACGAGTTCTTCGCTTTCAAACTACGACGACAGGTCTTTCAAAACCAACACATTAGCGTAGAGATTCGTAGCGTTCAACATTTTGGCGCCGTTG
The DNA here is from genome assembly GCA_037157565.1 of Thalassia testudinum. Taxonomy (NCBI): domain Eukaryota; kingdom Viridiplantae; phylum Streptophyta; class Magnoliopsida; order Alismatales; family Hydrocharitaceae; genus Thalassia; species Thalassia testudinum. The sequence goes on along the minus strand of JAZHRO010000036.1, from coordinate 181,854,063 downwards.
CCGGGGAGGCAACGCTCTTTGATTTCTCTTCGCGTTTTGTAACTTACAAATCATTTACCTCACTTTTCTCCTTTCTTATTGTAATTGCAGGTACTCTTTTGAGACGAGCAAAAGCGGTAGATTGGAGTAAAGTGCTGTGGAAGGTTTTGTAAGTTATCCCCCATTCTTTCCCCCTCCATAGATTTCATTCGCCACATTAAATCCAAATTCCAATTAACCTAGGTGTTTGCATAAATCCTAGGAATAGTTTGGTTGTTTGGATTCTCACTCACACTCATTCCACCCTCGTTTATATAAAAAAACAAAAAGATAATTTTGTGGGAAAATTTTCAACAAACACACAACGTACACCCACATTCAGAGGCACTTAACCGAATTGATTTGTTTATACTCAACCGGGTTATGATCTGTTGAACCGGTACACATAAAGCAACACATAAAAGAGTAGAAATCATTCTAGGTTAACCATCTTTGTGTGCCTAACTTAGTGGTGCATTTGTGGCCAGTTGTTTGAGTCGCACCACTTCAAATAAAATCAACTAATCAAGTAGCTGCCACTTAGGTTCAACTCTTAGGGATTTACCAGGCACTCCACATTCTTTTTAAGCTTTAAAGGAAAACATCTTCACCCGTACTTTCAAAACCTGGTGTGCCAATGAAACTTGTTTGAAAACATCTAAAGTTGAATCCTAAAAGCTACTAAGCAAGATTTGAACCTTAAAATTCACCACATCAAAAACAATCTTGCTTGAAAACCACTGGTTGTGCACGCACACACAAATCAATCAATCATTAAGGGCACAACCCATTTAAAGGGCCCATCACATTCCAAAGCACATTTAAACCTAGCCCTAAATAAAACAGAGTAGACGTTGCCCTTAAGGATTGGACTCGCTCTTTAGAACCCAGAACGAGATTATTTTCGATTAGTCTGTTTCTACTGTTCAATCTGATGTCTAGCTAGGGGAACAGAATCAAACGATCACGGCTGGGGGGTACACTAGGAACCGGAGGCGCAAGCCGAACGAAGAACCTTCTCCCCAGTCCCTCCTTCTAACTGGTTGGATCGAATAGACGAAAGTAGATCAAATCGTTTCTTTATCTCAAGACGGGTTTTAGGAGTCCGTAGGTCTTTAAGCTAACCCATTTAAGGACAAGTTTGATTGTTTGTATTGCAGGGCACATTTCTTCCTCCCAGTTCTCATGAATCCTTCCACATATTACATGCATTCCCGCTCCTTCCCTCCTGTTGTGAATTATTCTCAACATGACGATTATCCTGACTCATTCTGTAATCAACCATCAGTTAGTTGGGATAATTCGGATTGGGGATACAGTTCTGGACACCCGTGTTTAGGGTCTAACCCTGAACACTTTGATTCTGATTTGTATCCTTCTCATAGCTACATCGATTATAGATCGTCTTCCTCTCATGAACAACCTAATACGATCTACAATCAAGAAGGATACACCGATCCTTACCCATTCTCTGATTTCACTGCCTTTAGGTCATCACCATCTTTTGAACAATCTAAATGACCTATTATCAGGAAGGGTATAACGAATCTCAATTCGTTAATTCCCCTGCATTGAGCCCAAACCTGCCCAACCCTGAACCAACTCATTTGGTTCAGGTTAACCAGGTTCAAGATAAGGTTCTGGCTAACTTGAGGAATATCATTCAATCTTTAGAAGTTCAGCCAACACCTTGCATTGAGAGATTGGAGCCCCTGATTGAAATGATTGATGATTTAAACAAGTCTTTGTTGGATTGGCTCCAGGTCGTTAAGGATAAGAACCCGGGTGAGTTTCTACTTGGGAAATTAACGAAATTGAGGATGAGATTCGTGGTCGCTTTGATTCAATCATGGGATGATTCCTAGGATGAACCCTCTTCAGGAAAGCCAATGACAGAACCCGCTCAGGCACCTGATAGGGGGACACGTGTTATGACCAGATTGAATTAAAGCGACCAATTAAGGAAGATCCGATTTCTTCACCTGAGATCCCTGAGCCAGGTTACGAGGAAATGTATGTCTCCTGGGAACAGAAAGTGACAACTGATTTTGGGACATACATTGATACGGATCATGATTTCTTTGATGGTAAATATTCAAGTTGCAAAGTCTCACGCGAGTTTTCGGAACACGATTTTTGTGAGACGATTGGGTCTGAGGAATCTGATAGATCATTTGATAGCCCAATAACTGAGGAAACTGATCTTATTAGCGCACACATTACGGATCCAGAATCGCATTTTCTGGAGGATTCAATTCAATGCTCTGATTATCAGTTACACCCCGTTGATCTTATTGATGATTCTATTCCTGAGATAATTAGACCCAAGTCAATTTTGATTCTGCCACATCATTTAGACTTGGAGATTTTAGACGGGGTGATTAATATACAAGAGGTCCTGGAATTTGATATGCTGAATGAGGAGGTTGGGAGCTGGGAAGTTTTGATCTGGGAAGTTAATTTTGGAGGAAATGGAAGATTGAGTCGAAGGGTTCCTTTTAAGCTGAAACCATCAAATCAGAACCCTTACGACACTTGTTTGGAGGATGCCAAACTCAAGCACACATTCAAAGATTATCCTTTTGAGCTTCAATTCTCTGTAACCTGACTTTTTGGTCTTGGGTTGCATCCTCGTAAACCGCAAGCCCGACCCCGCTTGCATTCTGATTTAAGGTTTTGGGTAATTTTTATCCAGAACCTAAGATATTCTCGATTATGACGTATGGGTCTGCATCACAATCTGGTCCACATCTGTGGACCTCTGCTGACAGGTCAGAGAATTCTTCTGTTTATTCTGATTATGACCTGCACCTGTGAATTCTTCATTTCTCTGTATAGGGTGCCTAGCTGAAGGCACTAAACTCAGCACTTATACAGTTATTTTTAGTTTCTATTTCGGAGCGGACCTGACATTCACGCAATTCAGGTGCTTTCTACACTATTTTATTATGTTTTACGTCTTTTTAATACAATGAGGACATTGCATTTGATAGGCATGGGGGGGTGGATATTCATCTCTGAATTCCTTCGTCAGCTCCGTAGATTTGTTTTATTTTCTTTTATTAAAACAAAAAAAAAAGTTTAAATTAGGAAGGAGAACTTGGGTTAAGAAAATTTTCAATCTTAGGAAATATTACGTTATGATTTGAACATAAAGACTCTTCAGGTCTTTGGACTTAATTAGCCTGTGTATCCACTAAAATTTGGATTTGTCTTTCAAGTCCTCGCCATCTTAATTCTATCGTAATGGAACAAATAAGTTTAGGTGATAAGTACACGACTTATCAACCCGCCCTCTGATTTGAGGGAACTTTGAGTTTCTAGCATCTACACACTTTCTTTGCACGAACTTGTTGTTCGGCGATTCTAGTGGAAATTGGGTAGCTAATGAACCTTCTAGGGTGATATGACTGGCAAGTTATCGTGGGTAACAGCTCATAGGTAGGTTGTCCAGAGCCCAATCACTAGACCTTTCTCTTTTTGCTGCCTTTAGGTAAATCTTAGATCAGGGAAGCCACCTACCTAAAAAGAGGAAAAGAAACAAGAAAAGAAAAAGAAAAGGAGAAAAGAAAAAAAAGAAATAAATCACACTTCCCGCACGAGTATGGCTGGCAAGTTGTCGGTGGTAACAGCTCATCGACCGATTGTCCAGAACCCAGCTCAATAAATTCACTGAAAATTCCCAAAACACTTAGGAAGAAGAGGAGAAGTAGAATAAATCGGGGAGATATACACTGCATTCACCCTTGTGTTGACCCCGTGAAAAGAAAAGTAGGGAGAAAGCTATCTGTCGTAAAGATACACCTTTAGGTAGAATTCTTTTTTAGGACACCTAGAGGCGTAGAAATCCGAAGTCTGTTTTAATTGCCGGTCAACGAGTTTATCACATTCACAATAAGATGCTTAAAACTTAGGGTTCTCATCAAATTTTGGGTGAGTTGAATGGCTGTAGAAAGCCACTCTTAAACCCTAAAATTTGAAAATCCAAAAAAATTAGAAAAGAGGAAAAAGAGAAAAAGATATTTTTCTTTGAATAAGGCGAGGGCTTGAGGCGGTCTGCATTTTGGCTGATACTCAGGCACTGTTATGTCTTTGAAAGTTCAGATCTTAAGTAGATAGTTTCTTAATGATTGAAAACAACTTATGTCCAAATAATCCAACGTAATTCTTTTATAAATAGCATATAATTTTTTCTAGGGACTAGCAAAAGATAAGCATGGGGGTATGATGTAAACACATGTACACTACTTAAGATGTCTATTTATGCATGTTCTTAAGCATAGGATTGCATTGCATGCTATAAATATTGCATAACATGCATTGTTGACGTGCGACTGACTCAATCTTGTTTAACAGTTATTGCGTCGCAGTATAGGTGATCAAGCGTCGTCAACAAATAAAAGTTTTTATTACTCGAAAACTGGAGTATCCAAGGTCGAACACAGGGAGCAATTGGAATTTACTACTAATCTCAAATGTAATTGAACACTCTAATTTACTCAAAAGTTTAATTCAAATGCATTTAAAAAGTAATCCAGGAAAGAGTAAAATTGGACGTCTGATCACAAGATCAGACGTCTTAAAAGTGTTTTCCCTTCTTTGATTATTCTTCTTCTTCTGATCTTGCTTTCTTTCTTCTGCAGCCTTCACTTTGCTTCTTCTCTTCTGTCTTCTTCTTCTTCCTTGGTCTTCTGTCTTGGCCTTTCTTCTTCTTCGTCTTCTCTACCTTGCTCAGCCTCTTCTTCAGAGTTCTTCTGCTCCTTCTCTTCTCCTTTCTTGCGGCTAAGTTTCTTCTCTTCAACTCTCAGCCTGCCTGCACAAGGGAGCAAAACCTCTACCCTGTCCCTCTACCCGCGCGTCTCTCTCTCTCTAAGAATCACTCATAGGACGCTCTCCCACAGCCACGGGTAATTGGGTCGGGTAGCGCACTCGGGACCAGGCGCACCGGCGTGAGGGTGATGCGCGAGGTGTGCTCAGATAAGGTTGGGTCAGATCCCGCCAGATCCGCGAGGTGAAACCGCGGACGAGGCGAGCGTGCGTTAGGTGAGGGACCTCACCCCTGTGCGTTCGGAGGCAACGAGAAGATAACACAAATTCACTTTATACTACACTTGTGCCTCGTAGATTTCCAATGTGGGACTATTAGTCCCGCCCTGCCCTCGCGTGCGCCCACAGAACGCTCTTTGCGCTCCGCTCAGTTGTAGCCTAAACTCTCTTCACTGGATAACTGGCTTCTTGCACACAACTCACTCCACTCCACAGCAGCTGAAATCCTAAAGCCACGGAGCCTGAGCGTGCTTGGAAGCTGCTTCAACCGTTGTCAATGGCGACTGCAGCTCCGATCCTGTCATGCATGAATACGGCCTATTGGCCTAATCAAACACCCTGCAGACCTTCGTCGTGGCACGGCGAAGGTGGTGCGACGTGCAGCAAGTCGCGGGGTGCCCTAGGCGTGCGTGCCTAGGTTGTCCTGTGACCGGAGGTGTGGGTGTGTTCGGGGGGCTGTTGTGGAGGCGTAGAGGGATGGTGGATGGGCGGAGGTTGCTCAGTGAGGTGAGGCAGAGCTTATGAGACGGTTGGCGAGTCGAGTGGGGCTGCGGAGCGACGGGGGTGACTCGCCAGAGGTTGGTCGGAGATGAGGAAGGTGATGGTGGACGGCGGCGGTCGAGGGGTCGATTGAGTGAAATACAGTGAGGAAAAGAAAGAGGGGATAGAGGGGAATGATTTTAACCTACTTAAAGGGACGAAAGGGGGTGGAGAGGCGGACGGTTGTACCTGCTGTCGCCGGAGAAGAAGATGCCCAGTGGGGGAGGACGACAGCGACGACGGGTCTGAGGCAGCGTGCGCGGGTATTGCACGACGCGGAGGAGAATCAGGAAGAAGTCTCTGCCACTGGTTTCGTGGCAGAGCGAAGAGGAAGGGAAGGAAAGCTCGTCGGAGCTCGCTGGGTACCCCGGCCGGGAAGGAAGAGACGAATCTGAGGTGAAACCCCGGCTAGGTCGAGCTGAAAATGAGCAGCCGGGTTTGGGGGTTCTTTTATAGGCATTGGGTCGTGTGTTTAGAGCTTGGAGGGCACTCAATCATCTCCGACGGCTCGCCGGAGAAGGAAAGTAGGTGGATACCCAAATCCCTCGTGCGTTCGCACGAGAGATTGGGATCAAATCAGAGATCATGGCAGGCCTCAGATAGGAGGGAATTCCTCAGAGAATCTCCCTTCCATTTCTGGGAGGGGATCTCTGAGGAATCAGAGAGTATTCCCTCTCTAATCCTCGCCGGAGAAGGATTCTGCCCCAATAATGGTGGAAGGACCCGATTGCAAGGTTGGCGAGGAAGTTAGGGGGCTCTCTGTGATGATTTTCAAAAGTTAGGGACCAAAATGTGATTTAGGTGTACTAAATTGCAAAGTAAGTCAAGATGACCTCCCCTTAGGTCCAAATTTTGGTAAAAACCTAATTTGGACCTAAGGAATCCAATGGTGAAATTGGATTTTAGGTTTGACCACGTTTTACTGGATATTTTGCGTAAAAACCCAAATTAGGTCAATTGATGAGCTAGGACCCTATTCTAGGTCAAACTAGGTTCCAAAGGCCAATTTGAATGTTATAAACCCTAGGGGATATTTTTCCATGATTTTTAGAGGGTTTACTTGATTTTTATCCTGACCGAAACCTTGTTGATTTAAGCAGGTCTGTTTTAGGGTTATCAAATGTCATTTAATTCCTAGATTTCACATAAACCCATTTCTGATTGACTCAACCCACTTTCTATCTTATTTAGACCATTTGACCTATGTTTTGTCTCTGAGAAATCCCGTTTATGTACTACAATGGTAAAATTATAGTTTTAACCTTTATTTCATATTTTCTTCTCAGAGCACTTATTCCTTCATTTAGGCCTTCTTCTAGGTTATGTAGGAGCTTTTATCTTCTTTATTGTATCAAAATGAGCTAGTTATGGCTCATGATGAGGCTCTCATCATGCATCATCTTGCATTTAGAGTAGTTTGAATAAAATGGAGGTTAATTGTCTCATTTTATGTGCTTGAATAGGGCAAACATTTTATCGGGGCCTCGGATCGAAGATCCAACCATATGGATGCGATCAGGGCGATGATTGGAGTTCAACGACTCCAATATCGTCCTAATCAGGCATCTGTAGCATCAGATAGTGATCGGGGAACCCTGGAAGATCAAGGGCCAAATGGTGTAAATCAGCACTTCAAACGACAAATCCGATCGCACGGATGGATTCGGATCGATGATCGCAGCCTAACAGCGTGAAAATCGACTTAGTCCGACACCCGTGACACCATTTACAACATCTAGAAGATGGACGGCCAAGATGGCGCCACGTGGTGCCATCTCAGCCGTCCAACTGACCCCCAGCACCACCACACCTTCTCTTCATCAATCAAAGCGATGCTTCTCCGCCGTTGGATCAAGATCCAACAGCTGTGGATGCGGCACCTTGAAAACATATGCGCAACTAGTTGGGCGACGCAGCGCAGCGGTTCAGCACTTTATCGCGAGCAGGTGACGCGCGATAGAATCGCGCGAAAGGGTGAGCGGCGCGGAAGAGCGGGCGCGGGCGAGCGTCAGATCTTGATCGGGCAGCTATGGGCGCTCAATTGCGCTTACGCGTTATTGCACGCTCGCGCCTCACGCAGGATCGTACGTGGGCGGGCGCGTGTTGAGGAGCGGGGAAGGCACATCTTAAGCAGTCCGATCTCGCGATCAGACGGCTGAGATTCAACGGACGTGCGCAGGTGTTGCGCGCACGTGAAAGCCAGCAGCCGCGCGGGCAGCGCCCACCACGCCCACGATGGGGGCTTTAGCGACGGTTTTATCCGTCACTAAAGACCCCTCATTTATTGTTTTAAAGTTGTAATGACCATTTTGCCCTCACTCTTTGCAACAATAAAAGGAGACCCCCTCCACACGAATTTCTCATCCCTTCCTTCTCCTCTCTACCTCTCCAAAGCTCAAGAGAAGCTTGTCCCACACCTGGGATGCTTCTTGCGAGATAAAGTCCAAATTTTCGTCCCCCTTCGGAAGTGGATCCCGCGACGACGACGGCGTGCTGCTCCGTTCCCATTCTTCTGCTTCGTCCTCCTTTGTCCCGTTCCGTCCTCCTTTGTCCAGGCGTCGTCCCGTCCGGCTCGTCCTCCAAGCGACCGTCGAGGAGGATTTCTCTCTCCCTATTCTTTTTACTACTTTCTAGTATAGATTTACTACTTTCTAGAATAGTTCTGCTCGTCCTCCAAGTGATCGTCGAGGAGGACATTTCTCCCTCAATTCTTTTAATGCTTTCTAGAGTAAATTTATCGCTTTCTAGTGCAATTGTTTCATGCTTTCTAGTTGTAATGAACACTCTCTTTAATGATAAATTCTCTGTTTATTCTACATCTCATTTTTTGATTTCTATGTGTAATATTTTCTCTCTCTCTTCTATTTATTGTAAATAATTAGATACTTTTAAATTAAATTACTTTGTGACAAATAAAAACAAACGCGTAGTTTTTAAATCAAACGTCTGCCTCCCTGTGTTCGACCCGGAATTTCAATTTCGGTATAAATTTTATTTGTTGAACACGAGTTCTTCGCTTTCAAACTACGACGACAGATTTTTCAAAACCAACACGTTAGCATAGCGATTCGTAGCGTTCAACAATGCAGAACGAAATGGGTTTTCACATGTTTTGAGAATTAAATGACATCTGAAACCCTAAAAATAGACCTGCTTAATTCATTGAGGTTCTGGTTAGGATAAAATTCATCTAAACCTTCTATAAATCATAGCAAATATTCTCTAAGGTTTGGTATGCTTGATTTTACCATTGGAATCCAATTTGACCAAAAGGAGAGTCTCAGACAGACAGTTACCCTAATTTGTGTTTCTACGCAAATTACCAATTCAAACTTAGTCAAAACCTAAATCCAACTTCACCATCAGATTCCTTAGGTCCAAATTAGGTTTGTACCAAAATTTGACCCAATTAGAGATTACCTTGACCAAGTTTACATTTCAGTCTTGTCTGACTCTTTTCTCTCACACATATGCCCCTAACTTTAGAAATAATTGCAAATGGGTCCCTAAGTTTATCATCTTTATTTGTAAAAAGGTCCTCACACCATTTTTGGAAGGTTAAACCTTTACCGTCGAGTTTCGAGCAATGATTTCTCGCTCGATTCTCAATCAATTAGTCTTAGATTTGAACTAGAGATTTCTTAAGGAATTCTCTTTCAATCAAACCTGGCCTTGGACTCTAATTCTTTCCCAATCTCCCATGCGAACGCATGGGAGATGTGGGTATCCCACATGTGCAAGAAGCTCAGAGTTTCCAAGCTTGTTTCCAAGCTTGGAACTCCATCCTAAGCCATATAAAAGCACGCCCAATGCGTACCTTACCTCTTTAGCTAGGTTTGGGGACAAAAATCTCTTCTTTTTCCCTACCTCCAACCCCTCTCCAACCAATGGGGAGCCCTCTTCCTTGACTTCTTCGCCCTCTGCCACATACCATAGGTAGAGGGAAACAACTCCCCTCCTTCGTCTGCTCCTCGCAACACCGGCGAAGAGCTCTCCGACCCTCTCTTTCCCCGCCGCCCTCTCATCGGAGAAGTTCTCTTCCATGATGCTGGCCATACCATAACTAGCGCCATCCTCTCCTTTCATCCGTTAATTTAGGGTTAGAATAGTTCCTTTTAAGTTCTAGGTTAGTTTTCCCCATAAAAAACCCAAAAATAATCTCTCGACACCATCGCTAGCCACCTTCGTTCTCCCCTCTAGTCGCATCTCTGGAGAGGTCTTCCTGTCACTCCACCGCATCACCCACCTTGCCACCTACTCCAAAAGCTCCTCTGTTCCACCACGACCAAAGGCCCTCTCCTACCTCCATTAATCGCTCATCCAAAACCCCACCGAACACGACCACTTTCTTCGACCTACTCTGCCCTCGCCAGCCACCAACGACCACCTTCGCAGCTCGCCACCGCCCCTAACACCCTCATCGCATCCTCACGAAGCTTCTGAGCTAGTTTAACTTGGTCGTGAGGTCGTGTTCATGTTTCCAGGTATTCGCCAAACAACTTTGTCACTGTGTCATCTTCTCCGGCCTCGTTCGTGGTGTTCTAGCCACGATTGCTGCAGGCTCACTCCAGGTGTTGTAGAATCAACACCCCCAGGTTCCCAGGTCCTTAATTGGGGGAGTTAACCACAGCAGCCATGCCAATTGAGGAAACCTCCAGCTACTGATTGCACGTGGAAGAAAGATGTGGGATTAGTCCTACATCATAAGCTGATGAAGAGAAAGCTACGCATAAAGTGTTTTTCTCAATAGGCCTTAACGCCTCAAGACACACTAGGGATGAGGTCCCCGCTCACCTGACACACCCAACCCACCTAACCTATACACTCCTCGGTTGCGACCCACGCTTGCAGCCCTGGACACGAATGCACATGCCCGATAACTCGATAAGCCCAGGTTTGAGAGATGAAGGAAAGAGAGAAAGAGAGCACAAGGAATCAAAATTTTGCTCTGTAAAGTGGCTAAAACTTCGCCAAATTTGAGGGGTTGTTTCCCTTGTGCTGCGAAGGGTTAAAAGAGAAAGGCTAAAGAAAGAGAAGAAGCTGAAGGCAAGGAGAGAGAGAAAGAAGAAGAAAGGCTTTGAGAAGCCTTGTGCTTGTGTTCACTTAAGCCGTCTGATGCACAAGATCGACGTCTAACAGCCCCTTTGAGATTGATACTGTTGGTTTATTTCATGACATATAAATTGGCTAAGTGGTCCTGATTACTGTAGCAATATTGATTAGTGATGAGGTGTGTTTCGAGAATTAAAATTAGGGATCGGTGAACCCGTCGTCATAGCTCACAAAATGCATCTATCAGATAAAACTTATAACCGAAACTCGAAAAGTGAGACCCGAGTCAAACACGGGGAGGCGAACGTTTAGTTTTGAAAAATCTGTGTTTCGCTTTATTTCTTTTTGTCATTTTTGTCTTTTCTAATTTTCTGGTATTTTTATCAGACAAGAGATTAGGTCAATGAAAACTTTATCTACTTGCAAAAATATAAGAGAGAGAGGGAGAGAGAGAAATAATCATCTATTTATAAAGAATTGTTTGTTACAACTACGAAAGTGGAAAATCTACACTACTAAAGCGAAAAAAGATACAAAGACGTGAGAGAAATCCCCCTCGACAATTGCTCAGAGGATGACTCGCTCTAACGTTGCTTAGAGGAAGGTGGTGAGGAGCGAAACGAGGGAGGACGAAGCTGGAGGACAGAGGATGAGGCAAGACGACATCGCGGTGAGGATCTTCTTCCCGAAGGGCGGTGAGAGGACGACCACGGGATGCTCCATGAAGGAGGATGATAGGAGGGAAAACTATTTGATTTTTTACTTTAGAGGAGCATCCCAGGCTTGGGACAGGCTCTCTCTAAAGCCTTGGAGGTGGTGAGAGGAAGAAAGGAAGAGATGGTTTGGAATGGTGGTGGGTAGGTCCTTTTATAGTGGAGGAAGAACAAATTTGTATATGGGTCATTACTGACGTCCATAAACATCGCTACAGATCCACCCTTGCTGTTGCTGAAGATCTACAACTTCAATTTCTTTGCTGGAGTGTAAGGGCCATTAGTGATAGCTGCAATCATTACTAAAGGCTCACGTCGCTGAAGATCCGCGTATATCCTCGCTGGTCACCCCCCACTGGCACTGCGTGCTTCACGCACCCGTGCTCCCCGCACTGTGTCGCGTGCGCTCATGTTGGCATGCGCTGCGTTGCTGCTGCGCGTAGTTACGGCTGTGCGTGGTGCACTGCGGTGCTTCATGCGCGCTCAACAGGTAATTGGAGGGTTGCAGGGATTCGAACCAGCGCCCCTCCTTTGAGAGTGCCTCTCTCCAACCAACGTGCCAAGATGTCCAGATCGTTGCGCGGACATCTTAATGCACGCAGTGGAGATGAATCCTCAACCGTTGGATCTTGATCCAATGACTTCGATGCGAGATCAACGATGATGAGGAGGTGGTGCTGGGATAGCTGGCCGGTGTTGGGTAGCCTGGATGGCACCACGTGGTGCCATCTAGGCCGTCCATTCATCTTTCTTTTGTAGAGGATACCACGGTGCTCAAATCGAGATGATTCCCACACTGCTGGATTACGATCGTCACTCCGAATCCATCCATATGGTCATATTTTTCATCTGAAGCCTGTAAGGATGTCGCATTGCCCTCCTAGCCATTGATCTTCCTTAAACTTCATATGATGCTACGGGACTCTGATCTAGACGATTTCGGAGGTGTTAGCCTCTGATCGCCATTTTGATCAAATTTGTACAGTACGATCGTCCATCTGAGGCCCTGAAATAAATCATTCTCTCCTGACCACAAAAAGGACGTAATTAACCTAAATTTTATACAACTACTCTAAATGCAGAATGATGCATGCTGTGCAATATTTATAACATGGAATGCAAATCTAAGCCTAGCAACATGCATGAATAGGCATTTTACCCTCAATAATTGTGTCTACATCATACCCCCATGCCTATCTTTTGCTAGTCCCTAGCAAGATTAAACTACATGCTATGTATAAAAATAGAATTAGAATTAGATCGCTTAGGCTTAAGTCGTTTATTAACAATAGAAAATTTCAACTAAGGTCTTAAATAACGAAATTCAACAGTACCCAGGTGTCTACCAAAATGCAAACCGCCCAAGTCCTTGCCTTATTTGAAAAGGGAAGATACTTTTTTTTTCTAATTTTTTCTACTTTTGAAGTTTGAGAGTTCCAGGATAACTTTATACGGCTACTTGACCTACCCAAGACTCGAAAAGGACTCTAAGTGCTAAGCATCTGGTGAAAAGAGTGAAAGACTCACTAGGCGGCCATTAAAATGGATTTCGGGTTTCCATGACCCTAGGTGACCTTTCCTAGAGGTTTATCTTTTTGAATGGTAGCTTTCTCCCTACTTCTTTTATTTATGGGGTCAACATAATGGTGAACCCAGTGTATATCTCCCCGATTTATTCTACTTCCTTACTTCTTCCCTAAGTGTTTTGGGAATTATTGTGCATTTTTGTGAGCTGGGCTCTGGATAACCTGCCAATGGCTGTTACCCACGACAACTTGCCAGCCATACTCGTGCGGTGAAGTGCGATTTTATTTGTTTATTATTTTTTTTCTCCTTTTTCTATTTTTTCTTTTTCTTTTTCTTTTATTTTTTTTATTTTTTTTTTAAGTAGGTGGCTTCCCTGATCTAAGATTTACCTAAAGGCAGTACAACGAAAATGATCTTTTAGCTAGGCTCTGGACAATCAGCCGATAAGTTGTTACCACCGATAACTTGCCAGCCATACCACCCTAGATAGTTCATTAGCTACCCAATTTCTAAAGAAATTGTCGAAAAGTGAATCAGTATAGAGAGTGTGTAGATGCTTAGGCTTAAAGTCCCCTCAAATCAAAGGGCGGGCTGATAAGTCGCATACTTGTCATCCCAATTTATTTGCAAAATTAAAATGAGTTTGAATTGGCGAGGACTTGAGACTAAGTCCACATTCGAGTGGACACCCAAGCTAATTAAGCCCGAAGACCTGAAAAGTCTAAGTGTCTAGGTCCTATCGTATCATTTCCTAAAGTTAATAACTTCCAAATACTTAAGTTCTCGTCTCCTAATTCTTCTCCTTTTTCTATCTTTTTGAATTTTCATTTTTTTTAAAGAAACTAAAAGAAATTCTATGGAGTTAATAAAATGATTTCAGGATAAAGTTTCCACCCCCCATGCCTAAATGATGCAATGTCCTCATTGTAAAAATAAAGACATGAAAAGGGTGGAGTAAATAGAACATTACCTAAATTTCGTGACAACCTAGTTAGCTCCGCAGATAACATGGAATATAAACACGTGTTAAATTTAATGCCTTCAGCTAGGCATAACATACATACAAGGAACAAATTGAGAATTAACAAGTGCAGGTCAGAATCAAAATAAAAATATTGATCCTCAGACCCTCCAACAGAAGATGTCGACAGGTGTGGACCAGATTATGGTGCAGACCCATGCCCCAAGGTCGAGTGGTTCTAAGGTTCTGTATGAAAATCACCTAGAACCTAAGGTTGTTAAACTTACAGGGCCAGGTCTGTGGTTTTGTTGTGTACAACCCAAGACCAAAGTGTCGGACAATGGGTAAAGATGGTTCAATAGGTGCGGATGTCCACTTAACATTCAACTTAGAAAGATAATCAGTTATTTTGAGCTTGGGTTGCATGTGAAAGATATCATAAGGGTTCTGGTAAAAAGTAGGTGATTTTAGGTCAACAGGAACCCTTAAATCCAAACTCATAGTTCCCTCAGAAGTAGCTTCCCAGACTTTTATTTCCCAATTCCTATCCTCTAAAATCAATGTTTATGGGACCTCGAAATCGTTGTACACCCCATCTAAAGTACCTAAGTCAAACAATTATGGCTGAATCAGGATTTACTTGGGTCTGGTGATCACAAAAATATCATCATTCAATTCTTTAGGGTGTAGTTGAGGAATGGGATTACTGATTGAGCCATCAGGATTCGAATCATCCAAATTAGCCCCAACATGATCATACTCTTCAATGATCGGGCTATCAAATTGTTCGTCACGCTCCTCGAGCCCGAATGTCTCACTAAAATCCTCTTCCTTAAGTCCAAATGAGACTTCACCAAAAGATTCTTCACCTTCAGAGTTAAAGAATTCATGATTCTCATTTATATATGTCTCAACATCGATTGTCATTTCCTGGTTCAAAGAGACATATTTTTCCTCGCTCCCTGGCTTGGGGATCTCGGGTGAATCAATCAGTTCATCCTCAAGTGGTTGCTCTAGCCCAACCTAGTCATCTCCAATCTCAGAATATGTATCCCCCCAACAGGCACCTGAGCAGGTTCTGACAATGGCTCTCCTGAAGGGGGTTCATCTTGAGAATCATCCCAAGATTTGACTAGGGCAACCACAAATTTCATCCACAACCACAATAATTTCCCAAGAAGAAACTCACCCAGGTCCCTATCCCTAACATTTTGGAGCAAATCCAACAAAGAACTACTAAGTTCATCAATCATTTTGATCATAGGCTCCAATGCTTCAGTTCATGGTGTTGGCTGAGCTTCTAAAGATTGTATAGTGTTCCTCAAATTAGCCAACACCCTATCCTAGATCTGGTTCACCAGAACCAACTGGTTCGGTTCAAGGTTGGACAGGTTTGAGTTAAATCTAGGGGAGTAAATATATCGAGGTTCTCGGGCCCTCCCTGATAGTAGGTCGTTTCAGGTTGTTTAAAGGATGGTGGTGACCTATATTCAGTGGAATACTGGGGAGGGTAGGTGTTATAATCATCATATCCTTCCTGATTGTAGATCAGGTTGGTTTGGTGATCAAAGGATGAAGATCTATAATCATTGTAGCTCTAGGAAGGATAGTAATCATAGTCTTGTTGTCCAGGGTTAGTCCCTGGACACTGAGGTCCGAATTCATATCCCTAATCAAAGTTATCCCTGCTAGTGGATGGATAATTACAAGTTAAGTCAGGATAGTAATCATATTGGGGATAAGTGGTGGTAGGAGGATAGCATTGAAACTGTGTGAAAGATGTGGAAGGATACATGGTTGAGTTGGAGGGAAATCAGAAGAGAGAAAGATGCCCTGCAGTACAAGCAATCAACCATGTCCTTAGGTGGGTTAGCCTAAAGACCTACAGACTCCCAGGACCCGTCTTGAGATTATAACCAATTTGGTCTACTTTTATCTGGTCAATCCAACCAGTTATAAGTAGGGACTGGGGAGAAGGTTCTTCCTTTGGCTTGCTCCACCGGTTCCTAGTGTATCCCCCAGCTGCGGTCGTTTGATGCTACTCTCCTAGCTAGACATCAGATGGACCAGCAAAAGCAGATTAATCAAAAAAAATCTCAGTCTAAGCCCCGAAGAGTGAATCAATCTTAAGGCCAACGTCTACTCAGTTTTAATTAGGCTTGGGATGATTGTGCTCTTGGAATGTGATGGGCCCTTTAGATGGGTTGAGCCCTTAATGATCAATTAAAATGTGCGTGCGTGCACAACCAAGGTTTGCAAACAAGGTTATTTGATGACGTGTCTTTTAGGGTTTAACCTTGTTTAGTAGCTTTTAGGGTTTAATCCTTAGGTTGGTTCAATCAGGGTTCAGTAGAACACTCCAAGTTTTACAAGCACTGATGATGATGTATTCATTTAGAAATCAGAAAAAATGTGGAGTGCTTGGTTCAGCTCTAAAAATCAACCCTAAGAGGCAAGCTACTTGATGGATCAGTTTTAAATTGAGTGGTACAACCCAAACAGCTCAATCAATTGGCCTGTTGCACCACTTAATTAAGGCACATAAGAATGTTTAACCTATTCAGATTTCTACTCACTTATGTGTATTTAGTTGAAGTGTACCAGGTCCACAGGTTAGATCCCAGTTAAGTGGTAGAATCAAAGTGGAGTGGTGCGCCTTAAGTCGAGAGTTGTGGGTGTTAAGGTGTGTCTCTTTCAGGAAATCCCACAATCAGATAACTTTTCTTAATTTTTTTACTTATGTGGACGGCGAGGTGAGTGGAGGTGGCAAACAAACAACCAAATTTATCCTAGGGTTTATAAAAAGCAACTATGTTGATTTGGGTTTGAGTTATTAGTGTGGTGAAATGAAACTAGTGGGGGGGATGTCGGAACAAACTTACAAAACCTTCATCTGCACTTTTCTCCGATTTAACCGCTCTGGCCGACCTCAGATGAGTACCTGCAATCATAGTAAGATCAGAGAAAAAGTGAGATAAAAGTTAGGTAAGGCGGAAAAACATAGAAAAAAACCAAAGAGCGTTACCTCCCTGGCAACAGCGCCAAAATGATGAGGCATGTTTCGCGAATTAAAATTAGGGTTCGGAGGACCTGTCGTTGTAGCTCGCAAAATGCGTTTATCAGATAAAATTTATAACCGAAACTCAAAAGTGAGTCCCGAGTTGAACATGGGGAGGCGAACGTTTGGTTTTAAAAAATCCGTGCTTCACTTTATTTCTTTTTGTCGTTTTTATCTTTTCTAATTTTTTGGTATTTTTATCGGGCAAGAGATTAGGTCGATGAAAACTTTATCTACTTGCAAAAATATAAGAGAGAGAGAGAGGGAGAGGGAGAGAGAGAGAGAGAAACAATCATCTATTTATAAAGAATTGTTTGTTACAACTACGAAAGCTTAAATTCTACACTAGGAAAGCGAAAAAAGATAGAAAGAGGTGAGAGAAATCCACCTCGACGATTGCTCGGAGGACGACTTGCTCTAACGTCGCCTAGAGGAAGGTGGTGAGGAGCAGGATGAAAGAGGACGGAGCTAGAGGATAGAGGATGTGGCAGGATGGCGTCACGGCGAGGATCTTCTTCCCGAAGGGCGGTGAGAGGACGACCACGAGATGCTCCACGAAGGAGGATAAGAGGAGGGAAAACTATTTGATTTTCTACTCTAGAGGATGCCATATGGGTCGTCCATTCTTCTTTCTTTTGTAGAGGATGTCACGATGCTCAGATCGAGATGATTCCCATGCTGCCAGACTGCGATCATCGCTCTAGATCCATCTGTACGATCAAATTTTTCATCCGAAGCCTCTAAGGATGTCGCGTTGCCCTCCTGGCCGTTGATCTTCCTCGGACTTCATATGATGCTACGGGACTCCGATCTAGACGATTTCAGAGGCGTTAGCCTCCGATCGTCATCCTGATCAGGTTCGTACGATCCGATCATCCATCCGAGGCCTTGAAATAAATCCTCTTCTCCTGACCATAAAAAGGGCGCAATTAACCTAAATTATATACAACTACTCTAAATGCAGAATGATGCATGCTATGCAATATTTATAACATGGAATGCAAATCTATGCCTAGGAACATGCATGAATAGGCATTTTATCTTTAATAATTGTGTCTACATCAATTAGCTAATATATATCTATCTGGACTAAATAAGTAGTGACATAAATCACCATTATTTTTGCTCTAGGTTTCTTTTTGCTACATCAAACTCTTGATATACTCTTATTTCTCATTAAAGACCAATTTTGAGTAATTATTATTCATTGCATATCATTATTTGGCTTATTTTCTCATGCTCATATATATATATATATATATATATATATATATATATATATATATATATATATATTAATTGAGATTAGTGCATAAATTCATATTTACTCCCTGTGTTCGACCTCAGACTTCACTGCTAAATATTCGAGTTATAAATCTTATTTGTTATAGAGCGATTGAGGTGTTACTACAATGAACGAATATTTAAAACCCTCAATAGCCCTGTAAACAGTAGGAAAGAGCTATTCTACTGCAAATAATAGAAAACTACTTCCAGATATATGCTTGACAAATGTTTGTTACAAATGATTCTACACTATGAAAGCAGTAAAAGGAAAAGGGGTGCAAAAAATCCTCTTTGTCGATTTCTTGGAGGATGAAGCTACGTTGACGGGGCCCGGATGAAGATGCTGAGGAGTTAGAGGAAGGAGAAAGGTGTCGGAAGATGAGGTGAGGACAGGCGATGTTGCGGCGTGATCCACTTCCCAGAACGGGGTTGAGAGCTCTACGAATGGTTGTGAGATGGTGGAAAAATATTTTCTTTTCTCTAGTGGAGCATCCCATGGGCTTGAGACACAAGCTCAAGATGTGTTTTGAGCTCTAGAGTTGGTAAGGAGAGCATAGGAAGGAATGAGGAGAAAGGAGGGAGTGTAGGTGGGTTCATATATGGTTGAGGGGAGGCCATATTCGTTCATGGGCTTCATGGGGGATTCATGGGACATGTGTGCATGTCCCACGCACCTATTTGGCTGAGTAATGAAGGCCCATAGCAGGTGGATTGCACCGTGTAGCGAGGGGGGTCTTCTGTTCATCGAATCTACGATGAAAAGTCCATATTTCAAGCCGTAGGATGCTCCAAAGCACACCTCAAGCACGCAAGTTGCTAGAATCTGCTGCCCCAATCTTTCCACGCATTGCATGAGGGAGGAAATCGCACCCGCTGCACTGGCTACTGGTGCAAAATTGAGCCATGAAGAGAAATTAAGGGTTCGCGAGAGCTCAAACCTGAGACTTGGTATAGTGCTTGAGACCAATGAGCTATGGAGGTCTTTGTGTCAAGAAGACCTCTTAACTATTTAAGAGACGTGGCACGCCTATGGCTGTTGGATGACTCGGATCTGATGATGCAGATGGGGAGAGGCTGCGGTGGCCCTAGGCAGCCTGGATGGCTCTGATGGTACCATGTGGCACCATTAGGACTGTCCATCTCCATTTCTTCATAGGTGGTGCTATGGAAGTTGAATTGGGTGGATTTTTGCACTATTAGGCTACAATCGTCAATCCAGATCCATCCATACGATCAGATTTGTCATCTGATGTTTGGATATGCGCCACCTTGCCCCTTAACCTTTGATATTCCTTAAACTGCATCTGATGCTACGGAGGTCCAATCAAGGGGATTCCAGACACATTGGACTCAGAACATCGTCCTATCAGACCCATACGGTTGGATCTTTAATCTGAGGCTCTAAAATATATCTCCATCTCCCTAGCCATAAAAAGGAGGGAATTAACCTATAATTTATACAATATATTCTAAATGCAGAATGATGCAGGCTATGCAATATTTATAATATGAAATGTATCTATAAGCTTAGGAACATACATAAATAGGCATTTTAACCTAAATGGATGTGTATACATCAAGATCCACTTGGATTCCAAACCTTAGGCCTTTATGCAAAATTTCTTATTGTGTTCATTTCAAGATTTAGCATTTATCTTGGTGCTCCTTTAGTGAATCTCACTTAATAATTTTTAGAGCATTCTTTAAGACAAGCAAGGTCACTTACTATGCTTATCTTGCTCTTAAGAATTGAAATTTCAATTTTATTATGCTTTTTGTTGACTCGCTTCTACCGTGTTTGAATAAAAGAGATGCGTCGTAATATAGACGATAAAAGCATATCAACACTTAAAATTTATAAACTCAAAACATCAGTATTCCGAGGTCGTCTCAAGGAGCAACCTAATGCACAACTTATCACTATCGAATTTATTCACAAAATTTGAAGTGCAGGAGTTTGATATAAAGGATGTATACTAGACAAATGATAACCAAACTTAAAAATAGCAGTTGGAACAAGTGCAAAAATTATAAAACAAATGAACTCTTTAAATTTCCCTTGATCTCCTCATGCCCTCTCTTCTCCTTTCTCTTTGTGCACACGTAGCTTTCTTTTTTTTCTGTGTTTAAGGCTCTTCTTCCCATCAAAAAGGTACCTTAAGCACCTTAGGTCCAAGAAGGCCCACAACAGGCCACAACCTTTCCCACTCCACGCCCTAATTGGCCCTCAAATCCTTTCAATATTCATGTATATTCAATGGCTCATTGGGCTTATATATGCCCTATGGGGAGCCACCCTACTTAGGCTGCCCCTTCAATGCACACAAATGCTTATCTGCCACTTCAACACCTTGCCATCCCACGATATGGGACTAAATTTCCCTCTTGATTTTAAGGAGTTAAAGCATGAACCCACTGTTAAGTCCTTTGTCCTCTTTTCTTTCTTTTCTTCTTCTCTACAAGAAAAATGGGCCTAAGGCCCAGCACATAATGGAACCACATGGGCCTCTTTCTCTTTTCTCTCGCTCGCACGCCCTCCTGGGCTTGCAAGCATTCGTGTGTGGTGTATGTATCAGGGTCCCGACCCCCTGATTTCGAGTAAGGAGTCAGGGGGTGCAGGGCCTTATATGCCATACTCTTACACTTTTCTCCACCAAGATGTGACTAAAAGAGAGGGGCAATTGTGTGCAAATTGGAATCGGATGTTCGCTCCTTATTGGATCCTAACCAAGATCAATTAATCACAAATGATCCAATTAAGCAAATTAATCCTAGATTAGTGAATAATTAACCAATAAAAACTTTCAATCTGAGTATTCCAATAAAACCCTTTAATAAATAATATTCACTAATATATCCTCATTGGTTCAAGAAAAAATTATAAAAAGGACCCTAAGAATAAATTAAAGTTTTGCTTTGGTCCTTCGTTGACAACCCTGTGAGGGGTGTCTTCTCCAATGTTGAAGGCTTCGTCGGAGGTGGTCGGAACTTCAATTCGGCCGTTGGAAGTGTCCAGCAAAGGGTGAAATCGATGTTATAAAATCGTTGTATTGCAGAATAGTTGAAATCACACGAAAACAAATAAAATTTATAGCTCGAATTCAAAAGAGTATCCGAGGTCGAACACAGGGAGCAAATAGGAATTCACACGCTTATCAAGATAAATATGTAAATGAGCACAAGAAATCAAACACAATAATGATATTCAATGAATATTAATCTATCACATTAAGTATTCAATGAATATAATGTATCTAGAGACAAAAAGTAAATAGAAGCCCAAAAAATGGTGATTTAGATCACCATATAAGCCCTCTAAACATGCATCACAAATATCCCAATTATTCCAAATAACCCAACAGTAACTTGAATGCTACAGTGATCAGACATCTAGTCTGTGTATCAGACGACTTAAATGTCGTTGCTATGGTGCTCTGTAAAGAGCTTCTTCTTTTTCTCTTCTTCAACTCCCTCTCTTCTTTCCTTCGGCCCTTGCGTTCTTCCTTTCCTTCTCAAGTCTTCTTCTCTCATGGCTAAGTGTCAATCAATGCATAGAGGAGCAAAACCCACCCTACCCCCACACTCTTTCTCTCTCTTCTCTTTCCTTCCTCTTCTTCTCTTTCTCTGAAATCTGGATTAATCGGGTAATCGGGTCGTGTACCCGGGTCCAAGTTCACCGGCAGTGGGTGATGAGCGAGGTGTGAGGGTTTAGGTCAGATCATGAGTGAGGGTGTAGTGGGACCTCACCCCGTGGTTGGAGGCGATAAACTCCAATCACAAAATCAATTTATATGCTTTCAGTGCCTTCTGTGTTTCCGAGGTGGGACTATCCCCACCCCTTCTGCTCACATGCACCCGCAGATAATGATGCCTCCAATTGAGCATGCAACTGAGGTTGGTGTCCCCAATCAAGGACCTGGGAAGGGTCCTGGATTGATTCCGCAACTCCTAGAGTGAGCACCTGAGCTCTTCGTGGTTAGAACACCATGAAAATGGCTGATGAAGTCGTCGTGGTGGAGAAGATCCAGTGGAAGACCTGAAACACAAAGTACAAGCTAAAAGCCCTCATTAAAAGGCTCTAGAGGATCGCCGTGGGTAGTGGAATGTGATGGCGGTGTCCGTGGGGTATGGGAGTGCGTGGAGTGGTCGGTTGGTTACGGAGAAGGTGGTCAGTGATGGGTTTGTTTGAGGGGTCGCATAAGTGGATGAGAATGTGAATAAAGATGGAAGTTTTGATGGGCGTGATGAGGCGAAGGTGTAGAGGGTTTCAACGAGGTGTGTGGTGTGGTGGAATGATGGGAAGCCCTTGCCGAAGTGGTAGTCGAAGAGAAGGAAGATGAAGGGCGAATGTCGGCATCGAGGGGTGTTTTTGGGATTTTTGGATAAGAGAATTAACCTAAGGAATTAAAAGGACCTAACTACCTACTTTATGGGATGAAAGGGATGGAGAGGCGATGGTTTTGATTGGCCGGTGCGGTGGAAGGAGAATACTTCGGGGAGGGAGACGGTGGCGAGGAAATGGTTGGAGATGCCAGGGCTTTGGCTGGCCACCGTTGGAGGAAGATGAGGAAGATTGCTACGCTTCCAATTTGGCTATTGGAGGTGTGGATGAGAGAGATCGAGACGGCAGTCGAAGCATACGTCAGAGCCAGCTGTGGGAGAGGAAGAAGAGGGATTTGTGGCCTTGAACCTAGCTAAGGAGGTAAAGCATGCATTGGGCGTGCTTTTATAAGGCTTAGGATGGAGTTCCAAACTTGGAAACAAGCTTGGAAACTCCAAGCTTCTTGCACATGTGGGATATCCACATCTCCCATGCATTCGCATGGGAGATTGGGAAAGAGATAGGCCAAGAATAGGTTTAGATCGTAGAGGATCCTCTCA
This sequence comes from Thalassia testudinum, assembly GCA_037157565.1. NCBI lineage: Eukaryota > Viridiplantae > Streptophyta > Magnoliopsida > Alismatales > Hydrocharitaceae > Thalassia > Thalassia testudinum. The sequence continues at coordinate 181,830,980 of JAZHRO010000036.1, read as the reverse complement.
TGAATCTTCCTTCCAATTTTGGAAGGGTTCGGCTGCGAAATCAGGGAGTAATCCCTGATTGAAGGTTGTCGGCGAAGTGGGTTTAGGAGTTGAAGGCGGCGGAGACCTATTGATGAAGAAGATGATGAAGTTAGGGGTGTTTTTGCAAAGGTTTCAAAAGTTACGAGTGTGTGTAAGAGAAAAGAGTCAGACAGGACCAAAATGCAAACTTGGTAAAGGCGATCTCTGATTTGGCCCAAATTTTGTTACAAACCTAATTTGGACCTAATAAATCTGATGGTGAAGTCGGATTTAGATTTTGACCAAGCTTTACTGGGTAAATTGCGTAGAAACATAAATAGAGGCAACTGTCTATCTGAGACTCTATTTTAGGTCAAATTAGGTTCCAATGGTCAAATCAAGGGTAACAAACCTTAGAGAATATTTTTATATTATTTTAGAAGGTTTAGGTGAATTTTATCTTAACCAAAACCTCAGTTAATTAAGCAAGTCGATTTTTAGGTTTCAGATGTCATTTAATTCTTGAAATGCGTGAAAACCTATTTTTGTCTGCATGAACCTATTTATTAGACATTTATGACCATTTGACCTTCAATGAAACCCTAGGAAACCCCAAGATTATTCTACAATTAAGATATTCTGTTAAAACTACAGATTTATCCTTGTTTTAATGCATTTCTCTCAAAAAGGATATGCAATGAATTATGGCTTCTTGGCAGTTATGTAGGAGTATTTTATCAATGGATTATGACTAGATAAAGCTAGATATGGCTGATAATGGCATTATCATCAATCATCATACGTTCAGCAAGGTGGTGGTGGAGTTTGATGGCGAATCGGAGTGGCAAAGGCGATAAGAGCGACGACTGGAGATGGTGAAGATGGTGATCTCTGGTGAGTTCCTACAAGTGCAAAATAAGGTCTTTCAACCTCGCATTAGTGGCAGAGGTTTCGGGGTGGAGTCTCGAAGCAAAGCCCTATGATTAGGGTGTGCGTGGATGTGTGTGCATGCATGGTGAAGAAGCTTCGAAAAGATTCAAATGGTAGTGGTCGACAAGTATGATACAGTTGATGAAAGATTAAATTAAATGGTCCTAAAGCTAAACCTAACTATGGCATTCAAAAACCCTAAACTAATTTGAGACGAAAGGGAGAGGAAATAGATGGTGATGGCAAGCTCGCCGACAACGAAGCCGAAGGTGACTAGAGGCGAAGGTGACTAGAGTAGATGAGAGGGTTTCAAGAGCCCAAGTTTCGCGTGAAGCTCTTGTAGGAATAAGGAAGATGAACCATTGCTCGGTTGGCTATGAGGAGCGGCGAAGACGCAAGGAGGAGGAGCTCCAAGTTTCGTCAATTGCACACGTCAGGGATGAAGGAGGAGGGGTTTTTAACACACGAAATCTGGATGAGTTGAATCAGTGGACCTTGGCAAGTCTTATAGGAGTGCTTGCCCTCGAAAATGAGGCAAGAACCCAATGTGAAATAGCTGTTTAACAGCAGGGCACATACACAATCTTTGACCATGATTTTGAGCTCTATTGATGGAATCAAGAGTTGGAAATTGTGCCAAGATGCCCAGGATTGGATTACGATCAATCCTACAAAGTTTGGTGGGATTTGATCAAGAGAATTTGGAGGAATTGATACTCAAATCTCATCATGTGCGAGCTGTTGCACTACTACTGAAGCTGCTAGAGGTTAAACACGCTGACGTCATCATGACGTCAACAAAGGATCATAATTGATGAACGGAATTTCGTATGCAAAAAGGTTGAGTTTGAAAACCCGTCGTTGTAGTTGCGTAAAAATACGCTATCAAATCAAATTTATATTCGAAACTCTGGTGAGTCCCGGGTCGAACTCAGGGAGGCAAATGTTTGATTAAACATTACGTTTAAAATTATTTTTCACAAAGCAGTTTTGCTGGTTGAAATTAATCTACACTAGCTATTCTACTTAAAGAATAAATAATAGAAAAGAGAGAGAATAATACAGTGAAAAGAGAGAGAAAGAGAACCAATATTTGATAATCATCTATTTATTACAACTAACTTCTACAACTAGAAAGCTAGAAATCTACACTAGAAAGCTGTAAAAAGAAAGGGGTGAGTAAATCCTCCTCAACGGCTACTTGGAGGAAGAGCCGCATTGATGGAGCACCCGGACGATAGTGGTGAGATGCTGGATGAAGGAGGACGAAGCACGGCAGCGTCGCAGTGGGATCCACTTCCCGAATGGCGGTGAGAGGATAACCGTGGGTACTCCACAAACGGGGATGAGAATATGGAAAAATTATATTTAAGACTCTAGTGGAGCATCCTGGGTATTGGACTAACTCTTTAGAGCTTTGGAGAGGGTAAGAGGAGAAGAGAAGGGATGAGAAAATTGTTTATCGCACGAAATCGATGTTTTAAAAGATGTGTTGCAGTATAGGTCGAAATCGCTCAAAAATAAATAATATTTGTAACTTGAATGATCATCAAGAAAATCTGAGGTCGAACACAGGGAGAAGTGTTGCAATTCACACCCTAATCTCAATTAATATATAAGTGAGCACAAAAAATCAAGCCAAAAATGATTTTCAATGAATAATTTCTACTCAAAAATGGTCTTCAATGAGAAATAAGAGTATATCAAGAGTTTGATGTAAGAGTATATCAAGATGTCTACGGCAAAATAATAGTAATTTGAATCACCAATTATTAGCTTAGATACATAAATATACTAATTACTCAATAGTCTAAATAAATGAATAGTGGCCTAAACCAATTATGCTTTAATTCCACACCAGCAACACACAATATCAGAGCCAATCAGACGTCGGCTCCTTAGATCAGACAACTTAAATGTTCTTATCTTCTTATACCTTTCCCCTTCAGCAAGCCTTCCTTAAGGCCTTTTTCTTCTTCTTTAGCCTTCTCTTCTTTCCTTCCTTAACTTTTCTACCTTGGCATCTTCTTCTTCTTCTTTCTAGTGACTAAGTGTTGCACAGTTCTTTCTCTTCAGAGCAAAACCCAACCCACCCTCTCCCACTCTCTCTTTCCTTCTCTTCTCTTTGATCCAGGTTTAACGGGTAATCGGGTATGCGCATAACTGGGTCCAGGCTCACTGGGGGTGGTGATGAGCGAGGAGTGGTAGGCCGGGTCGGGTCAAGTGCAGGTAAGAGGGACCTCACCCCATGTGTTCAAGGCAGTAAGAGGGAAACATAAAAAACATTTATGCGCATCAACTGCTTTCTCCCTCTACGATGTGGGACTAAACCCACATCTCTTCTTCGCACGAACAACAGCAGTTGGAAGTCAAGCTAATTGGTGTAGATGCTGGCGGTGAAGTCCTCAATTGATGACCTGGATGTGAACCTAGGATGCATCCGCAAGGCCTGGAGGTGTAACTTGGGGCGTGCGCAACTTTGAGCTCTAAGAACATGATGGAAGTAATGGCGACGATGGCAGAACATGAAACTCATGCAAATGGCCTCACGGCCACATTAAATAGCTCATAAACTTCGCCGTGGTGTGGTGAGTGTGGTGGAGGTGGTTTCGTGGTGAGGCAAGGCGTGTGGTGGATGGAGAAGATGATTGATGATGGGTTTGTTCGGGGGGTTGTGTGAGTGGATGGAAAGGTGAATAAAGATGGGGGTTTTGATGGGCGTGATGTGGCGAAGGCTATGGAGTAGGTGGCGAGGCGATTGGTGGCTGGAGATGGAGAGGATGAAGGTGAACGGGTTTGTCGAGGGGATACTTTTGGGTTTTGAGTAAGGGAAACTAAACTAAGGATCTAACTAAACCTAACTACCTAGTCTAATGGGATGAAGGGCTAAGGATTGGCACCGATGTTGGTAGGCTGGCGTCGTGAAAGGTGAAGTTCTCCAGAGATAGGAGTGACGAGGAAAGGAGGGAGACGATGTCAGCAGGTAACACAAGACATGGATGATCGTAGGGAAGAAGGATCCACCAGCTATTATTTGTGAGGGTGGCCGAGGAAGGTGGGCAGAGAGGCTCGCCGGAGCTTGGTTGGAGAGGGGTCGAAGGTAGGGAAGAAGAAGAGATTTTGGCCCCAAAACTAGCTAAGGAGGTAAGGCATGCCTCGGGAGTTCTTTTATAGGCCATAGAAGATCCTTCCAAGCTTGGAAAGAAGCTTTCAAGCTCCGTCCAATTTGCGCATGTGGGATACCCACATCTCCCATGCGTTCGCATGAGAGATTGGGAGAGAATTAGAGCCCGAAAATAGGTTTAGATTGTAGGGAAATCTCTCAGGAGTCTCCCTTCCAAATTTGGAAGAGATTGGGCAAGAAATCAGGGAGAACTCCTTGATTGAAAGTCGTCGAAGTTGGGTTTAGGAGTCTAAAGGGTGTGGGGACCTATTTGTGAAGAAGATGATGAAGTTAGGGGGTATTTGCAAATAATTTTGAAAGCTAGGGTTTTAAGTGAGAAAAGAACCAGACTGGACAAAAATGCAAACTAGGTCAAAATGATCTCTGATTGATCCCAAATTTTGGTACAAACCTAATTTGGACCCAAGAAATCTAATGGTGAAGTCGGATTTACATTTTGACCAAGTTTGACTAGGTAATTTATGCAAAAACCTAAATTAGGGCAATTATCTATCTGAGACTCTATTTTAGGTCAAAATGGGTCTGATGGTCAAATCAAATGTACCAAATCCTACAAAATATTTTTCTATGAATTTTAGAGGATTTATGTGAATTTTATGCTGATCATAACCTCAGTGAATTAAGCAGGTCTGTTTTTAGGGTTTCAAATGTTATTTAATTCTCAAAACGTGTGAAAACTCGTTTCTGTCTGCATGAACCCATTTATTAGATATTTATAACCATTTGACCTTTAATAAACTTCTGAGAAATCCGGTGATTGTTTTGCAATTAGGATATTATGTTAAAACTGCAGATTTACCCCTATTTTACCGTTTATCTCTCAGAATGAATTTGCAATGAATTACGGTCTTCTGGTGGTTATGTAGGAGCATTTATCTGTTGATTATAACTAATTAAAGCTAGATATGGCTGATAATGACATTATCATCAAAAATGTGTAGGATGGGTAGGCTATTTACAGGTATAGTCATGGGGGCAAAAGGGTCATTTTAAGGCCTTGAAAATAAATATAGGGATTTTAGTGAAACTTGTACGAGTTACTAAAGCCCCACGTCGCTGAAGCAAGCATGGAACATGGTCCGATTGATCATGATCTAAGCGCCCACGTGCAGACATGTGTCTAAACGTTTCACCTTCAACCGTTCACACCTTAAATCATACCCATCTCAATCAGACGACCAAGATTGCGTCCCGACGTCTTAAGATTGTGCCCATGTGTCAAATCAAGCATGTGATCCTGCATCATCATGCACGTTTGATGCACTCGCCATTCGTGATGCCACATCTCCGCCTCCATCGCCGCTCATCGTTGATCCAACAGGAAAATTTTGCCCCCACTCGCCTTCAGTGAATTTCACCCCTCACCGCAATTCGAGCGCGCATCGTGTGCAAGGCACATGACCCCTACACTGCGCTTGATTCTTTGTCACGTTTACATTTTAAGAGCCGAGCGCTCACAACCATTGGATGAAGATCCAACGGTCGAGATCACACGAGCCCTCGCCTTTAGGAGATGTAAAGCACGGCTTAGGGAGAAACGTGGCCAAATCATAGATGGCAATCCAATGGCCTAGATCATAGGCTGCAGCTCTTTAGAGGTTGGGCAAGGTGCTGCGGGCAGTCTGGATTGCGCCACGTGGCGCCATCTAGACCGTCGATCTCAAATGCTCGTAGATGGTACCACGGACGTCGGATTAGGTCGATTTTCAAGTCGTTGGACTGCGATCATCGATCCGAACCCATACGTGCGGTTGGATTTGTCATCTAAGGTATGGATTTACGCCACCTTGCCCCTTGGCCTTTAATCTTCATCGAACTGCATCTGATGCTACGGAGGTCCGATAGGGGCGTTCCCGGATGCGTTGAACTCCGATCATCGCCCTAATCAGATTCGTTTGGTTGGATCTTCAATCCAAGGCCCCGAAATGATATCGCATGTCCCCTGGCCACAAAAAGGGTAAATTAACCTATATTTTGTACAAACTAGTCTAATTGCAGAATGATGCATGTTATGTGATATTTATAATGCATGATGCTTCTATAGACCTAAGAACATGCATAAATAGGATTTACACCCCCATGCCTATCTTTTGCTAGTTCCTAACAAAACTACATGCTATTTATAAAAGAATTAAGATCAAATTACTTGGACGATAGTTATTTCTCAACACTAAGAACTTTCTACTAAAGACCTGAACTACCTAAACTCAACAATGCTCGAGTGTCTGCCAAAATGCAAATCGCCCAAGCCCTCACCTTATTCAAAAGAAAATACATTTTTTTCTTTCTTTTTCTCCTTTTCTAATTTTTTTAGATTTTTGAGTTTAGAGATTCGAGGTAGCTTTCTACGGCTACCCAACCCACCCAAGACTCGAAAAAACTCTAAGTTCTAAGCATCTTTTTGTGTGAATGTGATAGACTCACTGATCGAAAATCAGAATAGACTTCATGTTTCTACGCCCCTAGGTGACCTTGAAAAGAAATTCTGCCTAAAGGTGTATCTATCCGACCAGTAGCTTTCTCCCTACTTTTTATTTTTATGGGGTCAACACAAGGGTGAACCCAGTGTATATCTCCCTGACTTATTCTACTTTCCTGCTTCTTCTTAAGTGTTTGGGAATTATTTGTGCATTCTTGTGAACTGGGTTCTGAACAACCAGCTAATGGGTTGTTACCTGTTACCCACGGCAACATGCCAACCATACTCGTGTGGTGAAGTGTGGCTTATTCACTTTATTCTTCTTTCCTATTTCTTTTTTTTGACATTTTTTTTATTTTTAAGTAGGTGACTTCCCCGATCTAAAATTTACCTAAAGACAGAAGAAGGAGAATGGTTGTGTGGCTAGGCTCTAGACAACCGACCAATGGGCTATTACGCATGATAACTTGCCAGCTATACCACCTTAGAAGGTTCATCAGCTACCCAATTTCCGTTAAAACCGCTGAAAAGTGAGTTAACACAAATAGTGTGTAGATACTTAGACTATAAGTCCCCTCAAATCAGAACGTGGGTTAATAAGTCGTGTACTTATGACCCCAACTTATTTTACCAATTAGAAATGAATATTCAAATGGCGAGGACTAGAGAATCAATTTCACCTTTTAGTGGACACTTGGACTGATTAAGCTTGAAGACTTGAAGGGTCTTATTTAAGGATGAAATCGGCATTTTAAAAGATGCGTTCGTTGTAGTAATAAATCCTCAAAAATCACTCGAAAAATGGATAAGATTTATAGTCGAATGAAGGTCCGAGGTTGTTCGCTGGGAGCAAATATGAATTCATGCACTAATCTCAACAATTAATGTAATTGAACATAAAATATTACTCAAAATTTAATTGACAATGTATAACATGAGTATATGAGGAGATAAAAAGAATTCTAGATAAAATAATGATGCTTTGGATCACCAATTATTAGTCTAATACATAGAATAATTACTCAAATCAACCAATATGAAGGAGCATATGATCGGACATCTGATTTTGCAATCAGACGTCTTAAAAGATGTTGCTACAGTACCCCTTTATGATTTTTCTTCTGTTTCTTCTTCTCTTCTACCTTAGTTCTCTCTTCAATTCTTCTTCTTCCTTGGCTCAGGTCTTCTTCTTTCTCTGCTTCTTCTTCTACCTTGATTTCTCTTCTATTTCTTTTCTTCTTTCTTTCTTACCTTGGCCTTTGTTCTTCACACACAGAGGGATTTCTTCCTCAAATGGCTAAGTGTTAGTCGTTTATCGTCAGAGAAAAACCCCACTACCCTACGCTCTCTCTCCCTTTTCCTTCTCTTGGGTTCCTCCTCTTCCTACCTTCTTAAGGTCGTAAGCACAGTACCGGGTAATCGGGTATTCGGGGGTCCGTGTACCCGGGTCCAGGGTCACCGACGTGGTGTAGTGACCGAGGAGTGAGTAAGCATAGGTGGGTCGGGTCAGGCATGTGAGGTATATGGGGACCTCACCCCCATGTGAGGTATATGGGGCCATATGCCTACAACACAAATTCCTCTTATGTCGCTTGCAATCTTCAACAACCCACAATGTGGGACTAATGCCTCAGGTGCTTTTGTGTGAAGCTGCAGAAGAAGCTCCTTCCAATTGACGTGGTCGTGGTAGCTGAAATCTTCAATCAAGGTGCCGGAAGGGTTCCTCGAACTTGTCTATGCAACCTATAGCGCAAATTTGGGAAGAATCGCGGCCGGAGAACTAAGAACAACGGCAGAGATGGTGGCGGCGGTGACTATGTCCGGCAACACCTGAAATGGATGAATATGGGGTAAGAGCCCACATTAGAGTGCTCAAAAGTTTTGCTGGAGGTTGGCGAATGCAATGGTGGTGTGCGGATTATGTGAGTCGGTGATGGAGATGGAAGCGTGAAGGTGGGTTGGTCGACAGGTGACTAGGGTGGTCAAGAGACCCAATAGAGTTAGGGCTCTTGGTCGTGGGCACACGACGAAAGTTGTGGGTTTGTCGGCAAGGGGGATGGAGATGCGCAACGGACGGAAACCCTCGTTGGAGTGGTCACCAGAGATGGAAGGGATGAGGCTGATTCATGGCGTCAGAGGTTGAAACAAAGATTTAAGGATAGAAAAAGAAAGAAAAGAGGGTAAGGAAGTGATTTGGCCTAATAATAAGGATGAAAGGGGAAGGGATACGATGTCGGTGTGATTGCCGGTGTCGTGGAAGATGAAACCTCCTTAGATGGATGGCGATGAAGAACAAGGAAGATGGCCCTGGCTTTGGAAAACCAGGCACAGACGAAGGTGAGGAAGGTCCTGGCCTGGCCAATTTGGCCGTTGGATGTCCATAGGACGACGGGGAAGAGGTCCTCCAGAGCTAAGTCGGAGGAGGGCCAGAGGTGGATTTTCGAAGAGATTGGTGGCCCTAAAACTAGCTGAGGAGAACGGGCAGGCCCTGGGGTTTCTTTTATAGGCCTCAGGGAGCGATTAGAGCTTGGGAAGTGTAACGACCCTATTCCCGAGTCCCTACGAGACACGAGAACTGGACCGACTCGATTAATCCTAAGACCTGGTTGTCCAACGAGGAAGTAACCAAAAGAGCAGTAAAATAAACCACATTCAGCATGAATATAACTAACAGTAAGAAAATGCAGCAGTAAGGAAATAAACCACTACAGTATGTACCACCACAACAGTAGAACAACATTCATAACATAATATGGAACTACAAGTAAAGAAAAGTACAGCGGAAAAAAGAACTACTTACTACAGTGGAACCAAAAAGAGGTACAAGAGAACAGTGGTGACTCTACTGGACCCTACTCGGCCCAGCGTCCTCTCCAGCCGCTGACCCTGGCTGCTCAACACCTGGTCCTGAAAGGTAACGAGTGTAACACGTCAACAAAACGCTGAGTAGAGTGGCAGCTAAACTAAAACAACAGTAAAGTGTACAGTAGCTATTTTAATTTTCTTTCTTCCTTTATTTACGTCTTTCTATTGTTTCACAATTTATCTATTTCTCAGATCCTTGATCTCGAATGTTCCTCGTGGGAACGATCTTGATTGCAGTCTTTTCCGAACAGTAGAAGTAGCACGTGGTGCTCTCCTGGCCGAGAGAGTCCCCCGTGGTGATCCTACTCTCAGTCAACCACCCCAAGGTCATTGACAGACGTAATGGTGACTACGGCACGCGCGGTAAATGCACGGGTAGCTAACCCGCACTGGCACGCGGTCAGTCGTTTCCGTTAACGGGTGCGCCCAAAGCACAGCACGGAACCAGTACAGGGTAGAGCCCTCTCAGTAACAGGGGTCCAACCCCTCCACAGTAACCAAACAGGGGCCCTGCCCCTCCACAGTCCGCGCACCCTCGCCTGACTACCCTGGTTTGCCCCAGTGGGCCTAACAAGTCGGTGTAGGAGGCTAGCAGAACCCCAGGGCCCGTGGGGTAGCTAGTACCTCCCTACACTAGTAGCTCTCCTCGGTACTACGTACACGAGGGCCAGCAAGTCGGTACAGAGTGGCCAGTCCTAACCCCGGGTCCCTGGGGTGGCTAGCTCCGCTTTGCACTAAACAGGGGGACAGTCGCTCTCCTTGGTACTCCGTACTCAAGGGCCAGCTCACTTCCCCAATTCTATTCCATTCACTTTCCAAGAGTTCTACTCCTAATTCCCCGTAGGGTTCCAGCTCTTTTAACTCAGAACATCCAGGTTTCACTTTCCAGTTTCACGTTCTTACAATCCATATTCTCAATCACGTTTATTTATTCATAACAGGCAACTGTTAATTCAATTCACAGGCAGCTATTATTTCCTTTCCACATTTTCCAAGACTGCAGTATTCATACATTCCACTAGTTTTCCCGTCCTAGGATTCATGCCATATCCTAGGATCTATCATACAATCTAGTTTTCCAGCTCTAGGATTCATGCAACACCCTAGGATCTACCATTCAATCTATTTCTCATTCCTAGGATTCATGCAATGTCCTAGGTTCTATTTATGGTTTCATAATTTAACAGATTATACTTAAAGCCACTCTACCGGTTACAACAGGTGAACTGGGGGCGTGGTCGGGAATCCCGCGTGCCTCCGCAACCCCCGAGACTGCAACGGAACGGAGTCCTATCACAAGGATCAAACACAAGGAATTTCTCAAAATAGTATACAGTTACTGTAGACGGGTAGAGGATGTAATTCCGAAAAGAACGCAACTCGAAATGCGGAAAACGAAACCCGAACGGGCCCTAAACGGGTCGAAAACGACGAAACAGTGCAAAATGAAACGTCTGGAACTTATTCCAGACGTCTTAAAAAGTTGATCAGGGGTTACCTTGCTCTGCGTGGTCTCTCAGATGTCCAGAAGCCAGCGGGGGTGTCTGGCCTAGTTCCCAGACGTCCGATGGTCACTCCGGACGTCTGTAAGTCTCTCCAGTCGTCTGGCACTGCAGCCTGACGTCTGATTCGCGTTGGATGCGAATCTCAGAACCTACGCGTACCCATCTCTCTCTCTTAGCACGGTCAGTCGAAGAAAAGGAAGGAGACGGAAATAACTCACCTTTCAGACGTCGTGCCCGTCGTCTGGCTATCAGCCCAGACGTCTGATTCTGGAAAAGTTTCCAGAACCAGGGCGCAACTCGCCCTCCGCTCGCGACGCCCGGCCGCGCCGCATCTCGTCCGCCTACTGCTCGAGCTGCAGCAGTCCTCCTGTGTCGCTCCGCGCCCGCTGCGCCCCCACCGGCCGGCTCCCGCTGCCCCGACAGGCTCGAGCCCTCACGGCCGACGCCTCCTCCCCCGCGCAGCACCTCCTCCCGCACCCGCCGCAGCTGTCGCCGCCGCCGCTCACTCGCGCTCGCTCTCGCGCACCGACTGGAAGGAGAAGAGGAAGGGGGCAGAGGTGACGGGAGTGAGGGGGAGGGCGTGGCCTTTTAAGGCCGCGCGAGGAGGAGAGAGAGAGCACGACAGAGGGCGCAGGAGGGAGAGGGAAAAAGAGAGAGAGGGAATTTTCGCAGGTCTGCGCGCTCAGGCGCACAGAAGAATCGCGCGTGCCAACAATAACCGATTCCCAAACGTCTGGAAGTGGTTCCAGACGTCTGGTCAGACGTCTGGGCCACTTCCCAGACGTCTTAAAAGATGTTTGAAGCGCACGTTCGTTACAAGAAGCAAGCTTCCCAAGCTTGGAGGGTTCACCAAAGTTGGAAACCTAAAGATACCTGAACCTCTCATGCATTTCCATGAGAGATTGGGAAGGTTTTGGGGCTCAAGACCAAATTCATTGGAAAGGAAATTTTATAGAGAGTCTCTAGTTCAATTTTAGGAAAGTTTCATCGATCAATCAAGGAGAACTCTCCAAATGAAGCTCAACAGAGTAGGATTTTTGAGCGATAATGGTGGAAGGACCCACTTGTAAAGAACGATGATAAAGTTAGGAACCTTTTTGTAAGGAATTCGAAAGTTAGGAGCATGTGTGAGAGAAAAGACTTAGACAGGACCAAATTGCAAACTAGGTCAAGATGATCTCTGATTGGATCCAAATTTTGGTACAAACCTAATTTTGATCCAATAAATCCAATGGTAAAGTTAGATTTAGGTTTTGACCAAGTTTTGTTAGGTAATTTATGTAAAAACCAAAATTAGGGCATAGGTCTATCTATGGCTCTATTTTGTGTCAAGACGGGTTCTGATTGTCGAATTAAAGGTACCAAACCCTAGAGAATATTTTTATATGATTTTTAGAGGGTTTAGGTAAATTTTATTCTGATCGAAACCTCAATTATTTAAGCGAGTTTATTTTAGGGTTTCAGAAGTCATTTAGTTCTCAAAATACACGAAAACCCTTTTCTGTCTGTATTAACCCACTTGTTAGACTCTTAAGATCATTTGACCCTTAATTAACCCCTAGAGAAACTTGCGATTATTCTGTATTCATAATATGATGGTAAAATTGTAATTTTAACCATGATTTCTTGTATTTCTCTCTGAAAGGATTTGCAGTGAATTACGTCTCTCTGGCGGTTATGTAGGAGCATTTAATGATGGAATGTGACTAAATAAAGCTAGATATGGCTGATGAAGATGTTATCATCGTACCCCCATACCTAACTTTTGCTAGTCCCTTAGCAAAATCTTACGAATTTAACTCAAATTCTTGACCATATGTTCAGATCTCTAATGTGTGCTTTCTTTTGTAGATTAGGTTAGAATGCTAATACTAAGCCTAGAATTACTGAAGTACCAGCCAAGATCCGGACCTGACCAGCTTAAGCCTCAGTCTGCCGCAAAGGTTTTTAAGGCCCACAGGAGCTAACCTAAGGTTCGTTGAACTCCGCGGTTAAAGCACCCGTTCTTAAAACATGTTTAGCCCAGGTTCAGTTTGTAATGCATTTTTGTAAGAGAGAGAAATAGAAGAATTTTTGCATTTTTTGGAGAGTTTTCTCTCACTTTTTCTTCTTTATTTCTAGCTTCGGATTGGCTTTATAACAAAGTCTGTATCAGATTCCTAGTTCCCACCATCAATCCTCATAGGGTCCCTAGCTTTCGATGCTTCGGGATAGCACCGCCCATGGCAACCCGTACAACCCTAGCTTTCGACACTTCAAGATAATACCTCCCATGGCATTTTGTAGCTAAATTCAAGCCCTAGCAATTAACATTTCGGGATAATCCCGCCCACGGCACCTGAATCAGTACAAGGTGCTTACATGCCCCCGATAGGATATTTAGATATCCTAGGAGACAAGCACCGAGGAGACGGTATGTTATTACACATCTTTGAGGGGAATTTCCCGCCTCTCCATGACGGGAACTCATCCATATCAACTTGTGTTGATTAGCCGCACTTAATCTAGGTAGCTTTTTCATAATGGAATTAATGCATTTACGTGATTTTGATAGTTAAGCGCACTGAACTAGACTGTGTGTGGATTAAGGTGCTTAGGTTACTGAGTCCCACAAACCAAAGGTCAATTAACGAGGTCGAATAATCCCTATGCCTTAGACCTGATAATTAAGCTTCGCATTTTCCTCAACCTCTTGAGGACTATCCAAATCTTAATGGATACTTGAATTTTTAAGCCAAAAACAAGCCCAAGAGGCCTAAGATCAGTGTTTATACTAATCTCTGTATCTCTTAGCACTTTTTGCTTTTATTTCTTTCTTTTGATTTTGTCTAGAACTAAGTAGATTCCTTAATCTTTTACTAATGACTAACTCTTTTTGTTTCAAATTGTTACTCGTTTTTGACATTTAAAACACCTCTCTTTTTCCTCTTCAAGAATGATATGCATTCAATTTTTCAAAATTTCCTCTCTTCTATATTTTTTTGTTCTTTCTCAATTTTTTATTTTTTATTTTTTGATTTTTTGTAATATGTATTTTTTTGTGAGAATCGTTCAGAATTTTGAAGTTTTGTATGTTGCACTTAACACCCCCCATGCCTAAGCTTTGCAATGTCCTCATTGTAAACGGAGGGTATGAAACAATTAGGGTTCAAGAATTAGAACAAGCTTATCGGGTGGGCGAATGAGTCGGGATGACTGTTGCGGATGATTTCAAGCTCTGATATGAGTACCAGAGGTGGGATCAACTGTTCTAAAACTAAACTCAGAATGCATTAGATGTGAATTACAAAAAGGATAATCAGAAGGATCTCAGGTTTTTGGAATGAAGGGTTGCCTCCCGTTAAGCACTAAATTCAATGCCTTCAGCTGAGCAGAAAATGGTATGGAGAAAGAGTGGTCAAATCAGACGAGTTTTGTAGAATAAGCACCTTGATCAATAGCCTGGTTGGTCCAACCAGGTGCTTGTTCAGATTAGCAGGCTGATGATGCAGCCCAAACCCAATCAATCTAGCAGGTTGATAGATGTGGATCAAAAGATGTCGTGCCCACCAGATACTGTGAAGTTCGAGAAGATATGGAAGTGTGAATCCAGGGTTTGGCTGAGTCGAATCAGCCTGATCAGAGTAGGGATCCTTAAATGAAAAAGAATCAATGGAGGATGTGAGATCCCTACGAGGGTGATCAAAGAAGGATGGGACGCGATTTGTAGTCTGATCAATGTCCGAAACCCGATAAAAATGTGGAGGAGAATCATGTGCAACCGGATCATCGAGAGGAGAGTCAGAGTAGAAATTGAGTCCGATTGCGGGTCGAGGTTGCAAGCGGGTTTTGGAAGGCTCTATATATGTTGCAGAAGAGGTGGTTTCTTTCAAATCATTAACCTCAGTGTCAGAATCAAAAGATGGGTTGTGGATACTGAGGTTGTAGATTGGCTCATAATCATCAAGAAACAATAGTTCTCCAATATCAGAGTAAGATTCAAAATTGTTAGAGAACTTACGATAATCATGTTCTAAATTTGACTCGGGATCAAAGGTTCCACCACAGAATAAATGTGGAGAAACAGCAACCTGACTTGGGTCTAGCCTATTCTCAGAATCTGAACTCAAAAAGATGTCCCTATGAGGCATGGGCTCGGGTTCTTGGCTTGTAGGGAAGACCCAATCAAATCCCAACTCTTCTAGCTCCTCAATTTCTGTATCGTAGATCGACGTGACTTTCAAAAAATCAATCTGTATCTCTGAGTAGTTTGAAGAGGTGTACTCATCAAATATGGTCCCTGAATCATAATCCAAATTCAAAATCTGATTTCCATCATACGGGGCCTTGTAATCATCCCAATAAGGCTCAGATCCAGATTCTAGGTTAAGGGTGTGGGTTGAATCACTAGAATCTAGGTTGGGCTTTATAGGGATGTCAGAATTGCTCTCAAGAGTCACCTTATCAGAATCAGGGATGAAATTTACACCCTCGAGAGGTTCTGATTCGATCTAGGTGTCTGGGAAATCTAAGCTCGGTGAACTAAGCTCTTGATTTTCTAGGGCTGGCTCAAAATCGTGATGACTTGCGTCGGATCCTCCTAACCCTCATCAAGATCAGGAATGTCAATTGCTATGAAATTTGAATCTGAATTCATTTGGGTTGGGGGGTCCATAACAACCTTGATCATCACACCCGGGATGTGGGAGATTTTGCTCCTCTATGTTGCTCCAAGATGTCTCATCGCCTTCTAAAGAAATGTATGGGTATCTTTGAATAATTGTCTTTTGTAGTGTATTAAGCATGTCCCCACGTTTTTCTATGAGACTTTGATATGTTTCCCAAAATTGTGGATTCGAACAACATTGTAGACACTCGGTACTATGTAATCTCCATAATTCACTGAATTCTGATAAAAGATCCTCCCGAGTTGAACCATGTAAGACTCGAGTATAAAGTATTTCAACACAGTTCATAATGTGGGTTGTTGTTTCTACAAATTTATCCTAAATGTCCCTATCTAAGGCTGTATAATATTCTTCATGGTATCCATAAGTAGCCTCAATCATCTTATCTTTGATAGTCATTTGGGACTCAGGTTTCCTAATCACCTTTCCTAACAGGTCAAGCTGCATTTTTGAATCAAATGATGGAATCAAGATGTAGAATCAAACTCAAGATTAGATTTGAAGCTGATTAGATCTGAAAGAAATCCCTAAGATAATATGTGTATGTGCTCTAAATAGAGGGGATGAGGGACTGGATGTGAATTTTGACCCAATCAAGGCACCCAAAGATTCTTGGATGTCGAAGGCAATTTCGAGTCGGATGATACCTCTGAATCAGAAATTTGCACACCCGAGAATTACTTAGGCAGCCAAGAAGGGAGAGCCCCACAAAGACCCCTACATAGTAGAGCATCTCCACGGGTTATAGGGTTTCCCCCACCCGACCTTCCTTGTCACTGAGGCTCCAAGTAGACCAGAATGTACGAACTTAAGAACTTAAATCTACCAGCTTTATGTCCTAATTTGTGCCTTTGATTTCACTTGATTAAAAGTTAATTCAACTTGTGACCTAATTTGGAGGTTGGTTGGCCTACAATGTAGACCAACTTCACCTGATTTGCCTAAAGATGGCAAAATGAGATCTAGGTCAAGACCTAGAAATCACCCTGAATTGACTCTCAAGTTATTAGGTCTAAGATTTTAGGATTCAAGTGAATTTAGAGCCTGATTTTAGGGTTTTTCTTATTAGAACTTTTTAGTCAAGGGCTTGGGTAGCACACAAATGCGAAAACCCTAATTTGCTCTATTTCTAGGTCCAACTGATCTTGACATGTTCACCTTGGGCTTCAAGCAAGAAATGTGTTAACCCAAAGTGATTTAGAGTTTAAGCATATTCCCTAATAGGTACAGGAAATCAAGGATGGGATCTCTAAACAGAATCGCTTCAACTTCAGTGAGATTTGAAAAAAAATTCACAAATCAGGAAACTTGCCTTTTTAAATGATGATTACTATGAAAAATAAGGCAGGTGATTCCTAATTGATTGTTTCCTTTTTTATCTTCCCAAGATTAGGAGGTTGATTAGGGAAAAATAGAGAAGTTACCCGCCTTGGAGTGGCTGATTTGCGCGGAAGATCTCCACGTGAAGTACCTCACAAAATCACAAGAAATCAAACAGGATGAGTTAGTGCTCAAATATAATCAGATAAAACAAAGAATAGCAGTGAATTACGCATTGCTCCCCGGCAACAACGCCAAAATGTTTAAGGGCGAAATCGAGGTTTTAAAAGATGCGTTCGTTGTAGTAATAAATCCTCAAAAATCATTCGAAAAATAGATAAGATTTATACTCGAACGAAAGTCCAAGGTTGTTCACTTACAGCAAATAAGAATTCATGCACTAATCTCAACAATTAATGTAATTGAACATAAAATATTACTCAAAATCTAATTGGAAATGTATAACATGAGTATATAAGGAGATAAACAGAATTCTAGACAAAATAATAGTGATTTGGATCATCAATTATTAGTCTAATACATAGAATAATTACTCAAATCAATCAATATGAAGGAGCATATGATCAGACATCTGATTTTGCAATCAGACGTCTTAAAAGACGTTGCTACAGTACCCCTTTATGATTTTTCTTCTACTTCTTCTCTTCTACCTTAGTTCTCTCTTCCCTTCTTCCTTAGCTCAGGTTGTTAACCGATGAAATCGATGTTATAAATTTTGCGTCGTAGTATAGGTCGAAATCGCTTGAAAACAAATAAAATTTATACTTGAATGAAAGTCTGAGGTCGAACACAGGGAGCAATTAGCAAAAATGATTCTCAAGATTGCAATTCAAGCAAATATATGAGCAATTTATAACAATATTCCAAGCAATAATGATATATGAATGAAAGTGTTTGTCAAATAACGCAAAAAGAATGGAGTAAAATGGTGATTTGAATCACCAATTTCCCCTTACAATTATATCAAATATTTCAATAGTACTAATCAATCTAAAGCCACATAGGATAACTGCACAGTGCACTTTAGGCGTCCGCTCAGCCAATCAGATGGCTTAACCTGCTCACTGCTACAGTGCCAAGAGGGCACCCTTCCTCTTATCTCTTCTTCTGCCTCCCTAAGCTCCAGAGAAGGCACAGTACAGGACTCAGCAACGCCAGCAGAGGTAAAGGCCTTCCTCGGAGATCACAAGTGTTGAGAGGAGGGCAGCAGAGCAAAACCCCCCCTCTCCTCTCCTCTCTCTCTTCTACCTCTCTCAAAACCAAGCAAATCAAAGAGACTCGGGTATCCGGGTAAACGGACCAAGCCCAGACCCACGAGGCATGAGCATGGGCGAGGGCGTGCGTATGCGCGTGCGTGTAGGGACCTCACCCACTGTGCATGCTGAGGCGATAAGCCACCAGCACTTTTTCAATTAATGCGCTGCGGGGGCTTCGTCTATTTCCAATGTAGGACTAATCCCACAAGGCTTCTTCGCGTGCAGCTGCCAATGGGCTTCCCTTACCAAATTGAAGCAGCAGTAGCGTGCGTTGATGTCAATTGAAGGCCTGGTCATCTGTGGCACATAGTTCCACACCACCTGGAGGTGATGCCTGGGACGGAAGATGCAAGAACATGATAACAGGGCGGCAAAGGAGGTGGCGGTGACGGAGCTCCGGCGAGAGACCTGAGACAAGGAATACAGCCTGATGGCCACATCAAACACCCTTAGTAGGTTAGTCAGACCATGGAGAGTGCAACGGTGGTGGCTTCGTGGAGTTTGGTGCACGGAGGTGGTCAATCGATGACGGAGTAGGTCGCTTGACGGTGGGTTACTCGGTGGGTGGTTTGGGTGGATAGTGTAGTGCGATAGGTTAGGGCTTTGGATGAGGGGAGTACGGTGAAGGTTTTGGATCGGTTGTCGAGGGGTTTGAGTGTGTGGAGCGAGAGGAAACCCTCACCGGTGATGTCGTCGAAGGTGGAGAAGATGAAGTGCAGGGGAAGTGGTTAGCAGTCGTGCATGTGTCATAAGTGTGGGAGACAGAAATAGAGTGAGAGAGAGAGAGTGATAGAGGGACTTAGCTAGGTGAAAGAGAGGCGGGCGCAGCCGATTTTGGTCGACCGACATCGGAGTAGAGAATGGCAAGACGGCGACGATGAAGTAGGCGTAGATACGCCCTCCCTTTGGCTGGGGAGGTCACAATGAAGAAAGGAGTCGAGGGAGCCGACCAATTTTGTCATTGGATGGCCGAAGGAGGAGGATCGAAGAGGATCTCCAGAGCAAGGGTTTTGGTGGCCGGAGAAGGAGAATAAGAGGTGGTTGACTCACCAAAACTTGCTAAGAAGCACGGTGAGGCATTAGGCTTGCTTATATAGCCATAGGAGGCCTTTCCAAGCTTGGAAAAAAGCTTCCAAGCTCGAAAGGTCCTAGCGAAATAAGATACCTGAGCCTTCAAATGGTTTGCATGATCTTTTGAGAAAGAATTGGAACCCAAGATCGGTCTCATGTGGAAGGGAATTCCACAAAGAATCTCCGGTTCAATTTTTGGAAGGTTTGATTGAGAATCGAGAGAGAAATCTCCACTCAAATCTCATCGGAGCAAGGTGTGTTCACACCAATGGCAACAGGGGCCATTTTTTAAAGAAGATGACAAAAGTTAGGAACCCAAATGCAGATTTTCAAAAGTTAGGGGCACAGGTGTGAGACAAAATAGCCATACAGGACCAAAATGCAAACTTGATCAATATGACCTCAGATTGGGCCAAAATTTTGCGAAAAACCTAATTTGGACCCAAGAATTTCAATGGTGAAGTTAGATTTTGGTTTTGACCATGTTTTATTGGATAAATTGCACTATTACCCAAATTAGGGAAAAAGTCTATCTATAGCTCTATTTTAGGTCAAGACGGGTTCTGATGGTCAAATTGAAGGCATTAAACCCTAGAGAATATTTTTATATGAATTTTAGAGGGTTTAGGTGAATTTTATGCTAACCAAAACCTCAGTTAATTAAGCAGGTCTGTTTTTAGGATTTCAGATGTCCATTAATTCCTGTAACGCATGAAAACCCGTTTCGTTCTGTATGAACCCTCTCAATAGGCTCTAAAGCACATTTGATCTTTGTTAAACCCTTGAGAAAACCCGCGGTTATTCTATTTTTGTGATAGAATGGTAAATTTCCAGAAATAATCATGTTTTATTGTTTTCTTCTCTGAAAGGATTTGTAATGAATTATGGCCTTCTGATGGTTATGTAGGAGCATTTAGTGACTTAATCAGATCAAATTGAACTAGTTATGGCTCATGATGGTGTTCCCATCATAGGTCTTCTTCTTTCTCTGCTTCTTCTTCTGCCTTGATTTCTCTTCTACTTCTCCTCTTCTTCTTTCTTTCTTTACCTTGGCCTTTGTTCTTCTCGCACAGAGGGATTTCTTCTTCAAATGGCTAAGTGTCAGCCATTTATATTCAGGGAAAAACCCCCCTACCCCACGCTCTCTCTCTGTTTTCCCTCTCTTGGGTTCCTCCTCTTCCTGCCTTCTCAAGATCGTAAGCACAGTACCGAGTAATCGAGTATTCCAGGGTCCGCGTACCCGGGTCCAGGGTCACCGGCGTGGTGTAGTGACCGAGGAGTGGGTAAGCATAGGCGAGTCGGGTCGGGCATGTGAGGTATATGGGAACCTCATCCCCATGTGTTGAGGTCGTATGCTTACAACACAAATTCCTCTTATGTCGCTTGCGAGCTTCAGCAACCCACGTTGTGGGACTAATGCTCTAGGTGCTTTTGTGTGAAGCTACAGAAGAAGCTCCTTCTAATTGATGTGGTTGTGGCAGCTGAAATCTTCAATCAAGGTGCTGGAAGGGTTCCTGGGACTTGTCCAAGCAACTTGGAGCTCGAATTTGGGAAGAATTGCGGCCGAAGAACTAATAACAACGGCGGAGATGGTGGCGGCAGTGACTACTGTCCGGCAACACCTGAAATGGATGAATACGGGCTAAGAGCCCACACTAGAGCACTAAAAAGTTTTGTAGGAGGTTGGCGAATGCAGTGGTGGTGGTTAGCGGGCATGTGGTGTGCGAATTATGTGCGTCGGTGACGGAGATGGAAGCGTGAAGGTGGGTTGGTCGACAGGTGACTGGGGTGGTCGAGAGACCCAATAGAGTTAGGGCTCTTGGTCGTGGGCGCACGGCAGAAGTTGTGGGCTTGTCGGCGAGGGGGATGGAGATGTACAGCGGACGGAAACCCTCACTGGAGTGGTCGCCAGAGATGGAAGGGATGAGGGTGATTCACGGCGTTGGAGGTCGAAACAAAGATTTAAGGATAGAAAAAGAAAGTAAAGAGGGTGAGGAATTGATTTAGCTTAATAATAAGGACAAAAGGGGAAGGGATACGATGCCGGTGTGATTGCCAGCGCCATGGAAGATGAAACCTCCTTAGATGGATGACGATGAAGAATGGGGAAGATGGCCCTGACTTTGGCACACCAGGGGCAGATGAAGGTGAGGAAGATCGTGGCCTGGCCAATTTAGCCTTTGGACGTCCGTAGGACAACGGGGAAGAGGTCCGCCTGAGCTAAGTCGGAGGAGGGCCGGAGGTGGAGTTTCGAAGAGATTTGTGGCCCTGAAACTTGCTGAGGAGAACGGACAGGCCCTAGGGTTTCTTTTATAGGCCTCAGGAAGCGGTTAGAGCTTAGGAAGCAAGCTTCCCAAGCTTGGAAAGTTCGCCGGAGTTGGAAACCTAAAGATACCCGAAGCTCTCGTGCGTTTGCATGAGAGATTAAGAAGGTTTTGGGGCTCAAGACCAGATTCATTGGAAAGGGAATTTCGTAAAGAGTCTCTGGTTCAATTTTGGGAAAGTTTCATCGATCAATCAAGGAGAACTCTCCAAATGAAGCTCGTCGGAGTAGGATTTTTGAGTGATAATGGTGGAAGGACCCATTTCTAAAGAATGATGATAAAGTTAGGGACCTTTTTGTAAGGAATTAGAAAGCTAGGGGCATGTGTCTAAGAGAAAAGACTTAAACATGACCAAATTGCAAACTAAGTCAAGATGATCTCAAATTGGGTCCAAATTTTGTTGCAAATCTAATTTTGACCAAGGAATCCAATGGTGAAGTTATATTTAGGTTTTGACCATGTTTGATTGGGTAATTTATGAAAAAACCCAAATTAGGACATAGGTCTGTCTATGTCTCTGTTTTGGGTCAAGACGAGTTCTTATGGTCAAATTAAAGGTACCAAACCATAGAGAATATTTTTATATGATTTTTAGAGGGCTTAGGTGAATTTATCCTGATCGGAACCTCAGTTATTTAAGCGGGTCTGTTTTTAGGGTTTCGGAAGTCATTTAATTCTCAAAGCACGCGAAAACCCTTTTTCTGTCTGTACTAACCCACTTGTTAGATTCATAAGATCATTTGACCCTTAATTAACCCCTGGAGAAACTCGCGATTATTCTGCATTCATGATATGATGATAAAATTATATTTTTAACCATAGTTTCTTGTATTTCTCTCTGAAAGGATTTGCAGTGAATTACGTCTCTCTGGCGGTTATGTAGGAGCATTTAATGATGGAATATGACTAAATAAAACTAGACATGACTAATGATGACGTTATCATCAGATCTAAGTGTTCAAGTCCTATTGTATCATTTCATAAGTTGACAAATTTCTAATGCACGAGTTCTTTTTTCCTAATTCAAATTTTTTTCAAAAATAAAGAGAAAATAAAAAGAATCCATGGAGCTAACAAAATAATTCAGATAAAGTTAACCAACCTTTCATTCCTATCTAATGCAATGTCCGCATTGTATTAAAAAGACAAAAAATAGCGAAATAGAGAAGAAAGCATCTAAATTTCATGATTAACAGGTCAGCTCCGAGATGAAAACAGACTGCATACGTGCTAAATTTAGTGCCTTCAGCTAGGCACACTATACAAACAATGAGGAAATTAGGAATTCACAACTGCAGGTCAGGATCAAAAGAAAAATATTAACCTAAGGATCTGCCAGCAGAGAATGTCCACAGATGTGGACCAGATTGTGGTGCACACCCATACCCCAAGGTCGAGTGTATCTAAGGTTCTAGATGAAAATTACCTATAATCGGAGATCATTATGCAAGCGGGGTCGAGCCTGCAGTTTAGTGGTATGCAACCTAAGTCAAAAATGTCGAACAATAGTTAAATCTAAATCATTGGGCTCATTTGTCCAATTAACAATTTGCTAAAAAAGATAATCCATTAATCTACACTTAGGTTGCACATCCTCAGAGTCACAAACATCATAAGGGTCCTGGTAAAACGTTGGTGGTTTCAGACATAAAGGAACCCTTAGATCAAGAATTCTATTTCCCCGAAAATTGGCTTCCCAGATCATCATTTCCAGATTCCTAAGCTCCACAATCACAGTTTCCGAGATCTCACAAATGTCATCATCCCTGTATAAAATATCCAAGTCCAAAATTTGTGGTTTAATCAAAATTGACTTGGGTCCGATGATCTCAAAAATAGAATCATCATTACACTCAACAAGGTGTGTGTGAAGAATGGGTCTATGAATTGAATCATTTATCAAATCAGGATCTGAATCCTCCATACTAGCCCTGGTTAGATCAAAATCCTCAATTATTGGGCTATTAAATGATTCACTATACCCCTCGCACCCGTATGTCTCACTAAAATTATTTTCCTCAAACTCGAGTGAGACTTCACATAAAGATTCTTTACCTTCAAAATCAAAGAATTCTGAATCTGCATTAATATATGTCTCAAACTCATCCATCATTTTCCGATCCATGGAGACTTACTTTTTCTCATACCCTGGTTCAGGGATCTCGGGTGAGGAAATCAATTCATCCTCAATTGATTGCTGTAGAACAACCTGGTCAACCCCGGTCTTGTAAAATGTGTCCCCCCCTCCAGGTGCCTAAGCGGGTTCTGACATTGGCTCTCCTAAAGGGGGTTCACCTTGGGAATCATCCCAAGATTGAACTAAAGCAACCATAAATCTCATCCTCAATTTTGACAATTTCCCAAGTAAGAACTCACCTAGGTCCTTATCCTTAACATCTTGGAGCCAATCCAACAAATATTTGTTAAGATCATCAATTATTTCAATTAAAGGCTCCAATTCTTCAATGTAGGGTGTTGGCTATAAGCTTCTAGAGATTGAATGGTGTTCCTTAAGTTAACCAACACCCTATCTTGGACCCGATTCACCAGAACCAAATGGTTTGGTTCAGGGTTGGGTTCAGTCTAGGGAAGACAAGAAATTGAGATTCTTGGTGCCCTCCCTGATAATAGGTCATTTCGGGTTGTTCAAAGATGGGTGGTGACCTATATGCATTATAATCCTAGGGAGGCTATGGGTTGTAATCATCATATCCTTCTTGATTGTAGATCGTATTAGGTTGTCCATATGAGGGCAGTGATCTATAATCGGTATGGTTTGAAGAAGGATAAAAGTCAAAATCATGGTGTCCAAGGTTAGACCCTGAACACGGAGGTCTGGAACTGTATCCCCAATCTGAGTTATCCCAACTAGTAAATGGTTGATTAAAGCACGGATTGGGATAATATCACCATTTTGGGGATAAGAAATGTTAGGAGGGTAGGAGTGGAAATGTGTGTAGGATGTGGAAGGATCCATGATGAAATGGGAGGAAAAGAAAAAAAAAAGGTGTGCTGCAATACAAATAATCAAACATGTCCTTAAGTGGGGTAGCCTAAAGATCTATAAACTCTCAGAACCCATCTCGAGATAAAAGAAACAATTTGGTCTACTTCTTTCCGGTCAATCCAACCAGTTAGAGGGAACAATTGGGGAGAAGGTTCTTCCCTTGGCTTTCACCTCAGGTTCCTTTGCTACCCCCCAACCGCGATCGTTTAACACTGCTCCCCTAGCTAAACATCAGATGGACCAGTAGAAGTAGATTAATAAAAAATAATCTCGATCTGGGCCTCAAAGAGCAAGTCCAATCCTTAAGACCAACGTCTACTTGATTTTAGTTGGGCTTAGGTTTGAATGTGCTTGGGAATGTGATGGGCCCTTTATCTAGGTTATGCCCTTAAAGATCAATTTCGATGTGTGTGTGCACACAACCAATGGTTTTCAAACAAGGTTAATTGATGATTTGTCTTTTAGGGTTCAACCTTGTTTAGTAGCTTTTAGGGTTCAACTTTGGGTTTATTTAATCAAGGTTCAGTTGGCACACCAGGTTTTGAAAGCACATGTGAAGATATCTTCCTTTAAAACTCAGAAAGAATGTGGAGTGCCTGGTTTAGTCCTAAAAGTTAAATCCTATGTGGTAAGCTAGTTGATGAATCAATTTTATGTTAAGTGGTGCGGCCTACACAAATCAGACAAGTGGGCTAATGCACCACTAATTAAGGCACCCAATCGAATTTAGCCTATTCTGATGTCTAATCACTTATTTGTATAAGTCATGTAGGTGTACCAGGTCCTTTAGTCGGATTCCCGGTTAAGTGACTGAATCAGACAAAAGTGAGGTACCTTATGTGTGTGGGTATATAAGGTGTGTATGCTTAATAAATCCTCAATCAGATTTTTTATTTTATTTTTTTATATATATGCAAGGGTAAGGTGAGTAGCAGTGGCAAACAAACAACCAATTTCTTGCCTAGGGTTTGTAAGAACTCCTAGGTTGATTTGGGTTTGAATTATTTATGTGATGGAATGAAATCTAGGGGGTGCGAGGTGTGGGGTAAACTTATAGACCATTCAACAGCAGTTTACTCTAAACTTATAGCTCTGGCTTGCCTTAAAAGAGTACCTGCAATCATAGTAAGAAAAGAGAAAAGTGAGGTAAAAGATAAGTAAGGTGGAAAACACATGAAATGAAAGAGCGTTGCCTCCCCGACAACGATGCCAAAATGATGAACAGAATTTCGTACGCAAAAAGGTTGAGTTTGAAAACCCCTCGTTGTAGTTACATAAAAATCTGCTATCAAATAAAATTTATAACCGAAACTATGGTGAATCCTGGGTTGAACTCAGGGAGGCAAATGTTTGATTAAAAACTGCATTTAGAATTATTTTTCACAAAGCAGATTAGCTGGTTGAAATTAATCTACGCTAGCTATTCTAGTTAAAGAATAAATAATAGAAAAGAGAAAGAATAACACAGAGAAAAGAGAGAGAAAGAGAACCAATATTTGATAATCATCTATTCATGATGGGAACACCATCATGATCCCTAACTAGCCTATTTTAGTCTGAAAAGAGTGATAAAAGCTCCTACATATACATCAAAGGGTCCTATCAGCACAACATTCTATTTTAAGAAGAAATGAAGAAACCAGGGTTAATTCTGTAATTAATAGAATCTCAGAAACACAGAATAACCATGGGGCATTGTAGGGGTTAATTGAAGGTCAAATGATCATTAATGACTAACAAGAGAGTCCACACAGACAGAAACGAGTTTTCACGAGTTTCGAGAATCAAAACAGCACACTAAACCCTAATTTCAGACCCGCCTGAATAATAGAGGTTCTAGTTAGGATAAAATTAATCTAAACCTTATAAAATTCACATAAAAATATTCCATGAGGTTTGATAACTTCGGTTTAACCATCTGAACCAATTTTGACCTAGAACAGAATTTTAAACGGAAAGTTGCCCAAATTTGGGTTGTTGTGTAAATTACCCAGTCAAACGTAGTCAAAATTAAATATGAGTTCACCATCAGATTCCTTGGGGCCAAATTATGTTTGTACCAAAATTTGGACCCAATCAGTATCCATCTTGACTTAGTTTGCATTTTGGTCCTCTCAAACATGTTTTCTCTCTCTTAGCCCCTCAGGTTTTGAAATGTTTACATTTAGCCCCCTAAATTTTCATCATTTTCTTCAAAAAGGTCCTCACCACCATTATCAGTGTGAACCCATCAGCATCGACCTTCCATCTGGGATTTCTCCCTAATTTCACACCCAAACCCTTCCAAAATTTGAAGGGAGACTCCTGAAGAAATTTCCTTCGATCTGAACTCAATCTCGCCTTCTGATTCTCGCCCTAGAGTTCATGCAAACTCTTGAAAACTGCCAATCCATTCTGCTTTATTTTCGAGCTTTCAAGTTTGTTCCAAGCTTGGAAGCTCAACCAATGCCCTATAAAAGGACCTTGATTGCAGACCTCACTCCTTAGCGAGTTTCTGGCCAAAAATCTCTTCTTTTCTCCCTCTCCGACCTACTCCAAGCTCCGCTTCGACGACCTTCTGCCTCCGACTCCCTCGCCGACTGCCACATACAATAGGCGGCAGGTTCTGATTCCTCTTTTCATTCTGCATCACGCAATACCCGCGCAACGCTCTCCGACCTCTTCCTCGTCGCTGTCACCCTCCCTGGAGCATTCTCCTTCTTCGGTGCCAGCCCATCATAGCCAACGCCTCCTCCGTATCCTCCTCATCCGTTAGCACCACTCCTTGACTCCTCTTCTTCCACTAAGCATCACCGCACTTCCAGACTGCAAGTTCACACACAAACTTGCTCGTTCCACCATTATCTTCCAAGTCGCCGGCGTACCTCCGACGACCTCGACAGCATGCCACACTCCACCAATCTGGATGCTATCACTTCGCAAACCTTCACCATGTCCACACGAGCAAAACCCCTCAAGAAATTGAGGCGATTACTACGCCAATCGCTCCACTGAACACCCTCACAACCTTCGTCCCTTTCCGCCTTCGCCACGATCACTCACGCATCTCCACAGCACGCCACCACCACCATCACTTTCGCCACATTTTCATGAAGCTCCTGAGCATATTTGACGTAGTCGCAACGCTGTTTTCGTGACTTTCAGGTACTTGCCAGACCTCCACTGCTGTAGCTATTTTCTCTGACCTTTGCTGCAGCTCTCCGATAAAGTTCTTCAACAGTTCTTCCTCCAGGTGATGTGATTTTGTTCCAGGTGCATGCCCAGGCTAACAATTGAAGCAGCAAGCCTTATCTTCGCTCGCAATTGGAAGATTCACCTCCTGCTGTTGCTGTGAGAAGGCACCTGGAGAGTTAATCCTACATCGTGGGATTAGAAGCACGGGATGCGAGATAAAAGGGATTCCTCCCCAAGACCCCTCACCCAGTACACAAGGGGTCGTGTCCCTCCTCATGCTCTTCTCACTCCTCGGCTACCTCTCACACCCAGTAGCCCTAGTCAACTGGATCCGAATACCCGCCTGCTTGGTTACCCGATTACACGGGTCTAAGGGAGAAAAGAAGGAAGAGAGAGAGGGGGGTTTTGCCTCACTCTATAACTCTCAACACTTAGCAAATTTCAGGAGGCCTTTGCCTCTGTGGCACCCCTGCTGTGCATTGCTGAGCCTCTCCCTTGAGGCTTGAGAGAAGAGAGGGAAGGCTTAGTGCCTTTGCCCTTGTTAAGGAGAGAGGCCCTTGAAGCCTCTTGAAGGTACTGTAGCAAGCTTAACTTAAGTCGTCTGATACTGATACCTACCATCTGATTTCTGAGGCATTGAAAGCATTGTGGCAACATTTGGCTATTAGCATGGAGATTAGTTGATATTTACTGTTCTTACATTTGAGATAGTTGTGATTAATTGCTTAAGGTTAAAATGGTGACTTAAATCACAATTTTAACCTATTCTTTTTGCACTTTGACATTGGATCTTATTGATATATTATTCTATTTCATATAAGCAAGATTCTGATTATATTTTTGCTTAAATTGTGATTTGTGAGATTAAACTACCGTTATTGCTCCCAGTAAACGACCTCGTACTTTCTCGAGTTATAAATTTAAGTATTTTCAAGCGATTTCGGCTTGCTACGATGATTATCTCTTTTAAAACATCGATTTCGCACATTAACAATTCATTACAACTAATTTCTACAACTAGAAAGCTGGAAATCTACACTAGAAAGCGATAAAAAGAGGGGTGAGAAAATCCTCCTTAACGGTTGCTTAGAGGATAAGCCGCGTTGACAGAGCACCCGAATGATGGTGGTGAGATGCTGGATGAGGGAGACGAAGCAGGGCGGCATCGTAGTGGGATCCGCTTCCCGAATGGCGGTGAGAGGACAACCGTGGGTGCTCCACGAATAGGGATGAGAAGATGGAAAAATTATATTTAAGACTCTAGTGGAGCATCCCAGGTTTGGGACTAGCCCTTTAGTGCTTTGGAGAGGGTGAGAGGAGAAGAGAAGGGATGAGAAAATGTGCAGGATGGGTAGGCGATTTATAGGTATAGTCATGGAGGCAAAAGGATCTTTTTAAGGCCTTTAAAATAAATGCAGGGCTTTTAGTGACGCTTGTCAGCGTTACTAAAACCCCACCTCACTAAAGCACGCAAGGAACGTGGTTCGTCTAATCATGATCTAAGCACCCACGTGCAGCCACATGTTCAGATGCTTCACCTTCGGTCGTTCACGCCTCAGATCGTGCCCATCTCGATCAGACGGTCGAGATTGCATCCCGACGTCATCACGGGCATTCAGCGCGATAGCCATCCATGATGCCACGTCTCTACCTTCATCGCCGCTCGTCGCCGATCCAACGGGCGAATTTCGCTCGCGCTCGCCTTCAATGAATATCACCCCTCACCGCAATTCGAGCGCACATCGCGCATCGTACGTAAGGCACATGACCGCTACATTGCGCTTGATTCTTTATCGCGTTTACGTATTAAGGGCCGAGCACTCACAACCGTTGGATGGCGATCCAACCGTCGAGATCACTCGAGCCCTCGTCTAAAGGAGATGTGGAGCACAGCTTGGGGAGCGACGTGGCCAAATCGTGGCAATTGGATGGTGATCCAATGGCCCAAATCATAGGTTGCGGCACTTTAAAGGTTGGGCAAGGTGTTGCAGGCAATCTGGATGGTGCCACGTGGCGCCACCTGGACCGTTCATCTTCAAATGCTCGTAGATGGTGCCACGGATGTCGAATTGGGTCAATTTTCACACCGTTGGGCTGCGATAGTTGATCCGAACCCATCCGTATGGTTGGATTTGTCATCTGTGGAAGGAATTTACACCACATTGCCCCTTGGCCTTTAATCTTCCTCGGACTACATCTGATGCTATGAAGGTCGATCGAGGCGATTTCAAATGCGTTGAACTCCGATCGTCACCTTTATCAGATCCACATGCTTGGATCTTCAATCTGAGGCTCCAAAATGATATCACCTATCCCTTGGCCACAAAAAGGGCAAAGTAATCTATATTTTGTACAAACTAGTCAAAATGTAGAATGATGCATGTTATGCAATATTTATAATGCATGATACTTCTATAGACCTAAGAACATGCATAAATAGGTATTTTAAGCCAATTATTTGTGTACACATCAGTAATGAAAGGAAATTGGACCTAAAGGTAAGGATTTTGGACCAAAATGCAATGAATTTAGAAGTTAAGGATTATTATGCAAAGTAGGTAGAGATGGGGTTCAAATAGTCTCAACATTTTAGGATAACCTAATTTAGACTTAAGGAATATAATGATAATCTCAATTTGGGTTTTGATGAAGTTTTCTTAGTGAATTTATGATTTAACCCAAAATATATTAATTATTAACCTTGGTCTTTCATTTAGGTCAAATTAGGTTCTTGTTAAATTGATTAATCCAAACCTTATGGAATATTTTTCAATGATTTTTAGAAGATTTAAATTACAATTATTTCCATTAGAACCATGTTAACTGAAGTGAGATTGAAATTAGGATTTTTATTTGAGATTTAGCATTTAATCTTAATTGAAACCCTAAACCAGTCAATGCAAGCCTACTTATTGGGAATTTGAGCTTGCTTAACCTTCAATTTAGTGTAGGTTTACCCTTTAATTAATATGCATTTGTATTAATCTATTAAAACAACATAATTAACTAATTTTAATGTCATTCCTCCTAATTCTTCTTATCAATGAGTTATAACTTTTTGTTGGTTAATATAGTAAATTTAACTTTGGAACTTAGTCAGAATAGGATAATTATGAAGGATGATGGTGTTACCATCACTATTCTCTTCAATCAAGTTAGTGTTCTTTACGATTAGGTCATGGTTTTCCAAAAAAGAGCATTCTTTTCAATTTTAATAGAACTAAAAGATCCATTCAAATCTTGTTTTTCAACAATAAGCTTATCTATTTCATATTTTAAGCAATTAAAATCCTTTTTCATATTTTTATTTTCTAATTTTAATGATTTGCTAAGAACATACAATTCTTCTAAGGCTTCTTGCATTTCATCAAGAGTGAAAGAATTTACCTCCCCTCCATCATTGTCTTCCTTCTCGTTATCAACCGCGATTGCCATGAAGCTGAGGCACACAATTTTGCTTTTTGTTTCTTCTTCATCTTTCTCCAAGCTAATGTCATCCCATGTAACTTGGAACACCTTCTTCTTATTCTTTTTCTCTTTCTTTTTCTCCTTCTATAAGAGAGGGCACTTTAGTTTAAGGTGTCCCTTCTTGTTGCAATGATAGCAATGAGTTGATTTCTCCTTTCTTTCCATATTTTCCTTGTCTTTGTACTCCCTAAACTTGAGAAACTTGGCAAATTTGTTAGTTAAGAATTCAAGTTCCTCGTCATCGGAACTTACCTCATCATCGGAAGTATTTTGAAGGCGAGGTTCTTAATCTTTGGTTCCGGTGTCTCCTTCTTCTTCCTTTGTTTCATCTTGTTCTCATAAGCCATGAGGTTGCCTAGGAGATCATCTATGTTGAGCTCCTCTACTTGGTGTGCTTTCTTGATGGTGGTGACTTTTTGCTCCCACTCCGGTCCATGGGAACGTAGGAGTTTAGATTGAAGCTCTCCTTGAAGGAAAGTCTTCCCCAAAGATTTGAGGTTGTTCATAATAAGAGTGAACCTGTTTCAAAAAAAAAAAAGAGTGAACATGTCACTTAAGCTTTCATTATTTTTCATAGCAAAAGACTTAAACTCATGAGAAAGCATATTAATCTTAGAAGCTATTACCTTGGATGTACCTTCATGGGTTACCTCTAGAGTGTGACATATTTCATAAGCGGTGGCACATTGCAAAATTCGGTTGAATTCCTCTAGACTTAATGCGCAACACAACGCATTCATTGTCTTTGTGTTGAGAGATAACTCCTAGATTTGTTGTTGAGAATATCCGCCTTCGAGTTTCTCCAGGATGACGTAGGGAGTCTCGTATCTCTCCCAAATTATATAACCATTTTCCTATAACGACATATGCATACGTAACTTCTAATAAAGATAGTTTTTACCTTCGAAGTATGGTGGTCACACAGTGGACTACCCCTCGGTGTGTCTCATCACAAAGATACTCCCCTCCATATTTTAGGATCCTCATTGAGTGTAACTCTGTATGTGCGAGAACCCACTCTGATACCAACTGTAGGTGCACTAGAGGGGGTGAATAGTGCGGCAAACAAAAAATGATATAAATAAAATCAATCACACAAAATAATCACCACAATATACAAGGATTTTTAGGTGCAAACCTTAATGGTAAAAACCACCACCTAAGTCTTCCCAACGTAGGATTTTCCGATCTACCAAGTAGATCAAAATCCACTAAGCGTATCACTTTAAACCGAGGGTGATACAATCCTCAGTTACAACCACACTACTTTACAATGAGCATAATGTACCTCAAAGCCCTCTTCTTTACGAAGAGAATTTTATCTCACTAAGGATACGAGAATTCGCCATGCAAATATCCAACCAAAAATAAAACAAAAAAAACAACCTATAGAGTTCAAATGTAAGATTTGTCCTAGGCTTCTATAGGAAAGAATTACTTCCTCACGATGGAAGTGGATGAGCTTGATGTAGCAGAGATTCAATGCCCTCTGATGTATGCTAGGAAGCTTGGAGAGCAAAATCATAATCTTTTTCTAGTTGATCTCTCTTTTTAATCACAAGAAATGGTGGAAAGTATTATCTCTAGGTTGTGTATGACAAAAGAGAGGCTTCCATCTATTTATAGATGTGTTAGGAACCTTCAAGAAGGCTTGGAAGGCTCCTTGTAGCCATTGGGAATAAGTCCAAGAAAATCAAGCTGAAATCCCATTGAGATCAGGGTTATAATTAGGTCTGACAATAGAATCAGACAACTAATTTTTGGGTCAGACGTCTTACCAGCCATCTAACCAAAGTTTTGGACGTCTGATCCTGAAGAGTGGTTCTCCTAAACTTGTTTGGATCTAAACAAGGATCTTGTCAGACGTCTAAATGTGAATTTTAAGACATCTGGGCATAATATTGAATGTCTAATTCTCAAGGGGTTCTTCCTGAAATGGATCAGATCCAAACAGGGTTCTAATATAATAAGGTCAAGCGTCTGACTAGACGTCTGACGGTGGTTCTAGACATCTGAGACTAAAGGTGCTGTGCGAAAATTGATTCCCTAGGAGCCAATAGTTGGATTTAGTCTAACAAATCGTGATTTGCATCTAACGTCTCTTTAGTCAAACGTCTAAGGGTCTATTTGGACGTCTGGGAACAATAATAAAATATTTCTATGTGGGTTCATGAAGATATTGCTCTGATAGGCTGGCAGTCATATTATTGGACGTCTGTCAAGGTTATTAGATGTCTTAAAGTATGTCTGAAATTAGGTAAGGACGTCTGAATAGAGAGGTCACAGGCTATGAATTTTCAGCCAAGGTTATTGGACATTTGCTCAAAGTATCAGACGACTTATAAGATAATATTAGACGTCTGGGACTTATCTTGGACATCTGATCAGGTAGTCTAATTCCTATTTTTGCTTTCTAATTCAAGTCTAGATTTTGCCTACGTGTTCTAAGTTGGAGTAAGTGTACCTTGGACTTAGGGTGACATATTTTGGGCTCTTTAACATGTATCTAAAAAAATAAAAGAACAAAGATAAAAAATACATGAAAATAAACTCTATCCTATTTTCATTTCTAGATCTTCAAGTTCCTTGATGCTTTTGTTCCCCCATCAAGCTCCTCCATTCCGCCATGGACTTGAGCTTGATCTCCTTCACACTTATTTCCATTTGCAACAAATCTGAAACTTTAAACTCAAATGCAAATATTAAATTACAAGTGTTTTATTATCATCAAAATCAACCATCGTGGTGCTCTTGCACTGATGCGAAATTTGGCATGATTTATAAAAGCGGGTTTTTAAAGTCGTTGCAGCACGCGAAATCGCATAAGCTTTTAAAATTTATAACCTAGATAGAGGAGTATCTAGGGTCGTCTAAGGAGGCAATATGCTTGCAAATCAAATCTCTTGCTTAGAAAATAAATCTCAACTTTCTTTTTGGTCTTTTCAATATATCATTTTTTTTTGTTTTATATTTGAAATAATAAGGATTTCGAAATGATGATAACTACTCCTAATAGTGACCCTAGGTGACAAGAGCTACCTTCCTTCTAATCTTACCCTGGCACGTGAAGGCCTAGGGTAATTAGAGAGGGAGAGAAGTGAGTGCACAAAAGGGAAATTTAAATTGCAATCAAGACGAAAAAAATCTAATGAAGGCAACTTGTATAAAATTGAGGAATTGTTTTACAAAATCTAGTAGAAGAATGCTTAAACTACTAGAATTAAAAATGCATGTAATGAAAACACAAAAATCCTCTGAAATGATGGTGAAGATGGTGAGGCTCTTGCTCCAATTGCGGCTGCTCCCACAATCAAAAAGAGCTCCTCCTCCTTGTAAGATTCTTCAAGGTGTAGCTTCCTTGGCAAACCCTGAAGTAGGGGGGCATGGACCACCTCTAAGCTCTCCTCCAAGGATGGTTGTATACCACCCTTAAGACCTCCTCCAAAGGTCTTCCTTTCCTGGCTTCTCCTTTGGCTGGCGTGGGCACAAGAGAGAAGGGAAGAGGGGAAGGCGCCAAGGGGACAGAGTGTCCCCTTAATCTTCTTCTTCTTCTCTCTTGGGTGTGAGCTATAGGTAGAATATAAGAGGTATTTTACTAACCAAGGATGGGTTGTATGGTGGTGGGTGTTGGTCTTTTTATAGGCTAGGATGGAAGGGTTAAGGTGACTCTTGAGATGGATGGCTAAGATGAGAAGATGGGGGTAGTTAGGCGATCCTAGGGCTAAGGGGAGTTGGTGCCACCTAAGGGATGTAAGGGGGGTAGTTATGGGTGGCCAAGGGACACCTAAAAGTGGCGCCAACCATGGAGAGGTGCCATGGGTTGGCGCCAACTTCTAGGCTTCTAGAAGGGGGTTGAGGTGGATGGTGGATGTGGCTTGGAGGGGTTATGTGTAGGGTGGATATGGGGGGTGAAGTTGGCACCAAAGAGGGGGGTGGTTAGGGTGGTTTTGGCACCAACATCTAGGTGTCTTTTGGTGGTGGTTGAGGGGTGAAGGGTGGTGAAGGTGGCGCCAACTTGAGTAGAGGTGGAGCTAGCTAGGTAGACTTGAGTTTACTTAGTAAATGGAGCTAGCTAGGGTTAAGTTATGGCTGGTGGATGGCCAAGGAGCTGGATGCTAGCTAAGCTAGCTTAGCTAGTAGTGGAGTGGAGGAGTAAGCATGTGGAGCTTATGGTTTGAGGAGAGGAGCTGGATATGAAGAGTCTGGAGCTAAATTGGAGCTAGCAACCAATAAAGAGGTCAACATGGGGCTACTCTAGCTGGCTTAGCTTTCTTGTTCTTTGCTAGCTGCTAAGCCAAGCTAAAGTGAGCTGGCTTCTGCTGAATGGAACTGAGGTGAGCTAGGTCTGGTGTTCCTGGGGAGGATTGAGCCGGTTGAGGCAGCTAAGGTAGCTTAGCTCAACTAAGTTGAGCTAATCTGAGTCCTCGGGAGCTGGACTTGAGCTTCCTGAGTTGGAATGAATTCATCTTCAGCTGGCTGGAGTTGAGTGGAGCTGGATCAGGCTGGTCCTGAGCTGAGGTGAACTCCAGTTAACTCAACTGAGCTAGCTAGAGCTCCCTGTGAACTCATGGGAGATGAGATGAGCTAGACTCAGCTAAGTTGAGTTGGATCTAAGCTGACCTGAGCTAGGGTGAGCTAAGATGAGCTCTCTCGAGCTGCCATTCAACTGAGATGAGCTGAATGGAGCTAAGATGAGCTAACCCTAGTCCAAGTGAGCTGGAATCCAGCTATGGTGAGCTAGATCAAGCTGTGTTCCAGCTAGTCTGAGCTTCTTCTTCACTAGTTGCCTTCCTGAGTGCTAGGGTTTTGGAGTTCTGACAATCTGTAAGTCCCTAACACTCACAAAAATATATCAAAAACACAACAAAAAATGCAATGCATGCCTAACCTAATTTATGCCTAAATGCAACCAAAAAACCCATTTGCAGAGTAAAATCCTAAGAGCTAGGTTTGTTTTAATGCATAAGAATGATGATAAACTGGCATTTATCATGCACCAACAAATAGACCCTTGGGGAAAGGATCTAGTCTTCATTATTGTCCCAATGATATGAAGAGTAATTGAAAATAATATTACCCAAGGAGAAATGATAGCCATACGATGGGATTACTTCTTAGGGGTAATATTGTCCTTCAGTGTAAAGGATTCATGAGTATTTAGAATACCTAAGAGATGGTGGAGACCTTAATCTCTGGAATCCTAAGTGCTTCACTATTGGCATGATGAAGCCAATAGTGATTTTGATGTGTTCCTACTTGAATTAGGATCAAACATTAATCATTTAATCATTTAATTGAGCCCAAGGTGTTGGGCTTGATTGAAAGGGGTTTGGATAACAATTAAAAGAAGTTTTTGGACTAAAATTAAGTTGCCTATTTATTCTATAGGGGAAACTAATACAAATGTCAAGTAGGATTAATTTGTGGCCCTTGGATTTGATTCAAGGGTCCACATCTAATAAGGATTAGAGGAGATCCCTTTATAATCTCCAAGGAAACCATAAACCTAAGCTATTCCCATCAATTTCTCTCTTAACCGTCAATAGAGAGAGAGAGGCACAACCCAAGATCGAGCAGAAGTGAAGGGAGAAGTCCCGTCTCCTTGGTCGATGCCCAAAAGGACTAGAAGGTTGGTCATTCTACAGCTGGAGGACTAGAGCACCTCCTAACCAATCATCTAGTGAAGGCGTCTACTCTAGTTCCGCCATACATGCCTTAGTCAGCCATCTAATCTCTTAATTGGTCGACCAACCAGTAAGCATTCTTGTGAGTTCACAGATCTATGGGTGCTCTTTGCTCATCAACGCAATTCGCAAGGCAATTGTTGCTCTGTGTGTGCAAAAGGGTTCGCGACTCGAGGAGAAAATCATGATCTTCTTGGCATGAGGGTCAAATCCACCTGCCAAGAAGAAGATTAAGATTCTCCAAGACTTTTCATAGAAGGCACTACCTATTGTGGTGCTGCTCCACGTCACCACAAAGGTATAACTTCTCTCTCAAGGGAGCCTGCTGATGCACACAACCCATAATAGGTTAAATCTGTCATTGTAGTGTGAGAATACGCGATCGCTCAAATCAAAATTCTAAGCTCGTAACAAAATAAAAATGTAATAAATGGGAGTCCAGGTTGTATCTCAGGGAAGCTTTTGACTAGATTACTTTCTAGCTAATCCTAAGTATGAGTATTGACAAAATTGGGTGATTTTTGGAACTACGGAAAAGTCATGAAGAATTTCGGAAAGAGGGATTGCAAAATAGTTCGAAAATGTGGATTTGCGAAGTTGCGAAAACACAACACACACTCTTGAGATTTTTTGATATAAGAAAGCAAGTAAGCAGCTAACTTGCATGCAAATATAGTAGATAGATATGCAAAACCAAACATGAATATATTGCTACTAATAAAAATGTTCACACTACAACTAAGAAGAAGTAGAGCAAAGAGAAGAGGGAGTGGAGAAGAAGTAGCCGTAGAGATGACAAATGCAAGGAATCCCAAGACGATCAAAGGAGAGCGTCGCCACAAGCCCCTGGAGGTACTAGAAAGCTTCAAAAGATGGTCAGAGAAGAAGTCATAGAAGAATTTGAAGAACTTTAGGTAGAAGGTGGAGGCAAGGGAGAACCTAACTAGAGAAGAGAATTCCTAAGCAACTAGAGAAGAGTCTTGTTTTATTTAGTTTCAATTTCATTGGGTCCTTATCATTTAACTCAATTTAAGGGTTTCTTATGTTTCTCTCTAGGCAGCTTCATTAATCATCTTAGGCTTGATTTGTCGTTCTTTTTCTTTTATTCTATTCAAGAGCTATAACTGTGTTTGATTGATGTCGTACATTATCCTTTTTAGTTTCACAGCGGCTTGAAACTTTAATTGTTCTTGGTATGAATCATTTTGCAAATTTGGATGCTTAGTCAATTCTGGATTGGAGTTTAGCTCTATAGGTAGAATTTTAATGATAGGACCATTCGAACCATCAGAAAGTAAGATGTTATCATCTAGATTTAAATTCTCAAGAGGCACTAATCTACCCTTTGTTTCACTCCAGAAAAGTTCAAGTGAAGGTTAAGCTTCAATGGGGATCTAAAAAGCAAATTGATCATTTCTATATGAGTCTAAGAAATTAGATGACTTTGATTTTCAATTAAGCAGAGAAAAAGGGTTCATAGTATTAAAATCACTTCCATGCTTCAGGTTTTGATATGTAGATTGAGATGTCAACTCAAAAAATTGAGCTTGATTATAATTTGATTCTCTACTTGCATATTGAGGTTGAAAGTTATAATATGGTTCATTTAAATAATCAAGCTGACGTCTACTAAGATTACATGTGGAGAGGCTATCATAATGTGATCCATTCGATATGGCTTGAATCATATATGGCTTAGGTGAATAATTAATTTGACTTGACCAACTAGGATTATAATGTGATGTAGTTTGATTGAACTCAGTTGGATGAGTCGTATTGATTTGAGTCAAAGCTAGGGTTATTAGTCCATATCTCAAGTTGCACATAAAAGGAAAGTTATACCCCTTGAAATAAACTTTTAAACGCAACTTAAATCACTTAATTTAGAGTCTAAATGAGAAAGTTATGGCAAAAGTATTAAAGATATGTTAGGCTACTACAAATTTATGAATTGGGATTAGGATTTCTCTCTCGATTGACTATAATCATGGAAAGAGAGGGAGAGAAAGGCCTTGGACGTGGATTGTCTTATAAGAGAGTTAATATGTGATTTTGGTGAGGGAGATTGAGATTGAATTGATCCTAATTAGGCTTTGCTAATTGAGAGTTGAAATAAGATTAGTTCTCTCTTCTTGTTTGATTTTGATATGAAAAGTGAGATAGATGAGAAGGATCTACTCTTGGACATGTAAAACACTTAGAAAAGATTAATACAGATGTCTAAGGGTGGAATATTTAGTGGTAAATATGTGGTAAGGTTAGGGCTAAGGGGTAATTAAGGTGAAATTTGGGAGTTTAATGCATTTTATAAGGCTTAACTAGTGTATATGGGTTCAAAATGAATGGAAATTGATATGGTGAGCTTAAATAGGGTTTCTTCTCTGTTCTCCATAAAATAAATGTTTTATACTATCTCTAATTCTCTGAAGCCTCCTGTAACGACCCGATTCCCGAATCCCTACGAGATACGAGAATCGGACCGACTCGACTAATCCCAAGACCTAGTCTTCCAACGAGGAAGTAACCAAAAGAGCAGTAAAATAAACCACATTCAGCATGAATATAACTAGCAGTAACAAAATACAGCAGTAAGAAAAGAAAATACTACAGTATACACCACCACAACAGAAGGGAAATAAACATGTACATAACATAAAGTTTCGACAAAGAAAGTACAGGGAGTAACAAAGAAAACTACTCACTAAAGTGGAAGAAAAGTACAAAAAGTACTACAGGTAACTCTACTGGACCCTACTAGGCCCAGCGTCCTCTACAGCCGCTGACCCTGGCTGCTCAACACCTGGTCCTGAAAAGTAACAAGTGTAACACGTCAGCGAAACACTGAGTAGAGTGGCAACCAAAAAATAAAGAAACGAAAGAGTGCACAGTAGCTGTTATATTTTTACTTTCGTTATTACGTCTTTCTATTAATTCACTATTGATTTATTTCTCAGATCCTTTTCTTGATCTCGAATGTTCCTCGTGGGAACGATCTTGATTGCAGTCTTTTCCGAAAAGTAGAAGTAACACGTGGTGCTCCCCTGGCCGGGAGAGTCCCCCGTGGTGGTCCTACCCTCAGTCAACCACCCCAAGGTCACTGACAGACGTAATGGTGACTACGGCACGCGCGATAAGCGCACGGGTAGCTAACCCGCACTGGCATGCGGTCAGTCGTTTCCGTTAACGGGTGCGCCCAAAGCACAGCATGGAACCAGTATAGGGCAGAGCCCTCTCAGTAATAGGGGTCCCACCCCTCCACAGTCCACGCACCCTCGCCTGACTACCCTGGTTTGTCCAGTGGGCCTAACAAGTCGGTGTAGGAGGGCTAGCAGAACCCCGGGGCCCGTGGGGTAGCTAGTGCTCTCCCTACACTAGTAGCTCTCCTCGGTACTGCGTACGCGAGGGCCAACAAGTCGGTGTACAGTGGCCAAACCCACCCCGGTCTCAACCTGAGGGCGGCAAGCTCCCCTCTACACTAAGAGGTAATGTGTGCATCTCTTTGGTACCACGTACCCAAGAGACAACACACTTCCACGTTTCACTTTCTCAATTCCATTCTGTTCTCTTTCCAGGAGTTCTACTCCTAATTCCCCATAGGGTTCATGTTCTTTTTGGTTTTGCCATTTTAGGTTTCACCATTCCAGTTTTGCGTTCATACCACCCATGTTCTCCATCATATTTCTTCATTCATAATTGGAAGTTGTTAAATCAATTTACAGGCAGTTATTATTTCCTTTCCACTTTTTCAAGACTGCAATATTTATATGTTCCACTAGTTTTCCAGTCCTAGGATTCATGCCGTACCCTAGGATCTAT
This sequence comes from Thalassia testudinum, assembly GCA_037157565.1. Taxonomy (NCBI): domain Eukaryota; kingdom Viridiplantae; phylum Streptophyta; class Magnoliopsida; order Alismatales; family Hydrocharitaceae; genus Thalassia; species Thalassia testudinum. Next base: position 181,790,269 of record JAZHRO010000036.1, on the reverse strand, counting down.
CATTCAATCTAGTTTTCCAGTCCTAGGATTCATGCAATACCCTATGTAACGACCCGACTCCCGAGTCCCTACGAGACACGAGAACCGGACCGACTCGACTAATCCCAAGACCCAGTCGTCCAACGAGGAAGTAACCAAAAGACAGTAAAATAAACCACATTCAGCATGAATATAACTAACAGTAAGAAAGTACAGCAGTAAGGAAAGAAACTACTACAGTAGGCACCACCACAACAGTAAAACAACATTTATCATATAACAAAAACTGCAGGTAAAGAAGGTACAGCGGAAACAAAAACTACTCACTAGAACAGAAACAAAAAGGGGTACAAAGCTGTGGTAACTCTACTGGACCCTACTCGGCCCAGCGTCCTCTGCAGCCGCCGACCCTAGCTGCTCAACACCTGGTCCTGAAAAAGGTAACGAGTGTAACACGTCAGCAAAACGCTGAGTAGAGTGGCAAACTAACTAAAGGCAACAGTAGAGTGTACAGTAGCTGTTATGTTCTATTACTTCCTTTATTGACATCTTTCAATTTTTCTCACTATTTCATTTATTTCTCAGATCCTTTACTTGATCTCGAATGTCCTCGTGGGACGATCTTGATTGCAGTCTTTTCCAAAAGTAGAAGTAGCACGTGGTGCTCTCCTGGCCGGGAGAGTCCCCCGTGGTGATCCTACCCTCAATCAACCACCCCAAGGTCACTGACAGACGTAACGGTGACTACGGCACGCGCGATAAACGCACAGGTAGCTAGCCCGCACTAGCACGCGGTCAGTCGTTTCCGTTAACGGGTGCGCCCAAAGCACAGCACGGAACCAGGGCAGAGCCCTCTCAGTAACAGGGGTCCAACCCTCGCGCGTACGCTGCTCCGCCCGCAGCAAGTCCCTCTCCGCGACGCTCTGCGCCCCCTGCGCCTTCCGCCGGCTGGCCAAGCCGCTCCTGGCGAGCTCGCCCTCACGGCAGAGCCCCGCCCTCGCACGCCGCAGCTCCTCCGCGCTCACTGCGGCTGCCGCTGCGCCCTCGCGTCCGCTCGCTCTCGCGCACAGGCAGGAGAAGAAGGAGGAAGATGGTGGAGACGGGAGGGGAGGCGCGCCCCCCCTTTTAACGCCGCGCGGAGAGGAGAGAGAAGGCGGTCGCAGCCGCCTGCAGCCGCAGCCCGTGCGAGCATAACTGTTCGCCAGACATCTGTAAACTATCCCGGACGTCTGGTCAGACGTCTGGATGTGATCCCAGACGTCTCGACAGACGTCTGGGCCACCTCCCAGACGTCTTAAAAGGCGTCTAGGGCACGCGCTCGTTACAATATAACAAACTCAAAGGAAGTTTCGTCCCCGAAACTTGCGCCAACTAGGGTGCGGGAAAAAGATGTCCAAATAACCATAACAAACTCAAAGAGGACCGAAGCCGGTCCGAAAAGACGTACCCGCGAAAAGCTCCGGGTACCGCTCCCGCATTGCCGCCTCAGGCTCCCAGGTAGCCTCCTCGTACCGCTGGCTCCTCCACAAAACCTTTACCAGGGGTACTTGCTTTCGTCTCAACCTGCGGACGGCTCGGTCTAGGATCTGCACTGGCCGCTCGGGGTAGGTCAGGTCGTCGCTCACCTCGACGCTCTCGTGACTCAGTACGTGGCTGGGATCAGCTACGTACTTCCTGAGGTTGGACACGTGGAACACGTCGTGCACACCAGAAAGCTGCGGGGGAAGGGCAAGTCTGTAAGCAACGGGTCCAACCCGCTCCAAGACCTCAAAGGGCCCCACGAACCTCGGCGCGAGCTTCCCTCTCACCCCAAACCGCTGTAAGCCCTTCATGGGCGAAACACGAAGAAAGACATGGTCCCCAACCTCGAACTGCACCTCTCTGCGTCTGCGATCTGCGTAGCTCTTCTGTCTGCTCCTGACAGTGCGGAGTCGTCTGTGGATCTGCTCAACTACCTCCTGACTCTGCCGGATCAACCTGGGGCCAACCTCCCACTTGGTCCCCACCTCAACCCAACTCAAGGGTGCCGTGCATTTCCGTCCATACAGAGCCTCGTAGGGAGCCATGCCGATGCTCGAGTGATAACTGTTGTTGTATGCAAACTCTGCCAGGGGCAGGTGCTCCTCCCAAGAGCCCCTCCAGTCTAGTACACAGGCACGCAAAAGATCCTCAAGTGTCTGTATCGTGCGTTCCGACTGTCCGTCCGTCTGGGGGTGGTAAGCCGTGCTAAACCTCAACCTTGTCCCCAAAGCCTGCTGAAACTCAGCCCAAAACTGGGGCGTAAAGCGGGTATCCCGGTCGGATACGATCTCCCGCGGAACTCCGTGTAGTCGCACCACATCACGGATATACCTCTCTGCCAACTGTGCTGGTCCCAAAGTGACTCGGATCGGCAAGAATCGTGCCGTCTTCGTCAATCTATCCACTATTACCCAGACTGCGTCGTGTCCTCGCTGGGTAACAGGTAAGCCTACCACCAAGTCCATGGTGATGCTCTCCCACTTCCACTCTGGCACTGGAAGCGGCTGAAGCGGCCCTGCAGGCCTCTGATGCTCGGCTTTCACCTGCTGGCACACTAAGCACTACTGCACGAACGCACCCACATCCCGCTTCATCCCTCTCCACCAGAACTCGCGTCTCAAGTCATGGTACATTTTCGTGTTTCCAGGATGTATGGTGAATCTGGAACCGTGTGCCTCAGTCAGGAGCTCTCTCAACAGCTCCTCGTCTCTGGGGACGCACAGCCGTCCCCTTAAGCGTAACACCTGGTCTGTGAAAGAGAAGTCCCCTGGGTCCCCTGACAGTACTCTGTCGCGCAAAGACTGCAAGTACGGATCGGCCATCTGTCCCGTGATGATGTGGTCTATCAACTCTGGTCTGGTCTGCCGTGTCACCGTCACTGCCCCACAGTACCCTCGTAACTCTAGAGGTCGCCAACTGCCCACCTCCTCCAAAAGGCTCCAACTCTGTAACTGTAGACTGGCCAAGCATGCGGGCGCCTTACGGCTCAAGGCGTCAGCCACCACATTGGCCTTTCCCGGGTGGTAGGAGATGCTGCAGTCGTAGTCCTTCAGGAGCTCCAACCAACGCCTCTGTCTCATGTTGAGCTCCTTCTGGTCAAAAAGATATCTGAGGCTCTTGTGATCTGTAAAAATCTCGAAGGTCTCACCGTACAAGTAGTGCCTCCATGTCTTCAGCGCGAAGACAACGGCTACCAACTCTAGATCGTGGGTAGGATAGGTATGCTCATGGGGCTTCAGTTGTCGCGAGGCGTAAGCGACCACGTGACCCCTCTGCATGAGCACACCTCCTAACCCCTGCAAGGAAGCGTCCGTGTACACAACGAACCCGCCACTACTGTCAGGGATGGTGAGCACGGGAGCCGAGGTCAACCTCTCCTTCAGCTCCAGAAAACACGCCTCACAGGCGTCTGTCCAAGCGAAAGGCACATCCTTCCGAGTCAACTGTGTCATAGGACGTGCAATCTGCGAAAACCCTCTGATGAACCGTCTGTAGTAACCTGCCAGTCCCAGGAAACTGCGAATCTCAGTGACTGAACGCGGTCTCTCCCACCTGAGCACTGCCTCGACCTTGGTGGGATCCACCGCCAGGCCGTCTCCAGAGATCACATGACCCAAAAAGGTCACCTCCCTCAACCAGAACTCGCACTTGCTGTATTTGGCGTACAGCCTGCGTCGTCTCAGAGTGTCCAGAACCATCCGCAAGTGCTGTCCGTGCTGCGTCCGATCTCTAGAATAGATGAGTACATCATCTATGAAAACCACCACAAACTGGTCCAAGTACGGTCTGAACACCCGGTTCATCAGGTCCATGAAAGCAGCGGGGGCATTGGTCAGCCCAAACGGCATGACCAAAAACTCGTAGTGTCCGTAGCGGGTGCGGAAAGCTGTCTTGGAGACGTCGGTCTCCCTGATCCTCAACTGGTGGTATCCAGACCTCAAGTCGATCTTGGAAAACACCGTGGCGCCCCGCAACTGGTCAAACAAATCGTCAATCCTCGGCAGCGGATATCTGTTCTTGATGGTGACCCTATTCAGCTGTCGGTAGTCCACACAAAGGCGTAGGGTCCCATCCTTCTTCTTCACAAACAGTACCGGGGCTCCCCAGGGAGACGCACTGGGCCTCACGAAACCTTTCTCCAAAAGGTCCTGCAACTGAGACTTGAGCTCTCGCAGCTCAAGCGGTGCCATCCTGTATGGCGCGGTGGAGATGGGGCTGGTCCCTGGTACTAGTGAGATCTCAAACTCGATCTCACGCTCGGGCGGTAGTCCTGGTAACTCGTATGGAAACACGTCGGGGTACTCTCTGACCACCGGGATGCTCTGGAAGTCTGCCACGGGGCTGTGCTCTGCCACCACACAAGCTAAGAAGCCCTCACACCCCTGGCTCAAAAGTCTCGCCGCCCGAAGTGCCGAAATGCACCTGAAACCTCCGTCCACTGGCTGCCCGTGAAACTCGAAGGAAGGCAACTCCGGAATGGAGAAGACAATCTTCCTCTCAAAGCAGTCTACCAAGGCGTGGTAAGCGGACAGCCAATCCATCCCCAGGATCACCCCAAAGTCCTCCATCTGTATCATAATCAGGTCAGCTGGCAGGCTGTGTCCCCCGATGCTGACCCCGCAACCCGTGTACACCTCCTCAGCTACAAACAGCTGACCATTCGGACCTCTGATTACGAACGGGTTCTCTAACAATGTATAATCCTGGTCCAAACTAACTGCGAAACTGTCTGCGACAAACGAGTGCGTAGCGCCGGAATCGAAAAGCGTGTAAACGAGTCTGCCAGAAACTGAAACCATACCTGCTACCACGGATCCCGAAGCTCTGGCGTCCCTGTGTGTTAGGGCGTTGATACGCCCCTCAGCTCTAGGTGCGGACGAAGCAGCCACACTCTGCGTCGGACGGGTAGGTGCTGGCCGGTACCCTCCTCGCGACTGCGATCCTCCTCCTCGCGCCTAGAAACCGCGGCCTCCTGCATGCCCTCCAGTGCTCTGCGCGGGAAGTATCTGCTGACCTCCAGCCCTAGATGGGCAGTCCCTCCTGACGTGGCCCGGCTGGCCACACTGGTAGCAGAGGGGAACCCGACTCCCGTCCTCAGTGAGTCCCTGCTGTCGGCTAGGCGGGGGTCCGGTGCTGGCGACTGGCCCCTGTCGAGGGCCCCCAAAGGCCACTGATGTCCCTGCACAACGTGACGGCTCTCCTGCGGATGCCACGTGTCTCCGTTCTCGCCGGCCCTGTGAGAAGTCTGGCTGAAAGGGCCTCTTCCGCCCGCCGTCGGTCTCTCGCGCGGACGGGTTGGTCTCCTCGTAAGTCATGGCTGCCTCTACAACCCTCGAAAACGTCGGCAGCTTCAGGGGTTTGACATACCCCCGGATCGCAGGCCGGAGCCCCTCGGTGAACCTCCAAAGGCGCTCCTCCTCAGTGGCTACCGCTGTCGCTGCAAAGCGGGACAGCTCCAAGAAACGCGTGCGGTACGCGCTCACGGTCATCGTCCCTTGGCGGAGAGTGTGGAACTCCCGCCTCCTCTGGTCCTGCCACGTCTGGGGAAAGTACTGCTCGCAGAAAAGGGTGACGAACTGGTCCCACGTCGGCTCGTCCCTCTCCTGTCCCCGGACCGTCCTCCACCACCGGTGTGCCGCACTCTCCAGCTGGTACGTGGCAAAGGCCACGCGGCACTCCACCGGGGGGTGAAGGGTGTCGAAGATCTTCTCCAGCTGCTCAAGCCAGTCCTCTGCCTCGGTCGTGTCCTCATCCCCCTTGAAGGAGGGGGGCTTCAGCTTCCGGAACTGTCCGAAAAGCTCGAAGTGTTGCTGTAGGGGAGGTGCTGGCGCACCTCCAGGCGAAGGTGCCTCGTGTACAGAAGTGTCGGAGGAAGGTGGGGGCGGCAGGGGCCCATCCCCTCCCTCGTGTCCAGCGCCGCGTCCGTCGCGTGGTCCCACAGAGGACTCCCCCTCTGCAACCCCAGGAGGAGGTGCTCGGGGCGGTGGGTGGAGCTCCTCTCGTACAATATCCCGTATCAGTCTGGCGAGGTCTTGGGCCTGGATGCCAGGGAGTGGTGGCTGGTCCACCGAGACGTCAACGACAGCACGTCCACCTCGCCGACCTCGCCCTCGGCCGCGCCCACGGCCAGTCTCGCCAGTCCCACGACGAGGCATCTCCTGCAAGGAGACACGAAACAAAACGGAAACGTCAAAACAGACGGTACCTAACAACACTTCTAAGAGCTCATATCAAGAGATATGTTGTGGTGGCTACTCTAGCTATAAACATGTGAATTGGTTATTTTCCAGTCAGTTGATTCACTTCTCGGGACGACCTTGCTCTGATACCATCTTCTAACGACCCGACTCCCGAGTCCCTACGAGACACGAGAACCGGACCGACTCGGCTAATCCCAAGACCCAGTCGTCCAACGAGGAAGTAACCAAAAGACAGTAAAATAAACCACATTCAGCATGAATATAACTAACAGTAAGAAAGTACAGCAGTAAGGAAAGAAACTACTACAGTAGGCACCACCACAACAGTAAAACAACATTTATCATATAACAAAAACTGCAGGTAAAGAAGGTACAGCGGAAACAAAAACTACTCACTAGAACAGAAACAAAAAGGGGTACAAAGCTGTGGTAACTCTACTGGACCCTACTCAGCCCAGCGTCCTCTGCAGCCGCCGACCCTGGCTGCTCAACACCTAGTCCTGAAAAAGGTAACGAGTGTAACACGTCAGCAAAACGCTGAGTAGAGTGGCAAACTAACTAAAGGCAACAGTAGAGTGTACAGTAGCTGTTATGTTCTATTACTTCCTTTATTGACATCTTTCAATTTTTCTCACTATTTCATTTATTTCTCAGATCCTTTACTTGATCTCGAATGTCCTCGTGGGACGATCTTGATTGCAGTCTTTTCCAAAAGTAGAAGTAGCACGTGGTGCTCTCCTGGCCGGGAGAGTCCCCCGTGGTGATCCTACCCTCAGTCAACCACCCCAAGGTCACTGACAGACGTAACGGTGACTACGGCACGCGCGATAAACGCACAGGTAGCTAGCCCGCACTGGCACGCGGTCAGTCGTTTCCGTTAACGGGTGCGCCCAAAGCACAGCACGGAACCAGGGCAGAGCCCTCTCAGTAACAGGGGTCCAACCCCTCCACAGTAACCAAACCGGGGCCTTGCCCCTCCACAGTCCGCGCACCCTCGCCTGACTACCCTGGTTTGCCCTAGTGGGCCTAACAAGTCGGTGAAGGAGGCTAGCAGAACCCCGGGACCCGTGGGGTAGCTAGTACTCTCCTAACACTACTAGCTCTCCTCGGTACTACGTACACGAGGGCCAGCAAGTCGGTACAGAGCGGCCAATCCTAACCCCGGGTCCCTGGGGCGGCTGGCCCCACTCTGCACTAAACAGGTACAGGTACTTCCCTTGGTACTGCGTACCCAAGAGACAATACAAACTACATCTCAGTTCCACTCCTTTTTCTTTCCAGGAGTTCCACACCTAACTCCCCGTAGGGTTCCAGCTCTTTATTTCAGAACATCATATGTTTTACTTTCCAGATTCACGTGCTCAAATTCCATGATCTCAAACATGTTTCTTTATTCATAACAGGCAGCTGTTAATTAAATTTACAGGCAGCTTTATATATTCCTTTCCATTTTTCCAAGACTGCAGTAATATACATTCCACTAGTTTTTCCATCCTAGGATTCATGCCATATCCTAGGATCTATCATACAATCTAGTTTTCCGGCCCTAGGATTCATGCAACACCTAGGAGCTATCATTCCATATATTTCTCATTCCTAGGATTCATGCAAGCCCTAGGTTCTAGTTATGGTTCCATACTTTAACAGATTTTATTAATAATTAAAACCACTCTACCAGGTACAACGGGAGTAATGGGGGCGTGATCGGGAATCCCGCGCGCCTCCGCGAGTCTCAAGACTGCAACCGAACGAGGTCCTATCACAAGGATCAAACACAAACAGTGTATAGCTACTGTAGGCGGGTATAGGAATAAATTCTGAAACGAACACAACTCGAATCGCGGAAAACGGAGCCCAAACGGGCCCTAAACGGGTCGAGAAAGACGATACTGTGCAAAATCAGACGTCTGGAACTCCCTCCAGACGTCTTAAACGGTGGATAAGGGAATTACCTGCTCAGCGTGGTTTCCCAGACGTCCAGAAGTCTGCAGGGACGTCTTTCCTAGATCCCAGACGTCCGACGGTCACTTTGGACGTCTGGAGGTCACTCCCGCCGTCTGGTACAACTTCCAGACGTCTGATTCGCAAAGGATGACGAATCAGAAAACCTGCGCACAGCCAACCCCCCTCCCTCAGTACGGTCAGTCGACAAAAAGGAAGAAGAAAGCGGAAACTCACCTTTCAGACGTCTGTATGATCTCACAGACGTCGACCTTGCCGTCTGGATATCAATCCAGACGTCTGATTCTGGAAATTTTTCCAGAATCAGAGCCCTGCTCGGCCTCCGCTCGCGACGCCGCCCGCGTCGTACCTCGCGCGTACGCTGCTCCGCCTGCAGCAGGTCCCTCTCCGCGACGCTCTGCGCCCCCTGCGCCCTCCGCCGGCCGGCCAAGCCGCTCCTGGAGAGCTCGCCCTCACGGCAGAGCCCCGCCCTCGCACGCCGCAGCTCCTCCGCGCTCACTGCGGCTGCCGCTGCCGCTGCGCCCTGGCGTCCGCTCGCTCTCGCGCACAGGCAGGAGAAGAAGGAGGAAGATGGTGGAGACGGGAGGGGAGGCGCGCCCCCCCTTTTAACGCCGTGCGGAGAGGAGAGAGAAGGCGGTCGCAGCCGCCTGCAGCCGCAGAGAAAGAGGGCAAAACGCAGGTCTGCGTGCACAGGCACGCAAACGAATATCCCGTGCGAGCATAACTGTTCGCCAGACGTCTGTAAACTATCCCGGACGTCTGGTCAGACGTCTGGATGTGATCCCAGACGTCTCGACAGACGTCTGGGCCACCTCCCAGACGTCTTAAAAGGCGTCTGGGGCACGCGCTCGTTACACCCTAGGATCTATCATTCAATCTAGTTTCTCAGTCCTAGGGTTCATGCAATGCCCTAGACTCTATTAATTGTTCCACAATTGTAACCAATTTTGTTAAGTAAGTTAAAAAGCCACTCTACCAGCGAAAACAGGAGTACTGGGGGCGTGATCGGCAAACACGCGTGCCTCCGCAACCCCCAAGACTGCAACGGAATGGGGTCCTAATACAAGGATCAATCACAAGGAGTTTCTCAGAATGGTATACAATTACTGTAAACGGGTAGAGGAATTTATTCTGGAAAGAACGCAACTCGAAACGCGGAAAACGGACTCCGAACGGGCCCTAAACGGGTCAAAAACGACGAAACTGTCCAAAATCAGACGTCTGGAACCTCTTCCAGATGTCTTAAAAGGTGGGTGAGGTCGTACCTTTGTTCTGCGTAGTCCTTCAGACGTCCAGAAGCCTGCTGGGACGTCTGGCTTGGTTTCCAGACGTCCGATTGTCTCCCCGGACGTCTGGAGGTTCTCTTCGTCGTCTGACACTGCGGCCAGACGTCTGATTTACGTGGGATGGCGAGCCCTCGCGCCCTCCCGAGCAAAACCTGCGCACGCACACACCTGCTCTCAGCATGACGAAACGCAGACGAAGTCGCGGCGGACGGTTGCATGCCCGTACACGCAAAAAAGGAAGAAAATAGAAATACCTTACCTATCAGACGTCTGGACAGTCCTCCAGACGTCTTCAGCGTCGTCTGGTCGTAAGTCCAGACGTCTGATTCTGGAAAATTTTCCAGAACCAGAGCCCGATTCTCTCTCCGCCCGCGACGCACGACCGCGCCGCGCCCCACCGCCTGCTGCCCGAGCTGCAGCAGCCCCTCCGCGACACCCCATGCCCGCCGCTCCCCCGCCGACCGGCTCTAGCTGCCCCAGCAAGCTCGAACCCTCGCGGTCGAGCTTCTTCCTTCCACTCGCAACCCTCCTTCCCGCACACTCGCCGCGACCGCTACTGCCGTCGCTCACTCGCTCGCTCGCACTCTCGCACTAGTAGGGAGAAGGAGAAGAGGAAGGCGGAGGAGATGAGGGTGAGGGAGAGGGCGAGGGTGTCTTATAAGGCCGCGCGGGGAGAGAGAGAAGAGAGCGGCGCGCCTGCAGGAAGCGAGAGAGGAAAAGAGGAACGAAAGCTGCGGGTGCAGTCTGCGCGCGCACACGTGCAGACGCAACCCCGTACGTCGAAAAAATTTATTACCAGACGTCTGAAAAGGGTTCCAGACGTCTGGACAGACGTCTGGGCCACTTCCCAAACGTCTTAAAAAATCATCTGATGCCACGTTCGTAACAATATAACAAACTCAAAGGAAGTTTCGTCCCCGAAACTTGCGCTAACTAGGGTGCGGGAAAGAACAACATATATAAACATAACAAACTCAAAGAGGACCGAAGCCGGTCCGAAAAGACGTACCCGCGAAGAGCTCCGGGTACCACTACCGCATTGCCGCCTCAGGCTCTCCAGGGAGACGCACTGGGCCTCACAAAGCCCTTCTCCAAGAGATCCTGCAACTGAGACTTGAGCTCTCGCAGCTCAAGCGGTGCCATCCTGTATGGTGCGGTGGAGATGGGGCTGGTCCCTGGTACTAGTGAGATCTCAAACTCGATCTCACGCTCGGGCGGTAGTCCTGGTAACTCGTTTGGGAACACGTCAGGGTACTCTCTGACCACCAGGATGCTCTGGAAGTCTGCCACAGGGCTGGGCTCTGCCACCACACAAGCTAGGAAGCCCTCACACCCTTGGCCCAAAAGTCTCACCGCCCGAAGTGCTGAAATGCACCTGAAGCCTCCGTCCACTGGCTGACTGTGAAACTCGAAAGAAGGAAACTCCGATATGGAGAAGACGATCTTCCTCTCAGAATAGTCTACCAAAACGTGGTAAGCGGACAGCCAGTTCATCCCCAGAATTACACCAAAGTCCATCTGTATCATAATCAGGTCAGCTGGCAGACTATGTCCCCCGATACTGACCTCGCAACTCGTGTACACCTCCTCAGCTACAAACAGCTGACCACTTGGACCTCTGATTACGAACAGATTCTCTAACAGCATATAATCCTGGCCCAAACTAACTGTGAAACTGGCTGCGACAAACGAGTGCGTAGCGCCAAAATCGAAAAGTGTGTAAACGAGTCTATCGGAAACTAAAACCATACCTGCCACCACCGATCCCGAAGCTCTGGCATCCCTGTGTGTCAGGGCGTTGATACGTCTCTCAGCTCTAGGTGCGGATGAAGCAACCACACTCTGCGTCGGACGGGTAGGTGCTGGCCGGTACCCTCCTCGTGACTGCTGTCCTCCTCTTCGCGCCTGGGAACCGCGGCCTCCTGCGCGCCCTCCAGTGCTCGGCGTAGGAAGTATCTACTGACCTCCTGCCCTAGACGAGCAGTCCCTCCTGATGTGGCCCGGCTGGCCACACTGGTAGCAGAGGGGAACCCAACTCCCGCCCTCAGTGGGTCCCTGCTGTTGGCTGAGCGAGGGTCCGATGCTGGCAACTGGCCCCTGTCGAGGGCCCCCAAAGGCCACTGATGGCCCTACAAAACGTAACGGCTCTCCTGCGGACGCCACGTGTCTCCTCTCTCGCCGGCCCTGTGAAAAGTCTGGCTGGAAGGGCCTCTTCCGCCCGTCGTCAGTGTCTCGCGCGGACGGGTTGGTCTCCTCGTAGGTCATAGCTGCCTCCACCACCCTCGAAAACGTAAGCAGCCTCAGGGGTTTGACATACCCCCGAATCGCAGGCCGGAGCCCCTCCGTGAACCTCCAAAGGCGCTCCTCCTCAGTGGTTACCGCTGTCTCTGCAAAGCGGGACAGCTCCAGAAAATGCGTGCAGTACATGCTCACGGTCATCGTCCCCTTGCGGAGAGTGTGGAACTCCCGCCTCCTCTGGTCCTACCACGTCTGGGGAAAGTACTACTCGCAGAAGAGGGTGACGAACCGGTCCCAGGTCGGCTCGTCCTCTCCTGTCCCCTGACCGCCCTCCACCACCTGTGTGCCGCACTCTCCAGCTAGTACGTGGCAAAGGCCATGCGGCACTCCACCGGGGGGCGAAGGGTGTCAAAAACCTTCTCGAGCTGCTTGAGCCAGTCCACTGCCTCGGTCGAGTCCTCATCCCCCTTGAAGGAGGGGGGCTTCAGCTTCCGGTACTGCCCGAAGAGCTCGAAGTGGCACTGCAGTGGAGATGCTGGTACACCTCCAAGTAAAGGAGCCTCATGCACAGAAGTGTCGGAGGAAGGTGGGGGCGGTGGTGGCCCATCCCCTCCCCCGTGTCCAGCGTCGCGTCCGTCGTGTGGTCCCACAGAGGACTCCCCCTCCGCAGCCCCAGGGAGAGGCGCTCAGGGCGGTGGGTGGAGCTCCTCTCGCACAATATCCCGTATCAGCTGGGCAAGGTCCTGGGCCTGAATGCCCGGGAGCAGTGGCTGGTCCACTGAGTTGTCGACAGCAGCACGCCCACCTCGCCGACCTTGTCCTCGGCCGCACCCGCGGCCCGCCTCGCTAGTCCCGCGACGAGGCATCTCCTGCAAGGAGACGCAAAACAGAACGGAAACACGTCAATATGGAACAATATCTAACGAGAAAGTCTAAGAGCTTATGCCAAAAGAAATGTTGTGGTGGCTACTCTAGTCACAGACATGTGAATTGGTTATTTTCCAGTCAGTTGGTTCACTTCTCGGGACGACCTTGCTCTGATACCATCTTGTAACAACCCGATTCCCGAATCCCTACGAGATACGAGAATCGGACCGACTCGACTAATCCCAAGACCTAGTCGTCCAACGAGGAAGTAACCAAAAGAGCAGTAAAATAAACCACATTCAGCATGAATATAACTAGCAGTAACAAAATACAACAGTAAGAAAAGGAAATACTACAGTATACACCACCACAACAGAAGGGAAATAAACATGTACATAACATAAAGTTTCGACAAAGAAAGTACAGGGAGTAACAAAGAAAACTACTCACTACAGTGGAAGAAAAGTACAAAAAGTACTACAGGTAACTCTACTAGACCCTACTAGGCCCAGCGTCCTCTGCAGCCGCTGACCCTGGCTGCTCAACACCTGGTCCTGAAAAGTAAAGAGTGTAACACGTCAGCGAAACGCTGAGTAGAGTGGCAACTAAAAGCTAAAGAAACAGAAGAGTGCACAGTAGCTATTATATTTTTACTTTCGTTATTACGTCTTTCTATTAATTCACTATTGATTTATTTCTCAGATCCTTCTCTTGAGCTCGAATGTTCCTCGTGGGAACGATCTTGATTGCAGTCTTTTCCAAAAAGTAGAAGTAACACGTGGTGCTCCCCTGGCCGGGAGAGTCCCCCGTGGTGGTCCTACCCTCAGTCAACCACCCCAAGGTCACTGACAGACGTAACGGTGACTATGGCACGCGCGATAAGCACACGGGTAGCTAACCCGCACTAGGACGCGGTCAGTCATTTCCGTTAACGGGTGCGCCCAAAGCAAAGCACGGAACCAGTATAGGGTAGAGCCCTCTCAGTAACAGGGGTCCCACCCCTCCACAGTCCGCGCACCCTCGCCTGACTACCTTGGTTTGCCTAGTGGGCCTAACAAGTCGGTGTAGGAGGGCTAGCAGAACCCCGGGGCCCGTGGAGCAGCTAGTGCTCTCCCTACACTAGTAGCTCTCCTCGGTACTGCGTACGCGATGGCCAATAAGTCGGTGTACAGTGGCCAAACCCACCCCGGTCTCAACCTGAGGGCGGCAAGCTCCCCTCTACACTAAGAGGTAATGTGTGCATCTCTTTGGTACCACGTACCCAAGAGACAACACACTTCCACGTTTCACTTTCTCAGTTCCATTATGTTCTCTTTCCCAGAGTTCTACTCCTAATTCCCCATAGGGTTCATGTTCTTTTTGGTTTGGCCATTTTAGGTTTCACCGTTCCAGTTTTACGTTCATACCACCCATGTTCTCCATCATATTTCTTCATTCATAACAGGCAGCTGTTAAATCAATTTACAGGCAGTTATTATTTCCTTTCCACTTTTCCAAAACTGCAATATTTATATGTTCCACTAGTTTTCCAGTCCTAGGATTCATGCCGTACCCTAGGATCTATCATTCAATCTAATTTTTCAGTCCTAGGATTCAAGCAATACCCTAGGATCTATCATTCAATCTAGTTTCTCAGTCCTAGGGTTCATGCAATGCCCTAGACTCTATTAATTGTTCCACAATTGTAACCAATTTTGTTAAGTAAGTTAAAAAGCCACTCTACCAGTGAAAACGGGAGTACTGGGGGTGTGGTCGGCAAACACGCGTGCCTCCGCAACCCCCAAGATTGCAACGGAATAGGGTCCTAATACAAGGATCAATCACAAGGAGTTTCTCAGAATGGTATACAATTACTGTAAATGGGTAGAGGAATTTATTCTGGAAAGAACGCAACTCGAAACGCGGAAAACGGACTCCGAACGGGCCCTAAACGGGTCAAAAACGACGAAACTGTCCAAAATCAGACGTCTGGAACCTCTTCCAGACGTCTTAAAAGGTGGGTCAGGTCGTACCTTTGTTCTGCGTAGTCCTTCAGACGTCCAGAAGCCTGCTGGGACGTCTGGCTTGGTTTCCAGACATCCGATTGTCTCCCCGGACGTCTGGAGGTTCTCTTCATCGTCTGGCACTGCGGCCAGACGTCTGATTTACGTGGGATGGCGAGCCCTCGCGCCCTCCCGAGCAAAACCTGCGCACGCACACACCTGCTCTCAGCATGACGAAATGCAGACAAAGTCGCGGCGGACGGTTGCATGGCTGTACACGCGAAAAAGGAAGAAAATAGAAATACCTTACCTATCAGACGTCTGGACAGTCCTCCAGACGTCTTCAGCGTCGTCTGGTCGTAAGTCCAGACGTCTGATTCTGGAAAATTTTCCAGAACCAGAGCCCGATTCGCTCTCCGCCCGCAACGCACGGCCGTGCCGCGCCCCGCCGCCTACTGCCCGAGCTGCAGCAGCCCCTCCGTGACACCCCACGCCCGCCGCTCCCCCACCGACTGGCTCTAGCTGCCCCAGCAAGCTCGAACCCTCGCGGTCGAGCTTCTTCCTTCCGCTCGCAACCCTCATTCCCGCACGCTCGCCGCGGCCGCTGCTGCCGTCGCTCACTCGCTCGCTCGCGCTCTCGCACTGGCAGGGAGAAGGAGAAGAGGAAGGCGGAGGAGATGAGGGTGAGGGAGAGGGCGAGGGTGTCTTATAAGGCCGCGCAGGGAGAGAGAGAAGAGAGCGGCGCGCCTGCAAGAAGGGAGAGAGGAAAAGAGGAACGAAAGCGGCGGGTGCAATCTGCGCGTGCACGTGCGCAGACGCAACCCCGTACGCCGAAAAAATTTATTACCAGACGTATGGAAAAGGTTCCAGACGTCTAGACAGACGTCTGAGCCACTTCCCAGACGTATTAAAAAATCGTCTGATGCCACATTCGTAACACCTCCAGAATGCTACTTTCAGCTTATAATGCTCTTCAGCTCTATCTTTAGCAAATTTCCTTTCCTCTTTATTCCTACAAGTAATAAAATGAAATAATTATAAGCTCAAACTTGTACAACAAATATTATATTAATTATGATTATTTATTGACATTTTTCTTAATTAGCAAAATTATGCATAGAATACACAACAATCAGGCAATTCTCAATTTGGAAAACTTATAGATTCATATGCATAACTAAATTGAGAATGCAAATAATGCATCATGTTTATAGGGTCATTTATGTAAAATATCCTCTATTCCTACAATTAAGCAAGATTAGATTTCATTTTGCTTCGGTCTATCACTAGTTTTGCATTATTCTTTTTCCAATTTAGAGCATAATCCTTTGGGGCCCCTTGGTTAATTTCCCAACAATCCTCGATGCTAGTCCAATAATTACGTGGGTGCATCAATTTTTTGACAATTTTTAGAGATTAACACGTACCCCGTTGATCGAGGTACTTAAAATAAGAACTTCAACTCAACAAACAATCACATAGAAGATATGCACAGAATTTGATGAGCTAATTCCACCAAAGAAATGTATACTTTTTCTACCCTCCGATTCAACAATTCAATGGACACTATTTTTAAATGACTGCAAAAGTTATTTGATTTTGGATTACATTTTTTTATCATTTCTATTAATTATAATGAATATGGTTAAAAGCTCCATGAGTGGACTCACAAATTCCACAATTGCCTTTTCGTTAAATCAGATTTACTGAAATTGACATCGTCAATTCCTATGACGAGAGGGGAGCTCCACAAAAGGAAACCCTTGAGAGGTGGATACTCGAGCAGCCGTTAGAAAATGCAAATGTTCCAGCCAGCAACTTGGACCCTCGATGGATGTGTGTAGCTGTGTGGGGGATGGGAGGCCTCGGCAAGACTACTCTCCTTCGACACATCTATCATCACAATGCAGAACTCATCACGCAATTTGATTGTTGTGCTTGGGTTACCGTCTCTCAAAGTTACGGCGTGGTGGAATTGCTACGGAAGATCTTAGAGGACCTGGATCAGCATCCAAGTACAATGTTAAAGGACCTGGAGCATCCAAAACCTAGCAATATTAGTAACATGAATGAAGAGGAACTAGTTCGCCGGATTCGCCAAGTACTTCATCAAAAGAGATACTTAATTGTCTTTGATGATGTATGGCAAGATGACTTCTGGAGTAAAATCTGCAAGAACATCTTCTACAAAGATGATGACCGTCGTAGTAGAATTCTATTTACAACAAGAGACGAGAGGGTCGCTTCGTCGGTAGCAAGAAAAGATCGAACTATGTTGCTTGTACCATTACATGAAGAACAGGCATGGTCCTTGTTTTGTAAGAAGGCCTTTTGGCAAGATCCAGTGTCGGATTGCCCCCCTGATTTGGAATGTTGGGCTAGAAGTATTGTTGCAAAATGTGGAGGGCTACCATTGGCAATAGTGGTCGCCGCAGGTATGATGTCTCGAAGAGAAAGAGATGCATCAGTTTGGGAGAGATCGTATAGGATGCTAAGCTCAGACCTCAGAAATAAACCCGAGCTTAGTGTGTTGATGCATAGTTACTATGATTTACCATCTCACTTGAAACAATGCTTCTTATATTTCAGTCTTTTCCCGGAGGATTGCGAAATTTGGAAAGATTATTTAATCGAGTACTGGTTGGCAGAAGAGTTTGTAGAAGGGAAAGGTGGCCTGACGTTGGAGGAAGTGGCAGAGGGCTATCTCCAGGAACTCGTTGAGAGAAGTATGATCCAAAAGGAAGAATACCATGGTCTAGAGTTCCACACAATGCATGATATTTTAAGAGATATTGCTCTGGAAGTGTCAAGTGGGCAAAAATTCGGCACTATTCTTGACGAGCCTCATCAGGACCCTCCTAGCGATGTGCGTCGTCTTTTTATTTGCAAGATGGTGGACAAGATTCCTGCTGGGATCAATGCGAAAAATTTGCGTACTCTATTTGTTCGCACCAATATTACTGTTCAATTCCCATTTGCAGATTTTAAGTTGCTAAAGGTTTTGGATTTGGAAGACGCTCCCATCTCAAATATTCCAGAGGAGATTTTTGATTTCTTCAACCTGCAGTATCTTAACTTGAGTTCTACAAGAATAAAGGCTGATGTATTTCCCTCGAAGATAGAGAGGCTCAAAAACCTGCTAGTGTTGGATCTTTGGAACACCGATGTGAAGAGGCTGCCATGGAATGTGGTCAAGCTACAGAAACTTTGTCGCTTGTCATTTGGCGATCTTAAACGTGGCTTCCAGGCCCCAAAAGATATATGCGATTTAAAGAATCTTGAATGCTTGACATCAGTCGAGGCAAATGGGGAATTGGTTGAGCAACTTCGGCAATGGACTCATCTCCAAGCCTTAGGCATCACAGAGGTGAAACAATCGCATGAGAAACCACTCTGCAAGTCATTGGAGGGAATGTCGTCTCTCAAACATTTGGCAGTACATGTAGCTAATGGAGACTTGATTGATCTTGAATACTTTAATTCTCCACCTCCACGCCTTCAAGGTATCTGGCTTATTGGTAGAGTGAAAAGCATCCCAACATGGTTTCAATCTCTCAATAACTTGAAATATTTATATCTACATGGTACCAAGCTACAAGAAGGCGACGAACTTCTTAATTTGAGCTCTCTTCCTTGTTTGGCACATCTCTATGTGGGAGATGCTTATGAAGGGCCCAAGTTGAGCTTTCCCCCAAACTGCTTCCCTAGCCTTAAGTTTCTGGTCATACAACGGTTTGGCATGTTGACATCTATTGAGATTGATGAGGGTGCACTGCCGGTCCTTCGTGAGCTAGGGATATTGAATTGTCCGTCACTGACATGTCCTGCACCTCGAGTTGGAAACCTACAGAGCTTAAAGGAGTTAATGTTGGAAGATCTAGATGCAGAAGTGGTGCAAGACTTTCAAGAGATTTGCAACCATTACAGTAATGTGAAGCTGACGGTGTCGGACACTGAATCGGACTAATCGGACTCACCGTAAAGCTCTTACCTTCTTTTCTCTTGAGGTACGTGCAATCATCTTTTATCCCGTGGCCTACGTACTTCTATTATATTAAAAAATGCTTGATTATAACTATATCTCTTTAGATAATAAACTTACTTGCGTTAAAAAGGCGAGGTAGTGGTGCACCAAATCGCTTTTTTTGTTTTGATGACCTTTTTTTTCTTTGCGAAGAAGACATTTTTCCATTTTCAGCCTTTCAAACAAAAAAATATGAAGCCCATAGTCCTGTCCACTTTTGTAAGAGTGTTTTCTTTTTTTTTCCTTTTGTTGACTTGAAACCCAGAACTCCCAACTACATTTGTTATATGAAGCGTCAAATAGATCAAAAGGATAACTGATAAAATCTACACGCTAACATTCTGAGTAATGCAAAGCTCCCCTAAGCAATGTAATAGCTCGATAGACAAACTTCTCGTTGATTCCCTTGTCCTCCTCGTAAACTTTTCAAGCACCTATGTAATATCTTGGTTGTTAGGAAGTTTTAGTGCTGGTACTTCAAAAGGAAGTCCCAAATGATCCCATTTTAGCCACCGTTGGAATTTGGAATGGTTTTTGATAGGATGACATTTAAACCTTTTTATTTTCCCCAAAAAAATGGATCAATTATATATATGTCATCGAAATCATTGTCAAAGATGTCAATATCCTTGTGTATTTTATATTTATGTGTATATCTTTGGAAGCAAATGTTTTCCTTTCTCACGTGTCCCTACCAATCATGTGGACCTAATAATTAAGTTTTTTTTATACGTATACTCTTTTTTCCTCTTTTCTTCAACAAAGAGGAAGGGGTGAGGTCTTTGGTGAAACAAAAGAGAAAAAGGATATATATATATATATATATATATGTCCTTATCATTTGATCCACATAGTTTGTAAGGATATATAAACAAGACACAATGTTGTTTTGGAGGTATATATGTAAATACAAAATATATAAGAATATACACATCTTTGTAGAGGCATATGTGAAATCAACTCAAAACAAAGAAAGAGAACTATGATGGAGTCTTTTGGGCACATTAACTCCACTTTCTGTTTGAACCTTTGGGAAAACCTTTTTGTTGGCAAATATCATGCCAAAAACCAAACTTGTGTTCCACCTCAATCTTCACTGGTGAAGAATTTGGAGGGGTCGATGGTGAAGTCAGGGGTGACATTGGAAAGGGCGGAGACGGCTCAAGCCTACATGGAGGGAAATCAACATACTTAAGATATGTGACCAACCCCTCATCCCATAGTAAAACTTGTTTCTAGCAAACCTTAAAAGGGACATAATCGAAATGAAAGATATGTTGGGTGCGTCTATATATGGTCGATTGGATTAATAACCCCCACAAGTCTTGTTTTTTTAATCTCCTTCATGGATTAACAAATTCAACCCAATGATTGACATGAGGCTTTAGAAAGAACACCACATCAACCTAAACTATTACATCTATCAAGATATTACCGTGAAAGATATTAATCAAGCACTTGATTCAAATGTTTTACTTGACAGTTATATGCGCTAAACTAAATAGTGTTTTTTTTTTTTTTAATACATATATACACACCACATCCTGTATGGACCACCAAAATTTACCGCAAATTTGATTAGATAATCCTCCCATTACTTCCACGTAAGTTAAGAAAGAGAGAGGAGATGATTCACATGCCATGTGCAGCAGTTGATAATAGGCTTTCCATACGTTTTGTTCTTTTTTTATCATTTGTATTATTTACATGTATCGGCTGATTGCCCACAGATTTCACCTAAAAGAAATTTTATCCATGTTGAATGACCCTTTGTTACTTGTTCATATACTCTAAATTTGAGCAACTTCTAACAAGTCACCATGTATTATCTTTTTTTCTTATGAATATAAATTCCATGTATTATTATTAATTGAGAATCTTATATATATATATATATATATGGTTAATTAGAGAAAATGATCACAATAGCATGAACCAAGTGAGACCTTAATAGGTAAATGACAAAAGGTAACACTTGATTTAATTACCTGCATTATCCGTGGTCTTTCATGTCAATCATATATACGTGTATGCATATTCAAGAAAATATAACATATCACCTTGTTCATATAGAATATTAAGTGCCATGATTTTATATCAATGAAATTGAAAATCATGAAAAAGGAAAGGATACTTATGTATATAGGATTAATTTTGACATTGACTCATACAAGTTGCAAGTTCAACTCAAAAGAGTATCATATAAACCCAAGGGGTAACACCATTTCAGGGCATATATGGTTCTATGAATCAAGAGGCTAAAGATATAAATAGAGATAGATGTCCCATCATGTCAAAAAAGTCATAATTTAAAAAGTATATTGAAGAGGTTTTAAAGTAATAAACCATATATGAATAAGCACGCAAGTTAAATTAGTTTATACTTCTTCATGGTGCATGGAATACTTTACCAAGTCATGAATTTTAGTATAGTAAGATGTATCACGATTTATGGATAAGTACTATAATAAGAATTTTACACATGCAAAAAATACTTGTAATATATTTAATCAAGCTTGGGAAAAATATGATTATAATTAATCAATATGACTCTTTTTTCCGATCATATACTAAGCTTTGGTTGACTAAGTTGTCGTAAAATTAAATCTCAGGTGCATTGGAGGAGTAAAGGAACAAAGCTTCATATTGTGGGACCTAAGAATATCTAGCCCAATATGACTTTCTCAAGAGATCATCTTTATGGATATCATTGTACTCATTAGAATAATCCCATGCTTATTTATCTGGCTTTCATATTCTCTTAAACCTTTGTTTCATTTGTAATAAAAGCACTTCATGAACTAACATGTCTCCTTGATTTATGGGCTTTTGCAACTTATTAGTCTATTCTGCTTTGTGATATATATGATACATGTGTTCGGAGCATTCTTGACTTATTGTGGTTATTGGTGCACTTCTGCTTTACAAGTGGTTACAGCCTCCTTACCTAAAATTTACATTTGAATATGGAATCTCTCACTTTCTATGGTACCATTTCAGCAATCAAAGCATATGCCTTGGTGGACCTTCTCTTTGTTAATATTTTCGTTGACAAAAGACTTAGATCGTGGCCTCTTTTGTTCAACTATGTCCATGATTTTTGTTCTTCCTTGTTCAAAGTAGCAGTATCTACTATGAAGATCTCTCCCATTGGTTCTCTGTTCAAGATCAGAGTATCCAATGAGTAGATCTTAAAAGTATCGATTCCTTGAGATTTGATGAGCAACCAATGACTATTATATTTCAAAATCACTCATTATGCCTTAAGGTTTATTTGTTTTGGTAAAAGTTCTGTAATTTGAATGACCATGTGATGACAAGTTTCTCTTTTTGCCGTGAGCCCACTTCTTGTCATTATTTGCCCTTCTTTTGTTGTCAATAGGCTTTTTACCAACTCTGGACAAGACGATGGTGGAAATCTCATTAAACATGGTAATAATTCCCTTGCATCTCTTCATCATTTTTTGCAAGATTGAGTGGCTAGATTGGATAGAGTTGTTGCAAATGATAAGTGATGCGTTAGATTTCCTTCTGTTGGTGTCCATCTTCCAAGACTTAAGGGTGACCATGTTCCAATTTTAGTCAAAACACGTAAGATTATAAAAAAGGTAAAAGAGTGGAAGTTTGAAGTCCTATGGACTGAACATACGGAGTTTAAGAATGCTGGTAGATTTGGAACAGCATCCCCTCAAATGGCAATGTCCCTCTGAAGTGTCAAATGATCAAGAATGGGCTCAAAGTTTGGAGCAAGGAGGAATTTAATCATCGTTTGCATGAAATAATTGAGAAGTATTGGATCTAAACTTTTGAAACTACAAAGTAAGCCAAGCAAATCAAACAATGAGTTACTAGAAGAAGAAAAACTTGTTGGAAAATTTGATTCCCTACAATATATAGAGGAAAAGGTTTGGGCGCCTGGAAATTTTTACTATTAGTTACCACTAAAACTATGGCTAAAGTAGTAATAAAAGCAGCTTTGTTGTTGCATGCATCAAGGGTTTGTACATCCAGTTGTTGAGTTACTGATGATAATAATCTTGTTTTGTGCATCCATAAGGGATAATACATATACATCGAGTCTATGCTTGCATATTCCTTGTTGTTCATAACATTATCTCCTTTTATTTATTCTCTACATCCATTGTACATATATTGGACCATTTATACATGGCGATGGTTCCCTAATATGTATTGTTTGTAATATTTTTATCGTGCATATGCTATCGAAATTGATGGCCATTTGATGTTATATGTATAGGATTTTTCTCATGTATGTTTAATACTATGTTTAAGTAATTGTTGTAATACATGAACCACATGTATATGTTAGTTTTTCAATGAGATGATCTTGTTTAATTTGTTTTCTTTTTGATACGGTTGCAATAGTAATAAGTGGAATCTCTTGGCAATAATTTGGACTGCATGAACGAATTTCTAAACTTGAAATGCTTGTTTTATGTGTTTAACAATCAAGGATGGGTAGTTTGTCGATTCAAACAGCAAGCATTTAAAAAATGTATGCATATTCTAAGATGTAGAGTCACTGTACCTGAGTAGATAGTATGGCATCATTTGATTACAAATTTGTAAGGAATGATAAGAAGACATTGAAAGCTTGAGTTACATTTTGCATTTGGAATTGAAGATGGAGTGTAATTTTACGTCAAGATTTAGTGATGTATACAGTGATAATAAACAAATGAATACAATGTACCATTAGAGGACTACCAGAAATGAGTTGGCAAGGTTATAAGAGTTCGTATTACCGATATATTATTGCACAACATATGTGTGATCAAGTCAAATTTGAAAATAGATTATAATCTACGTTTTCATATTATATGGCTTGGAATGCAAACAAACAATTGACAAATTAAACATTTTAAGGAGATGATGTACTTTCATATGACAAACTTTATTGACACATGGATGTTGCAGAAAGAGCCAATTTTAAAAGCATTTTCGACTTCAACGTGGATTTGATTGACTATCATACTTTTTTTGTACATGACTTGATGACTTTGCAATTAGGTTACACCTAAGGCTACCCTAAAGTATCATCGGTGATACTTAGTTACAGGAGGTTTCATGAAATTGAAAGTGCGTGAATTAGAGAGTTAATCTACATTTTAACTTTTTAATAAGGGATTTTTACACACACATCATTGAAAATCATCAAAAAAAAAATTTTCCATTGAGTTGCAAACATTATAATTCATTTCATTGAAAATTGCAACTTTTGCAAAAATGTCACTTGTATTAACGTCCATCTAATTTGAGTTAATGGACATTGGATTCCCCTTTCCCTTCTTCCTCCCTATCATCCTCCTCCTTCTTGACCCTCCTCTCAGCACCATGACCATCACCGCTGCCAAAGCAGCAATAGCAACAACTACACCAAAAGCAGCAACAACAACGATAACATTAGCAACAACAACAACAGTAACAACAAGAGCAGTAATAACAACAACAATGACAACATATGTAGCAAAAATAACACCACCAACAACAACAACAATGACAACAACAACAAACAATAATAAAAAAACCAGTACTTTCTCCCTCCCATCCTCAACATCGGTGGTTGCTAAACCATCTCCTCCTTCACCCCAACCCCCCACTATCTCTCTCGGTTGTGGTGCAAAGCCAAAGAAAAATCAGAAGAAGGTGATGGCACGCAATAAAAAGAAGGTGATGGTGTGCCATAAAGAGAAGGTGCAATCGATGCTAAACCATATCATGGCGATGAAGCAAAAGGAGAAGTGGAAGCCAAAGGAGCGATGGCCCTACCTCATCTCTGAGTGCTACAGCCTCGCTAAGCTATCGAGCGTGAGATGTGCACGAGAGGTGAGGTGGACTGGCGGAGGATTGAGGAGATGAGGAAGGAGGCTAGGAAGGCCATTAGGAGTGGAGAGGTTGCGAGCATGGGGGCGAACCCTAGTGGCCAAGATCAGATTTTGGGGCAACCGGTGGGGATTTGAGAATGAAATATGAGAACCCAAATCGAGTTTGGGACAAGGGGAAGAGTTGGGTATTGGGGCAAAGCAGGGAGAGAGAGAGAATGTGTGGGAGGAGGAGATGATGGATAGGGAAGAGGAGCTTGACCTCGTCGTCAAGAACCTAGTCGACGTCAATGGTGGAGAGGCTGAGAAGAGGGAAGAGGAATGAGGAAGAGGGAGGAGGAGCTTCACATCCCTAGAGAATCCTAACCATCTGATCTATCTCTACAGATGGATTAAATCACCGATGTCCATTTCCCTTCAAGATTAAAACTTTTAACATAACTCGAGTTAACTTTTCCTAACCTTGATTAGTGTACTAACCGAGAGATAACAGAGTGACATTTACGTTAATGACGTAAGTTTCATGATAATAATAATATTTGTAACCTAACGACAAAAAAATAATTTTATATAAAAATCTCTTTTAATAAATAGTTATATATAACAAAAATAACGTATGGGCGGCAACATATTTCCAACAAGTAATTGGTATTATCAATATCCATTATAAGACTTTAGGGTAACCCAAAGTCATCAAGACATGATGAAGTTTATTTCACTTTTTAATAAACATGTCTTGATGATACTTTAGGGTTAGTTTAGGGGTAACCCAATTGCATGTCTAATCCAGACTTGGCGAAGTCTGCCAGATCAAGGGAGACCATCTTGGGTAAGGCATTTAACAATCTCACCACCTGAGATCGTTACATGCACCAGCCGTGTTAGATTGCAATCCTAACGAGTTACGTTGAGATTCTTGCACCAACCCTCTTGGGGAAGATTGGACTACAGCAACTAATTAAAGAGGGAAAGTCCACAAGTGACGTAAGAAGCAACCCCATTGAGAAGTACTTTAATAACAAAATCTACCTTTCACATTCTATCAAAGTAAATCCTAGCAAAATTAGGATTTGTATTCTATAAAATGACATGTAGGAAAATGACCCAAGAGCTCCTTTCTACTATTGTACATTTACTTAAGAGTAAGTAGAGATAGAAAGTCTCCCACTCTTGTACTATTCTTTCAAGGTAGGGTTTGAGCAACGTTTGATCCCACACTTTCATAGGTAGAACAATGTATATAACTTTCTTTGCTTTTTTCACTATGATTGCTCGGTCGAGTCTAAATCTCTTCCCCAGATCCAAGAGCTATCTTCAGGTTTCGGTCAACCCTCGGAAGAAGCTTTTCAGCTTGATTTTCTCAATTCGGAACCTAAGAAAAGAGTGTCCATCTCCTTCGAAAATCATTGTAAAGTTCAAAACTTACTCAACGATCGGCAGCCTTCAGGAGGGAAAGAGATATGTTTCCTCGGTGGCACAAATCTCGACCAGAAGGATTGTAATTTGGGAGGAACTCGGTCGTGTTTTCATAAATCAGCAAATTCGGGATATCGGAATAGTAACTTCTGAATAGTTTACTCCAAAAAAGTTCTCATTGGAAAATAAGTAGGTAATAAAATCAATAAAAATCTGTATCCATTTATCCTTTTCCTGTCACACGTATAACAGACAAAAATGTTCATATGTAATTCCTATCCCCATACTGTCATG
The DNA here is from genome assembly GCA_037157565.1 of Thalassia testudinum. Classification (NCBI taxonomy): domain Eukaryota; kingdom Viridiplantae; phylum Streptophyta; class Magnoliopsida; order Alismatales; family Hydrocharitaceae; genus Thalassia; species Thalassia testudinum. Next base: position 181,764,157 of record JAZHRO010000036.1, on the reverse strand, counting down.
CTTAAAAGATAGTCTCCACCGAAATAAATCCATGAAATTCAATAACAAGATATAAAAGATTAAAAATTACCACTTAGACAAACTTACACCCAATCATCTTAAGTGATCGATGTCCAACCGTTAAACTCACGCCCGGTAGTAGTAGGACAACTGAGTGCAACACCACCTCCGGACGAGACAAAACTCAAACTTTGAATTTTCACTGCCAAAATTGATGTTGACAACTGAGCAAAGTCCAGATAAGACCTTCGATTATTACCTTGGTGGGTCAAAATCAGCGGGCTTATTCAAATTTGAAACGAAACTAAACTCGTTCCTTTTTCGGGAAAAAAGAATCTTAACTCATATTGAAGTTGGTCCATTGAATTTCCAACCAACGTTAATTGAACCTAATCGTATCACAAACATGCAAACATTTCAAACATTTACACATATATAATTGCCTTAATTAAATTATGGACAACTGACGTGGCAAAATAGTACTGTCATAAGTTTCTGTGCCATGTGAATTATCAAAGTTATCATTAGTTTGTATGATTTAAACATAATTAAATGTACACAGATCAAACAAAAAAAATATGAGAATAGAACTCATTAATTTTATTATAAGAAACTTACACCTTTATATAAAGAGGAGAGATGTAGAAAAATAACATCATAATCCATAAGAAATAAAGAAAAAAAAAAAAAAAGACATAACACCACCATCTAACACTTTTCCTCAAGTTGGAGTATGAATATCTAGCATGCTCAATTTGGAACAACACACCTCAAAGGCAAATCTTGCTGGGGCTTTGTGAAGCCATTTGCAGCCTGCTCCTCAGAAGTGACACTCATGATATGTAACGTCTCACATTAAATGAGATCCCGAGTGTAGTGGCAATCAATCTCTACATATTTTGTTCTCTCGTGGAACATAGGGTTATTAGCAATGTACGTCGTTGCTCTGTTGTTACACCACACCTCCATAGAGCTATCCATAGGAACATGAAGATCTGACAAAACTGACTAAACTCAAACCATCTCAACAACTATTTGGGCCGTGGCCCTATACTTTGACTCCGCACTGTATCTAGATACGACCGCTTGCTTCTTACTCCATGTAACCAGATTGCCCACAACCAAAGTGCAAAACCCTGTGGTAGATTTTCTATCGTCAACACAACCAACATAATCAGCATCAAAGTATACTACAATCCCCATAGGCATTCCCTTACGGAATAATTATTCTCGTCCTGGTGCTTTCTTCACATGCCTAAGCACCTACATTGCAACCTCCTAGTGCTTCCTAGTTGACTTATCCATAAACTAGCTAAGACTACAAACAGAAAAGAAGTCTGGATGAGTGCTTGTGAGGGAAAGGAGCTTACCCATCCGCTGCCTGTAGGCCCTACTGTCAACCACCTCAGATTTCTCATCATTTAAATGGACCTTGGGATCCATGGGAATATTTGCAACCTTAGTCGCTAACATGCCAGTCTCCTAAAGAAGATCAAGAGCATACTTCTTTTGCGAGAGTACCACTCCATCCCTGCCACGAACAACCTCTATGCCCAAGAAATACCTCAACTGTTCCAGATCTTTCATGACAAACTTCCCTGATAGGTGCCTCTTGACTTCATCTATCCCATGCCTGTCATCCCAGAGATGATAAGATCATCAACATATACAAGGAGCGCCATAGTCCCCTTGTCAGTTTTCCTGGTAAATAAGGAGTGATATGAAGTAGAACGCCTCAGAACAATCTGGTGGAGCACCTCTGATAACTTCTGAAACCAGGCTCTTAGACTCTGCTTCAATCCATAGATTTCCTTCCTCAATCTGAAACCAGTCTCTATAGGCAGCAGCAGAAATAAGTATCCAGACAGTGGCAAGTCGCGCAACAGGGGAGAAAGTATCAAAGAAGTCCACCCCATACGTCTGGGTGAACCCCTTTGCTACTAGCTTGGCCTTATGCCTCGGAATAGACCCATCCGAATTGTATTTCAAAGCAAATACCCACTGGGAGCCAACTAGTCGTGCGCCAGTATGAAGTGAGGTGAGATCCTAAGTTTGTTTACTCCGAAGTGCTGCCATCTCATCCTCCATGGAGTGACGCCACTTTGGATCAAGCATAGCCTAGTGGTATGTAGATAGAATGTGCAACGTTGTAAGTGCCTGACAAAAGCTACTAAACTTAGGAGCAAGACCATCGGTAACCAAACTGCTTGCAACTCGATATCTGGACTCATAGGTGCGCGGTGCCCTCCCAATGGCAATAGGGAGATCTAAATCATCTGGTATCTCAAACTGAGTCACTGCGGAAGGAGCCTCACTAGTATGATGATCAGCACTGTCAGGGGAATCAAGTCTAACTACACTATCACTGGAATTAGGGACATTTGATGTAAAGACGTTTATATTACATAACATGCATCATCCTGTATTTAGATTATGTTGTATAAATTTTAAGTTAATTTTCTCTTTTTGCGGTCACAGTACAGGGTGATATTTAATTGGGGCCTCGGATTGTAGATCCAACTGTACGAATTTAATCAAGGTGACTATTGGAGTTCAACGACTCCAAGATCTCCCCGATCGGACTTCCATAGCATCAGATGTAGTTCAAGAAAGATTAAAGGTCAAGGGACCAAGTGGCGAAAATCTATACTTTAGATGACAAATCCGACCACACAGATGGATTTGGATCAACGATCGCAGCCCAACGATGTGAAAATCGATCCAATCCAACATCCGTGGCACCACCTATGAGCATATGAAGATGGACGGCCAGGATGGTGATGCGTGGCACCATCTGAGCGGCCCAAACTGGCCAAAGCTCATTCGTTGCCCTCTCTCTCCTCAACGAACCGATTGATCTTAGCCGTTGGATCAAGATCCAATGATTGAGATGTGTCCAAGCCGCACCCCTCATCTCTAAAGAACGAAGCCAAGAGAAGATCTCGACCATTGGATTGAAATCCAATGGCCAAGAAAGCGTGTGGAGGAATTCATGAATTCGCCTCAAAGAGGTGCATAGCACAGTGGTCGAGGCACTATTCATGCAAGAGGCCTGCATTCGAGCCACTACGTTGCGCCCTCCTCGTGCGCAAGCGTCAAATCGAGTCGTTCGATCAAGCATCAACGACACAGATGATCCAATTGGCCAGATGCCTGATCTCACGCCTGATCTCACGCGCGGGAGGCGCACGTTGTGAAGGTGTGCGAGTGCGGTTCTGGGCCATTGATCCTTGATCCAATGGCGATGAAAGAGGTCGCGTTGGCTCTTAATGTTTGAAGGAGAAGAGGTGCGTGCGATTTGAGTCGTTGGATGCGAGGATGGGTCGACCGAGATCTCGAGAACATGGACGCACGTGGAGCGTTGAAAGAAGGGGAGGTTGGGCATGTGCGTGCTACATCAATGTAGGGTCTTTAGTGATGAATAAATCCGTCACTAAAGATCCTGAGTTAATGTTTAAAGCGTAAAAGGACCTTTTTTCCCCTTCAAACCTCACCTATAAATAGCCCTATGACCCCCACACTTTCTTCATCCTTTCCTCTCTTCTCTCACCCCCTTCAAAGATCTAAGAGCTTGTCCCAAACCCGGGATGCTCCATTAGAGTTTAAATTAGAATTTTTCCACCTTCACATCCCCGTTCGTGGAGTGCCTGTGGTTGTCCTCTCACCGCCATTCGAGAAGCGGATCCTGTTGCGACATCGCCCTGCCCTGTCCTCCGTTGTCTGTCTTCGTTCTCCCTCATCCCGCATCTCACCACGCGGCTCGTCCTCAAAGTAGCTGTCGAGGAGGATAACATCTCTCCACCTTCTCTTTTATTGCTTTCTAGCGTAGATTTCCTACTTTCTAGTGTAACAAGTGGTTGTAATGAACCTGATTTTGTGGTTATGAAATACCTGTTCATTCTCTCTCTATTTACCCTTTATTTGTATTATTCTCTCCCTCTTCTATTTATTATTCAAGTAGATACCTAGCGTAGATTCAATTCAACTAGTTAATCTACCTCGTGACAACAAATCAAACATGATTTTTTTATCAAACATCTGCCTTCCTGTATTCCACCCAGAATTTTTTTTAACTTTTGGTAAATTTATTTGTTAACAGATTTTCTCATGAATCGCACTACAATGATGGGTTTCCCAAACTCAACTTTTTACGACGATTTTCCACCCCAACAACACTCTCAACTACCTGTGAACCATCAGCTGCTGGTGAAGGAGGAGGCCTCTAAAAAGGAGTGTGATGCCTGTGATAGGTACGTAATGACCGATGCAATCTCTCAAAGTCATCCAGGGAGGATGTAGTGACCTGTTATTCTTTTAGCCGGATAAGATGTCTGGAGTTTCAGTCAGACGTCTGTCCAGATGTCTGCACATGTACTTGGATGTCTGAAAGTGAGTTTTTCGTACTACGCGGTGCGCTCTGCGCGCAAGCAGCGCGTAGAGACCCCCTCTCTCTCCTTTGCCCCTTACTCGAACCCTAACCCCTCTCCTATATATACCCCCCTCCTTTCTCCTCTCCTCTCCTCCTCACACCACAGCCACCGCCACCTCCACCTTCTCCTGCGACAGACACCTTTCCCTCCGCCTCTGCTGTAGCCGTGGCAAGGAAGGAGAGCCACTCGCGAGGGGAGAGCGGAGAGGAGCGAGAGCGAGAGAGTGCGAGGGAGTGAGAGTAGGGAGGAGGAAGACGATCGTGGTAGCTCGGTGGAGCTCGAGGAGCTCGTGGGAGAGGTGAGGACATCGGCGAGGAGCTGCTCAAGCTCCTGTAGTGGCTGGAGCTGCCACTGCGGGCGGAGGTGCGAGCGGAGCTAGCTGCGAGGTGGTTCTGATACTGGAAGTTTTCCAGTATCAGACGTCTGGAGTGAAGTCCAGATGACTGGCGAAGCACCTAGACGTCCGGAGCTAAGGACATACGTCTGAAAGCACGTATCGTGAAAGGTATGTACGTTCCTACATTGATTTCCGCCATGCAGAAGATCTCAGCGCAGGAGTTGTTGGGCTGAAACTGTGCCTGCATTTTCGTACGTAGAGCAGGCTTTGGGAAGGCGTGGGGTACGCTTTCCCAAGTATTGTTGGATGTCTAATCACGTCTCCAGACATCCGGAGGTGCTTCTAGACAATCGGAGACCTTGCCCGACATCTGGAACTGCCCTCAGACGGCCACAGAGGGAGTCTGGACGTCTGAATCAGCCGCAGGAAACATAAAGTGAGTTATGACATCTGGGAGTAGTCCTAGACGTCTGATTTTGATCAGTAACCTCATTTTTGGCCTGTTTAAGGCCCAAACAGAATCAAATTTCCGCAAATGAAGTAACGTTGTTTTCCACTCTAGTTCCTCTACATATTCGTGTTAAGTATCTACTGTTTTGAGCTCGTCTAATGTACATTGGTCGCTAGTACAAGTTACCAGCCAGTGGTGTGTTCGGGGCCCACGGAGACGATGAGATCTGCGGCACAGTCCCCCATTCCTCTCGTGATACCCAGTAGAGTGGTTTAATGCATTTATCAAGATATGAATAAAGAATATGATTGCCTAGATTAAATTGATTGAAACTCTAGGGTGTAAATGAACCATAGGGTAGAAATGTATGAGCATGACATGGAATTACTCTGGTTTACTTGAGATGCATGTTAAAATACGAGTTGCTTGTATGTAAGTGAGAAATTTAACTATGAAACCATAAGTTGCATGTTTATGATTGAGAACTGAATTATGAAAACACGAACTACCTGTATATGGATGAGGAAAGAATCGTGAAACAAGAGATCTGGTTCTGGATAAACGAGATGAATATGAACATGAACCCTACGGGGAGTTAGGAGTAGAACTCCTATGGATGAAAGGAAATCTAGAATGTAGACAGGAAGTGTGCTGGCCCTTGTGTACGCGGTACCAAGGAGAGCAACTATCCCTTTTTAGTGTAGAGTAGAGCTAGCCTCCCTTGGGTTGAGACCTGGGGTTAGGATTGGCCACTCTACACCGACTCCTGTTGGCTCTCGCGTACGTGGTACCGAGGCGTGCTACTAGTGTAGGGAGGGAGCTAGCCACCCCACAGGGCCCGGGGTTCAACTAGCCACCCTACACCGACTTTGTCAGGCCCTTTGGGCAAACCGAGGAGTCAGACGAGGGTGCACGAACTGTAGAGGGGCGAGACCACTGTTTGGTTCTGAGGGGTGAGACCCCTGTTCTGAGAGGGCAAGGCCCTATACTATTCCATGCTGTACTTTGGGCCTACCCGCTAGTAGAAATGACTGACCGTGTGTCAGTGCGAGGTAGCTACCCGTGCGCTTATCACACATGCCGTAGTCACCGCTATGTCTTGACAGTGACCTTGGGGTGGTTGACTGGGTGTAGAATTACCACGGGAGACTCTCCTGGCCAGGAGAGCACCACGTGTGCCTTCTACTCTTCGAAAAAGACTGTAATTAAGATCATTCCCACAAGGAACATGCAAGATCAAGAAATACCTGGGTACTTGAGAAATAAATGAACCAGAAACACATAAATGAGATAAATAGAAATGAGAAATAAACCTGTTGTTGTTTTTACTGTACTTGCATTTAAATAATGTAAACACCACTCTACTCAGCATTCGCTGACTCTATCTTTTTGTAACCCTGTTTAGGACCAAGAGTTGAGTAGCCCGAGTTTCCGGCTGCAGAGGGTGCTGGGCCCAACCGAGCCCAGCCGTAGTCATTTTCAGCTCTGTTTTTCTTCTACTGTTGTAGTGAGTAATGGACACATACTTTACTGTTCCTTTTACTTTCTATTTCCTTTCCATTTTCTGTTGTTGTTGTTGTGGTAGCATGTACTATGTTTTGAGACTATTCTACTTTCTTTACTGTTTCGTACTTTTCTTCTACTTAGTTATATTGCATGTGTGAATGTGGTTTACTTTCCTGCTTTTGGATTATTTCTCGTTGGACAACTAGGTCTTGGGATTAGTCGAGGTGAGCCAGTCTCGGGTTCTATAGGGATCTGGGAACTGGGTCGTAACAAGATGGTATCAGAGCAAGGTCGTTCCAAGAAATGAACCAATTGACTTGAGAATAACCACTCATGTGCATATAACTAAGATAGCCACCACAATGTATCGCCATGACATTCGTTTTCGAGTCTCTTTCTCGATGTAATCTTGTATCGATGACACTCTTGTTCTATCTCTTGTGTCTCCTTGCAGGAGATGCCTCATCGAGGGGTTCCCGAGGTAGGCCGTGGTCGTGGCCGTGGACGAGGTTGAAGGGGCGGACATGCCGGACCTGAGGTACCAATTGACCCACCTCTTCTCCTGGATGTTCAGGCCCAGGATCTCACCCAGCTGATCAGAGACATCGTGCGAGAGGAGCTCTACCAGCCTCCACGGGCACCTCTCCCTGAGGACATAGAGGGGGAGTCCTCGGTGGGATAGAAAGACCATCACAGCACCGAACGAGCAGGAGGGGGAGGGGGTGGTCCACCACCTCCCCCACCACACTTTGACACTTTCGAGCATGAGCTCTCCTTGCCTGGAGGCATGCCCATTCCCCCACTGCAGCTATACTACGAGCTTTTTGGACAGTTCCGGAAGCTGAAGCCCCCCTCCTTCAAGGGGGATGAGGACCCATCTAAGGCAGAGGACTGGCTGGAGCAGATAGAGAAGGTGTTTGCCACCTTTCGCCCTCCCACGGAGTGCTGCATGGCCTTTGCCACGTACCAGCTAGAGAGCACAGTACACAGGTGGTGGAGGGCGGTCAAAGGCCAGGAGGGGCGAAAGCTGACGTGGGACCAGTTTGTGGCTCCCTTCTGTAAGCAGTACTTTCTGCAGACCTAGAAGGACCAAAGGAGGTGGGAGTTCCACACTCTCCGCCAGGGGACATTGACGGTTAGCGCGTACTACACGCATTTTCTGGAGCTATTGCATTTCGACCAGATAGTTGTGTCTATTGAGGAGGAGCGCATGTGGAGGTTTACTGAGGGGTTTTGACCTACTATTCGGGGGTATGTCAAACCCTTGAAGCTACCCACTTTCTCTTATGTGGTTGAGGCAGCTATGACTTACGAGGAGACCAACCCGGTCGTGCGAGACACTGATAGTGGATGGAAGAGGCCCTACCAGCCAGAGTACTCTTAGGGCCGTCGGGAGAGGAGTCACACGATGCCCGCAAGAGAGCCGTCTCGTTTTGTAGGGCCATCAGTGGTCTTTGGGGCCCTAAATAGGGGCTAGTTGCCAGCACCGAACCCCTACCTAGCCGCCAGCAAGGACCTACGGAGGGAGGAGGTCGTGTACCCCTCTGCTACCAGTGTGGCTAGCCGGGCCACATCAGGAGGGACTACCCATCTAGGGTCGGAGCACAGCAGATGCTCCCCGCACCGAGCGCTGGAGGTCGAGCTGGTGGTCGTGGTCACCAGGTGCATCGGGGAGGGCAGTAGTCACGAGGAGGGTACCGGCCAGCGGCTGCTCACCCAACCCAGAGCGTAGTTGCTTCATCTACACCGAAAGCTAAGGGGCGTATCAATGCCCTGACACACAAAGATGACTGGTCTTCGGGTTCAGTGGTGGTAGGTATGGTTACTGTCTTTAGCAGATTAGTGTATGTACTTTTTGATTTTGGCGCCACACGCTCCTTCGTCGCCATGAGTTTTGCCATCAGTTTGAGGCAGGGCAGTGTACTGCTAAAGGATTCGTTTGTGATCAGAGGCCTAAGTGGCCAATTGTTTGTAGTCGAGGAGGTCTACATGGACTGTGAGGTCAGTATAGGGGGACACAGCCTCCCTGCTGACCTGATTGTGATCTAGATGGAGGATTTTGGCGTGATCCTAGGGACGGACTGGCTATCCGCCTATCACACCCTGGTAGACTATTTCAAGAGGAAGATCATCTTCTCCATACCAGAGTTGCCTCCCTTTGAGTTTCACAGACAGCTGGTGGATGGAGGTTTCAGATGCATCTCCGCGCTTCGGGCAGCCAGGCTTTTGAGCTAAGGGTGTGAGGGCTTCTTGGCCTATGTAGTGGCAGAGTCTAGCCCTGTGGCTGACTTTCAGAGTATCCCAGTGGTTTGTGAGTACCCCCGACGTTTTTCCAGAGGAGCAGCCAGGACTACCACCTGAGCGTGAGATTGAATTTGAGATCTCACTGGTAGTGGGGACCAGTCCCATTTCTATTGCACCGTACCGGATGACACCGCTTAAGCTGCGAGAGCTCAAGTCACAGCTACAAGACCTGTTGGAGAAGGGCTTTGTGAGGCCCAGTGCATCCCCGTAGGGAGCCCTTATACTGTTTGTGAAGAAGAAGGATGGTACTCTGCGACTTTGTGTCGACTATCGATAGTTGAATAGGGTCACCGTCAAGAACAAGTATTCGCTGCCGAGGATTGACGACCTCTTCGACCAATTACGGGATGCCACAGTGTTCTCCAAGATAGATCTGAGGTCGGGCTACCACCAGTTGAGGATCAGGGAGACCGACGTCTCCAAGACAGCTTTCCGTACTCGGTATGAGCACTTCGAGTTCTTGGTCATGCCGTTTGAGCTGACCAATGCCCCCGCTGCCTTTATGGATTTGATGAACCATGTTTTCAGGCTGTACTTAGACCAGTTTGTGGTAGTGGTCATTGACGACGTACTCGTTTACTCGCTGGATCAGGCATAGCATGGACAACATTTGCACATGATCGTGGATACCTTGAGGCAACGTACACTGTATGCCAAGTACAGTAAGTGCGAGTTTTGGTTGAGGCAGGTGACTTTCTTGGGCTACGTGATTTCAGGGGATAGATTTGCTGTGGATCCAGCCAAGGTGGAGGCCATACTCAGGTGGGAGAGGCCATGCTCAGTGACAAAGATATGTTGTTTTTTGGGACTGGCAGGTTGCTATCGGCGGTTTATCAAAGGATTCTCTCAGGTCGCGTGTCCTATGACCCAGCTGATCCGGAAGGACGTGCCCTTTGCCTGGACAGATGAGTGTGAGGCATGTTTTCAGGAGTTGAAGAAGAGACTGACTTCAGCTCCTGTACTTACCATCCCAAACAGCAGTGGCGGTTTCGTGGCTTACACTGACGCTTCGTTGTAGGGGTTAGAGGGTGTGCTCATGCAGTGGGGTCATGCTGTCGCTTACGCTTCGCGGCAACTGAAGCCCCATGAGCATAGCTACCCTACCCATGACTTAAAGCTGGCAGCAGTTGTCTTCGTGTTGAAGACATGGAGGTACTACCTTTTCGGTGAGACTTTCAAGATCTTCACAGATCATAAGAGCCTCAAGTACTTGTTTGACCAGAAGGAGCTTAACATGAGACAGAGACGTTGGTTAGAGCTCCTGAAGGACTACGACTACAGCATCTCCTACCACCCAGGGAAGGCCAATGTGGTGGCTGACGCCTTGAGCCGGAAGGTGCCCGCCCACTTGGCCAGTTTACAGGCACAGAGTTGGAGACTCATGGAGGAGTTGGGCAGTTGGCGACCCCGGGAGTCACAAGGGTATTGTGGGACAGTGACAGTAACGCGGCTGACACGACCAGAGATGATAGACCGCATCATCTCAAGGCAGATGACAGATCCGTACTTACAGACGTTGTGAGATAGGGTGTTGACAGGGGACATAGGTGACTTTTCCTTCTCATACAAGATACTGCGCATGAAGGGACGCTTATGCATTCCTAGGGATAAGGAGTTGTTGAGAGAGCTCCTGGTTGAGGCGTACAGGTCCAGGTTCACCATACATCCCGGGAACATAAAGATGTACCATGATTTGCAATGCAACTTTTGGTGGAGAGGGATGAAGCGGGATGTTGGTGAGTTTGTGCAGCAGTGTTTGGTGTGCCAATAGGTGAAGGCCGAGCATCAGAGGCGTGCTGTGCCATTGCAGCCACTTCCTATGACAGAGTGGAAGTGGGAGAGCATCACCATGGACTTGGTGGTGGGTCTACCAGTTACCCAGCGGGGACATGATGCAATCTAGGTGATAGTAGACAGGTTGTCGAAGGCGGCACATTTTCTGCCGATCCGAGTCACCTTTGGACCAGCAAAGTTAGCAGAGAAATACATCCGAGATGTGGTGCACCTGCATGGAGTTCCACGTGAAATCGTATCCGACAGGGATATTCGTTTAACTTCCTTGTTCTAGGCTGAGTTTCAGTAGGCTTTGGCGACACGTTTGAGGTTCAGTACCGCTTACCAGCCCCAGATGGACGAACAGTCAGAGTGCACCATACAGACACTTGAGGACCTTTTGCGTGCCTATGTACTAGACTGGAGAGGCTCCTGGGATGAGCATTTACCCCTGGTAGAGTTTGCATACAATAACAGTTACCACTTGAGCATCGGCATGGCACCTTATGAGGTTCTGTACGGATGGAGGTGTACTGCACCCTTAAGTTGGGTCGAGGTGGGTACCAAGGGGGAGGTTGGTCCCAGGCTAATCCAGCAGAGTCAGGAGGTGATAGAGTAGATTCACAGACGACTCTGCACTATCAGGAGCAAGCCGAAGAGCTATGCTGACTGAAAACACAGAGAGGTTCAATTCGAGGTTGGGGAACACGTCTTACTCCGTGTTTCACCCATGAAGGGCCTGCAGTGTTTTAGGGTGAAAGGGAAGCTTGCGTCGAGGTTTGTGGGGCCCTTTGAGGTCCTAGAGTGAGTAGGACCCGTTGCTTACTGGCTTGCCCTTCCTCCCCAACTTTCTGGAGTGCACGACGTGTTCCACGTGTCCAACCTCAGGAGGTACGTTGCCGATTCCAGTCACGTTCTGAGCCACGAGAGCATCGAGGTGGGTGATGACCTGACCTACCTTGAGAGACCAGTACGGATACTAGACAGAGCTGTCCGAAGTTTGAGACGGTAGCACCAGTCCTATGGAGAAGCCAACAGTACTAGGAGGTGACTTAGGAGCCTGAGGTAGTGATGCGAGAGTGGTACCCAGACCTTTTTGAGGGTACGTCATTTCGGACCTTCTTCGGTCCACTTTAAGTTTGTTATGCACTTTTACGTTCCTTTTCCCGCACCCTAGCTAGCTCAAGTTTCGGGGATGAAACTTCCTTTAAGTTTGTTATAATATAGTGACCCATTACTTTTTTAGTTAGATAAGACGTCTGGAGTTTCAGTCAGACGTCTGGACACATGCCCGGACATCTGAAAGTGAGTTTTTCGTATTACGCGGTGCGCTCTACGCGCAAGTGATGCATAGAGACCCCCTCTCTCTCCTTTACCCCTTACCCGAACCCTAACCCCTCTCCTATATATACCCCCTCCTTTCTCCTCTCCTCTCCTCCACACACCACAACCACTACCACCTCCACCTTCTCCTACGACAAACACCTTTCCCTCCGCCTCTGCTGCAGCCACGGCAAGGAAGGAGAGCCACCAGTGAGGGGAGAGCGGGGAGGTGCGAGAGCGAGAGAGTGTGAGGGAGTAAGAGCGGGGAGGAGGAAGACGACTGCGAGAGCTTGGTGGAGCTCGAGGAGGAGCTCGTAGGAGAGAGGAGGACGTCGGCGAGGAGCTGCTCAAGCTCTTGCAGCGACTGGAGCTGCCACTACGGGAGGAGGTGTGAGCGGAGCGAGCTGCAAGGAGGTTCTGATACTGGAAGTTTTCCAGTATCAGACATCTGGAGTGAAGTCCAGATGACTGGCGAGGCACCTGGACGTCCGGAGCTAAGGTGGGACATCTGAAAGCACGTATCGCGCGAGGTATGTACGTTCCTGCGCTGATTTCCGCCATGCAGAAGATCTCAGCGCAAGAGTTGTTGGGTTGAAATCATGCCTGCATTTTCGTACGCAAGGTAGGCTTTGGGAAGGCATGGGGTACGCTTTTCCAAGTACTTTTGGATGTCTGATCACATCTCTAGATGTCCAGAGGTGCTTCCAAACGACTGGAGACCTTGCCCGACGTCTGGAACTGCCCTCAGATGGCCGTAGAGGGAGTCTAGATGTCTGCATTAGCCACAAGAAACAAAAAGTGAGTTCTGACATCTGGGAGTAGTCCCAGATGTCTGATTTTGATTAGTAACCACGTTTTGACCTGTTTAAGGCCCAAATGGAATCGGATTTCCTCAAACGAAGTACCGTTGTTTTCCACTCGAGTTCCTCTACATATTCGTGTTGAGTATCTACTATTTTGAGCTTGTCTAATGTACATTGGTCGCTAGTACAGGTTACCAGCCAATGGTGTGTTCGGGGCCCGTGGAGACGATGAGATCTGAGGCACAGGCCCCCATTCCTCCCATGATACCCAGTAGAGTGGTTTAATACATTTATCAAGATATGAATAAAGAATATGCCTGTCTAGATTAAATTGATTGAAACTTTAGGATGTAAATGAACCCTAGGGTAGAAATGTATGAGCATGACATGGAATTACTCTAGTTTACTTGAGATGCATGTTAAAATACGAGTTGCTTGTATGTAAATAAGAAATTGAACTATGAAACCATAAGTTGCATGTTTATGATTGAGAGCTGAATTATGAAAACATGAACTGCCTGTATATGGATGAGGAATGAATTGTGAAACATGAGATCTGATTCTGGATAAAGGAGATGAATATGAGCATGAACCCTACAGGAAATTAGGAGTAGAACTCCTGTGGATGAAAGGAAATCTGGAATGTAGATGGGAAGTGTACTGGCCCTTGTGTACGCAGTACCAAGGAGAGCAACTGTCCCTTTATATCAATGAAATTGAAAATCATGAAAAAGGAAAGGATATTTATGTATATGGGATTAATTTTGGTGTTGACTCATACAAGTCGCAAGTTCAACTCAAAAGAGTATCATATAAACCCAAGGGGTAACACCATTTCAGGGCATATATGGTTCTATGAATCAAGAGGCTAAAGATATATATAGAGATAGATGTCCCATCATGTCAAAAAAGTCATAATTTAAAAAGTATATAGAAAAGGTTTTAAAGTAATAAACCATATATGAATAAGCACGCAAGTTAAATTAGTTTATACTTCTTCATGGTGCATGGAATCCTTTACCAAGTCATGGATTTTAGTATAGTAAGATGTATCACGATTTATGGATAAGTACTATAATAAGAATTTTACACATGCAAAAAATACTTGTAATATATTTAATCAAGGTTAGGAAAAATATGATTATAATTAATCAATATGACTCTTTTTTCCGATCATATACTAAGCTTTGGTTGACTTAGTTGTCGTAAAATTAAATCTCAGGTGCATTGGAGGAGTAAAGGAACAAAGCTTCATATTGTGGGACCTAAGAATATCTGGCCCAATATGACTTTCTCAAGAGATCATCTTTATGGATATCATTGTGCTCATTAGAATAATCCCATGCTTATTTATCTGGCTTTCATATTCTCTTAAACCCTTGTTTCATTTGTAATAAAAGCACTTCATGAACTAACATGTCTCCTTGATTTATGGGCTTTTGCAATTTATTAGTCTATTCTGCTTTGTGATATATATGATACATGTGTTCGGAGCATTCTTGACTTATTGTGGTTATTGGTGCACTTCTGCTTTACAAGTGGTTACAGCCTCCTTACCTAAAATTTACATTTGAATATGGAACCTCTCACTTTCTATAGTACCATTTCAGCAATCAAAGCATATGCCTTGGTGGACCTTCTCTTTGTTAATATTTTCGTTGACAAAAGACTTAGATCGTGGCCTCTTTTGTTCAACTATGTCCATGATTTTTGTTCTTCCTTGTTCAAAGTAGCAGTATCTACTATGAAGATCTCTCCCATTGGTTCTCTGTTCAAGATCAGAGTATCCAATGAGTAGATCTTAAAAGTATCGATTCCTTGAGATTTGATGAGCAACCAATGACTATTATATTTCAAAATCACTCATTATGCCTTAAGGTTTATTTGTTTTGGTAAAAGTTCTGTAATTTGAATGACCATGTGATGACAAGTTTCTCTTTTTGCCGTGAGCCCACTTCTTGTCATTATTTGCCCTTCTTTTGTTGTCAATAGGCTTTTTACCAACTCTGGACAAGACGATGGTGGAAATCTCATTAAACATGGTAATAATTCCCTTGCATCTCTTCATCATTTTTTGCAAGATTGAGTGGCTAGATTGGATAGAGTTGTTGCAAATGATAAGTGATGCGTTAGATTTCCTTCTGTTGGTGTCCATCTTCCAGACTTACGGGTGACCATCTTCCAATTTTAGTCAAAACACGTATAATTATAAAAAAGGTAAAAGAGTGGAAGTTTGAAGTCCTATGGACTGAACATATGGAGTTTAAGAATGCTGTTAGATTTGGAACAACATCCCCTTAAATGGCAATATCCCTCTGAAGTGTCAAATGATCAAGAATGGACTCAAAGTTTGGAGCAAGGAGGAATTTAATCATCGTTTGCATAAAATAATTAAGAAGTATTGGATCTAAACTTTTGAAACTGCAAAGTAAGCCAAGCAAATCAAACAATGAGTTACTAGAAGAAGAAAAACTTATTGGAAAATTTGATTCCCTACAATATATGGAGGAAAAGTTTTGGGCACCTGGAAATTTTTACTATTAGTGATCACTAAAACTATGGCTAAAGTAGTAATAAAAGTAGCTTTGTTGTTGCATGCATCAAGAGTTTGTACGTCCAGTTATTGAGTTACTGATGATAATAATCTTGTTTTGTGCATCCATAAGGGATAATACATATACAACGAGTCTATGCTTGCATAGTCACTGTTGTTCATAACATTATCTTCTTTTATTTGTTCTCTACATCTATTGTGCATATATTGAACCATTTATACTTGGTGATGGTTCCGTAGTGTATATTGTTTGTAATATTTTTATCTTGCATATAATCAAAATTGATGGCCATTTGATGTTATATGTACAGTAGTTTTCTCATGCATGTGTAATACTATGTTTAAGTAATTGTTGTAATACATGAATCACACATATATGCTAGTTTTTCAATGAAATGATCTTGTTTAATTTTTTTTCTTTTTGATACGGTTGGAATAGTAATAAGTGGAATCTCTTGGCAATAATTGGGACTGCATGAACGAATTTTTAAACTTGAAGTGCTTGTTTTATGTGTACGACAACCAAGGATGGGTAGTTTGTCAATTCAAACCTCAAGCATTTAAAAAAATGTATGGATATTCTAAGATGTAGAGTCACTTTACGTGATTTTGCAAACCAAGTAGGTAGTATGGCATTATTTGATTATAAATTTGTAAGGAAATGATAACAAGACATTGAAAGTTTGAATATTATTCTATAATTTGCTTTTACATGCATTCTGAATCGAAGATGGAGTGTAATTTTACGTTAAGATTTAATGATGTACACAATGGTAATAAACAAATGAATACAATGTATCACCAGAGGGCTACGAGAGATTGATTGGCAACGTTATAAGAGTTCATATTATCGACATATGATAATAGTTTACAGTTTTCATATTATATGGCTTGGAATGCAAAGAAATAATTGATAAATTAAGCATTACAAGGAAATGATGTACTTTCACATGACCACCTTTATTAACACATGGGTGTTGTGGAAAGAGTTAATTTTAAAAGTATTTTTAACTTAAATGCGGATTTGATTGACTATCCTTCATACTTTTTTGTGCATGTCTCGATGACTTTGCAATTGGACTATCCTAAACTAATCTTAAAGTATCATCGGTGATACTTGATTTTGTGAGGTTTTATGAAATTGAAAGTGCGTGAATTGGACATTTAACCTACATTTTCACTTTTTAATAAATTATTGTATTTAACAAAAATGACATTGGAAATCGACGGCAACATACTTCCCATAAGTAATTGGTATCATCAATACCCATTGTAAGACTTTGGGGTAACCCAAAGTCATCAAGACATGGAGAAGTTTATTTCATTATTTAATAAACATGTCTTTAGGATTAGTTTAGGGGTAACCCAATTGCATGTCTTGTCCATCTTGGGCAAGGCATTTAATAAGCTCATCGCCAGAGATCGTTACATCCACTGGCCGTGCCAGATTGCAATCCAAATAAGTTACATTGAGATTCTTGCATCAACCCTCTTAGGGCTTATTGGTTTCATGGGATAAATTTTAAGGGATAAATTTTGTAGGTGATTGTTACGAACGCACTCAAGATGTTTTTTTTAAGACTTCTGGGAGGTGTCCCAGACGTCTAACCAGACGTCTGGAACCACTTCCAAACGTCTGGGATCTATTTTCGGTGGCACGCGGGACTGCGTCTGCGCGCAGGCACGCACAGACCCGCAACCGTCTTCCTCTCTCTTTTTCCCTCTCTCCTCCTGCGACCGCAGGCGCAGCGCTGTCAGCTCTCTCTCTCCTCCTCGCGCGGCCTTAAAAGGGCCACGCCTCTCCCTCACTCCCGTCACCTCTGCCTCCTTCCTCTTCTCCTTCAGCCAGTGCGCGAGAGCGAGCGCGAGGGTGCAGCGGCGGCGGCGACAGCCGCGGCAAGTGCAGGAGGAGGTGCTGCGTGGGGGAGGAAGCGCTCGGCCGTGAGGGCGAGCTCGCCGGGGCTGCTAGGGCCGGCCGGCTAGGGGCGCAGCAGGCGCGGAGCGACGCGGGAGGACTGCTGCAACTCGAGCAGCAGGCGGAGTACTCGCGGCGCGGCCAGGCGTCGCGAGCGAAGGGCGAGTGGCACCCTGGTTCTGATAGCCAGACGACGGGCACGACGTCTGGAAGACTGTCCAGACGTCTGAACTGTGAGTTATTTCCGTCTTCTTCCTTTTCTTCGACTGACCGTACTGAGAGAGAGAGATGGGTACGCGCAGGTTCGGTGATTCGCCATCCAACGCGAATCAGACGTCTGGCTCCAGTTCCAGACGGCGGGAACGACTTCCAGACGTCCTGGGTGACCATCGGACGTCTGGGAACTAGGCCAGACGCCCCCGCAGGCTTCTGGACGTCTGAGAGCCCACGCAGAGCGAGGTAATTCCCTGATCCACTTTTTAAGACGTCTGGAAGAAGTTCCAGACGTCTGATTTTACACTGTTTCGTCGTTTTCGACCCGTTTCAAGCCCGTTCGGGCTCCGTTTTCCACATTTTGAGTTGCGTTCTTTTCGGAATTGCATCCTCTACCTGTCTACAGTAGTTGTATATTGTTTTGAGAAGTTCCTTGTGTTTGATCCTTGTGATAGGACCCCGTTCCGTTGCAGTCTTGGGGGTCGCGGAGGCACGCGGGATTCCCGACCACGCCCCATTACTCCCGTTGTACCTGGTAGAGTGGCTTTAAGTATAATCTGTTAAATTATGAAACCATAAATAGAACCTAGGACATTGCATGAATCCTAGGAATGAGAAATAGATTGAATGGTAGATCCTAGGGTATTGCATGAATCCTAGGGCTGGAAAACTAGATTGTATGATAGATCCTAGGATATGGCATGAATCCTACGACGGGAAAACTAGTGGAATGTATGAATACTGCAGTCTTGGAAAATGTGGAAAGGAAATAATAATTGCCTGTAAATTCGTTTAAAACAGCTGCCTGTTATGAATAAATGAACATGAGTAAGAATATGGGATGTATGAACGTGAAACTGGAAAGATGAAGCCGGAATGCGCTGAGTTAAAGAACTGGAACCCTACGGGGAATTAGGAGTAGAACTCCTGGAAAGTAAATGGAATAGAATTGGGGAAGTGAGCTGGCCCTTGAGTACGGAGTACCAAGGAGAGCGACTGTCCCCCTGTTTAGTGCAGAGCGGAGCCAGCTGCCCCAGGGACCCGGGGTTAGGACTGGCCACTCTGTACCGACTTGCTGGCCCTCGTGTACGTAGTACCGAGGAGAGCTACTAGTGTAGGGAGGTACTAGCTACCCCACGGGCCCCGGGGTTCTGCTAGCCTCCCACACCGACTTGTTAGGCCCGCTGGGGCAAACCAGGGTAGTCAGGCGACGATGCGCGGACTGTGGAGGGGCAAGGCCCCTGTTTGGTTACTGTGGAGGGGTTGGACCCCTGTTACTGAGAGGGCTCTGGCCTGTACCGGTTCCGTGCTGTGCTTTGGGCTCACCCGTTAACGGAAACGACTGACCGCGTGCCAGTGCGGGTTAGCTACCCGTGCGTTTACCGCGCGTGCCGTAGTCACCGTTACGTCTGTCAGTGACCTTGGGGTGGTTGACTGAGAGTAGGATCACCACGGGGGACTCTCCCGGCCAGGAGAGCACCACGTGCTACTTCTACTGTTCGGAAAAGGATGCAATCAAGATCGTTCCCACAAGGAACATTCGAGATCAAGTGAAGGATCTGAGAAATAGATAAATTGTGAAACAATAGAAAGACGTAAATAAAGGAAGAAAAAAAATTTTAAACAGCTACTGTACACTTTACTGTTTCTTTAGTTTAGCTGCCACTCTACTCAGCGTTTTGCTGACGTGTTACACTCGTTACCTTTCAGGACCAGGTGTTGAGCAGCCAGGGTCAGCGGCTGCAGAGGACGCTGGGCCGAGTAGGGTCCAGTAGAGTTACCACTGTTCTCTTGTACCTCTTTTTGTTCCGTTATAGTGAGTAGTTCTTGTTTCCGCTGTACTTTTCTTTACCTGCAGTTCATATTATGTTATGAATGTTGTTCTACTGTTGTGGTGGTATATACTGTAGTGGTTTCTTTCCTTACTGCTGTATTTCGTTACTGTTAGTTATATTCATGTTGAATGTGGTTTATTTTACTGCTCTTTTGGTTACTTCCTCGTTGGACGACTAGGTCTTGGGATTAGTCGAGTCGGTCCGGTTCTCGTGTCTCGTAGGGACTTGGGAATCGGGTCGTTACAAGATGGTATCAGAGAAAGGTCGTCCCGAGAAGTGAATCAACTAACTGGAAAATAACCAATTCACATGTCTATAACTAGAGTAGCCACCACAACATATCCTTTGACATGAGCTCTTAGACATTTCTGTTCGGTATCGTTCCGTAGTGACGTGTTCCGTTTTGTTTCGCGCCTCCTTGCAGGAGATGCCTCGTCGTGGGACCAGTGAGGCGGGCCGCGGGCGCGGCCGAGGACAAGGTCGGCGAGGTGGGCATACCGTTACCGACACCCCAGTGGACCAGCCACTACTCCCCGGCGTCCAAGCCCAGGACCTCGCCCGGCTGATACAAGACATTGTACGAGAGGAGCTCCACCCACCGCCACGAGCACCTCACCCTGGGGTTGCGGAGGGGGAGTCCTCTGTGGGACCACTCGACGGACGCGGCGCTGGACACGGGGGAGGGGATGGGCCGCCGCAACCCCCACCTTCCTCCGATACTTCCGTGCAAGAGGCACCTTCGCCTGGAGGTGCACCAGCACCTCCCCTACAGCGCCACTTCGAGCTCTTCAGGCAGTTCCGGAAGCTGAAGCCCCCCTCCTTCAATGGGGATGAGGACCCGACCGAGGCAGAGGACTGGCTTGAGCAGCTGGAGAAGATTTTCGACACCCTTCGTCCCCCGGTGGAGTGCCATGTGGCCTTTGCCACGTACCAGCTGGAGAGTGCGGCACACAGGTGGTGGAGGGCGGTTCGGGGACAGGAGAGGGACGAGCCGACCTGGGACCGATTCGTCTCCCTTTTCTGCGAGCAGTACTTCCCCCAGACGTGGCAGGACCGAGGAGGCGAGAGTTCCACACTCTCCGCCAAGGGACGATGACCGTGAGCGCGTACCGCACGCGTTTCCTGGAGCTGTCCCGCTTTGCAGCGACAGCGGTAGCTACTGAGGAGGAGCGCCTTTGGAGGTTCACCGAGGGGCTCCGGCCTGTGATTCGGGGGTATGTCAAACCCCTGAAGTTGCCTACGTTTTCGAGGGTGGTGGAGGCAGCTATGACTTACGAGGAGACCAACCCGTCCGCGCGAGACACTGACGGCGGGCGGAAGAGGCCCTTTCAGCAAGACTTTTCACAGGGCCGGCGAGAGAGGAGACACGTGGCGTCCGCAAGAGAGCCTTCACGTTTTACAGGGCCATCAGTGGCCTTTGGGGGCCCTCGACAGGGGCCATTCTCCAGCACCGGACCCCCGCCCAGCCGACAGCAGGGACCCACTGAGGGCGGGAGTCGGGTTCCCCTCTGTTACCAGTGTGGCCAGCCGGGCCACATCAGGAGGGACTGCCCGTCTAGGGCAGGAGGTCAACAGATACTTCCCGCGCAGAGCACTGGAGGACGCGCAGGAGGCCGTGGTTCCCAGGCGCGAGGAGGAGGACAGCAGTTGCGAGGAGGGTACCGGCCAGCACCTACTCGTCCGACGCAGAGTGTGGCTGCTTCGTCTGCACCTAGAGCTGAAGGGCGTATCAACGCCCTGACACACAGGGACGCCAGAGCTTCGGGATCGGTGGTAGCAGGTATGGTTTCAGTTTCCGGCAGATTCGTTTACACGCTTTTCGATTCCGGCGCTACGCACTCGTTTGTCGCAGCCAATTTCGCAGTTAGTTTGGACCGGGATTATATACTGTTAGAGAATCCGTTCGTAATCAGAGGTCCGAGTGGTTAGCTGTTTGTAGCTGAGGAGGTGTACACGGATTGCGAGGTCAGCGTCGGGGGACATAGCCTGCCAGCTGACCTGATTATGTTACAGATGGAGGACTTTGGAGTGATTCTGGGGATGGATTGGTTGTCCTCTTACCACACCTTGGTGGACTGTTTTGAGAGGAAGATTGTCTTCTCCATGCCGGAGTTGCCTTCTTTCGAGTTTCACGGACAGCCAGTGGACGGAGGTTTCAGGTGCATTTTGGCACTTCAGGCGGCGAGACTTTTGAGCCAGGGGTGTGAGGGCTTCCTAGCTTGTGTGGTGGCAGTGCCCAGCCCTGTGGCAGACTTCCCGAGTATCCCGGTGGTCAGAGAGTACCCTGACGTGTTCCCAGACGAGTTACCAGGACTACCACCCAAGCGGGAGATCGAGTTTGAGATCTCACTAGTACCAGGGACCAGCCCCATCTCCACCGCACCATACAGGATGGCACCGCTTGAGCTGCGAGAGCTCAAGTCCCAGTTGTAGGACCTTTTGGAGAAAGGTTTCGTGAGGCCCAGTGCGTCTCCCTAGGGAGCCCCGGTACTGTTTGTGAAGAAGAAGGATGGTACCCTACGCGTTTGTGTGGACTACCGACAGCTGAATAGGGTCACCATCAAGAACAGATATCCACTGCCGAGGATCGACGACTTGTTTGACCAGTTGCGGGGTGCCACGGTGTTTTCCAAGATCGACTTGAGGTCGGGATACCACCAGTTGAGGATCAGGGAGACCGACATCTCCAAGACAGCTTTCCGCACCCGGTACGAACACTACGAGTTTCTGGTCATGCCGTTTGGGCTGACCAATGCCCCCGCTGCTTTCATGGACCTGATGAACTGGGTGTTTAGACCGTACTTGGACCAGTTCGTGGTGGTTTTCATAGATGATGTACTCGTCTATTCTAGAGATCGGGCGCAGCACAGACAGCACTTGCGGATGGTTCTGGACACTCTGAGACAACGCAAGCTGTACGCCAAGTACAGCAAGTGCAAGTTCTGGTTGAGGGAGGTAACCTTCTTAGGTCATGTGATCTCTAGAGACGGCTTGGCGGTGGACCCAGCCAAGGTCGAGGCAGTACTCAGGTGGGAGAGACCACGTTCAGTCACTGAGATTCGCAGTTTCCTGGGACTGGCAGGCTACTACAGACGATTCATCAGAGGATTTTCACAGATTGCACGTCCTATGACACAGTTGACCCGGAAGGACGTGCCCTTCGCTTGGACAGACGCCTGTGAGGCGTGTTTTCTGGAGCTGAAGGAGAGGTTGACCTCGGCTCCCGTGCTCACCATCCCTGACAATAGTGGCGGGTTCGTTGTGTACACGGATGCCTCCTTGCAGGGGTTAGGAGGTGTGCTCATGCAGAGGGGTCACGTTGTCGCTTACGCTTCGCGGCAACTGAAGCCCCATGAGCATACCTACCCTACCCACGACCTAGAGTTGGCAGCTGTTGTCTTCGCGCTGAAGACTTGGAGGCACTACTTGTATGGTGAGACCTTCAAAATTTTCACAGATCACAAGAGCCTCAGATACCTTTTTGATCAGAAGGAGCTCAACATGAGACAGAGACGTTGGTTGGAGCTCCTGAAGGACTACGACTGCAACATCTCCTACCACCCGGGAAAGGCCAATGTGGTGGCTGACGCCTTGAGCCGTAAGGCGCCTGCACACTTGGCCAGTCTACAGTTACAGAGTTGGAGCCTTTTGGAGGAGGTGGGCAGTTGGCGACCTCTAGAGTTACGAGGGTATGGTGGGGCAATGACGGTGACACGGCAGACCAGGCCAGAGCTGATGACCGCATCATCACAGGACAGATGGTTGATCCGTACTTGTAGTCCTTGCGCGACAGAGTACTGTCGGGAGACCCGGGGGACTTCTCTTTCACAGACCAGGTGCTGCGCTTGAGGGGACGGTTGTGCGTTCCCAGAGACGAGGAGCTGTTGAGAGAGCTCCTGGCTGAGGCACACGGTTCCA
Source organism: Thalassia testudinum (assembly GCA_037157565.1). Classification (NCBI taxonomy): domain Eukaryota; kingdom Viridiplantae; phylum Streptophyta; class Magnoliopsida; order Alismatales; family Hydrocharitaceae; genus Thalassia; species Thalassia testudinum. Next base: position 181,740,795 of record JAZHRO010000036.1, on the reverse strand, counting down.
GATTCACCATACATCCCGGAAACACGAAGATGTACCACGACTTGAGACGCGAGTTTTGGTGGAGGGGGATGAAGCGGGATGTGGGTGAATTCGTGCAGCAGTGCTTAGTGTGCCAGCAGGTGAAAGCTGAGCATCAGAGGCCTGCAGGGCCGCTACAACCGCTTCCAGTGCCAGAGTGGAAGTGGGAGAGCATCACCATAGACTTGGTGGTGGGCTTACCTGTTACCCAGCGGGGACACGATGCAGTCTGGGTAATAGTGGATAGACTGACGAAGACGGCGCGATTCTTGCCGATCCGAGTCACTTTGGGACCAGCACAGTTGGCAGAGGGGTATATCCGGGATGTGGTACGACTACACGGAGTTCCGCGGGAGATCGTATTCGACCGGGATACCCGCTTTACGTCCCAGTTTTGGGCTGAGTTTCAGTAGGCCTTGGGGACGCGGTTGAGGTTTAGTACAGCTTACCACCCCCAGACGGACGGACAGTCTGAGCGCACGATACAGACACTTGAGGACCTTTTGCGTGCCTGTGTACTGGACTGGAGGGGCTCTTGGGAGGAGCACCTGCCCCTGGCGGAGTTTGCATACAACAACAGTTATCACTCGAGCATCGGCATGGCTCCCTACGAGGCTCTATACGGACGGAAGTGTACGGCACCCTTGAGTTGGGTTGAGGTCGAGACCAAGTGGGAGGTTGGCCCCAGGTTTATCCGGCAGAGTCAGGAGGTAGTCGAGCAGATCCACAGGCGACTCCGCACTGTCAAGAGTAGACAGAAGAGCTACGCGGATCGGAGACGCAGAGAGGTGCAATTTGAGGTTGGAGACCACGTCTTTCTTCGTGTTTCGCCCATGAAGGGCCTGCAGCGGTTTGGGGTGAGAGGGAATCTCTCGCCGAGGTTTGTGGGGCCCTTTGAGGTCCTGGAGCGGGTTGGACCCGTTGCTTACAGGCTTGCCCTCCCCCCGCAGCTTTCTGGTGTGCACGGCGTGTTCCACATGTCCAACCTCAGGAAGTACGTAACCGATCCCAGTCACGTACTGAGTCACGAGAGCGTCGAGGTGGGCGACGACCTGACCTACCCCGAGTGACCAGTGCAGATTCTAGACCGAGCCGTCTGCAGTTTGAGACGAAAGCAAGTACCCCTAGTAAAGGTTTTGTGGAGGAGCCAGCGGTACGAGGAGGCTACCTGGGAGCCTGAGGCGGCAATGCGGGAGCGGTACCCGAAACTCTTCACGGGTACGTCTTTTCGAACCGGCTTCGGTCCTCTTTGAGTTTGTTATGGTATTTATGACGTTTTCCCGCACCTTAGTTAGCGCAAGTTTCGGGGACGAAACTTCCTTTGAATTTGTTATATTGTTACGAACGCACTCAAGACGTTTTTTTTAAGACGTCTGGGAGGTGTCCCAGACGTATGGCCAGACGTCTGGAACCACTTCCAGACGTCTGGGATCTATTTTCGGTGGCACGCGGGACTGCGTCTGTGCGCAGGTGCACGCAGACCCGCAACCGTCTTCCTCTCTCTTTTTCCCTCTCTCCTCCTGCGACCGTAGGCACAGCGCTGTCAGCTCTCTCTCTCTCTCTGCTCCTCGCGCGACCTTAAAAGGGCCACGCCTCTCCCTCACTCCCGTCACCTCCGCCTCCTTCCTCTTCTCCTTCAGCCAGTGCGCGAGAGCGAGCGCGAGGGTGCAACGGCGGCGACGACAGCCGCGGCAGGTGCGGGAGGAGGTGATGCGCGGGGGAGGAAGCGCTCGGCCATGAGGGCGAGCTCGCCGGGGATGCTAGGGCCGGCCGGCGGGGGGCGCAGCGGGCGCGAAGCGACGCGGTAAGACTGCTGCAGCTCGAGCACCAGGCGGAGTACTCGCGGCGCGGCCGGGCGTCGCGAGCGGAGGACGAGTGGCGCCCTGGTTCTGGAAATTTTTCCAGAATCAGACATCTGGTCTGATAGCCAGACGACGGGCACGACGTCTGGAAGACTGTCCAGACGTCTGAACTGTGAGTTATTTCCGTCTTCTTCCTTTTCTTCGACTAACCGTACTGAGAGAGAGAGATGGGTACGCGCAGGTTCGGTGATTCGCCATCCAACGCGAATCAGACGTCTGGCTCCAGTTCCAGACGGCGGGAACGACTTCCAGACGTCCTGGGTGACCATCGGACGTCTGGGAACTAGGCCAGACGCCCCCGCAGGCTTCTGGACGTCTGAGAGCCCACGCAGAGCGAGGTAATTCCCTGATCCACTTTTTAAGACGTCTGGAAGAAGTTCCAGACGTCTGATTTTACACTGTTTCGTCGTTTTCGACCCGTTTCAAGCCCGTTCGGGCTCCGTTTTCCGCATTTCGAGTTGCGTTCTTTTCAGAATTACATCCTCTACCTGTCTACAGTAGTTGTATACTGTTTTGAGAAGTTCCTTGTGTTTGATCCTTGTGATAGGACCCCGTTCCGTTGCAGTCTTAGGGGTCGCGGAGGCACGCGGGATTCCCGACCACGCCCCCATTACTCCCGTTGTACCTGGTAGAGTGGCTTTAAGTATAATCTGTTAAATTATGAAACCATAAATAGAACCTAGGACATTGCATGAATCCTAGGAATGAGAAATAGATTGAATGGTAGATCGTAGGGTGTTGCATGAATCCTAGGGCTGGAAAACTAGATTGTATGATAGATCCTAGGATATGGCATGAATCCTAGGACGGGAAAACTAGTGGAATGTATGAATACTGCAGTCTTGGAAAATGTGGAAAGGAAATAATAGTTGCCTGTAAATTCGTTTAAAACAGCTGCCTGTTATGAATAAATGAACATGAGTAAGAATATGGGATGTATGAACGTGAAACTGGAAATATGAAGCCGGAATGCGCTGAGTTAAAGAACTGGAACCCTATGGGGAATTAGGAGTAGAACTCCTGGAAAGTGAATGGAATAGAATTGGGGAAGTGAGCTGGCCCTTGAGTACGGAGTACCAAGGAGAGCGACTGTCCCCCTATTTAGTGCAGAGCGGAGCCAGCCGCCCCAGGGACCCGGGGTTAGGACTGGCCACTCTGTACCGACTTGCTGGCCCTCGTGTACGTAGTACCGAGGAGAGCTACTAGTGTAGGGAGGTACTAGCTACCCCACGGGCCCCGGGGTTCTGCTAGCCTCCCACACCGACTTGTTAGGCCCGCTGGGGCAAACCAGGGTAGTCAGGCGAGGGTGCGCGAACTGTGGAGGGGCAAGGCCCCTGTTTGGTTACTGTGGAGGAGTTGGACCCCTGTTACTGAGAGGGCTCTGGCCTGTACTGGTTCCGTGCTGTGCTTTGGGCGCACCTGTTAGCGGAAACGACTGACCGCGTGCCAGTGCGGGTTAGCTACCCGTGCGTTTACCGCGCGTGCCGTAGTCACCGTTACGTCTGTCAGTGACCTTGGGGTGGTTGACTGAGAGTAGGATCACCACGGGAGACTCTCCCGGCCAGGAGAGCACCACGTGCTACTTCTACTGTTCGGAAAAGGCTGCAATCAAAATCGTTCCCACAAGGAACATTCGAGATCAAGTGAAGGATCTGAGAAATAGATAAATTGTGAAACAATAGAAAGACGTAAATAAAGGAAGAAAGAAAATTTAAAACAGCTACTGTACACTTGACTGTTTCTTTAGTTTAGCTGCCACTCTACTCAGCGTTTTGCTGACGTGTTACACTCGTTACCTTTCAGGACCAGGTGTTGAGCAGCCAGGGTCAGCGGCTGCAGAGGACGCTGGGCCGAGTAGGGTCCAGTAGAGTTACCACTGTTCTCTTGTACCTCTTTTTGTTCCGTTATAGTGAGTAGTTCTTGTTTCCGCTGTACTTTTCTTTGCCTGCAGTTCATATTATGTTATGAATGTTGTTCTACTGTTGTGGTGGTATATACTGTAGTGGTTTCTTTCCTTACTGTTGTATTTCGTTACTGTTAATTATATTCATGTTGAATGTGGTTTATTTTACTGCTCTTTTGGTTACTTCCTCGTTGGACGACTAGATCTTGGGATTAGTCGAGTCGGTCCGGTTCTCGTGTCTCGTAGGGACTTGGGAATCGGGTCGTTACAGTGATGGAATTGAGAGATAAATTCGAGATAAATTGATTTTAATGTTTGGGAGAAGTATGGGTCAAATCATAGGATAAATAGAGGTATTTGGGAAGACAAGTAAGGTTGATGTCTGATAAGAAGAGGGATAAATTTCTCCCACCTCTTACTTGGAATAAATTTATCCTGAATTTTGAGACTCTCCCCCGTGATAACTTTATCCCAAGATTAAATTCACCAAATATAGAATAAGTTGTTGTATCCAACATAACAAATAAACCTTTAGGAAAGATCGAATAACATCAACTAAAGAGGAAAAGCCCACAAGTGACGTAAGAAACCTCGTTGAGAAGTCCTTCCATCACAAAATCTACCCTCCACATTCTACCAAAGCAAATCCTAACAAAATTAGGACTCTTTGTATTCTACAAAATGAGATGTACAAAAATGGTCCAAGGGTTCGTCTCCACTACTGTGCTTTTACGTAAGAGCAATTAGAGATAGAGAGAGTGCCACTCTTGTACTTTTCTTCCGCAGTAGAGTTTATGTACCATTAGATAGATCCCTCCCAAATATACACCTCCATAGGTAGAACTACGTAAATAATTTTGCTTGCCTTTTTCTCTATGATTGCTTGGTCAAGTCTAAGGCTCTTGTCCAAACCCAAGAGCTGTCTTCGGGCTGCGATCAACTCTCAAACGAGGGAAAAGAATTAAAAAAAAAAACAACAGAAAATAAAAGCAAAGTAATAAAAGAATCGAAGAAAAACCAAAAGATTGACCAGCATAGGATTACCTTGCGTTATGATCCCACGTATATTCTGAAGATTTTGTAGCTTGATTTTCTCGATTCCGAACAAAAAAGAGTCTCCATCTCCTTGGAAAATCATTATTAAGTTCAAAACTTACGCAACGACCAGGAGGAGGAAAAGAGATCATAAATCAGCAAATCAGGAATGTCCAAATAGTAAGTTCTAAATGGTTTACTCAAAAAAAGTTTCCCTTAGAAAATAAGTAGGTAATAAAATAATGATTATGCAATGAGAATTAAGGATAGAAAGAATGACTTTCATATATGTTGGTGACTCATATCATGACAAAACTCAAACTCCTCACTGTCGTTGACATCGTTAACGCACTAAAGTATTATTTGATTGGTGGAATAAAAGAGGAATTAGGATCAAATTTCATATTTGATATCTTTTATTCTGACTTCGGTGAAATCTAAATTTAAGAGATGAATTTTAGAATAAACGAATGTTACCTAAGAGATAAAATTCATTTATTCCACCTCTCTCATCTCTCTCTCTCTTAACTTCATCACATAAAATTTATTTATTCTTACTATCAAATATCTCAATTAGAATAAATACTTGTAATTCTTTGATGTGACAATCAAATGCTTAGACGAAATAAAAATTTTTAATTCCTCCTACTTTTTTACATTCTTTTTTAATCCCTCCTAATTATCCCTCCAATCAAACAAACCCAAACCACTAATATTTTGATATTTACTTTGGAGGGACGAAACCATTGAACTTATTCAAATTTGAGACGAATCTAAAGTCGTCACTTTTTTAGGAAAAAAGAATCGAAATTCATATTGAAGTTGGTCCATCGATTTTCCAACCAACGTTAATTTAAACTACCTGAGAGAGATCACACATAAGCAAAAATTTCAACATTTATACAGATATAATTGCCTCAAACTGTGGACAAGTGACGTGGCAAAATAGTACTGCCATAAGTCCTGTACCATGTGCATTATCAAAGTTATTATTGGTTCACGTGATTTAAGCATAATTACACGTACACAGATAAAAAGAAAGATTACTTGACGAAATCTTACAATGGTCAACTTTGCATTGATTATTTTTGAACCTGATCCAGACCAGTTTATTTTATGAATTCCAACGATGAGAAATTTTTTGACAGCCTTAAGCATCAGTCCACAAAATAACTTAACAGATTAACATCATATTCATGCACAGAAAGTATGCAGCGATGGTTACATGAAACGAGAGATTGATGGAAATAATTGAACATAATTGAACAGATAGACAAGATTAAAATATTTTAACAACAATACGATAAACAGGAAGGCACTTGAAACATCTCAGTTTTTCCCACTGCAAGCTCTTTCTCAATTTGGCAAGGTTGTGGGTAGGAAATAAAAAATATATATAATCAGCAAGGGAGGGTAGATCCAGAAATAAAATGGGCCCAACACCAAGCCCTGTCGGATCTACAATCCAAATGAAATGGATGATATCTCTATAGGGGTATTCACTGCAAGTGCATGACCAACTCTCATTCCCCCCAATTTATCTTGCAATTTAAATAGACTGCTCCTTATGCAATTTAGATAGCCTTCTCCTTCATGCATATCTAAGCGCATCGATCCACACCTGCACACTGTAGCCTCAGATCTGAAGAACAAGGCTCATGTGCAGCCACCTTTCAGATCCTCTCCAATGCCACAAAAGATATTATTCAATCTTAGCCATTCACTGAGCATGCTTTAGCATTATGGATAGACACCTTCTCTGAACAATTGAACAAGAGTATAAAGAATCACAATGAAGAACGAGACTTGTCGAATGGCGATAGACACTCCTGAGGATTAGAATAGAAGTAGTCCTCTTCCTTGGGTCTGTCAGGGATCAATGTTCTATTCTTGGGTGCTCCCATGTGATTCGCGTGGCCAGCTTTTACCGAGGATGAGAAGTCATCCCAGCTCAGAGACCCACTTTCATATTGGTCAATCAGATGAACTAGGAGCTTCCGATCCAGATGAATCGTTTTCCGGTACCCTAATGACCTGAACATCATACGAAGCGATCAGAATGCATTTAAAGGAACCTTCTACTTTACATAGCAGAGAGATAACTAGCAAAGAAGCAATTGTTAATGCAACTAAATCTGGTAAATGATCATGGCAGCTTTAGGAAGATAATCATGCGTTAGTCCACGAATTTTCCAGTTGTCTGTATGAGTGACTTAGAAGTCATAAGCCACTTCTTTCAATAAAGGAGTGGTTTGCTGATAAATGATAATGACATTTTTCCATAATTTTGTTTCAATGCAATTGGAATCCTCTGACAGAAAAGCATGGTATTAAGTCTAAGATATTGTTTTAGTGGCCATATGTGGAAAGATATGTTCTTTCTGAACAGCTGTCACTTACAATAGATTGTAGCCACTCCTAAAAAGTTTCTCAAAAAGACAGAGGTGCCACCCATCCTTCAATCAGTAATGAAGATTAGGTGCTATATAATAACTATATTTCCCACAAAGCCGGCAACAGATGCCTTTAAAGATAATATGCAATGATTTGCTGTGTCTTCTGATGTGTCAACTTATTCTTGAGAGTTGTCACTGTTTTCCTGTTTGCCTTTATTTTGTTTCTATTTCTCTTCTTTATTGTCATATAGTAGAGGGGCATGCTTGTTATTTCCCCTCGGCCTCCTCTCTAAAAATAGAGGCCAAGGGTTTTGTAATTAGATAAATGAAAAGTTTTTCTCAGCGAGGTATTAGAGTGGTGGTCCTAAGCCAAAGCTCTATACCTCCTTGATCGCTCATCCCCTTTTCTTTCTCCACCAAATAAGCCTTAGTGATTCTTCTCTTGCATTGGGATTCTAAATCCATTGAGAGTGGAATCCCACACATGGGATTCGCTTCACCAACTACAAGCCCGTAGCAACCAATCACCAAGGAGACCAAAGGAGGCACTGCCACCACCGGAACCACTTTCGGGCCACCAGCAAAGGCATCGTCAGCTCACCCCTAACCAGCCACCATCCATCGCCAACAACGCTGCCAGTAAGGCTTTCCCTACCAGCACCAACGCTGGAATCGAGACCAACAGGGGCCACCTCAAGGCCCCCTTTCAACCCTTCTAGGGCAGTGCCCCTCCACCTCTTGCACTTGACAGGCAACCACCAGATCACTGAAGCAGTCATCAAAGCACTACCACGAAGAAATTTTGTCTTGTTCAAAGGCTTGTTGTGATAGATGAAGAGACGAGGTCATCCATTATAACTTATTTCTTGCTTACGTGGTCATGAACAGGAATATAAATTAGTGCACACCATCAAAGAACATTTCATACTGATTTGAAGTATTGGGTCACCATTGTGAGTATTATGGCCTTCGAAACTGTCAACTCTTCCACTCAAGGTGAGGGAAGTCATGGGGAATTCAAGAACCTCTTCTTTGGCCCGATTGTGAAATTTTACGAGTCCAATTATGTACTATGGTCTCAATCAATCTCAATGTAGTTGAGGATCATGATAAAGAGTACATACTACTCGAATCACAGCCCATTGAGAAGGTTAGCAAGTACTTGAAAAAAGGACAGCACCATGGTTTCAACATGAATCGTGAACACTACCATACAACGGATTGCCACTGAGATTATGTATTATGAGACGACAAAAGAAATGTAGGAAGCGCTTTGCCATACATATTCTCAGCACAAGAATGATGCACACATTCTATAGCTTTATCATGAGATTACCCACATGAAGCAAGATGAGAGGCCACTTGCTCAATACCACTATGCACTTAAGTCGGCTTTTGAGAGGTTGAATGACACACCTGTGTGATCCTGTCAGTCACAAAAACTTTACATGGCATAGACCATGATAGGACACTTCCTGACTAAGTTGGACCCTACTTATAAGGCAGCACGATCTCAGATGTTAACATTGCCAAAGATACCAAATATGAAAGAGGCATACAATGGCTTGAGGAGAGTTGCAATATCTCTCTCGACCTTTGTGCGTTTTAAGCACACATCAGCTATGGCAGCATCTCAGGGAAAAGGTAGAGGCATTGGCCAATTTACCCATCACCGTGGATGAGGATGAGGTAATCAAGGGCGTGCTACACCCAAACATCCACACTGCGAGAAGCTTAGTCACTCTAAGGAAACTTGCTGGTAAAAGTATGGGAAACATGTCAGTGCTCATCAAGCTATTGCCAATCCCAAGATTACTCTAAAGTCTATCCCTATTTCCGAAGCTGAATATGATGATCTGATTAGCTCCCCTTCCAGATTTGGAGATACTACTGTTGTCACTAATTCTTCAAGTAAATGTCTTGCCTAACATGCTGGGATTGATGATGCAAATAGGCTAGTTTACTAATGCCTCTCAGCATATCTACAAGAAGGCACAACAGTTTCTTAGGTTAGAAGCAAACTTGTCAAGCAAGACTATTGTTGTAGTTGATGGATGAAATTCACCCGTCACGAGTCAAGGGAAGATTCAAATAACCCTGCATATACGACTGCAAAATATCCTTCATGTCTCAAATTTTCCTTTAAATCTTCTTTTAGTCAATGGTATTACAAAGGAGTTGAATTGTCGAGCCATTTTTTATGTTGTCACTTATGTTTTAGGATAGACTGACGATGCAAGTGATTAACTGTAGCCATTAGGAATGGGCAGTCTATTGCCTTCTACAGCCACCTTATGCTAGTCAAGCTACTATCTCCGCTAGAGGCTCCTCTAGTTACCTATCGCACTTGAGATTCAGGCATCATCCCCTGACAAAGCTAAGACATGTCCTACCATAGATTCCACCTAATGCCACCTTTCAATGTGAGACCTGTCAACTAGGAAAGCATCATAGGAGCTTATTCCTTAGTCAGCAGTGTCGCAATTTAGAGTCTCTTTTTCAGTTAATTTATTTTAACGTTTAGGGTCCGAGTTGTGCTCCAGCACAGGTTTTATCTTGTGGCTATTAATGAGTTTTCTAGACTGTCGTAGATTTTTTTGTTTAAGTCCAAAGTTGGCAGTGTAATAAGGACTTTTCTTAAGGAAATAAAAAATCAATTTGATGCCCATTTGAAAATTGTTAGAACTAATAATGCCTTAGAACTCTATGGGTACTCTATTCAATCTCTATTCCAGGGGTATGGGATAATCCTTATACATCTCAACAAAATAGCATTGCAAAGAGAAATCATCGTCATATCTTGGATGTCGCAAGAACCCTCCTCATTTAGAACAGTATTCCTCTCTCTTAATAGGGGGACTCTGTTCTTACTGCACGTTACTTGATAAATAGTATACCCTCTACTATTCTTAATGAGGAGTTCCCATACTTTCTTCTATTTACTGACAAGTAACTTTTTGGGGTCCCTCCTAAGGTCATTGGTTGTGCATCTTTTTTTCATCTCTCTAATCCTAATAAGGACAAGTTGTCACCCAGAGCGATCAAGTTCATATTTGTTGGATATTCTCACACCTAGAAAGGGTATAGTTGTTATGACCCTATTGGTAAATGCCACTATATTAGTACCCATGTCTCCTCCTTTAAGTCTATTCCATATTATTCCTCAGCAGGCTCTCGTATTGTAACTTCTACCCTAAGAGTGAGTCAGTCCTTCCCATTTCGACTGGTGCTCGATGCCTGAGGTGTGACAAGATAGGAGATTCTGTCTTGTCTATTCCAATCAACCTAGACAACAATGGGATCCCCCTCCTATTCCAGGGCCATCATCTACTCCTAAGGTAATCCCTTCTTCTGATGGTACTGGTGATCCATCTAATTCTATTGTGCCAGATACTGTCTCAAATACTCCAACACCTCAAGAAGCCTCTTTACCACCAGATCCCATTGATACAAAGTAGTCAGTAGATAATCAAGATGACGTTGAGCTTGATCTACCAATTGCCTTGAGAAAGGAGACTAGAAGATGCACTCCGCACCCTATCTGTAAGCATGTGTCCTTAGCCAGTCTATCTCTAAAATGCAGGAAATTTGCCATGACTCTATCTAGTACCCATGTTCCTATAACACATCAGCTAGCACTTATAGATCCAAATTGATGGAAAGCCATGGAGAATGAGATGTCAAGACTACTATCACGAGGGATGTGGAGCCTTGTGTACCCACCACCCAATGCTACCATAGTAGGATGCAAGTGAGTCATCACAATCAAATACTTGCCTGATGGGTCTGTGTTGCGCTGCAAGACAAGATTAATGACAAAAAGATACACAGACCTATGGGATTGACTACTTTAACACTTCCACAATGGTGAGACACCCTACAACATGGATTCTTACTTCAGTTGTAGTTCATCTTGATTAGTAGCTACATTAGTTGGATGTTAAAAATATCTTCCTCTATGGAGATCTCCACAAAGAGGTTTATATGCCATAGCCCTCGAGATTTGAGTCAGAGGAGAAGTATTCCAAGGTCTGCAAGTTACGTAAGGCCATCTATGGTCTTAAACAGACCCCACGTGCTTGGTTTTAGAAATTATCTTTAGTGGTTGAGCTCATTGCGTTCAAGAGATTTGCGGCAAATCATTCCCTATTTGTGAGGAAAGTAGCACAAGGAAGAGCTATAATGCTAGTTTATGTTCATGACATCATCCTAACAAGGGATGAGACTAACGACATAACCACTACGAAGGAATTTCTGACAAAACATTGTCACAAAGGATCTAGTACATCTCAGATATTTCCTTGGCATTGAAGTTCCTCACAATGCAAAGGGAGTTGTACTTTCCTAAAGAAAGTATGTAATTGATCCTCTCCAAAAGACTGTCATACTAGGCGCTAAACTAGGCTCCATTCCTATGGACCCTAATGTGCACCTATATGAAGATAACTTAGCTCTGGTGGATGCAAGACAATACTGATGCCTAATGGAAACTCTATTGTGACAATTACACAACCTGATATTGCCCTTGTGGTCAGCAAGGTGAGTCAATTCCTAGACAAACCACAAAGAATTCACTAGGATGCAACAATCATGATTTTGAGGTACCTAAAATCTGCACCCGAGAAAGGACTATTATTAACCCAAGGTGATTCACTAGGGGTGATGGCATAAACTAATGCAGCTGGATATCCGAAGGATAGGAAATCCACTGTCGATCTCTATACATTCGGAGAAAGAAACCTAGTCACATGGCAAAGTAAGAAATCGACCGTAGAGGCCAAGTCGGGTGCAGAATCAAAATACATGGCTATTACACAAGCTATAGCTGACCTCATATGAATCTGATCAGTTCTTTTGGATGTTTAGATTCCAATGGTTAATCCTATGAAGATGAGATGTGACAGAGAAGCTACCTCATTCATTGCCAACAATCCAATCTTTCACTAACGAACCAAGCATGTATAAGTAGGATGCCTTTATACAAGGGATATGATCCAGAAGGGATACCTCCATACTGTGCACGTGTCATCTGGAGATCAAGCAGCAGACATATTTACCAAGACACTCCCTCATTCCACATTCAATAGATGTTGTTCCAAGTGGAACATGATTGATATTTACACTCTAGTTTGAGAGGAAGTGTTGAGAGTCATCACCGTTTCTCTATTTCCCTTTATTTTGTTTTTGTTTCTCTTCTTTATTGTCATATAGTAGAAGGACATGCTCGTTGTTTTCCCCATGGCCTCCTCTCTATAAATAGAGGCCTAGGGTTTTGTAATTAGATGAATGTAAGGTTTTTCTCTGACACTTATGGTAGCTTAAAGTATGAAATTAAAGAGAATAAGAAGCTAAAATACAGAGCTTGCAGTCACATCAAGGATGGCTATAGGTCTCCCAATCATTTGCAAATTCCTGCCAAGGCAGATAGTCTACTAAGAATTCTGTAAGGGGAAGAAAGTATGTGCAAGGCAAATGGGATGGAAGTTCGGCAAAAGAATGTTATCAAAGAAAAAACAACAGAAAGCATAAAAGGGCTGTGTAATGTGAGGTTAGGTGTGAGGCTGCCAAGGGATACCTGCGATGACCTTCAACCACTTTCGCCATGTTACCATCATATGTGGGAACAAAGATGTCACTTTCGAGTGAAACAAGGTAATCTAAGGCTGCCATCTGTGAGGAGTGATTCTGGAAGAACACGAGATCAGAGGGTTCCAAAAGAGTTTCTTTCCTCACCTGAAAACCAAATGAACACGTAAGAAGCAATTCCCAAATTCACAATGTTCCATTAGAGAATTGAAAAGTGCCACTAATGATTGGATCTATTTATGCAAGCAAAATTATACCAGATTAGGATATGCAGATGCAAGACTAGCCATTCTCTTTTTTCCACCATAAATTTCCCCAGCAGCAATGTAAACGTGATGGCTACTATCAATGCCCAATGCCTTTAAAATGAGAGCCATCTCCTCTGGTGTCAAAGGACAGAGACCATCGTTCCTCTTCATGTCAGAGTCTATAACTTTCTCCTTCCACCAGGGATATGCATACCTAAGAAGATCAATAAACATTACCAATTTATTTATCAAACAAGTGGGCAGATTTTGAATGGGGTGATGTGAACAAGTCTTACCTCATCCTAGTCAATTCTTTATCCTCCTCACTAGAGCAACCATGTGTGCAACCGGAAAATGCGAGCATGTCCATTTCATATCGAAGGTGAAGGACAAGAAGTGGATGACCATCTCGACGAAGAAGTTGAACCACTCTCCTACCTAGTTCCTCTATCTGAGGGATGAATCTCAAGGCATCATAGTTAACTCTGCAACGCAGCATCTGAATCTCCAAAGGTAGCCCATTGTTAGCGAGGCGTGTATCTGTCTTATTTAAAAGGAGAACCTTGTGCTTTTGTATCAATGGGAGAATCTAAAACAATTAAGAAGAAAAGAATCAGTCAATGTCAAATTAAGTAGCTCCATGGTGCTCAGATATCAAAGCTATTAACCTGATTTTGATAGTAAGAAATGTCCGACCAACTGACTGGTGCCATCGAGTACACATGCCTGAATTCTACCCTTCTTTTTAATCTTGGAGGAAGCTCCTTCAGTATCCGAACCTCATCTCTCAAGGAAGTAATAAAATGATCCACATCGAATATGTCCTGGAATTCACTGCCATACAGAGAATACACCACCGTGAAAAAGAAGAAACAATCTCACAAAGGATGCGTGCATCATTCCACACAAAGTCGAGAAGGATTATGAACCTCGGGTCATTCCAGAACGACGTCTTATCCAGTGCCGGGACAATCAGAGTGACATTTAAGTATCGCGCAATTGCAACCATGTCACATATCTGCAGTGATCTAAACAGCATAAGTTCTCTCATTTCTCGATGTTTTAATCCAGTCACCGTGAGCTAAACAAGCCAGATGGGCCAAATCATTCAACTAAAAATAGAAGACTTACAGCTGCACGCATCTGATTGAGCCCTCCATTACAGGAAACCATCAGATAGCCATTGTTCTTGTAAATTCCTACACCAACATCAGATAAACCATCAATTATACGAAAAAATTCAACTAACCATACAATCCATGATTATATATAAAAATAAACAAAGAGATACAGTTAAATTGCAACTCTGTGCATCTAGTGATTTCAATGTCCAAACAAAACTCCGTCAAAATACAAACAAAAATTGAGAATTGCAGATTCAAATTACTCTTCTTCTAATTGCTCGGTACTCACAGAAAGCATGATCTTTTAGACCTCTGCACATAGCCCATATTTAGCATTGAAACAAACAAACTACAAATAAGGATTGCAACTACACTCTGCATTGCCAATTCTCTAATTTCAACCATGAAACTATCAAAAACACTCACTCTTTGGCAGGATGCAAACTACCGATTTTCTAATTGCGCAGTGCAAAGCACAAAGACGGTAAGCCCAATCACTTGGGGAGCTACAAAATCCCATTTTTTTAGCATTGAAACAAACAAACACCAACCATAGATTCCCCCAACACTCTGCACTGCCAATTCTGTAACTTCGACCAAGAAACTTTCAGAAAGACTCACTCTTTGGTGGGATGCGCACGATCCTCTCCTCGACCGCGGTCGAGAGCGACCTGAAGTTAGACCCGAGCAGCGCTGGGGTGGAGCACGAAGGCCATCCCTTAAGCACCTTCGGCCCCCACACCTCCCCAAGTGCCATCAGCTGCACCACACACGTCCAAAGCAACACGGTGGTCGTCAGCCTCACCATCCACATCCTCATCCTCGAAGACCTCGGACCCCCCATCCCTCCTCCTCCCTTCACCTTCTCCAGCCTCCCCCCTTCTCCTCTGGGCTCCACAGCCACACCCTTGTGCTCAGATCCAACCAGCAGCTTCTCCCCTCCCTGGAAACCGCCTCCCACGATCACCCCCATCCCAAACTCATCCAAAGCTTCGATCTTTACAGGTACCCACAAACCGCAATCCCCACAAAACCCAAGCTTCCCCTCAGAGAAGCATCGAAAAGCTAAAAAGGTCGCCCCTTTCCCACTCCCCGACCCACATTACTCGCCAAACGCCTCCAGGAAGGGGAGATGACGAGATCCAACGCGAACCCACAAGCCGGCGGCGCCTATAACCGAGCCGGGGGGCTCCAGGTGACGCCACGGGTCGCGGAAAAGCCGAATAGGCAACGGGATTGCAGGCGGAAAAGGGCTAAAGATCGAGTTTTTGCGGGTTCCGGAGTTGGCTCGGGGGCCACGAGATTGAGGAGGGGCGAAAGGGGCGATCTTTCTTCGATCTCTCGATCGAGGAACGGAGGTGGAGAGGAGGAGGAGGAGGAGGAGGAGGAGAGGGGAAGTGAGCACGAGAGGGCGTAAGGCGTCGGTGGGGTGTTCTTATTTTTGCGCTTCGAGTTTATGGTGAAGGAAGAATTTGTCGTTTCCTTTTTTTCTCTTTTTGGTGGGAGTCCATCAATAACTAAATTATTAAATGGCAATTGCCGGGTTTTTTTTTTTTTTTTCTTTTGTCGTCCAACAATAACTAAATTATTAAATGGCAATTTCCGTGGTCTTTGTTGCCAAAAGAGGTGGAATTTACTAAGATGGATTCTTCTGGCGGATTGATTTTTTCTGTATCGTACAACTGTGTTTTGATTGTGTTTTCCCAACGAGGGAAGGATTGCGGGATTCCTTATTGGGTTTGCGGGGTAAAATGGATTTGGTTGATCACTTTACATAAAATCGATGGAATTGCCTTTTTTTTTTTTTTTTTTGCCAAATTACCTTTTAGAGAGAGTACATGTTAGAGAAATAGGCAAACAGTGAAATAGAATGATACATTAATTCATTGAAAAGTAGATAGACTAAATTTATTTCATAGAGAAAATAAAAAAAATTTACCTCTGATATAAGCTCCTCTTAAGCTTATGTGAATGATAAGAGGGTTAAGTAGAATTAATCTTTCTTAATCCACCTATCAAACTGCCCCCGTAAATCCCAATCTTTTAATGCAACTACATTCAACCCGCCCACAGCCCCCTGTGGGTAAATCCTTTTTTTCCTTCTGTTGTTTTCCCTTGTTGTAGTCAGTAATTAACCGTCTTTTGATATCTGGAAAGAAATTGACTCCTAAACGCTGTTTGATTAAGTGAGATACGACTGGAAAATTTTAACATGGCCAGTGCTAGCCGGAATTAACTAACATTTCCGCAAACGAAACATATGGTTATAATATTCAGCAGACATCGCGAACAAGACTTTGAGAGATTTATCAGACTTAGCGTGAAGTAACTGCAAGTGGTTTAGAAAAATTTTTTTAAAAAATACGGAATTTTCCGAACCTGTCTGTTTCATGACTTCAGATGAAATTTTTGCCCTTGAACCTGCGAGTGTCAAACCTCCGACTTCGTACGTGTCTGTACCCAAACTCGTCCAGAGCCAAAGGCTGTATGGCGTCGCTTGACGTGGAAGGCAAAGGAAATTAATTAAAGCCTGAGTCCCTCTCAGCCGTATTGGAATTCGAAAAAGAAATTGCCGTCCGTGTTTATTGAACAAACAAAAAGTCAAGGAATTGTGTTTTGTGGAGACTTTTTGAGAACGGGCAAGTGGCATATCTCGATCGATCACAGCTCACACTATTTCAGGTCTATGGTGAATAGTAAATCCACGTACCTTTATTCGAAATAATAAATGTACATACAATTAATCCATGCATTGCTACGTCCTTGATGAAAAGGGTCTTCCAACGGAGATTATCTCCATAAAAATATATACCGCTAAATAAAAAATTATGGGAAAAGAAAAATCTAAAAATAATATTTTTTTTCTTTTTTTTTTTTTTCTCTTGATTCTGCTGTGCTTGTATCGCGATAAAGGTAATTTGATTAAGAAGTTAGGGGGTAGAAATGTGGTGGAAGTAAAAGAGTGTGTGTGTGTGTATGTATATAAGAAGCTGCTGATCCGAAGAGCTGATGTTTGCTGAGTGTGTTTGAAGCCATAACCTTCTATTGGTTGTTCTGCCAAGAAGATGCTTCGTGTAGGTTGGACGGATGAACTTTTGCTTGATTACTGATAAATTCAGGTAGATAACTGTAAAATAATAATATTGACATTGTAAATTCTGAAAGCCCCAAGGTAAATGCTATCGTGCCATCTCCTAACATGACTTTCATCTTTGGAAGCATACATTGAAGTTTTCCTCAATGTTTGTGGAGATGCCACACACTTCGTGTAGATGTACTGATATAGCTCCCTACGTTGTTTTTCTCCGCACGTTCATGTGAGTACTTCTTCCTCCAATCTGACACTGCCCACATGTCTTGTCTTGACCGTTGCTATTTTTTGTTGGAAGCATTACCATGGGTTGAAAAATTACAAACGAGAAAAGAATATTACAACTCCGGTGGTCTTACCACGTTGGAACGTTTGTTGAGACCGAGAAGAACCTTTGCTTAACATTTTGGTCCGTATATGGCGTCCACCTCTCAGCGGCAGTGTTCTCATTCACCTTGCCCCCATCCTACGTAAGATCTTCGCTCCGTCAGGTTTAATTTGGTATAACGGATAATCTATAAAAATAGGAGTTAATCTTATTTGATGGAAAAAATATTTTAATTTGAATTAAGAGGATTTAAATTAGGATAAATTATTTTAAGATTGATGTGGGATAAATTTTTTTTTATGAATTATGACATTTGTTTTCACAAGTTAACCTAGAAATTTTCTAAACAGTAATAGATTAACCTACCAGGATAATCTTTATGAGTTCCAAATAAAAATGAAGGATAACCCAACTACAAAAAAATTATACCATAAAATATATCCCTCCATCTAAATTAACCCTTAATCTCACTCCGTTGTGTTCATTGGATTTTTTATTTCATGCTGATAATCTTCACTCTAATTTCTTGACGTCGATTATCTTACTACCCTGAACTCTTTGCCCATGCTTACGTTTAATGACTTTCCTTCTTTGACCTTCCCTTGTGAATGGTGGTGTCGATGAGATAAGATCTCCGTGCTTTTGGTTGACGTCTTGGCTGCGAGATGAGCAAATGGTTCGATCGTTTAGCTTGAGAAGACCCATTGCTTATGAGAATGTTCAAAGTTTCGTACATGACTATCTCATGTTTAGGATTCATCATTCACCTCATGGTTGCACTTATCCTTTTCGGAATCATGTATTAATTTGTACTTCATTGCGATAGAGCAATTAGCCGATATGTTCAGCTTCTTGTTACTCATGATTTTTAGTTAATTCATTTACTTTTTAATCGATAATATATTTTCCTTTTTTCATTAAATATAGGCATAAGTGAGGATCACACGTTCCAACGTAAATTTTTTTACTCGTGTCCTTTTATTGTATGTATCATTTTGCAAATATAAAGAGTTTTAGTGGTGCTTGAGACTTTCGTGCATGTAGGAGATTGTGAACTCAACTCTTAAAGCTTAGGTATTTTATAAAATCTTAATTAACCTTCAAATTTTTGATTTATGACATGATAGATTATGAAATAATACGAATTGACATGTTTTTTTTCAACGAAATTAATTAATTCTCGGGCAATCTTGGCAGAAGCTTAAATGCATACGCGTTCGAAAATATGTCAAAGATCTACTTGAATATTCTTTAAATATCAGAACTAAGAAGTAAGAATATATAAAATTTTATCATGACAGATACCTATACATATTTTAAAGTGTTGGAAGAAAATATCACTTATTTCAAGCTAGTTTACGTCAAGTATACGCTAACTTAGCCCAGCAGAAATGAAAATAAGTACGGGTGTGTATAGATCAAGTTGAATCCAACCCATCAGGTTGGCTCGAGAGAAATAACAGTCGAAGCAAGTTTGAATTTTCTAAACCTGATAATTTAAAAATAAGTTGAGTCAAATTTAAAGTTTAATCAATCTAACTTAGCTCCTAACTCGATCATTTCTTTTGTGTGTGTGTATATATATATATATATATAAGAGAAAAGTGAGTGTATAGGTGATTTGTACATAGGTTACATACAGATATGATAATATCTTTTACTACAACTAACACTACAGGAAAGAATGATTTTCGCAACGATTGAAAATCGTCGCCTATTCCATGCAAATCGTTAAATGCTGTCATCACGAAAGTGTGTCGCGTCAGTGAATATACAACGATTTTTATTTAAAACCATCGTATTTTAGACGACGTTTTAAAATCTCGTTTATTGACGATAGTTCTTATACAAATTGTCAGCCATAAGCTTTAAATGACGGTTTGGATCACCATCGTCTACGGTATACGTAAACCATAGACGACGATTGTTCAACCATCGTATAGTTGTATAAACGATGATTTTCCGAGAACCGTTGTCCATATAAACACGACATTTATTTGTAAAATCGTCATGCATGTATGTATGTTTTTTTTAATATAATGTTTAGGGTTATAAGATTCTATAATCTTATAATATTATAACACCTTAAAACATATATAACATACAAAACATACAATATAAGAATTCAACATACAACATGGAACATAAAACATTCAACAAATATATATATAAACCTAATGATAAAAGTATGTCATACTGTCGAAATACAAAATCAAACAAAACAAAGATAAATAATATAAAGTTATACCTCAGCTCCTACCCCCTGTCCTACTCCACCACCTTCGAGGTTGTCGTCGTCTCTGCGAGACAAGTAGTGATATGAATTATGATCCCGACCGCTACCCTGTAATAACGCCATCATCTCTCTCATCTGCGCTCTCCGCTGCTCCATCTCCTTCCTTTGTTCCTCCATGAATTTCTTGGCATCTTGCTAAGCTTGAGTTTGCTGGTAAAACTGTGAGGAGACATCATGGAGATGTAAGGTGACATCATGGAACTGTGTCTGCATCTGCTAGACAACGGCCGCTGTTGCTGACCCCTTCCACCTAAACCAGCTAGAGATCGTGTGACTTCTCCACCCACTACGAACGAAACCTCCAAGCTCCGAAGGCATGGTCCTCCTAAAAGCCTCCTTAAGTGTCATAGGAGGGTGCTGTAGAGTGCCAGAAGCAGCGTCTGTATGGAGTTTGATTAAGTTCATCATTTCTCTCTACAAATTACAATAATTTATTGTTATATTAAAGTAAGTATAAAAATTTAAGTAAATAAATAAATGCTACTTACATGTTTTATCTGATATGTCTCATGTATCCATGTTCGCTCGCTGTAGGTGGTGGCTTTACTATGAGTAACCCCATACACATCAACCCGATTGAGAGCGACACCATCATATGAATGTACCTGTAAATATATTTCAGATATTTGCAGGAAATAGTTGTAATTAAAACTTTAATTAAAAACATAAAAGTAACAAAATTATAAGGAATTACTTACATATTTAACATTAACTATATCTATACTAATTCGACCCAAACAGTGGGTCTATGGTGGAGCTTTGACCCTATTGCCTTTGTTTCTTTTCGCCTGATCCTGTATATATAACATATTGTAATAGAGAATAATTAAATAATTTATCTCTAAATGCTATTAAAAGTAATTGTAATTACCTCTGTCTCAGACTTATTCCAATGCTCACAGCATTCTCTCCACACATCTGCTGCTATTGTAGAAGGCACGTTCCTTAATGCCTCCTCATTAGACGACATTGAATTATAATACTAAATTATAGAAATAAATCGTCAAAAGAAATTAATTAAGAAAATAATAAAAGATGAGAAATATTACAAATTTCACCTTTCTCTTCATTGACATCCTCCAATTACGATGTCGTCTCGCAGCATGATGAAAAATGTACTTGGTGACATTCATATCGTCACCCTAATCAAAGATCGCATGTAATATTACAAATTGTATAAACGAATTAAATATTAATAAAGTAAACTTATATATATATAATTATTTACCGCCATATTACAAATAAGCTACATCTTGATCTCCTTGAAGACCGACCTCCAGTTAAAAGAAAAAAGGAGGACAAACTCCTTTACCATCCTAGACAATCTACGGGCGAAAGGAGGATAATCTAGATCTTCTCTAACTTCGTTGATATGTACTTTGATTCTCGTTCCCTCTGAGAGTGTATCTAGATGTGCATTTCTTGTCAGACCCCTTCCTTTTTTCTATTACCTGATAAGAAAAATATAAATATTAAAAATTAAAACATTATCAACAAATTTTATTAAAATTTTACCGACAATTCATACCAGCAGAACTGGTCCTGCCTCAACCTAAGAGTCTTGCTGAGGTGGCCTCTGTACCTCAACATCATCCTCACCCTCCTCATCCTCATCCTTACCGCCGCTGTCACCCTCGTCCTCATCCTCATCGTCATCAGGGTAGTGGGTGGCAACCTCTAGCTCTAGCTCTCACACTACATTAGTAACCACCCTCTTGCCCTTCTTTAGTGCTGTCAGGAAAGATCACCAGGCCGAACATATTCACGCTGCCAGATAAATGTAGGATTAAATACCATGACAACTAGGTATGAGTGGAGAGTACTTAGAGGGATGTACTCAGGAACAGATGGAGGAGTTTAGGTGCGGGGTGGCTGGGTGCGGAAGGGCTGGGTGCAAGGGAGCTGGGCGGGTTGTGTGTGAGGCTGCTGGGTGAGTGGGGGCTACAAGGGCTTCGTATAGGGTGACTAGTTCCCATCCTTACTCACTGAGGTGCCCTGCTCATCCTTACTCCTATTAGCAAATTTCTTGAATTTCATCTGCATGGACATTAAAAAAATTAATATTTGTATAAATTTTAAGAAATAAAAAAATAATAATAATAAAATCTGAAAAAATTTTGGCAGAGTTTCCCCTATATTACGGATATTTTTCAAAATCCTGTAAAAAGGAAATGACACATTCTAAATGATATAAAATAATATATTCTACAGTAAAACATAAACATAAACATAATGGAACCTTCAAAACATAAACATAAACATAAACATAATGAATGAAAAAATCACTTTGAATATTATTCCAACATAAACATAAACATCAAAGTAACAGGTTGTTCTTTTTCCAAACCATTGTTTTGTTAGAGAAGTTAATTTTAGTTATATACCTCTAAATGATAATTGTTAGCCATTTTCATATGTCATTTTTTTATCCTTAATTATGAAAACTTACCATAAAAACTTACCATAAATCGATGAATTTATATAG
This sequence comes from Thalassia testudinum, assembly GCA_037157565.1. Taxonomy (NCBI): domain Eukaryota; kingdom Viridiplantae; phylum Streptophyta; class Magnoliopsida; order Alismatales; family Hydrocharitaceae; genus Thalassia; species Thalassia testudinum. The sequence continues at coordinate 181,718,423 of JAZHRO010000036.1, read as the reverse complement.
ACAGATTGTACTCTTGAAGCTGACAACACGAGCCTAGAAGAAATATCTTGTTGCCCACAAGTATCTTTCACTTCTCCACAAATTTCTCCACTCTTCCAGTCTTCTCCTCCATGACCACAGCACCATACTTTGATGGCTCATCCACTTGCATTGTTGCAAGCATGGAGATGGGATTTTTTTTTTTTTTTTCAAAAGAGCATGGAGATGGGAAAACATGACATAAGAAGAAGGCATCAATATTTTAAAGATAATAATACATTACATATCAATATCTATTGCACCTGCACCAACTTCTGGTAAGTGTTCTTGATGAGCATTTGCTTTTACGTCATTTTTGACATCTTTTTGCACATCAAAATATTCACGTGGAATTGTCTGTACGGGTATAATCCACCTATTTCCACTATTGTCAGGGACATAGAAGACTTGAGATACTTGATATGCTAATGTAAACGATTCTAAAGAATGAAGAATTCGACGATTCTTATTCAAACTTAAAAAATCATACTTCTTATCAAGTTTGAATCCAATGCCTTCTTTAAACACTTCGAACCAATTGCACTTGAAAATGACAACTCTACGGTCGTATCTAAAGCTCATCTCAACGATTTCTTCGATATGTTCTTAGTAGCCATCACAACCAGTGTTCAAATCGCAACTGACAACAACAGAGCATGCTACATGGCCTTTGTATCATCTATGAATTTTATCCTGAATCTAAATCCATTTATAATGTGACATGAATGGTAATGTCCATAACTCAACAATTGATCTGATATTATGTCGAAGTTCTCCAACCATCATAGGTCGTTCTCTTCTTTCATTTGCATAACACGTTCTCTAAATCACTCGAGAAAGTCGACCTCGCGTGTTTTTTGATGTGAACACTCCTTAAATTCATTATAAAATGCATCAACTTCTAGAATCTGCTTAAGAATGTACAAGTGAGCTAGACGCCGTTCAATTTCAGAGATTGATTTGTACTATGTGTGGAGGATAGACCTTCCTGGAATATCAAATATAAAAAGATAATCTTCATTGTTCTCATTATACCCTCCATCATAATTTCTCTGTAATCGATTCAATAGATTGTCTGTCTCATCCATATACATGCACAAAAGTTAATGGACTCTTTTACAAGATATCCTTCCACAATAGATCCTTCAAGCTTAGCCTTATTTAACACATAATCTTTAACTTTCTTCAATAACCATTCAACTAGATACATCCATTTGTATTGCACAGGCTCAGTAACTTTAGCTTCATTTGCAAGATGTAGAGTTAAATAAACCATGACATCAAAGAACGCCAGAGAAAATATCTACTCCATTTTAAATAATGTGATGACTATTTGCTTATCCCAATACTGTAATAAATCATAATGTACAGTTTTCGAAAAAATAGCTTTGAAATATCGGCTCAGCTCTGTAATTGAAGTGAAATGCATGTCATATGTGACAATGAATGTATGCTTAAAATGTAAGGCTAGACACCTAATGCAAGAAAGGTGAAAATAAAGATGAAAACAGCTATATACAAAGGATAGGTTTGCTAAGTTTAACTCCTTCAGCTAGGCGTAAACCCAGTAGATGTGTAGTTAAAAGTAGGTTCAAGAAGTTGGAGCGAAACAATAGAATTGACAAGTCTGAGATCATGTGGCTCAATGAAAGGTTTCAATCTTTGTCTATTAATAGTGAAAGGTTCAGATTTGTCAATCTCAATGATCTCAACGACTCCATTGTCAAAGATTCTTAAGATTTTGAAAGCTCCAATCCACTTGGATCTTAGTTTCCCTCGGAAGAGTTTAAGTCTAGAATCAAATAGGACTTTTTGACCAAGGTGAAAGGTTTTCTTATGGATGTGATGGTCATGGAAGGCCTTTAACTTGTCCTTATAAATCCTCGAGCTTTCATAAGATTCATTCCTTAATTCATCTAGCTTGGAAATTTGCAATCTTCTATTATCACTGGCCTTCTCTAAGTCCAGGTTACACTTTCTGATGGCCCAATAGGCTTTGTGCTCAAGTTCTACAGGAAGATGACAGTGTTTTCCATACACAAGTCTATAATGAGACATGCCTAATGGAGTTTGGTGAGCTGTCCTATATGTCTACAATGCATCAGAAAGGCGGGAAGATCAATCCTTTCTATCAAGTCGGGTGGTAGTCTGTAAAATCTTCTTGATCTCCCAGTTAGACAATTCAACTAGTCAATTGGTTTGATAGTGATATGGTGTACCAATCCTATGAGTCACCCCATACTTTTGAAGTAGAGACTGAAAGTGGATGTTCCTAAAGTAAGACCCTCCATCACTAATGATGGCTTTTGGTACCCCAAATCTAGAGAATATGTAATCCTGAACAAACTGGTTTACAATCTTGTGATCATTTGTCCTTGTGGGGATGGCTTCAATCCATTTAGAAACATAATCAACCACCAATAAGATATACATGAAGCCATAGGAATTTGGAAAAGGTCACATGAAGTCAATGCCCCAAATATCAAAGACTTCACGTATTAATATCGGATTTAAGGGCATCATGTCTCGGCAGCCAATACTGCCGAGAGACTGACAGCGTGAACATGCTTGAGTATATTCGTATGCATCTTTGAAAAGTGTGGGCCAGAAGAATCCACTTTGCAAGACTTTTGCAGCAATCTTTTTGCTAGAGAAGTGACCGCCACATGCCTGGTCATGGCAGAATGACAAGCTGTTTTCTATCTCCTTATCAGGGACACACTTCCTAATGATCTGGTCAAGGCAAGATTTGAAAAGCCAAGGCTCTTCCCAAAAGTAATGACTAGCTTCGGCTCTAAGTTTGGTGATTTGGGAATTAGTCCAACCATTGGGCACTACACCAGAAGCCAAGTAGTTGACAATGTCAGCATACCAGGAAAGATCAGAATGGATGACCAGCAATTGCTGGTCGGGGAAGTTGTCAGAGATGGGAAGTGAAGGAGATATCGCTTCAGAAGAAAGGTGGGATAAGTGGTCAGCTACCACATTTTGCTTCTCGGCCTTGTCACGAATCTCTAAATCAAACTCCTACAATAGCAGGATCCATCTAATCAAACGAGATTTCACATCCTTCTTGGCGAGAAGATGTCGAACTGCAGTGTGGTCAGTGTAGACTATAATGTGGGAACCTAAAAGATAAGGTCTGAATTTTTCCAATGCAAATACTATGGCTAGCAATTCCTTTTCCGTGACGGTGTAATTCCTCTGAGATTCATCTAAGGTATAGCTAGCGTAATAGATGACTGCAGGTTTCCTGTCAAGTTTTTGCCCAAGGACAGCCCCTATTGCATAATCAAAGGCATTACACATGATCTCAAAAGGATGAGACCAATCTGAGGGTTGTAGTATTGGTGCCTGGGTAACCAGATCACGAAGTGTTGTATAAGCACGAACACAATCGTCAGAGATCTGGAAGTCTACATCCTTAGAGAGGAGATTGGAAAGAGGTTGGGCTATTTTTGCCAAAGAAAAGATCTAATCTGTTTAACCGACGAAGATAGTGGTAGTTCAGAAATCAATTTTACCTTCGCACAGTCAACCTCTATTCCTCTCTTAGAGATAAGGTGACCTAGAACTAGTGCTTCTGGTACCATGAAATGTGATTTCTCCCAAGAAAGTACCAGATTCACATCAATGCATCTTTGCATGACCTTAGTCAGATGGTCTAAGCATACATCGAATGTGCTCCCGAAGACCAAGAAGTCATCCATGAAGACTTCTAAACAATCACCTACTAAATCGGAGAAGATTGAAAACATACACCTTTGAAATGTAGTAGGTGATTGCATAATCCAAATGGCATCCTACGAAATGCAAAGGTTCCGTAAGAGCAGGTGAAAGTCATTTTCTCCTGGTCATCAGGGTGAATTGCCACCTGATTATAACCTGAGTAGCCATCCAAAAAGCAGAAAAATCGATTCCCAGGCAATCTTTCCAGTATCTGATCAAGGAAGGGCAATGGGAAATGATTTTTCTTCGTGGCTTGATTGAGTTTGCGTAATCAATACATACTCGCCACGAACTAGCAATTTGTGTAGGGATGACTTCTCCAGAGTAAGTGGTTATGACGGTAAGTTCAGCCTTCTTAGGCACAACTTGGACAAGACTTACCCATTGGCTATCTGATATAGGGAAAATAATTCCATTGTCCAACCACTTGATCATCTCATTTTTAACCACCTCTTGAAGTGTAGGGTTCAGTCTACGCTATGGCTATCTAGTAGGTCAAGATCCTTCTTCAGTAAAAATCCTATGTGTGCAATAAGAAGGACTAAAGCCAATCAAGTCTGAAAGGCTCCATCCTATAGCCTGTCTATGTGCTCTCAGGACAGATAAGAGTCGCGATTCTTGATCAGATGATAAGAAAGAGTTGATAATCACAGGATAAGTCTGATCAGGTCCTAAGAAGACATACTTCATAGAGTCATGTAAAGGTTTAAGTTCAACAGGTGGGGGGGAGCTCGTTGGGAGGAGGAGGGGGTGTGGGGGTCGGCTGGACGAGGGGGTAGGGGAGGGGGAATTATGCTGAGAGGAGGAGGGGGTGGTGGAGGGGGAATTCAGCCGAAAGGAGGAGGGGGTGAAGGTGGCAGGGGGAGTGGTGGTGGCTCGTGTTAGTTCAACCACTCGTATATAATATTTTGATGATTTTACAAAATGAAGAAAATGAAATAAAAAATAAAGCGTAGCATATTATTTTCTCTCTGTAATAACATATTTGCAGGATTTCAAAAAGCTTTCCAAGACAAGACATTAAAAGCGTGAAGATGAGTAGCATAAGTATTAGGTCTTAGGCTTTTTCATGTAAACTTTCAAAAGTTGTAATTTTCATTTTATTTGAGTCTAGAAATATTGTAAAGAGCCCCCAAACATAACCTATAAATATCTAACTTAGGATCTCTACACTTAGGATAAATTAGAAACAAAAACCCAATACTTATACTTTCATCAGACATCCAGGACAATGGTCAAATGTCTGATCTTCCACTTTAAGACGTTTGACAAGTGTCTCAGACGTCTAATTTCAAAGAGTTCTGCCTTTGTTTGTCTCCTCATAAACATCAGTCGAAGGGCTTCACTTTCAGACGTCGATAACCCTACACAGACGTCTGATTCTTTACCCAAACGTCCTCATACTAACCGTTAGACTTGGCTTAGGCAAAAACAATTTCCAGACATCTTGACATACTTCCAAACGTCTGCCTTTGAACCGTTGGCCATGATTTTCTGTGCGTATCTCTTTACGGCCACATAATCTTTTGGCAGAAGAAGTAGGGAAGAGTGTTTAGGCTTTCAGACGTCTGGTAATCTCCTTAGACGTCCATAACGACGTCTGATCCTCTAAACCTAGAACCCTGTTTGGGTTTGATGATAACATGAACGAATCCACCCTTCATTAGACGTCCAATAACATAATCAGACGTCTTATAAGAAAATATCAGACATCCTTCTTTTGATCCAATAGAGTCAATTAAGGATGTCCTACAGTATTAGACGACCAAAGGTAAAATCAGACGTCCTATAAGACATCTGATCCTAGAATTAGACATCTGATATTGCTGTCAGACTCATCATTGCCCTGATTTTGTGTGGATTTCATCCTAAACTCTTGGGATTTGTCTCCAACGGCTAGAAGAGCTCTCCCAAGTGTTCTTGAAGGTTCCAAACTTGCCTATAAATAGACTACAACTCCTCTTAGGCAACACACACCTCTTGAGATACAATTCCATTAGAAAAATCTCTTGCTCACTACTCTAAGCTCCATCTTGCCCTTGTGCTGTGCTAATACTCTGATCAAAGGGCAAATCCATACTCCCGGCTCACTCCGTTCTACAAATCATCAGGGAGTTCTTTTCATGCTTAGTAGATAAGAAAGCAACTAAATTATTGGGGTGCTCTATAGTTGTTATTTTACTTCTTAATTTCTGTACTTTGAGTATCCGGCCTGTCGGGTCCCCGTCTCTTCATTTTGAAAGGAGAAACCTCCGTTTAGGGATTGGAGGTGGGATTTGTAATTGAGGTACACTACCCTTGTTTAAGTAGTGTGGTTAATGGATTGATCACCTTGTGATCGAAAATCCTAAGTCAAGAGATTGGCTTAGGTGGTGGTTTTCACCTATCTTGGGTTTCCACCTAAAAATAATTGAGTACATTGTGTAATTGAATTTTTTGTATTACAATATTCTATAATTTCACTATTCACCCCCCCTCTAGTGCAATTTCAGCTCGCTGAGAGGAGGAGGGGGAGTGGGGGTCGGCTCACTGGGAGGAGGAGGAGGAGGAGGATGTGGGAGGGGTAGGTCGCGGCTGGGAGGAGGAGGATGGACAGGTGAATGTGCGGTGGAGGTAGGAGGACCACTCGCTCGGCTAGGAGGGCTACAAGTCGCGTGGCGGCGAAGCTTGCAGGTCTAGCAGCAACAGAGGTGGGAGGTCCTTGTGGAGGAGGAGGATGACTAGGGGAGGGGGTCGGAGGAGGTCAGAGGAGGACAATTTTGACAGCGAACAAAGAAAGAGAGTCATGCTTACTGAGGATGAGGCGGATGTGTGGCCAGAGGTCAACGTCGGGGTTGGGGAAAGGAAGTATTGAAAGGGGGTAGGGTTCTGGGGAGTTCGCGGAGTCGAGATAAATATTGGACCTTATACAACGATTCTCCCAAAACCATCGTCTCAAGTCGAGTTAGGGCACGAGTTTTCGCGCCCAAGGAAAATTTTTGTTGATGACATACATGATGGTTCCCATAGAAAACTGTCGTAGATGTCAATGCGGTCACAAATAAGACAGTGTTAGAACTATTGTCTATAGATGTTGCTATAGATGACGGTTCTAATTCACAACTATCGTTAACAAAACTATCATCTACGTCTATGTGGGGATCTCCGCACACGGGAGGGGGCATGGAGGGTTAATATATACGATGGCTTGAATTAAAACCGTCATATATATTATCAATAAGACGGTTTTATAATTGTCATGTATATATTCTGCTATAAACAACGATTTTAATTAAAATCGTCGCTAAATAAGCATCGCCAAAGCCCATTTGTCTAGTAGTGTAACGTTTGAACCGAATTGAAATTTCTCTATATGAACATGTTATGCATCAAATTTGAAGCTAATTCGACACTCCTAACATCTACATTTATTAGGGCCAAATTTCGTAATATTTAAGCCGTAAAAAATGAGCCACTTTCAATGTAAGTGCTAGAAGTGTCAAATTGGCTTCAAATTCAATATGTACTGTGTTCATATAGAGTGATCTCAATCTCAAATTGTTAATCCAAAACAATAGTCATAGTGAGAAAAATTGTCACACCTCTACATAACTTACACACTGATCACCTATATGCACACTTTTCTCTTATTATATGTAATATATAATATATTGTATGTATATATATATATATATTATACATATATATACTGTAACGAATGTGTGCCCCAGACGTATTTTAAGACGTCTGGGAGGTGGCTCAGACGTCGGACAAGACGTATGGGATCACAACCAGACGTCTGGGATAGTTTCAAGACATCTGGAAATCCGTTATTTTCGACACACGCGAGTCGCCTGCGCGCCTGAGCGCGCAGACCGCATATTCCCTCTTTTCTCTGCGGCTGCAGGCGGCCTGCCGCCTTCTCTCTCTCCTCTCCGCGCGGCGTTAAAAGGGGCGCGCCTCCCCTCCCGTCTCCACCGTCTCCTCCTTCTTCTCCTTCCTGTGCGCGAGAGCGAGCGGACACGAGGGTGGCAGCGGCGGCCGCAGTGAGCGCGGAGGTGCGGCGTGCGAGGGCGGAGCTCTGCCGTGAGGGTGAGCTCGCCGGAGTGGCTTGGCCGGCCGACAGAGGGCGCAGGGGGCGCGGAGCGACGCGGAGAGGGACCTGCTGCGGGCTGAGCAGCAGACGCGCGAGGTGCGACGCGGGCGGCGTCGCGAGCGGAGGCCGAGCAGGGTTCTGATTCTGGAAAAATTTCCAGAATCAGACGTCTGGGTTGATAGCCAGACGGCAAGGTCGACGTCTGTAAGATCATACAGACGTCTGAAAGGTGAGTTTCCGCTTTCTTCTTCCTTCTTGTCGACTGACCGTACTGAGGGAGGGGGGTTGGCTGTGCGCAGGTTCGCTGATTCGCCATCCTTTGCGAATCAGACGTCTGGAAGTTGTACCATACGGCGGGAGTGACCTACAGACGTCCGTGTGGACCATCGGACGTCTGGGGTATAGGACAGACGTCCCCGCAGACTTCTGGACGTCTGGGAAACCACGCTGAACAGGTAATTCTCTGATCCACCGTTTAAGACATCTGGAAGGAGTTCCAGACGTCTGATTTTGCACAGTATCGTTTTTCTCGACCCGTTTGGGCTCCGTTTTCCGTGATTCGAGTTGCGTTCGTTTCAGAATTAATTCCTCTACCCGTCTACAGTAGCTATACACTGTTTTGAGACACTCCTTGTGTTTGATCCTTGTGATAGGACCTCGTTCGGTTGCAGTCTTGAGAGTCGCGGAGGCACGCGGGATTCCCGATCACGCCCCCATTACTCCCGTTGTACCTGGTAGAGTGGCTTAAGTTATTAATAAAATCTGTTAAAGTATGAAACCATAACTAGAATCTAGGACATTGCATGAATCCTAGGAATGAGAAATGTATGGAATGATAGCTCCTAGGTGATGCATGAATCCTAGGGCTAGAAAACTAGTTGTATGCTAGATCCTAGGATGTGGCATGAATCTTAGGATGGAAAAACTAGTGGAATGTATAATACTGCAGTCTTGGAAAAATGGAAAGGAATATAAAGCTGCCTGTAATTTGAATTAACAGCTGCCTGTTATGAATAAAGAAACATGTTTGAGATCATGGATTTTGAGAACGTGAATCTGGAAAGTGAAACATATGATGTTCTGAGATAAAGAGCTGGAACCCTACGGGGAATTAGGAGTGGAACTCCTGGAAAGAAAAAGGAATGGAACTGAGATGTAGTTTGTACTGTCTCTTGGGTACGCAGTACCAAGGGAAGTACCTGTACCTGTTTAGTGCAGAGTGGGGCCAGCCGCCCCAGGGACCCGGGGTTAGGATTGGCCGCTCTGTACCGACTTGTTGGCCCTCCTGTACGTAGTACCGAGGAGAGCTAGTAGTGTTAGGAGAGTACTAGCTACCCCACGGGCCCCGGGGTTCTGCTAGCCTCCTTCACCGACTTGTTAGGCCCACTAGGGCAAACCAGGATAGTCAGGCGAGGGTGCGCGGACTGTGGAGGGCAAGGCCCCGGTTTGGTTACTGTAGAGGGGTTGGACCCCTGTTACTGAGAGGGCTCTGCCCTGGTTCCGTGCTGTGCTTTGGGCGCACCCGTTAACGGAAACGACTGACCGCGTGCCAGTGCGGGCTAGCTACCTGTGCGTTTATCGCGCGTGCCGTAGTCACCGTTACGTCTGTCAGTGACCTTGGGGTGGTTGACTGAGGGTAGGATCACCACGGGGGACTCTCCCGGCCAGGAGAGCACCACGTGCTACTTCTACTTTTGGAAAAGACTGCAATCAAGATCGTTCCCACGAGGACATTCGAGATCAAGTAAAGGACCTGAGAAATAAATGAAATAGTGAGAAAAATTGAAAGATGTGAATAAAGGAAGTAATAGAACATAACAGCTACTGTACACTCTACTGTTGCCTTTAGTTAGTTTGCCACTCTACTCAGCGTTTTGCTGACGTGTTACACTCGTTACCTTTTTCAGGACCAGGTGTTGAGCAGCCAGGGTCGGCGGCTGCAAAGGACGCTGGGCCGAGTAGGGTCCAGTAGAGTTACCACAGCCTTTTGTACCTCTTTTGTTTCTGTTCTAGTGAGTAGTTTTTGTTTCCGCTGTACCTTTTTTACCTGCAGTTCTTGTTATATGATAAATGTTGTTTTACTGTTGTGGTGGTACCTACTGTAGTGGTTTCTTTCCTTACTGCTGTACTTTCTTACTGTTAGTTATATTCATGCTGAATGTGGTTTATTTTACTGTCTTTTGGTTACTTCCTCGTTGGACGACTAGGTCTTGGGATTAGTCGAGTCGGTCCGGTTCTCGTGTCTCGTAGGGACTCGGGAACCGGGTCGTTACATATACAATTATATGTATATAATATATATAAGAGGTGTCAAATTATAGATCGAAATTCAAAATCTCATCTCGAGTCTCGACATCTCCTACATATATATTTGTATATATTATAATAAAATAATAATATATGACTCATCAAAATCTTCATCTCATAGATCTAGACATTTTCTTACTCTTGCATCTTAAATTGTTAATTTTCAACACTAGCCAACCCCTCATCTCTCCCATAGTTATCTCCACCGACACTAAGTGAAACCCTCTACCCTCACCTCAACTCCAAGTTTCACTTCAAGTAGTGCCTCTCCTCAAGTCCAAGCTCTAGACGATGCCCTCTTTTCTCCTCAGTGGTAGCGACACTCTACTCTCTTCAAGTAACCCACAACCTTCTCTGCTCTCTTAGCCCCCCACCTTTGCCCAAGTCCTTAACAACCCACCTCTCATCTCTTCCTCCTCCCAAGGACCCTTCACCACAGGATGACTACCCTCTCTTCTCTTCTTCCCTGTAGAGACCCTAATACCATTGCTAAATGACCCACCTCTCCTCTCTTCTTTCCTACAAGGATCCCACCACCACCACTGGAGCACTCCCTTCAAATTTATTGTCGATTATTGGTATAGACCTAAAATTTTATATGTATGTATTAAGTTTATTATTATGTATGCCTTTATTTTTTTCTTGTTACCTTTAGGTTATATCTTTATTTTTTTGTTTGAATTTTTTTATTTTTACAGATTTTGTTCTTTTTTTTTTATAAAATACAAGTTGTTTATGAGTTTAAAATTTTTTATTATTAAGTATAAAAAATATAGAAACGTTGTAGGAGATAAATATAAGCTTTGACTAGTCAATAACCCGACTCAACTTGATCCAATCCAACCTAATTTTATGGCTTTGGTTAGAGTAGATTCGATAGTGTAATGGGTGAGGTTGAGTTAGAAAAATCCGAACTCACAAATCATAGGCTGAATTTGTGTTAAGTTTCAACCTAATCCATGTACATCCCTAGAAACAAGGGATAAGCGCCACTTGTATTTACTTGTGAAGAAGATATCATCAAACACACATTGGCATGCATATAAAGGTTAAATCGATGAATTACAAAACAATAGGTCCTAGAGAAAGAAACAAGAGTCAAAATTAGGTTAGGTTGTAGATATCGTTACGATACTTAGGATAGATAAATTGGTATGTAGATATCTCTTTAAGATGGAAATGAAAGATAATGTCCTTGAGAAAATCGAATTTCAACCAATAGGTTTTTACAATTTTATCTTGCACAAAAATTGAATGAGTTGTTACTTTTAGGACTTGCAATTCACGAGAGATCAAACATCTAAATGAAGTTAGTTGGTATCAATGGATTTAAAAGGTTATTTTGATGGTTTTCTTTTCATTTTTTTCAACTTGATTATGTTAACAGAGATGATAGACATCAAAAATTATCAGAGTACGAGTTAAAACATCTCGTAACAAAATGCGTACTACCAACTACTAAAAATTTAAATGAGAGGTTATCCTATAAATGATATAATAAATCTCTTTCATCACATATTTGGCATAAGCTACCTTTAGTGGCAAACTTACCTCGTCTATAATAAACAGGCGATAATCCCTCTATTCAGATGATAAATCCACATGGAGTATTTAATTGATGAGTTAAATAGATTTACATTAAATTAAATATTCAATCTGTCACTTAATTTGCCTACCATCTACACTAAGTTAAGTAAAATTTAATCTAAATTAAAATTATTTTATTATTGTTATAAGATAACTTTAATTCATCAAATTATCCGAACAACTTAAATTACCCATTCTACTATTCATTTCACCCATTTTATATTCGTCTACCAATTCCACGAATTTAATCCCCCTTGGCAATGAGTACGCACAATGCACGGACGGCCCTCCCACCGCTAAGTCAGATGTGTCCAAGCAAATAAGACAAATGCTGGCAGCGTATGGTCAAGTCATGTCGTCGAAGAATTAGTTTGTTTGCACGTACCAAGATACCATTGCGGTTAGTTGTCCAGCCAGTTCATATCCTTTGGCTAAACATAGTCACAGGGTAAGCCATAGCCTATGGACACTGGGTAAGCCATTACAAATTTCATCTGGAAACAAAATTGCCTGGTGGTCGATTGGTAAGGAATATTATTAGAGAAAAAAAAAATAGAAGTATAAAAAGAAAAAAAAATTGAAAGAATGGAGAGGTTTTGGCATTTGGTTAATTTTATTATCTTTGTCAAAAAGTTAAAATATTTTATTTCACCTAAGGTATTCGTTTATTAAAATAAACTGGTACAATAAGAAAAAAAGAAGTTAATGAACAAAATTATCCCTTGCATTCAAAATTAAAATATTTAAAAATCATGAATGATATTTTAAATATTTTCTATTCATACCTAAATATCACTCAAATTTATTAAAAAATCAAATGCCCCCATCTCTAGAAGAGTTTGAGTCATCTTATATATCACAAGCTCTATGACTGGATTTTATTACAAGATTAAGTAGGAACACAAAGCCCCATAATCAAGTTTATTGAAAGCCCCCAACTAAAAAAAAATCTAACAACCTCATTCAACACATTAAGATAAACATGTTGCATATCACGAGGAATCAACCAAGAAAGAAAGGAAAATAATCAAATAATATGGTAATAAGCATATATGTTTAATAATGTTATTTACTACCATGTTTGGACCACGAGTGGCCTTTTGAGGTTGCAACATCTTGCACCTCCTCGTTGATTCATGGGGGCATACTTCAACCAAGTAGAGCTTCAAAAATGGAGGAAGGGTGGTGATCAAGGATGAGGAGGATGGAGCGGTTACTCGTTCATGGGAGATGGGCATGGTGGGAGGAATTAAGGTTTGAGGTTAGGGCAGAGGGATAAGAGGATTGACACCAATATAGTGAGATTATCAATTGAATATAACAATTCCAAAGGAGGTGAAATTTTTTAATTTCACATTTAAGAACATGATTCCAAATCCCACCGATGAAAGCTGGCAAATGCAAAATTAGAAGTCCAATGCCACATACCAAATGGTAACATTGCCAAATGCAAAATTAAAAATCCAATCCCACTTACCAAATAGACAGCGGGGGTCATGCGTTCCTACGTTAAGAAAAGTTATAGTACTAGGAAGTAAAGAATCATGTTATTGTAAGACATAAATTTATTTATCCCCAGAAGAGTAAAACAACAAAGAAATTCTTCTCCTCAAAGCACAGGGAATAAATTGCTATGATGCTTTAAAATCAAGATGATATTAGAACATAAAATATACAAAAATATATCATGTGAAATATTTTATATGTAACACTTAGATTCGATGCATTTGTGCGAAATGATTTGTAGCTTCTTATGGTTGAACTTTTACATTTTTATATATACCCACATCCATTTTATAACTACTTCTATAAATTTGCTTCTTTTCTAGAATTTTTGTCAAAATCAAAGAAGAGCACATTGGTTGAGCCTCCATATGGAAAAATGCAAGGAACCTTTACTTGCACACGTCTAAATCACTGTTCACTTTCCTGAGCTTCCAGTTTCTACGTGCAGTTTTTTCGAACTACCATAGTTTCCCATACTTATATTCACAACATGATCCTCATTCCAACCTTGCCCATGTATATTAAACAGTAAATACTTCACTTAATGGTGCATTCTTATGCTATCCTTTCCTTACATTAGAATGAATTTGGCTCCGACATTATTTCTAACGATCCAAGTACAAATTTGGATCTCGATCTTGAAAGCTTATTTCAATTGGTTAAAAGAAGAAGGAGCCGGAGGGGGGACTTCATGCTTCGAACCTTTGAGATGTGACAAACATAAATATGGGACCTCTTGATTGACTGACTTGATTTATCATTCTAAGAAGCGTGTGGGGCCCAGCTCAAATCTTGGGTAGAAAAGCGCATGGAAAATTCATAGGAATAGCCATGAAGAATGAAGAGGCTAAAAATCTTCAAGAGCAACCTTAAGTAAGAAGCTAACTTGTGGGATGGCCCTACGTAAGTGGAGGCGCATTTAAGGGTTGTAGTTTTCTTGATTTTTTTCAATTACGAGGATCATAACGCAACACCAATCCTTGGATAATGCAACGTTAGGATTCGTACTCGAATTCTCTATGCTGTAGTCAATGATTTCCACGAATTGAGTTGCATCTCGACAGGTTGAGTTTGTCAACTAGGTTGCTTTAGTCATTTAGTATAGTGACGCATGGGCTTCACTAGTTAACCCAAATCCCACGCTTAAGAAAAAGGGCAAGAAGCTGACCAAAATACTTAACGTTAACAAGTACAACTCTCAATCCTTGTCCTTTAGTAGTCATCCAATTTCAAATCCATGCTCCTCCATTACCATAAACTTACAAATTATCTATGTATATGTTAGTAACCATGTAAAAGTTGAGATTCAACCAAAATAAAATGAATAATAAAGCTTCAATAAGAAAAAGGAGATTCTTGTCACTAAAATCTGAACGTTGTAAAAGCTCAAACCTAATGTGGATTTATGCTTGAGGTAATCAAAAGTAGAATTCACACTAATTTACTTTTTAAGATACGAGGAAGAAGGTAATATCGATAAAAGCCTAATTCTAGGGTGTATTTACATAAAAGTATGTGTAATATCTTTGAACGGGTATATATATAAAAATATAAACTTTTATTTGAGGCAAGAAAGTATTCCTAGTTTTTTCTTGTATCTTCTCTTGTGAATGGGTTGTGATTCATGTATATCAAGGTGTACACAACGGGAGTTGATCCCACTTGTTGGTAAGGACTGATGTCCACCCCGATGTTCAAGAGAAGTTTCCCTATGCGAAAGGTAGAATATAAAAGGAAAATACTTTGTGTATGTCGATTTATATACGAAAGTGTACACGTATGATTCTCCTTTTTATTAAAAAAAGGAGTCATATACCCAAACGGTATTATGTGTGGCCAAACAGTATCACATAACTTATGAGTGAACATACAAATCGATGTACACCTATCACCATCCAATATAACGAAATCCATAAACACATTTAAATATGTGCACCTCCACTTTCTTAAAAATGTTGATGTCAACGCTACCATCATCATAGTTTATGCATATATACATGCCTAATACAAATGCTACATAGCATCAATCTTATATTATTGTCATGTTAGCATCCACATTACGCAATAGATCATGCCACGATAGCATTGATTCAATGTTATCTACAATAATGTAACACTACCATAGAACCAATGCTACAATTCCTTTGTACTACCATAGTATTGATGTTATTACTTGTTATAACATAGATGCTATGTGTAGTGTTATACTGTATCTATATTTACCATTGATGTTATGTTATAATAATCGATGTTGCAATGTTATGATGTTATATTTAACAACCATAATGTTGAATCCTTTTATCATCATCTTTTACTATTTTATAGCCTACAAATTATCCAGGAAATCCGACATTCTCCTCCCCTCCACATTCCTTCATCCATTGCGTAATTCTTTCCTCTAATTGGATTTTGTTGCAAAATCGTTGCACATAATTCATTGTGGGAAGGTACTACTCGTACTAGCATAAGAGCTTGAGCTAACAAAGGATTTAAAGGAGTGAATTTCTCAACCACAATCCTCTATAAGAGGAGACAATATGGTAAAATCACTTTTCCAAGAATATGTACAACTCACATATGTAATCTCAAAAAAGTAGTAATGTTTGGTTTGCTGGTGGAATAATTAAAGGGTTATCCAAGGAATACAATTTATCCCACTCTATTAATCAACATTAACCTCAAATTATTTTATTTCATCATTTATTTCACCACTTATTATATTAATTATTTTACCTCATCATTTATTCCATCACTTAATAAATCATTCAAATAAATATCTTACTATAACTATCCCTACAACATTTTATCTCAAAAATTGTGAACCAGCGAACATAAAATTCTAACTAACATGAATGCAAGTTGGCCCAGCTAGGGTTTCTCCTCTCACCGCCCCCTCTCCCCTCGGTGGGGAGGGCCGCTACCCGACTCCGCTGATGCCCCCCTCGAGGAGCTTTCGCACGCTGCTACGCCCTACTACTCCATGTCCTGCGTGGTAGCTTTCTCCTCTGGTGGCTCCCTCACGCCTCAAGCCTGCGAGTCCTCTCGCACTCATGGAACCCTTGGCCCCCTCCCCGGCGACAAAGGCCTCCCGATCTTCCTCACCCGTTAAACCCTCATTCGCTTCTGTGGTGGCTGCTCCTTCAAAGGTGCCTGCAACCTTTATGGAACTCGCCCTGCCCATTCGCCTCCCGACCCTTCACCTCAGAGAGGTTGTAACGAGCGCGTACCCCAGACGTCTTTTAAGACGTCTGGGAGGTGGCCCAGACGTCTGTCAAGACGTCTGGGATCACATCCAGACGTCTGACCAGACGTCCGGGATAGTTTACAGACGTCTGACGAACAGTTATACTCGCACGGGATATTCGTCTGCGCGCCTGTGCGCGCAGACCTGAGATCCGCATCTTCTCTGCGGCTGCAGGCGACTGCGGGCGTCTCTCTCTCCTCTCCGCGCGGCGTTAAAAGGGGGAGGGGGCGCGCCTCCCCTCCCGTCTCCACCATCTTCCTCCTCTCCTGCTGCGGGCGGAGCGAGCGGACGCGAGGGCGCAGCGGCAGCGGCGCAGCGAAGGCGCGGAGGAGCTGCGGCGTGCGAGGGCGGGACTCTGCCGTGAGGGCGAGCTCGCCGGGAGCGGCTTGGCCGGCCGGCGGAGGGCGCAGGGGGCGCAGAGCGTCGCGAAGAGGGACCTGCTGCGGGCGGAGCAGCGGACGCGCGAGGTGCGACGCGGGCGGCGTCGCGAGCGGAGGCCGAGCGAGGTTCTGATTCTGGAAAAATCTCCAGAATCAGACGTCTGGACTGATATCCAGACGGCAAGGGCGACGTCTGTATGATCATACAGACGTCTGAAAGGTGAGTTCCGCTTTCTCCTTCTTCTTTTGTCGACTGACCGTACTGAAGGAGGGTTGGCTGTGCGCAGGTGTTCGGATTCGTCATCCTTTGCGAATCCGACGTCTGGAAGTTGTACCAGACGGCGGGAGTGACCTCCAGACGTCCGGAGAGACCATCGGACGTCTGGGATCTAGGGGAGACGTCGCCACAGACTTCTGGACGTCCGGGGAACCCCGCCGAACAGGTAATTCTCTGATCCACCGTTTAAGACGTCTGGAAGGAGTTCCAGACGTCTGATTTTGCACAGTATTGTCTTTCTCGACCCGTTTAGGGCCCGTTTGGGCTCCGTTTTCCGCGATTCGAGTTGCGTTCGTTTCCGAATTTATTCCTCTACCCGCCTACAGTAGCTATACACTGTTTTGAGACACTCCTTGTGTTTGATCCTTGTGATAGGACCTCGTTCGGTTGCCGTCTTGAGAGTCGCGGAGGCGCGCGGGATTCCCGACCACGCCCCCACTACTTCCGTTGTACCTGGTAGAGTGGTTTTAAGCATTAATAAAATCTGTTAAAGTATGGAACCATAACTAGAACCTAGGGCATTGCATGAACCCTAGGAATGAGAAATGTATGGAATGATAGCTCCTAGGTGTTGCATGAATCCTAGGGCCGGAAAACTAGATTGTATGATAGATCCTAGGATATGGCATGAATCCTAGGATGGAAAAACTAGTGGAATGTATATTACTGCAGTCTTGGAAAAATGGAAAGGAATATATAAGCTGCCTGTGAAATTAATTAACAGCTGCCTGTTATGAACAAAGAAACATGTTTGAGATCATGGAAATTGAGAACGTGAATCTGGAAAGTGAAACATATGATGTTCTGAGATAAAGGGCTGGAACCCTACGGGGAATTAGGAGTGGAACTCCTGGAAAGAAAAGGAATGGAACTGAGATGTAGTTGTACTGTCTCTTGGGTACGCAGTACCAAGGGAAGTACCTGTACCTGTTTTAGTGCAGAGTGGGGCCAGCCGCCCCAGGGACCCGGGGTTAGGCTTGGCCGCTCTGTACCGACTTGTTGGCCCTCGTGTACGTAGTACCGAGGAGAGCTAGTAGTGTTAGGAGAGTACTAGCTACCCCACGGGCCCCGGGGTTCTGCTAGCCTCCTTCACCGACTTGTTAGGCCCACTAGGGCAAACCAGGGTAGTCAGACGAGGGTGCGCGGACTGTGGAGGGGCAAGGCCCCGGTTTGGTTACTGTGGAGGGGTTGGACCCCTGTTACTGAGAGGGCTCTGCCCTGGTTCCGTGCTGTGCTTTGGGCGCACCCGTTAACGGAAACGACTGACCGCGTGCCAGTACGGGCTAGCTACCTGTGCGTTTATCGCGCGTGCCGTAGTCACCGTTACGTCTGTCAGTGACCTTGGGGTGGTTGACTGAGGGTAGGATCACCACGGGGGACTCTCCCGGCCAGGAGAGCACCACGTGCTACTTCTACTGTTGGAAAAGACTGCAATCAAGATCGTCCCACGAGGACATTCGAGATCAAGTAAAGGATCTGAGAAGTAAATGAAATAGTGAGAAAAATTGAAAGATGTAAATAAAGGAAGTAATAGAACATAACAGCTACTGTACACTCTACTGTTGCCTTTAGTTAGTTTGCCACTCTACTCAGCGTTTTGCTGACGTGTTACACTCGTTACCTTTTTCAGGACCAGGTGTTGAGCAGCCAGGGTCGGCGGCTGCAGAGGACGCTGGGCCGAGTAGGGTCCAGTAGAGTTGCCACAGTTTTGTACCTTCTTTTGTTTCTGTTCTAGTGAGTAGTTTTGTTTCCGCTGTACCTTCTTTACCTGCAGTTTTTGTTATATGATAAATGTTGTTTTACTGTTGTGGTGGTGCCTACTGTAGTAGTTTCTTTCCTTACTGCTGTACTTTTTACTGTTAGTTATATTCATGCTGAATGTGGTTTATTTTACTGTCTTTTGGTTACTTCCTCGTTGGACGACTGGGTCTTGGGATTAGTCGAGTCGGTCCGGTTCTCGTGTCTCGTAGGGACTCGGGAACCGGGTCGTTACAAGATGGTATCAGAGCAAGGTCGTCCCGAGAAGTGAATCAACTGACTGGAAAGTAACCAATTCACGTGTTTATAGCTAGAGTAGCCACCACAACATATCTCTTGACATGAGCTCTTAGAAGTGTTGTTAGGTACCGTCTGTTTTGACGTTTCCGTTTTGTTTCGCGTCTCCTTGCAGGAGATGCCTCGTCGTGGGACTGGCGAGACTGGCCGCGGGCGCGGCCGAGGGCGAGGTCGGCGAGGTGGACGTGCTGTCGTTGACGTCTCGGTGGACCAGCCACCACTCCCTGGCATCCAGGCCCAGGACCTCGCCAGACTGATACGGGATATTGTGCGAGAGGAGCTCCACCCACCGCCCCGAGCACCTCCTCCTGGGGTTGCAGAGGGGGAGTCCTCTGTGGGACCACGCGACGGACGCGGCGCCGGGCACGAGGGAGGGGATGGGCCCCTGCCGCCCCCACCTTCCTCCGACACTTCTGTACACGAGGCACCTTCGCCTGGAGGTGCACCAGCACCTCCCCTACAGCACCACTTCGAGCTTTTCGGGCAGTTCCGGAAGCTGAAGCCCCCCTCCTTCAAGGGGGATGAGGACCCGACCGAGGCAGAGGACTGGCTTGAGCAGCTGGAGAAGATCTTCGACACCCTTCGCCCCCCGGTGGAGTGCCGCGTGGCCTTTGCCACGTACCAGCTAGAGAGTGCGGCACACCGGTGGTGGAGGGCGGTCCGGGGACAGGAGAGGGACGAGCCGACGTGGGACCAGTTCGTCACCCTCTTCTGCGAGCAGTACTTTCCCCAGACGTGGCAGGACCAGAGGAGGCGGGAGTTCCACACTCTCCGCCAAGGGACGATGACCGTGAGCGCGTACCGCACGCGTTTCTTGGAGCTGTCCCGCTTTGCAGCGACAGCGGTAGCCACTGAGGAGGAGCGCCTTTGGAGGTTCACCGAGGGGCTCCGGCCTGCGATCCGGGGGTATGTCAAACCCCTGAAGCTGCCGACGTTTTCGAGGGTGGTAGAGGCAGCCATGACTTACGAGGAGACCAACCCGTCCGCGCGAGAGACCGACGGCGGGCGGAAGAGGCCCTTTCAGCCAGACTTCTCACAGGGCCGGCGAGAACGGAGACACGTGGCGTCCGCAGGAGAGCCGTCACGTTGTGCAGGGCCATCAGTGGCCTTTGGGGGCCCTCGACAGGGGCCAGTCGCCAGCACCGGACCCCCGCCTAGCCGACAGCAGGGACTCACTGAGGGCGGGAGTCGGGTTCCCCTCTGCTACCAGTGTGGCCAGCCGGGCCACGTCAGGAGGGACTGCCCATCTAGGGCAGGAGGTCAGCAGATACTTCCCGCGCAGAGCACTGGAGGGCGCGCAGGAGGCCGCGGTTTCCAGGCGCGAGGAGGAGGACCGCAGTCGCGAGGAGGGTACCGGCCAGCACCTACCCGTCCGACGCAGAGTGTGGCTGCTTCGTCCGCACCTAGAGCTGAGGGGCGTATCAACGCCCTAACACACAGGGACGCCAGAGCTTCGGGATCCGTGGTAGCAGGTATGGTTTCAGTTTCTGGCAGACTCGTTTACACGCTTTTCGATTCCGGCGCTACGCACTCGTTTGTCGCAGACAGTTTCGCAGTTAGTTTGGACCAGGATTATACATTGTTAGAGAACCCGTTCGTAATCAGAGGTCCGAGTGGTCAGCTGTTTGTAGCTGAGGAGGTGTACACGGGTTGCGGGGTCAGCATCGGGGGACACAGCCTGCCAGCTGACCTGATTATGATACAGATGGAGGACTTTGGGGTGATCCTGGGGATGGATTGGCTGTCCGCTTACCACGCATTGGTGGACTGCTTTGAGAGGAAGATTGTCTTCTCCATTCCGGAGTTGCCTTCCTTCGAGTTTCACGGGCAGCCAGTGGACGGAGGTTTCAGGTGCATTTCGGCACTCCGGGCGGCGAGACTTTTGAGCCAGGGGTGTGAGGGCTTCTTAGCTTGTGTGGTGGCAGAGCACAGCCCCGTGGCAGACTTCCAGAGCATCCCGGTGGTCAGAGAGTACCCCGACGTGTTTCCAGACGAGTTACCAGGACTACCGCCCGAGCGTGAGATCGAGTTTGAGATCTCACTAGTACCAGGGACCAACCCCATCTCCACCGCGCCATACAGGATGGCACCGCTTGAGCTGCGAGAGCTCAAGTCTCAGTTGCAGGACCTTTTGGAGAAGGGTTTCGTGAGGCCCAGTGCGTCTCCCTGGGGAGCCCCGGTACTGTTTGTGAAGAAGAAGGATGGGACCCTACGCCTTTGTGTGGACTACAGACAGCTGAATAGGGTCACCATCAAGAACCGATATCCGCTGCCGAGGATTGACGATTTGTTTGACCAGTTGCGGGGTGCCACGGTGTTTTCCAAGATCGACTTGAGGTCTGGATACCACCAGTTGAGGATCAGGGAGACCGACGTCTCCAAGACAGCTTTCCGCACCCGGTACGGACACTACGAGTTTTTGGTCATGCCGTTTGGGCTGACCAATGCCCCCGCTGCTTTCATGGACCTGATGAACCGGGTGTTCAGACCGTACTTGGACCAGTTTGTGGTGGTTTTCATAGATGATGTACTCATCTATTCTAGAGATCGGACGCAGCACGGACAGCACTTGCGGATGGTTCTGGACACTCTGAGACGACGCAGGCTGTACGCCAAATACAGCAAGTGCGAGTTCTGGTTGAGGGAGGTGACCTTTTTGGGTCATGTGATCTCTGGAGACGGCCTGGCGGTGGATCCCGCCAAGGTCGAGGCAGTGCTCAGGTGGGAGAGACCGCGTTCAGTCACTGAGATTCGCAGTTTCCTGGGACTGGCAGGTTACTACAGACGGTTCATCAGAGGGTTTTCGCAGATTGCACGTCCTATGACACAGTTGACTCGGAAGGATGTGCCTTTCACTTGGACAGACGCCTGTGAGGCGTGTTTTCTGGAGCTGAAGGAGAGGTTGACCTCGGCTCCCGTGCTCACCATTCCTGACAGTAGTGGCGGGTTCGTTGTGTACACGGACGCTTCCTTGCAGGGGTTAGGAGGTGTGCTCATGCAGAGGGGTCACGTGGTCGCTTACGCTTCGCGGCAACTGAAGCCCCATGAGCATACCTACCCTACCCACGACCTAGAGTTGGCAGCTGTTGTCTTCGCGCTGAAGACATGGAGGCACTACTTGTACGGTGAGACCTTCGAGATTTTTACAGATCACAAGAGCCTCAGATATCTTTTTGACCAGAAGGAGCTCAACATGAGACAGAGACGTTGGTTGGAGCTCCTGAAGGACTACGACTGCAGCATCTCCTACCACCCGGGAAAGGCCAATGTGGTGGCTGACGCCTTGAGCCGTAAGGCGCCCGCACGCTTGGCCAGTCTACAGTTACAGAGTTGGAGCCTTTTGGAGGAGGTGGGCAGTTGGCGACCTCTAGAGTTACGAGGATACTGTGGGGCAGTGACGGTGACACGGCAGACCAGACCAGAGTTGATAGACCGCATCATCACGGGACAGATGGCCGATCCGTACTTGCAGTCCTTGCGCGACAGAGTACTGTCAGGGGACCCAGGGGACTTCTCTTTCACAGACCAGGTGTTACGCTTGAGGGGACGGCTGTGCGTCCCCAGAGACGAGGAGCTGTTGAGAGAGCTCCTGACTGAGGCACACGGTTCCAGATTCACCATACATCCCGGAAACACGAAAATGTACCATGACTTGAGACGCGAGTTCTGGTGGAGAGGGATGAAGCGGGATGTGGGTGAGTTCGTGCAGCAGTGCTTAGTGTGCCAGCAGGTGAAAGCCGAGCATCAGAGGCCTGCAGGGCCGCTTCAGCCGCTTCCAGTGCCAGAGTGGAAGTGGGAGAGCATCACCATGGACTTGGTGGTGGGTTTACCTGTTACCCAGCGAGGACACGACGCGGTCTGGGTAATAGTGGATAGGTTGACGAAGACGGCACGATTCTTGCCGATCCGAGTCACTTTGGGACCAGCACAGTTGGCAGAGAGGTACATCCGTGATGTGGTGCGACTACACGGAGTTCCGCGGGAGATCGTATCCGACCGGGATACCCGCTTTACGTCCCAGTTTTGGGCTGAGTTTCAGCAGGCTTTGGGGACGAGGTTGAGGTTTAGCACGGCTTACCACCCCCAGACGGACGGACAGTCGGAACGCACGATACAGACACTTGAGGATCTTTTGCGTGCCTGTGTACTAGACTGGAGGGGCTCTTGGGAGGAACACCTGCCCCTGGCAGAGTTTGCATACAACAACAGTTATCACTCGAGCATCGGCATGGCTCCCTACGAGGCTCTGTACGGACGGAAATGCACGGCACCCTTGAGTTGGGTTGAGGTGGGGACCAAGTGGGAGGTTGGCCCCAGGTTGATCCGGCAGAGTCAGGAGGTAGTTGAACAGATCCACAGACGACTCCGCACTGTCAGGAGCAGACAGAAGAGCTACGCAGATCGCAGACGCAGAGAGGTGCAGTTCGAGGTTGGGGACCACGTCTTTCTTCGTGTTTCGCCCATGAAGGGCTTACAGCGGTTTGGGGTGAGAGGGAAGCTCGCGCCGAGGTTCGTGGGGCCCTTCGAGGTCCTGGAGCGGGTTGGACCCGTTGCTTACAGACTTGCCCTTCCCCCGCAGCTTTCTGGTGTGCACGACGTGTTCCACGTGTCCAACCTCAGGAAGTACGTAGCCGATCCCAGCCACGTACTGAGTCACGAGAGCGTCGAGGTGAGCGACGACCTGACCTACCCCGAGCGGCCAGTGCAGATCCTAGACCGAGCCATCCGCAGGTTGAGACGAAAGCAAGTACCCCTGGTAAAGGTTTTGTGGAGGAGCCAGCGGTACGAGGAGGCTACCTGGGAGCCTGAGGCGGCAATGCGGGAGCGGTACCCAGAGCTTTTCGCGGGTACGTCTTTTCGGACCGGCTTCGGTCCTCTTTGAGTTTGTTATGGTTATTTGGACATCCTTTTTCCGCACCCTAGTTGGCGCAAGTTTCGGGGACGAAACTTCCTTTGAGTTTGTTATATTGTAACGAGCGCGTACCCCAGACGTCTTTTAAGACGTCTGGGAGGTGGCCCAGACGTCTGTCAAGACGTCTGGGATCACATCCAGACGTCTGACCAGACGTCCGGGATAGTTTACAGACGTCTGACGAACAGTTATACTCGCACGGGATATTCGTCTGCGCGCCTGTGCGCGCAGACCTGAGATCCGCATCTTCTCTGCGGCTGCAGGCGACTGCGGGCGTCTCTCTCTCCTCTCCGCGCGGCGTTAAAAGGGGGAGGGGGCGCGCCTCCCCTCCCGTCTCCACCATCTTCCTCCTCTCCTGCTGCGGGCGGAGCGAGCGGACGCGAGGGCGCAGCGGCAGCGGCGCAGCGAAGGCGCGGAGGAGCTGCGGCGTGCGAGGGCGGGACTCTGCCGTGAGGGCGAGCTCGCCGGGAGCGGCTTGGCCGGCCGGCGGAGGGCGCAGGGGGCGCAGAGCGTCGCGAAGAGGGACCTGCTGCGGGCGGAGCAGCGGACGCGCGAGGTGCGACGCGGGCGGCGTCGCGAGCGGAGGCCGAGCGAGGTTCTGATTCTGGAAAAATCTCCAGAATCAGACGTCTGGACTGATATCCAGACGGCAAGGGCGACGTCTGTATGATCATACAGACGTCTGAAAGGTGAGTTCCGCTTTCTCCTTCTTCTTTTGTCGACTGACCGTACTGAAGGAGGGTTGGCTGTGCGCAGGTGTTCGGATTCGTCATCCTTTGCGAATCCGACGTCTGGAAGTTGTACCAGACGGCGGGAGTGACCTCCAGACGTCCGGAGAGACCATCGGACGTCTGGGATCTAGGGGAGACGTCGCCACAGACTTCTGGACGTCCGGGGAACCCCGCCGAACAGGTAATTCTCTGATCCACCGTTTAAGACGTCTGGAAGGAGTTCCAGACGTCTGATTTTGCACAGTATTGTCTTTCTCGACCCGTTTAGGGCCCGTTTGGGCTCCGTTTTCCGCGATTCGAGTTGCGTTCGTTTCCGAATTTATTCCTCTACCCGCCTACAGTAGCTATACACTGTTTTGAGACACTCCTTGTGTTTGATCCTTGTGATAGGACCTCGTTCGGTTGCCGTCTTGAGAGTCGCGGAGGCGCGCGGGATTCCCGACCACGCCCCCACTACTTCCGTTGTACCTGGTAGAGTGGTTTTAAGCATTAATAAAATCTGTTAAAGTATGGAACCATAACTAGAACCTAGGGCATTGCATGAACCCTAGGAATGAGAAATGTATGGAATGATAGCTCCTAGGTGTTGCATGAATCCTAGGGCCGGAAAACTAGATTGTATGATAGATCCTAGGATATGGCATGAATCCTAGGATGGAAAAACTAGTGGAATGTATATTACTGCAGTCTTGGAAAAATGGAAAGGAATATATAAGCTGCCTGTGAAATTAATTAACAGCTGCCTGTTATGAACAAAGAAACATGTTTGAGATCATGGAAATTGAGAACGTGAATCTGGAAAGTGAAACATATGATGTTCTGAGATAAAGGGCTGGAACCCTACGGGGAATTAGGAGTGGAACTCCTGGAAAGAAAAGGAATGGAACTGAGATGTAGTTGTACTGTCTCTTGGGTACGCAGTACCAAGGGAAGTACCTGTACCTGTTTTAGTGCAGAGTGGGGCCAGCCGCCCCAGGGACCCGGGGTTAGGCTTGGCCGCTCTGTACCGACTTGTTGGCCCTCGTGTACGTAGTACCGAGGAGAGCTAGTAGTGTTAGGAGAGTACTAGCTACCCCACGGGCCCCGGGGTTCTGCTAGCCTCCTTCACCGACTTGTTAGGCCCACTAGGGCAAACCAGGGTAGTCAGACGAGGGTGCGCGGACTGTGGAGGGGCAAGGCCCCGGTTTGGTTACTGTGGAGGGGTTGGACCCCTGTTACTGAGAGGGCTCTGCCCTGGTTCCGTGCTGTGCTTTGGGCGCACCCGTTAACGGAAACGACTGACCGCGTGCCAGTACGGGCTAGCTACCTGTGCGTTTATCGCGCGTGCCGTAGTCACCGTTACGTCTGTCAGTGACCTTGGGGTGGTTGACTGAGGGTAGGATCACCACGGGGGACTCTCCCGGCCAGGAGAGCACCACGTGCTACTTCTACTGTTGGAAAAGACTGCAATCAA
The DNA here is from genome assembly GCA_037157565.1 of Thalassia testudinum. Classification (NCBI taxonomy): domain Eukaryota; kingdom Viridiplantae; phylum Streptophyta; class Magnoliopsida; order Alismatales; family Hydrocharitaceae; genus Thalassia; species Thalassia testudinum. Next base: position 181,692,149 of record JAZHRO010000036.1, on the reverse strand, counting down.
GATCGTCCCACGAGGACATTCGAGATCAAGTAAAGGATCTGAGAAGTAAATGAAATAGTGAGAAAAATTGAAAGATGTAAATAAAGGAAGTAATAGAACATAACAGCTACTGTACACTCTACTGTTGCCTTTAGTTAGTTTGCCACTCTACTCAGCGTTTTGCTGACGTGTTACACTCGTTACCTTTTTCAGGACCAGGTGTTGAGCAGCCAGGGTCGGCGGCTGCAGAGGACGCTGGGCCGAGTAGGGTCCAGTAGAGTTGCCACAGTTTTGTACCTTCTTTTGTTTCTGTTCTAGTGAGTAGTTTTGTTTCCGCTGTACCTTCTTTACCTGCAGTTTTTGTTATATGATAAATGTTGTTTTACTGTTGTGGTGGTGCCTACTGTAGTAGTTTCTTTCCTTACTGCTGTACTTTTTACTGTTAGTTATATTCATGCTGAATGTGGTTTATTTTACTGTCTTTTGGTTACTTCCTCGTTGGACGACTGGGTCTTGGGATTAGTCGAGTCGGTCCGGTTCTCGTGTCTCGTAGGGACTCGGGAACCGGGTCGTTACAGAGGTGTGCACCGCATTCTCCCCCTCAGAGGTTGGCAACCTATCCAAAAGCTTGGAGTCCTCTATGGTCATCCAGGCGATGGGCCTTAAACCACCTTTCCAAGTGGTGAAGGATCTCCTCTCTCGCAAGTTTCGACTTTCAAACTTCTCCTTGATCTTGCTGGACATGAGGCACTGGCTAGTGCATTGTGGATCTTACCTTGACTTTTGCCAGCTTTTTTCGATTGTCTCGACAACTGTGGGAGTGCGTCGCCTCCAATTCATCTGCTGGTCTGCTGAGTTCCGTACCAACTCTCTGGTGACCACAGCTCCGATATGGGTTGGTTTCCCGAGCCTAAATCTCCACCTCGTTCATCCCAACGCCCTCCTCTCATTGGCCTATCAGCTCGGCTCCCCGGTCTGCGTCGATCCGAAGACGATGCAAGGCCTTCGCCCCGATTACCCTTGGGTCTATGTTGAGCTTGACCTTCTTGCGGAGTGGTCAACCTCGATCCAAATCTTGAACGGCTCCTCGCTGATCAAGAGAAAGGTGGTTTATGAAAAACTCCCCCTTTGTCGTGCCTTTTGTCACAAGATCGGTCACTCGCTCCTGTCATGTTCCTCCTTTTCCTTTCCAGGTGCCGCTAACACAGCCGCGACCAATCGCCCTCAGGTGGTCCCCAACCAGATGGAGCCCAAGCCTCCTCAGGCACCGAGCAACCCCCCGAGCCATCCTTCTTTGCCTCCTCCCTCGATGGACAAGGGGGCTGACTCCCCGACGGGGGATCCAGCCTCCCCTTTTCCCCTGGAAGCCCCGCGACCGGCCGATACCTCCACGAAGGCCAAGAAGAGGAATAAGCGTAAGAGAAAGCTACGCCTCTTCCCTAAAAAAACTAAGTTCCCTATGTCCTTAGAGGACCTGCTGGATGGGGAGAGTCCCTCTCTCAAGGATGCTACAGCCGCCAAAGCCTCGCAAGTGGTCCTCGAGCCCTCTGATGCTTCTGTTCTTCATTCTCGGTTTCCTTGTGTTTTCTCTGATTTATTCGCCTACCGAGCTTGCTTGGTTTTGTCCTCCAACGCTTATGATTTTAATCGACTGCGGATTGTTATTTTGGACGACTCTTGTCTCTCAATCCCCATCTCCACGATTCCTATTTTTCATGACTTCCTCTACTCCTCTGGTTTGCCCCCACGGCTATTAGCTACTAGATCTCCTAATCCTCCTCCCTTGGCGGCTAAGCTCCCTTCCTCCAGCTCCACTACCCTATCCCCCCCCCCCCCCCTCCGGATCCAGACCCTAACTCACCAAAAATTCAGGAAATCATTTCTTTAGCGAGGCATACTCTTGCAAGCAATGAGGTTAACTCCTCTGAATTTTTGGATGTCAATCCTCAAGGTTCCTTGGATTACTTAGACCTAGTTTCCCGCCCCTCTCTACCTGTCGCATACGAGGCACTCCCCTCCTTGAGGTCTAGAGGAGCCCGTGGAGGTGACACACATGAGAGTTGTAGGTAGGATGACTAGAAGTCGTTGCAAATCGTTATCTAGATCTTGTTCCAAATGAAGGGACCTTTCTGGAACTGTAGGGGTGTTTTGAACCTCCCTAACTTGAATTGTCTCAAATCCTTGATTCATGATCTCTCTCTAGATATTTTGTTCCTCTTCGAACCTTTCGCCGATAGATCGCTCACCTCTGTTCTAAGAGATTCTATTGGGTTTTCCAATGTCTTGGCTAACATCCTCTCTCCCAATATCTGGTGCCTCTAGCAGGATTCCTTAGACTTGACTCTCTTACAGGCCATGCCTCAAGCCATCTCTATCTGCTGCAGGACTCAGTCTTCCATGGTCTATCTCACTGGTGTCTATGCCTCCTATTCAACTGACGCTCGCTCTGAACTTTGGAATCACCTTTCTCTTTTACATCTCTCTCTCCCTGCTCCCTGGCTAATTGGGGGAGACTTCAACTGCATTCTTAGGGCTTCTAATAAAAGTGGGGGTCATCCTTTCCGCGAGTCCCAAGCTACTGACTTTTGCTCCTAGAAGGACTCTCTTGGTCTACTTGAGTTCTTTATGAGTGGTAACCAACTCACTTGATGCAATGGTAGGAAGGGTAGTGCTAGAATTTACCAAAAATTAGACCACATTTTGTCTCTCCTACTTGTCTTTCTCTCCTGCAGGAAGCCAAATACTTATCTAGAAGGAACTCCAATCACGCACCCATTTTCTTCTCTTTCCAGAGTTCCCTCCTTTCTAGGCCAAGACCTTTTCGCTTCCAAAATATGTGGTTGCATGACCCGTGTAACGAGCGCGTGCCCCAGACGCCTTTTAAGACGTCTGGGAGGTGGCCCAGACGTCTGTCAAGACGTCTGGGATCACATCCAGACGTCTGACCAGACATCCGGGATAGTTTACAGACGTCTGGCAAACAGTTATGCTCGCACGGGATATTCGTCTGCGCGCCTGTGCGCGCAGACCTGCGTTTCTGCCCTCTTTCTCTGCGGCTGCAGGCGGCTGCGACCGCCTTCTCTCTCCTCTCCGCGCGGCGTTAAAAGGGGGGGGGCGCGCCTCCCCTCCCGTCTCCACCATCTTCTTCCTTCTTCTCCTGCCTGTGCGCGAGAGCGAGCGGACGCGAGGGCGCAGCGGCAGCGGCAGCCGCAGTGAGCTCGGAGGAGCTGTGGCGTGCGAGGGCGGGGCTCTGCCGTGAGGGTGAGCTCGCCAGGAGCGGCTTGGCCGGCCGGAGGAGGGCGCAGGGGGCGCAGAGCGTCGCGGAGAGGGACCTGCTGCGGGCGGAGCAGCAGACGCGCGAGGTGCGACGCTGGCGGCGTCGCGAGCGGAGGCCGAGCAAGGTTCTGATTCTGGAAAAATTTCCAGAATCAGACGTCTGGATTGATATCCAGACGGCAGGGTCGACGTCTGTGAGATCATACAGACGTCTGAAAGGTGAGTTTCCGCTTTCTTCTTCATTCTTGTCGACTGACCGTACTGAGGGAGGGGGTTGGCTGTGCGCAGGTTCGCTGATTCGTCATCCTTTGCGAATCAGACGTCTGGAAGTTGTACCAGACGGCGGGAGTGACCTCCAGACGTCCGGAGGGACCATCGGACGTCTTGGATCTAGGCAGACGTCCCCACAGACTTCTGGACGTCCGGGGAACCAAGCCGAACAGGTAATTCTCTGATCCACCGTTTAAGACGTCTGGAAGGAGTTCCAGACGTCTGATTTTGCACAGTATTGTCTTTCTCGACCCGTTTAGGGCCCGTTTGGTCTCCGTTTTCCGCGATTCGAGTTGCGTTCGTTTCAGAATTTATTCCTCTACCCGCCTACAGTAGCTATACACTGTTTTGAGACACTCCTTGTGTTTGATCCTTGTGATAGGACCTCGTTCGGTTGCAGTCTTGAGAGTCGCGGAGGCGCGCGGGATTCCCGATCACGCCCCCATTACTCCCGTTGTACCTGGTAGAGTGGCTTTAAGTATTAATAAAATCTGTTAAAGTATGGAACCATAACTAGAACCTAGGGCATTGCATGAATCCTAGGAATGAGAAATATATGGAATGATAGCTCCTAGGTGTTGCATGAATCCTAGGGTCGGAAACTAGATTGTATGATAGATCCTAGGATATGGCATGAATCCTAGGATGGAAAAACTAGTGGAATGTATATCACTGCAGTCTTGGAAAAATGGAAAGGAATATATAAAGCTGCCTGTAAATTTAATTAACAGCTGCCTGTTATGAACAAAGAAACATGTTTGAGATCATGGAATTTGAGAACGTGAATCTGGAAAGTGAAACATATGATGTTCTGAAATAAAGAGCTGGAACCCTACGGGAAATTAGGAGTGGAACTCCTGGAAAGAAAAGGAATGGAACTGAGATGTAGTTTGTACTGTCTCTTGGGTACGCAGTACCAAGGGAAGTACCTGTACCTGTTTTAGTGCAGAGTGGGGCCAGCCGCCCCAGGGACCCGGGGTTAGGATTGGCCGCTCTGTACCGACTTGTTGGCCCTCGTGTACGTAGTACCGAGGAGAGCTAGTAGTGTTAGGAGAGTACTAGCTACCCCACGGGCCCTGGGGTTCTGCTAGCCTCCTTCACCGACTAGTTAGGCCCACTAGGGCAAACCAGGGTAGTCAGGCGAGGGTGCGCGGACTGTGGAGGGGCAAGGCCCCGGTTTGGTTACTGTGGAGGGGTTGGACCCCTGTTACTGAGAGGGCTCTGCCCTGGTTCCGTGCTGTGCTTTGGGCGTACCCGTTAACGGAAACGACTGACCGCGTGCCAGTGCGGGCTAGCTACCTGTGCGTTTATCGCACGTGCCGTAGTCACCGTTACGTCTGTCAGTGACCTTGGGGTGGTTGACTGAGGGTAGGATCACCACGGGGGACTCTCCCGGCCAGGAGAGCACCACGTGCTACTTCTACTTTTGGAAAAGACTGCAATCAAGATCGTCCCACGAGGACATTCGAGATCAAGTAAAGGATCTGAGAAATAAATGAAATAGTGAGAAAAATTGAGAGATGTAAATAAAGGAAGTAATAGAACATAACAGCTACTGTACACTTTAATGTTGCCTTTAGTTAATTTGCCACTCTACTCAGCGTTTTGCTGACGTGTTACACTCGTTACCTTTTTCAGGACCAGGTGTTGAGTAGCCAGGGTCGGCGGCTGCAGAGGACGCTGGGCCGAGTAGGGTCCAGTAGAGTTACCACAGCTTTGTACCCCTTTTTGTTTCTGTTCTAGTGAGTAGTTTTTGTTTCCGCTGTACCTTCCTTACCTGCAGTTTTTGTTATATGATAAATGTTGTTTTACTGTTGTGGTGGTGCCTACTGTAGTAGTTTCTTTCCTTACTGCTGTACTTTCTTACTGTTAGTTATATTCATGCTGAATGTGGTTTATTTTACTGTCTTTTGGTTACTTCCTCGTTGGACGACTGGGTCTTGGGATTAGTCGAGTCGGTCCAGTTCTCGTGTCTCGTAGGGACTCGGGAATCGGGTCGTTACAAGATGGTATCAGAGCAAGGTCGTCCCGAGAAGTGAATCAACTGACTGAAAAATAACCAATTCACATGTTTATAGCTAGAGTAGCCACCACAACATATCTCTTGACATGAGATCTTAGAAGTGTTGTTAGGTACCGTCTGTTTTGACGTTTCCGTTTTGTTTCGCCTCTCCTTGCAGGAGATGCCTCGTCGTGGGACTGGCGAGACTGGCCGCGGGCACGGCCGAGGGCGAGGTCGGCGAGGTGGACGTGCTGTCGTTGACGTCTCGGTGGACCAGCCACCACTCCCTGGCATCCAGGCCCAGAACCTCGCCAGACTGATACGGGATATTGTACGAGAGGAGCTCCACCCACCGCCCCGAGCACCTCCTCCTGGGGTTGCAGAGGGGGAGTCCTCTGTGGGACCACGAGACGGACGTGGCGCTGGACACGAGGGAGGGGATGGGCCCCTGCCGCCCCCACCTTCCTCCGACACTTCTGTACACGAGGCACCTTCGCCTGGAGGTGCACCAGCACCTCCCCTACAGCACCACTTCGAGCTTTTTGGACAGTTCCGGAAGCTGAAGCCCCCCTCCTTCAAGGGGGATGAGGACCCGACCGAGGCAGAGGACTGGCTTGAGCAGCTGGAGAAGATCTTCGACACCCTTCGGCCCCCGGTGGAGTGCCGCGTGGCCTTTGCCACGTACCAGCTGGAGAGTGCGGCACACCGGTGGTGGAGGGCGGTCCGGGGACAGGAGAGGGACGAGCCGACGTGGGACCAGTTCGTCACCCTCTTTTGCGAGCAGTACTTTCCCCAGACGTGGCAGGACCAGAGGAGGCGGGAGTTCCACACTCTCCGCCAAGGGACGATGACCGTGAGCGCGTACCGCACGCGTTTCTTGGAGCTGTCCCGCTTTGCAGCGACAGCGGTAGCCACTAAGGAGGAGCGCCTTTGGAGGTTCACCGAGGGGCTCCGGCCTGCGATCCGGGGGTATGTCAAACCCCTGAAGCTGCCGACGTTTTCGAGGGTGGTAGAGGCAGCTATGACTTACGAGGAGACCAACCCGTCCGCGCGAGAGATCGACGGCGGGCGAAAGAGGCCCTTTCAGCCAGACTTCTCACAGGGCCGGCGAGAACGGAGACACGTGGCGTCCGCAGGAGAGCCGTCACGTTGTGCAGGGCCATCAGTGGCCTTTGGGGGCCCTCGACAGGGGCCAGTCGCCAGCACCGGACCCCCGCCTAGCCGACAGCAGGGACTCACTGAGGGCGGGAGTCGGGTTCCCCTCTGCTACCAGTGTGGCCAGCCGGGCCACGTCAGGAGGGACTGCCCATCTAGGGCAGGAGGTCAGCAGATACTTCCCGCGCAGAGCACTGGAGGGCGCGCAGGAGGCCGCGGTTTCCAGGCACGAGGAGGAGGACCGCAGTCGCGAGGAGGGTACCGGCCAGCACCTACCCGTCCGACGCAGAGTGTGGCTGCTTCGTCTGCACCTAGAGCTGAGGGGCGTATCAACGCCCTAACACACAGGGACGCCAGAGCTTCGGGATTCGTGGTAGCAGGTATGGTTTCAGTTTCTGGCAGACTCGTTTACACGCTTTTCGATTCCGACGCTACGCACTCGTTTGTCGCAGCCAGTTTCGCAGTTAGTTTGGACCAGGATTATACATTGTTAGAGAATCCGTTCGTAATCAGAGGTCCGAGTGGTCAGCTGTTTGTAGCTGAGGAGGTGTACACGGGTTGCGGGGTCAGCATCGGGGGACACAGCCTGCCAGCTGACCTGATTATGATACAGATGGAGGACTTTGGAGTGATTCTGGGGATGGATTGGCTGTCCGCTTACCACGCCTTGGTAGACTGCTTTGAGAGGAAGATTGTCTTCTCCATTCCGGAGTTGCCTTCCTTCGAGTTTCACGGGCAGCCAGTGGATGGAGGTTTCAGGTGCATTTCGGCACTTCGGGCGGCGAGACTTTTGAGCCAGGGGTGTGAGGGCTTGTTAGCTTGTGTGGTGGCAGAGCACAGCCCCGTGGCAGACTTCCAAAGCATCCCGGTGGTCAGAGAGTACCCCGACGTGTTTCCAGACGAGTTACCAGGACTACCGCCCGAGCGTGAGATCGAGTTTGAGATCTCACTAGTACCAGGGACCAGCCCCATCTCCACCGCGCCATACAGAATGGCACCGCTTGAGCTGCGAGAGCTCAAGTCTCAGTTGCAAGACCTTTTGGAGAAGGGTTTCGTGAGGCCCAGTGCGTCTCCTTGGGGAGCCCCGGTACTGTTTGTGAAGAAGAAGGATGGGACCCTACGCCTTTGTGTGGACTACCGACAGCTGAATAGGGTCACCATCAAGAACAGATATCCGCTGCCGAGGATCGACGATTTGTTTGACCAGTTGCGGGGTGCCACGGTGTTTTCCAAGATCGACTTGAGGTCTGGATACCACCAGTTGAGGATCAGGGAGACCGACGTCTCCAAGACAGCTTTCCGCACCCGGTACGGACACTACGAGTTTTTGGTCATGCCGTTTGGGCTGACCAATGCCCCCGCTGCTTTCATGGACCTGATGAACCGGGTGTTCAGACCGTACTTGGACCAGTTTGTGGTGGTTTTCATAGATGATGTACTCATCTATTCTAGAGATCGGACGCAGCACGGACAGCACTTGCGGATGGTTCTGGACACTCTGAGACGACGCAGGCTGTACGCCAAATACAGCAAGTGCGAGTTCTGGTTGAGGGAGGTGACCTTTTTGGGTCATGTGATCTCTGGAGACGGCCTGGCGGTGGATCCCGCCAAGGTCGAGGCAGTGCTCAGGTGGGAGAGACCGCGTTCAGTCACTGAGATTCGCAGTTTCCTGGGACTGGCAGGTTACTACAGACGGTTCATCAGAGGGTTTTCGCAGATTGCACGTCCTATGACACAGTTGACTCGGAAGGATGTGCCTTTCGCTTGGACAGACGCCTGTGAGGCGTGTTTTCTGGAGCTGAAGGAGAGGTTGACCTCGGCTCCCGTGCTCACCATCCTTGACAGTAGTGGCGGGTTCGTTGTGTACACGGACGCTTCTTTGCAGGGGTTAGGAGGTGTGCTCATGCAGAGGGGTCACGTGGTCGCTTACGCTTCGCGGCAACTGAAGCCCCATGAGCATACCTACCCTACCCACGATCTAGAGTTGGCAGCTGCTGTCTTCGCGCTGAAGACATGGAGGCACTACTTGTACGGTGAGACCTTCGAGATTTTTACAGATCACAAGAACCTCAGATATCTTTTTGACCAGAAGGAGCTCAACATGAGACAGAGACATTGGTTGGAGCTCCTGAAGGACTACGACTGCAGCATCTCCTACCACCCGGGAAAGGCCAATGTGGTGGCTGACGCCTTGAGCCGTAAGGCGCCCGCACGCTTGGCCAGTCTACAGTTACAGAGTTGGAGCCTTTTGGAGGAGGTGGGCAGTTGGCGACCTCGAGAGTTACGAGGGTACTGTGGGGCAGTGACGGTGACACGGCAGACCAGGCCAGAGTTGATAGACCGCATCATCACGGGACAGATGGCCGATCCGTACTTGCAGTCTTTGCGCGACAGAGTACTATCAGGGGACCCAGGGGACTTCTCTTTCACAGACCAGGTGTTACGCTTGAGGGGACGGCTGTGCGTCCCCAGAGACGAGGAGCTGTTGAGAGAGCTCCTGACTGAGGCACACGGTTCCAGATTCACCATACATCCCGGAAACACGAAAATGTACCATGACTTGAGACGCGAGTTCTGGTGGAGAGGGATGAAGCGGGATGTGGGTGAGTTCGTGCAGCAGTGCTTAGTGTGCCAGCAGGTGAAAGCCGAGCATCAGAGGCCTGCAGGGCCGCTTCAGCCGCTTCCAGTGCCAGAGTGGAAGTGGGAGAGCATCACCATGGACTTGGTGGTGGGCTTACCTGTTACCCAGCGAGGACACGACGCAGTCTGGGTAATAGTGGATAGATTGACGAAGACGGCACGATTCTTGCCGATCCGAGTCACTTTGGGACCAGCACAGTTGGCAGAGAGGTATATCCGTGATGTGGTGCGACTACACGGAGTTCCACGGGAGATCGTATCCGACCGGGATACCCGCTTTATGTCCCAGTTTTGGGCTGAGTTTCAGCAGGCTTTGGGGACGAGGTTGAGGTTTAGCACGGCTTACCACCCCCAAACGGACGGACAATCGGAACGCACGATACAGACACTTGAGGACCTTTTGCGTGCCTGTATACTAGACTGGAGGGGCTCTTGGGAGGAGCACCTGCCCCTGGCGGAGTTTGCATACAACAACAGTTATCACTCGAGCATCGGCATGGCTCCCTACGAGGCTCTGTACGGACGGAAATGCACGGCACCCTTGAGTTGGGTTGAGGTGGGGACCAAGTGGGAGGTTGGCCCCAGGTTGATCCGGCAGAGTCAGGAGGTAGTTGAGCAGATCCATAGACGACTCCGCACTGTCAGGAGCAGACAGAAGAGCTACGCAGATCGTAGACGCAGAGAGGTGCAGTTCGAGGTTGGGGACCACGTCTTTCTTCGTGTTTCGCCCATGAAGGGCTTACAGCGGTTTGGGGTGAGAGGGAAGCTCGCGCCGAGGTTCGTGGGGCCCTTTGAGGTCCTGGAGCGGGTTGGACCCGTTGCTTACAGACTTGCCCTTCCCCCGCAGCTTTCTGGTGTGCACGACGTGTTCCACGTGTCCAACCTCAGGAAGTACGTAGCCGATCCCAGCCACGTAATGAGTCACGAGAGCGTCGAGGTGAGCGACGACCTGACCTACCCCGAGCGGCCAGTACAGATCCTAGACCGAGCAGTCCGCAGGTTGAGACGAAAGCAAGTACCCCTGGTAAAGGTTTTGTGGAGGAGCCAGCGGTACGAGGAGGCTACCTGGGAGCCTGAGGCGGCAATGCGGGAGCGGTACCCAGAGCTTTTCGCGGGTACGTCTTTTCGGACCGGCTTCGATCCTCTTTGAGTTTGTTATGGTTATTTGGACATCCTTTTCCCGCACCCTAGTTGGCGCAAGTTTCGGGGACGAAACTTCCTTTGAGTTTGTTATATTGTAACGAGCGCGTGCCCCAGACGCCTTTTAAGACATCTGGGAGGTGGCCCAGACGTCTGTCAAGACGTCTGGGATCACATCCAGACGTCTGACCAGACGTCCGGGATAGTTTACAGACGTCTGGCAAACAGTTATGCTCGCACGGGATATTCGTCTGCGCGCCTGTGCGCGCAGACCTACGTTTCTGCCCTCTTTCTCTGCGGCTGCAGGCGGCTGCGACCGCCTTCTCTCTCCTCTCCGCGCGGCGTTAAAAGGGGGGGGCGCGCCTCCCCTCCCGTCTCCACCATCTTCTTCCTTCTTCTCCTGCCTGTGCGCGAGAGCGAGCGGACGCGAGGGCGCAGCGGCAGCGGCAGCCGCAGTGAGCGTGGAGGAGCTGCGGCGTGCGAGGGCGGGGCTCTGCCGTGAGGGCGAGCTCGCCAGGAGCGGCTTGGCCGGCCGGCGGAGGGCGCAGGGGGCGCAGAGCGTCGCGAAGAGGGACCTGCTGCGGGCGGAGCAGCAGACGTGCGAGGTGCGACGCGGGTGGCGTCGCGAGCGGAGGCCGAGCAAGGTTCTGATTCTGGAAAAATTTCCGGAATCAGACGTCTGGATTGATATCCAGACGGCAGGGTCGACGTCTGTGAGACCATACAGACGTCTGAAAGGTGAGTTTCCGCTTTCTTCTTCATTCTTGTCGACTGACCGTACTGAGGGAGGGGGTTGGCTGTGCGCAGGTTCGCTGATTCGTCATCCTTTGCGAATCAGACGTCTGGAAGTTGTACCAGACGGCGGGAGTGACCTCCAGACGTCCGGAGGGACCATCGGACGTCTTGGATCTAGGCAGACGTCCCCACAGACTTCTGGACGTCCGGGGAACCAAGCCGAACAGGTAATTCTCTGATCCACCGTTTAAGACGTCTGGAAGGAGTTCCAGACGTCTGATTTTGCACAATATTGTCTTTCTCGACCCGTTTAGGGCCCGTTTGGGCTCCGTTTTCCGCGATTCGAGTTGCGTTCGTTTCAGAATTTATTCCTCTACCCGCCTACAGTAGCTATACACTGTTTTGAGACACTCCTTGTGTTTGATCCTTGTGATAGGACCTCGTTCGGTTGCAGTCTTGAGAGTCGCGGAGGCGCGCGGGATTCCCGATCACGCCCCCATTACTCCCGTTGTACCTGGTAGAGTGGCTTTAAGTATTAATAAAATCTGTTAAAGTATGGAACCATAACTAGAACCTAGGGCATTGCATGAATCCTAGGAATGAGAAATATATGGAATGATAGCTCCTAGGTGTTGCATGAATCCTAGGGTCGGAAACTAGATTGTATGATAGATCCTAGGATATGGCATGAATCCTAGGATGGAAAAACTAGTGGAATGTATATCACTGCAGTCTTGGAAAAATGGAAAGGAATATATAAAGCTGCCTGTAAATTTAATTAACAGCTGCCTGTTATGAACAAAGAAACATGTTTGAGATCATGGAATTTGAGAACGTGAATCTGGAAAGTGAAACATATGATGTTCTGAAATAAAGAGCTGGAACCCTACGGGAAATTAGGAGTGGAACTCCTGGAAAGAAAAGGAATGGAACTGAGATGTAGTTTGTACTGTCTCTTGGGTACGCAGTACCAAGGGAAGTACCTGTACCTGTTTTAGTGCAGAGTGGGGCCAGCCGCCCCAGGGACCCGGGGTTAGGATTGGCCGCTCTGTACCGACTTGTTGGCCCTCGTGTACGTAGTACCGAGGAGAGCTAGTAGTGTTAGGAGAGTACTAGCTACCCCACGGGCCCTGGGGTTCTGCTAGCCTCCTTCACCGACTTGTTAGGCCCACTAGGGCAAACCAGGGTAGTCAGGCGAGGGTGCGCGGACTGTGGAGGGGCAAGGCCCCGGTTTGGTTACTGTGGAGGGGTTGGACCCCTGTTACTGAGAGGGCTCTGCCCTGGTTCCGTGCTGTGCTTTGGGCGTACCCGTTAACGGAAACGACTGACCGCGTGCCAGTGCGGGCTAGCTACCTGTGCGTTTATCGCGCGTGCCGTAGTCACCGTTACGTCTGTCAGTGACCTTGGGGTGGTTGACTGAGGGTAGGATCACCACGGGGGACTCTCCCGGCCAGGAGAGCACCACGTGCTACTTCTACTTTTGGAAAAGACTGCAATCAAGATCGTCCCACGAGGACATTCGAGATCAAGTAAAGGATCTGAGAAATAAATGAAATAGTGAGAAAAATTGAGAGATGTTAATAAAGGAAGTAATAGAACATAACAGCTACTGTACACTTTACTGTTGCCTTTAGTTAGTTTGCCACTCTACTCAGCGTTTTGCTGACGTGTTACACTCGTTACCTTTTTCAGGACCAGGTGTTGAGCAGCCAGGGTCGGCGGCTGCAGAGGACGCTGGGCCAAGTAGGGCCCAGTAGAGTTACCACAGCTTTGTACCCCTTTTTGTTTCTGTTCTAGTGAGTAGTTTTTGTTTCCGCTGTACCTTCCTTACCTGCAGTTTTTGTTATATGATAAATGTTGTTTTACTGTTGTGGTGGTGCCTACTGTAGTAGTTTCTTTCCTTACTGCTGTACTTTCTTACTGTTAGTTATATTCATGCTGAATGTGGTTTATTTTACTGTCTTTTGGTTACTTCTTCGTTGGACGACTGGGTCTTGGGATTAGTCGAGTCGGTCCGGTTCTCGTGTCTCGTAGGGACTCGGGAATCGGGTCGTTACAACCCGGGTTTCCTCACTCTTATCTCCAACATTTGGTCCTCTTCTGGTATTGGGTCTTCCTCTAACCCCATTGAGCTGTTCTACTTCAAACACTATTCCCTTAAGAAGTTCCTTTAACATTGGAACAGATCTACCTTTGGTGACATTCACACTTTGGTTAAGAACCTTGAGACTCATCAAGACAATCTTGAGGCCAAGCTCGCTTCCCTTTGGGACGAAACCTCTACTACTGGGCTCGTGGATATTCGTATCTAGCTTGATGATGCCCTCGTTAAATGATCTGACTTCCTTGCCCAAAAAGCCAAACTCAACTGGATCCACCCTGGAGAAGGGAATAACGCTTTCTTTTTCTCTTCGATTAAGAAGCGTTTCGCGAAACGTAATAACAATTCTCTTACTTCCTCTATTGGTGACGACTCTTGGGCAGGGCCGCATCCAAAGCTACCTCCTTCTACGACCTTCTCTCTTCTAACGGTACTGGGGATATTGACCATATGCTTCAAGTGGTCCCCCCCATTATCTCCTCTTCTGACTCAACCGTCCTTACCCTTCCGCCTTCAAACTCCGAGATCTACGACACTCTTTCCAACATGCCATCCAATTCCACGTCGGGCCCGGACAGCTTTAATGTAGAATTCTACCGCACTTGTTGGGATATTGTCAAAGGAGACGTGACCAATGCCATCGGGCACTTCTTCGCGGTTCATTCTGCTCCGAGACCTTTCAACTCCAACTTCATTGCTCTCATTCCCAAAAAGCCCAAGGTTAACGACCTCATGGATTTCAGGCCCACTAGTCTTTGTAATGTACTCTACAAAATTGCCTCTAGCATTCTTGCCTCCAGATTAGCCACCCTCATGCCCAAACTCATTTCTTTCAAACAAACTGGCTTCATTCATGATCACTCCGTGTTCGACCACATCTCCAACTTACCTAGCGCCTAGACAGCAAGGTCCACGACTCCAATGTGATCTTACAGCTTGACATGAGGAAAGCCTTCGATCGAGTGAAATGGGAGGCTCTCTTTCATATCCTCAGCAAGTTCGGCTTCTCAAATCATACGGTCACTCTTCTCAGCTCTTTCGTGCAACATGAGGGCTCCTCCATCCTTGTTGATGGTTGCTCTACCCCGTTCTTCAAGGTGTCTAGGGGTTTGTGTTAAGACCCAAGGCATCAAAAATACTTTAAGACGTCTGGGAGTTGGTCCAGACGTCTGGACGCCTTTCCAGATGTCTGGAAATAAATTTTTGCGTTCGTACGATCTGGACGCCTTTCCAGATGTCTGGAAATAAATTTTTGCGTTCGTACGATCACGAGTTTGCGCGTGCCATGCACAGACTGAAAACCCACCAACTTGCAGCACCTTCCCCCCCCCCCCCCCCCCCCGTGCCTACTTATATCCTCTCCCCTCTCCCTCGTTCACCACATCCATCCGTCTCCTTCCTCCAGTGTGAGCGCGAGAGCGAGAGTGAGCGAGCCGCCGCTGCTGCCAGGTGCAGTGGCGGAGAGGAGAGGGGCAACGAGAAGGAAGAGGAGAGAGCATGCGTGCCGTGAGGGAGAGAGCTCGCCAGAGCAGCTCGAGGCCGGCCGGCGGGCGCGCGGAGGAGCGTGGTGCTGGGGAGGTTCCCCCAGTGCTGCTGCAGCTCAAGCAGCGGGAAGAAGACGAAGGAGGTTCTGATTCTGGGAATTTTTCCCAGAATCAGACATCTGGACCTACATCCAAATGATGTAGGTGACATCTAGAGAGAGCTCCAAATGACTGAGAGGTACGTATTTCCTCCTATACCTCCTTTTGCGGATACGGCCATGCAGGCCGTTCCGCCGAGGTTCTGAGACGTGTCGTGTTGAGAAGGTTTTCGTCGCGCGTGCAGGATTCGTTTCGGGAAGGCACGGAGACACGCCCTCCCACGCAGTTCAGATGTCTGGGCAAGGCACCAGACGGCGGAGAGCGTCTCCAGACGTCCGGAGAGGTGATCGGACGTCTGGAACTGGGTCCAAACGGTTCAGCAGGATCCCTAGACGTCTAAGGAGCAGCGCAGAGTGAGGTATGACCTGGACCACTTTTTAAGACGTCTGGAAGATATTCCAGACATCTGATTTGAGTTAGAGTTATCAGTTTTTACCCGTTTGGGATCCATTCGAGGTCTGATTTCCGCGTTTAAGATTCTGTTCTTCTCAAAATTAGTTCCTCTACCTGTTTGAAATACTTGTATCCTGTTCTGAGTGGTTCCTTGTGATTGATCCTTGTGTTAAGACCTTGTTCTATTGCGGCTTTGGGGTTTGCGGAGGCACGTGGACCTGCCGATCACGCCCCCATCACTCCCGGTTTTGCGGGTAGAGTGGCTCCCCTTAGTTAATTACAAATATTAATGCATCTCTGAAATAAATGATAGATCCTAGGGTATGGCATGAATCCTAGGACCTGAAAACTAGATTGAATGATAGATCCTAGGGTATGGCATGAGTCCTAGGACCTGAAAACTAGATTGAATGATAGATCCTAGGGTGTGGCATAAATCTTAGGAACAGAAACACTGAAACGAATGTCTTGAATGCCTGAATTGCAGTCTTGGATAAGTAGATAGAATAATGATAATTGCTTGTAATTGGATAACAGCTGCCTGTGAAATGTAGAGTACTGTTGCTAGTAACTGCTACATGTAATTCCTGTTGTTTGGAAACTAAATTCGAGCTGCTTGTATATAAATTGACATTAAATGTTGGAAACACGGGCTATATGCGAATAAAACTGAAATGATGAAGCCTAGTATGGCTTAACCTGAGAAATATGAGCATGAACCCTACGAGGAATTAGGAGTAGAGCTCCTAGAAAATAAATAGAATGGAACTGGGAAAGTGGATGGGGAAGTGAGCTGGCCCTTGAGTACGGAGTACCAAGGAGAGCGACTGTCCCCCTGTTTAGTGCAGAGCGGAGCTAGCCGCCCCAGGGACCCGGGGTTAGGTCTGGCTACTTTGTACCAACTTTTAGCCCTCACGTACACCGTACCGGGGAGAGCTACTAGTGTAGGGAGGGAGCTAGCCACCCCACGGGGCCAAGGGTTCAGCTAGCCGTCCTACACCGACTTTTTAGGCCCACTAGGCAAACTAGGGTAGTCAGGTGAGGGTGCGCGGACTGTGTAGGGGCAAGACCCCTGCTTGGTTACTGTGGAAGGGCTAGACCCCTGTTACTGAGAGGGCTTTTCCCTATACTGGTTCCATGCTGTGATTTGGGCACACCCGTTAACGGAAACAACTGACCGCATGCCAGTGCGGGGTAACTACCCGTGCGTTTATCGTGCGTGCCGTAGTCACCGTTACGTCTGTCAGCGACCTTGAGGTGGTTGACTGAGGGTAAGACCACCACAGGGAACTCTCTCGGCAAGGAGAGCACCACATGCTACTTCTACTTTTCAGAAAAGACTACAATCAAGATCGTTCCCACGAGGAACATTCGAGATCAAGGGAAAAACCTGAGAAATAAACCAAGAAAGGGTAAAATAAAGAAAGAAATTAAAACAACAGCTACTTGTTTACCTTTACTGTTTTCTTAGCTAACTAGTTGCCACTCTACTCAACGTTTCGCTAATGTGTCATATTTGTCACCTTTTTTCAGGACCAGGTGTTGATCAGCCAGAACCTACAACTGCGGAGGGTGCTAGGCCTGGTAGAGCCTAGTAGTTGTACTTTTGTTGTACCCATTTTCTGTAGTAGTGAGTATTTCTGTTACACCTTGTACTCTTTTATTGTAAACTTCATATTTCTGTAACTATTTTTAATTCTCTGCTGTTGTGGTGGTATGTACTGTAGTAGTTCTTTTCTTTACTGCTGTACTTTTGTTACTGTTAATTACTTGCATGGTGAATGTGATCTATTTTACTGCTTTTTGGTTACTTTCTCGTTGGACGACTGGGTCTTGGGGATCAGTCGAGTCGGTCCGATCCTCGTGTCCTGTAGGGATTCAGTAACCGGGTCATAACAGTTTGAGGCAAGGTGATACCCTATCGTCCTTCCTCTTTGACATCTTCATGGAACCTTCTATTCGGGGTATCAAAGAGCTTGTTTTCCATGGCCAGGTCATCCCCTTCTCCATCTAGAGAGTGAAAGTTTCCCTACTTGGAGGGGTGAGATCAGTGTGACGTAAAAAAATGCGTAAATGAAATATAAAGCAATCTCAAAAAGACAATCACACAATGTACACAAAAAGTTTTTAGGTGGAAACCCAAACCGGGTGAAAACCACCACCTAACCCTCTCGAGTTAGGATTTTCCGATCAACCTAGTTGATCAAATCCACTAAACGAATCACTTTAAAACGAGGGTGATTCAACCTCAGTACAACCATGCTACAAGTACGAGGGTAGCGTTCCTCAACCCCTTCTCTCCACGAGAAGGATTTTGTCCCACGAAGGAGACGGGAATTCGCAAAGCGAATACCCAACCAAAAGACAAAGGTAAAATAAACAACAAACCTATAGAGCCAACAAAGTAATAAACCTAAGCTTCTATAGGATTTAGGAAACTCCCCTTTGCAAGGAGTGCGTCGACGATGACGCGGTGCGTGAGCCATGCGACGGCGCAACTTCGCTCTCGTGAACTACGGCGGGAGAGCGGGTGCGCAACAACTTGATGCTCTCAAGAGAATGGTGCTTGAGCTTGGAGAGCAAGAGCTAGCTAGGACACAAGAGAGTGGAAAGTGTAATACAAATTGTTTCTTGTGTATCTTGGTCTCTCTAGGTGTGTATCTTGTGTGTAAAGGCTCCCCTCTATTTATAGAGGCCTTAGGAAGGCTTTGGAAGGCTTAAGAAAGGTTCTATAGCCGTTGGGAACAAAGCCCAAGTGAATCAGCCCGAAATCAGGAATAATCATTGTTCTGATAGGCTTATCAGACGTCTAATTCTAGCATCAGACGTCTGGAAGTTCACTATAAGACGTCTGATTAAAAGGTCAGACGTCTGATTTTGGGCGGGTCTCTCCCTGACTTGGATCAGATCTAAACAGGGTTTTTACGCAAGTCCATCAGACGACATACAGGACGTCTGGCACTATGTCTGGACGTCTGGAAACCTACTTTTACTGTGGGAATTGATTTCCAAACGTTGCAACGGCTAGAAAATCTCTGAGAAGAGATTTTGGGTCAGCCGAGGCAAAACGGTCATTTATCAGACGTCTGGAAAGTCCTATGGACGTTTGATAAGGCTCTAACAGTCATATCTGGAGTGTTTGCGAAGCCAGCCAACGGTCCACTAATTGGACGTCTGGCAAAGTCATCAGACGTCTCCTAAGACGTCTGGTCTAAGGTATGGACGTCTGATTTCATCAGACAGAACTAACTATGTCCAGCCTAACAGTTATCAGACGTCTGAAACAACAGTCAGACGTCTTAAAATACATTATCAGACGTCTGATTTGGGAATTAGACGTCTGGAAAGTCTGTTTGAACCCTATATTGGTTTTCTAAGTATTCTACAGAAAACCTAAGTATCTTAGGGTTGTGCCGGTGTTCCTAGGACTACTGTTAGGGTTCTTTGAGGCTCTTTAACATGAAATATCTAAGGAAATAAAGAGCAACAAAAGAAACGAAAAATACAACAAGTACAAAAGAAGGAAATCTATCCTATTCTTCATTTCCTTCCATCTTCAATCTTTCGCTCCACGCGAACCTCCTCTGTTTTCCGTCAAGCTCCTCCAATCCGTCCTGGATGCGAGCTCGAACTCCGTCTAAACACGTCCACATTTGCAATTGACCTGAAATCTAGGACTCAAATTGCAAATGTTAAATAACACGTGTTTTGTTATCATCAAAACAAATGATCGTGGTGCTCTAGCACCAACAATCTCCCCCTTTTTGATGATGACAAAATCGTAAATAATAATACATAAAAATCCTCCCCCTTTTTGACATTATCAAAAAGGTTTGATTGGTTTAAAATTCCTATAACTCCCCCTTAAAACATGCCCTTCTATGAGTTTCTTTTGACAAAGGTAATGTCCTCCCCCTTTTTGTAACAATGAGATAGCTATTATTTTTCTCCCCATTTCTAAAGGAAATTTAGCTACCTTATATCTCCCCCTTAAAAATTGACAATTAGCTCATTAATTTTTAACTCCCCATATCTAAATGCTTATAAAAAGATAGGGTTAAAAATTTTACCTCACATACCATGGCCAATAAAATGGCCCGAATGGTGGTGGTGGATGCCACATCGGATGGGGCTCCCATCCGTAGCTTGGAGGCCCGGGCATTGGCGTCGGTCTCCAATCTGGTGGTCGACGTGCGGCGGGTCCGTCGTTTGTTCGCCGTCTCGTCGGTCTTCTTGTTCTCCTCCTTGGTCTACTCCTTGGTTCTCCCAGCTTGAGTTGACTAGACTTGAGCTTGTAGGTCCAGTCCTTTATGTTGTAATTATCCCTGAACCCTACAAAACACGATTCTAATTCCTTTTTCGGTATCCAAGTGGGCTTCGATCCGGATTTGTTAGTGGGTCTCCTTGATGGAGATCCTTTCTCAATCTTAGGGCTATAAAACTTATCTACTTTGTTGATTAATTTGTTAGAATTTTCCCTAAGACATGCAATTTCTTTTTCTATAGTTTGCATCTTAATCTTTAAATCATAGATTTCTAACTTTAGACTATCATTTTCCTCAATCAACTTATTATTTTCATTGATGAAGTTATGATTTTCTAATAATAAGTTATCATTTTTAGAACAAGTTTCTAGATCCTTAAGTTTTATTTCTAACCTATCATTTTCATTTTTAAGAAAACTAAGGTTCTTTTTAATGCTTTTATTTTCTATCTTAAGTGATTTACTAATCTCAAAAAGTTCATTAAAAGCTTCTTGAAGATCAAAATTTACCTCATTGTCGCTGTCGCTTCCGCTTTCGTTGTCGCTGTTGGTTCCTCTGGCCATGAAACCAAAGCAAGCGGTTTCTTCTTCTTCTTCTTCCTCCGAGCTTGTCTCCTCATGAGTGCCTTCCAACCTCCTCCATATCTCGTGGGCGGTGGTGCACTCTTGGATTTTCTCGAACTCTTCTGGACTCAACGCGCAATACAGGGCATTCATTGCCTTTGCGTTGAGTGAAAGCTCTTGAATCTGCAGCTGCGAGTAGCCTCCTTGGGGTCGCTTCGGGATCTCGTATGGGGTTTCGCAACATCCCCATACCTCGAATTCGGTGGCTTGGAGCCACGTCTTCATCCTCAGCTTCCAGTAGCTGTAATTGTTCCAGTCAAAGTAGGGCGGACGGGTTGTGGACTGCCCCTCAGAAATCCTACACGCGGAACTGCTTCCCTCCATCGATATTCTTGCTTGGTTGTTACGCCGAAACAGCAAGACCTGCTCTGATACCAAATGAAAGTTTCCCTACTTGGAGGGGTGAGATCAGTGTGACGTAAAAAAATGCGTAAATGAAATATAAAGCAATCTCAAAAAGACAATCACACAATGTACACAAAAAGATTTTAGGTGGAAACCCAAACCGGGTGAAAACCACCACCTAACCCTCTCGAGTTAGGATTTTCCGATCAACCTAGTTGATCAAATCCACTAAACGAATCACTTTAAAACGATGGTGATTCAACCTCAGTACAACCACGCTACAAGTACGAGGGTAGCATTCCTCAACCCCTTCTCTCCACGAGAAGGATTTTGTCCCACGAAGGAGACGGGAATTCGCAAAGCGAATACCCAACCAAAAGACAAAGGTAAAATAAACAACAAACCTATAGAGCCAACAAAGTAATAAACCTAAGCTTCTATAGGATTTAGGAAACTCCCCTTTGCAAGGAGTGCGTCGACGATGACGCGGTGCATGAGCCACGCGACGGCGCAACTTCGCTCTCGTGAACTACGGCGGGAGAGCGGGTGCGCAACAGCTTGATGCTCTCAAGAGAATGGTGCTTGAGCTTGGAGAGCAAGAGCTAGCTAGGACACAAGAGAGTGGAAAGTGTAATACAAATTGTTTCTTGTGTATCTTGGGCTCTCTAGGTGTGTATCTTGTGTGTAAAGGCTCCCCTCTATTTATAGAGGCCTTAGGAAGGCTTTGGAAGGCTTAAGAAAGGTTCTATAGCCGTTGGGAACAAAGCCCAAGTGAATCAGCCCGAAATCAGGAATAATCATTGTTCTGACAGGCTTATCAGACGTCTAATTCTAGCATCAGACGTCTGGAAGTTCACTATAAGACGTCTGATTAAAAGGTCAGATGTCTGATTTTGGGCGGGTCTCTCCCTAACTTGGATCAGATCTAAACAGGATTTTTACGCAAGTCCATCAGACGACATACAGGACGTCTGGCACTATGTCTGGACGTCTGGAAACCTACTTTTACTGTGGGAATTGATTTCCAAACGTTGCAACGGCTAGAAAATCTCTGAGAAGAGATTTTGGGTCAGCCGAGGCAAAACGGTCATTTATCAGACGTCTGGAAAGTCCTATGGACGTCTGATAAGGCTCTAACGGTCATATCTGGAGTGTTTGCGAAGCCAGCCAACGGTCCACTAATTGGACGTCTGGCAAAGTCATCAGACGTCTCCTAAGACGTCTGGTCTAAGGTATGGACGTCTGATTTCATCAGACAGAACTAACTATGTCCAGCCTAACAGTTATCAGACGTCTGAAACAACAGTCAGACGTCTTAAAATACATTATCAGACGTCTGATTTGGGAATTAGACGTCTGGAAAGTCTGTTTGAACCCTATATTGGTTTTCTAAGTATTCTACAGAAAACCTAAGTATCTTAGGGTTGTACCGGTGTTCCTAGGACTACTGTTAGGGTTCTTTGAGGCTCTTTAACATGAAATATCTAAGAAAATAAAGAGCAACAAAAGAAACGAAAAATACAACAAGTACAAAAGAAGGAAATCTATCCTATTCTTCATTTCCTTCCATCTTCAATCTTTCGCTCCACGTGAACCTCCTCTGTTTTCCGTCAAGCTCCTCCAATCCGTCCTGGATGCGAGCTCGAACTCCGTCTAAACACGTCCACATTTGCAATTGACCTGAAATCTAGGACTCAAATTGCAAATGTTAAATAACACGTGTTTTGTTATCATCAAAACAAATGATCGTGGTGCTCTAGCACCAACAGAGAGGCATCCCCTCTCCTCTTGTTCTGCTCTATGCAGAAGACATCATCCTCTTTCTAAATGGGAATATCAGATCCATCTCTAAGCTCCATCACTTCATTCAGAATTTTGAGTCTTGTTTTGGTCAGAGTCTCAACTTGTCTAAGTGCTTCTGCTTCGTCGGAAGGCACTTCCCCCTCGTTCGACTTACCCATATACTCAAAATTATTAGCTTCCAATTGAGTTCTTTTCCCTTCACATACCTTGGATGCCCTATCTTCTTTGGTCGCGCCAGAATCTCTTATTTCCGGCCCCTCCTGGATAAATTCCTCTCCAAACTTTCTGGTTGGAAAGCTAACCTTCTTTCGAATGCAGCCAGACTCCTTCTCATTAAACATGTTCTCACATCTATTCCCATTCATATCCTAGCTACTATCGAGGTCCCCAAAATCGTCATCAAAAGGCTAGATTCGGGTATGGCCAACTTCTTCTGGGGCTCCTTAGGCTCAGACAAGCCCCACCATTGGATTGCCTAAAACAAGATCTATCTCCCTATTCACTGCGAAGGTCTTGGGGTTCGCAATATCTTTTTGGTCATCTAGTCTTTTCGTATGAAACGGGTTTGGGGCATTCTCTTTAGTGACTCTCCTTATGCCTTCTTAATGAGGAACTTGTATGGTCACCTTACCATCTCCGCTCCTCGTCTCCCCCCCAGACTTCAGCCTCTGGCGAAGGCTTACTAGGACATGCTTCCTTTCCTTCAATGGAACGTCAAGGAGGGCAATATCAACTTCTGGTCGAAGCTTTGGATTGGAGACTCAACTCTTAAAGCCTTCCTTCCCCTGGATGTTTCTCCTCCCCATGTCCCTGTTAAGGAGGTTATTTCCAACCCCTCCCAGGTGCAGTTTCTTCATCATATCCCTAGCCACATTCTTTACCAAATCTTCCACACCCCCCTTGCTGACTCCAAAGACGAACCTATCTGGTCTCCTTCCTCCCTTGGTAATTTCACTATCGCTTCTACCGACCTTCTCAACTTCACTAATTCTACTCATCTCCCCATTTACTTCACCATTTGGAACCTCAAGCTTCCCCTCCTCATGACCTTCCTGTCTTGGAGAATTATCCACAATAGGCTCCCCACGAAGGATCAAATTCGACGGAAGGATATTTCCTTAGCTTCCAAGTGCTTCTGCTGTCCCAGCAACCCCAAGGTTGAAACCTTGCACCACCTCCTTCACTTCTATGACATTTCCTCGAGCATCTCCTCGTGGACTTTCCATCGCACGCTCCTTCACCCTATCTCCCCCCATCAGTTTCTTGACATCCTCAATGGGGATCACCCTCACAAAGACTCTGAATCCATCAAAGGCTTGATCCTCTTTATTTGGTACCACACTTGGTGGGCCAGGAACATACGCAGGAATGAGGGTTTGGCTTTTAAGGAGATTCCTCACTTTCTGGAGCTTAGCTGGAGGAAGTTCAAAATGGCCTCTTGGTTTCGTCACTTTCGTCCCACTCGATTTGTGCTGTCTTGGGTCCGCCCTTCTCTGGGGTACAAGATTAACTTCTCTGTCTATTCCTCCAATTCATTCTCCTGTATCGCCTGGGTAGCTCGTGATGTGATGGGTAATTTCTCTACAGCTGTCGTAGCTAAAATTCCGACCCTTAACTGCGACTTAGCTATTCTCAGCACCATCCATCACTTCCTTGATTTTTGGTCCCACAGAAGCATCCCTACTATCTTAGAGGTCGATTCCGCGATGATTCACTTCTGGTGGAAAGGTAAGCTCAAAGTTCCCTGAAGGGCTCGGTGGCACTATAACTAGGTTGTTTCCTGCGTGAACCACCACATGTCGCTGTATTACATTCACCCTAGCATGAATAACTTGGTGAACCTGATTGCCTCTTCGACAAAAGGTTCTTGGAGTTTCCTCAATCTGGATCATCTTGACCCCAAAGTTAAAGGTATTATTAGGTTGAACAAAATTCACTTCCCTTCCATCATTAGGTGACTTTTAGTGTGCCCTACTCTCTTTTCTTTCCTATTGCTAAGTTTTATATTTGGCTACGAGTTGTGATCTTCTTTTTATGTAACTGGTAAATTTTGACCAATCTCCTACCATTATTTGTTACCTCCAATCTACTCCCATTTTTATTTATATATATATATAACTCTTATCCCACCGTCACACGGAGCAAAATTGGAATAAATATGAAAAAAAAAATCATGAAAATAATGGATTCGTAATACATCAGAATTGACAAAATGTACTGCTCAGATTGATCAACGAAACTTGCACGACACCAATAAGAATCCACGGAACTCCCTACCACCTGTTTGATTATCTTTTCACGCAATGGACCGTCGGCTCTCTCCCGCAACTCTCGTAAAATAGACAACATTTAAGCTGGATATAGAATAACTTTAGTAAGAAAAATAGTCCAACATAAGAATCCACACGAAGCATCTATATTGAGACAAATCCCTTGCTTTTTTATTTTAAATTTCGAAGATAAAGTTTTTTTTTTTTTAAGGAATTTCGACGATAAAGTTGTAGCTTCACTGATTGTCTTTGATCTCCTTCGAATCCACCTCCATTTAATTTAACAATCCCATCCTCACCAACCCGAACCTACCACCACAGAGGAAAACCAACAAAAAAAAAAAAAAAAAAAAAACTGCGGATGTGCGGCGTCCATGGACATTTCCCAAAACGTCAACCCAAGCACATGTAAATGAAAAATAAAAGGTAGAGATAAAAGTGAGCTGTTGGGTTACCATTAAATGGCTAGTTTAATTCCGATGACATCGATTAAAAATGTGCGTGATCTCCTATTTACTTTAAGGGATTCGGAGAACCCGAGTACATGCAAAAAAAACCTTCAATTTCATCGTATAAATTTCAGTTTATCGTGTTTCGATATCCAAGTTTACTTAAAAGGGTTATCCGTCATGTTAAACAAAACGGGAGTGGGAAACATAAGCGTTTCCCTACGATCGACCCCCTGCTTTTATTGGTAGGAGAGAGGCGTTCTCCGCAACATTATTTTTAGGTGATACAAATTTCGAATTCAGACATCCACCGCGGTAAGTCAGTATTGCCCTTAATCGAGACACCCTTTACCACCGTGTGCCTGCGTTCATTAACATCTTTCTGGAACTAAATACAGGAACCAAGAGATTTGCTTGGTGATAAAATAAGATGCCGACGACATCCAAAGGAATCATGGGATTAAATTACATGTCCACCACAATTATCTTCTTTGAAAAATATGCGGATGATATTTTAAAAGCCAAAATATTATTTTCATAACTTGCGGTCTTTTTCTTTTGCCTGATAAAAGAATTCCGAAATTGGAAATCTTTTTTTGAAACGCTAAAAAATCTTCGAATTATTTTTTCCAATGTGCAAACGAACGTGGGAGTCCACGTCGCGCTCGGCACGTGGTGACGTACCACGCGCTGCTTCTCCCTGGATGTCCCGCGGCGGCCGCCGACATCAATCGTACGGTAATGTTGCTCTCGCGCCTATAATTGGACGGCGGCGATGGGCTCCCGGGACCAACTTCCCCGCGGATTACGTGATCAAAGGTGCTGCTCCGAACGTGAGCACCGTCTCTCCATGTCGGTGAAAAAAAAAAAAGGAAAAAAATATATATACATATAAAAGTTTGTCACGGACGCACTTTGACGGATTGTTGTAAAATAAGTTTAAAAAAATTTACGTAGATTTAGAATAATTAGTTGTAAGCCAACGTGATTGGAGAGGAAAGTTAAAAATATAAGAAAATGATGTAATATATATACGTCAAAAATATAATCAAGTTATTAAGTTAATTATTTTTAAAAAATTTAATAAAATATTTTTTATTTATTAAAATTTCATCGATATGATTATGAAAAAATTGAAAGATATCAACATAAAAAGTTTATAAAATATAAGTAATATAATTTAATAATAATTATGTAAATTTAACATATACTTTTAATACTACACAATCCACAAAGATAAGAGGACAGTTAAATCAGATTTAACATTTTTTTATATGTAAATTACACAAAATATGTATACCAAGGAACGGTCACGAGTGTTAAGTATCATGTGCTTCAAGATGTGGAGCTATAAAATATAGCTAAGCATTACAAGCATTACCAATCATGACAAAAGCGAGCAATAATTTTTAATTTGGGACTATGTCAAAGAGAAAATATCATCCGGTAGGTGCCAGGCCATCAGGCACATTTATGTAGCTTCTGATAAAAGTTCATTGTAATCTTTGATATAATTAGTCATTAAAATTCAGTCAAAAGAAAGTTTCTGTAAGATAAAAAGAAGGCTTTTGATAGAAGTTGAAATAAAGATATAACGTGAATTCTCATACTTAAATAAATGAAAAAATAAAAAAATTAATAGGATAACATGATAAATTTGTAGCCCACATAACTCCATTAAAAATCTTTATCTCGTTTTTATCTTTTGAGTTCCCTTATTTTATACAAAACGTATTTACTCCTTCCTGAGTGAGAAATTGCCGTCTCTCTTTACGCATCCACTTTTAATGAAAATATCTTTCACTGAAAAAAAAAACAAAGAAAAAAAAAAACACTTTCATACAGAGGTCACGTCTGATCTTGATACAAAGGGGCATCCATTTATCCTTTTTACTCTCTTTTTCAATTCCAAATATTATAAAATTAGTGTTTTGTCCCGTGCGTTGCACGGTTCCATTTCTTTGCTCCATATTGTTGGATCCAGAAATTATTACCACAATCAAATTTTATTTCCTTCGACTTCATTGCATATGAAATAAGCGAAGGGTGGCAGTAGGTGACAGGATACAGATTTACAAAGTATATAAACTATTATGACCCAAATTTGGTTGGTTGTTTTATTTATCTATCTTTTTTTTTCAATGGTATTTATTTGTCTTCTTTTATTGATTTCTAAAGGGAATCAACCAAACACCTGTAAGTATCCTCCACTAGTTTTTCATTTTAAATCAAACAACACTAATGAAGAAATAATGAAAAATAAGTTGCATGGTAAAAGCTGACATTCTAGGTTTTGTGAACAAATGTAACAAACAATATGTATTATGAAGAGTGTCATTATCTTTATACATTTAGAGAAGAGATGAGAATATCTGCTCCGTAAAGAGGTTTGAAGTTGTAGCAAACACCAAGTTTGTGGAGTCCTAACTTGTGCCCTCCATAGTCAACAGATGATTTGCTCCATCTACCTTTGCAACTGAAGTAGATGTTCAATTAGAAGAAAGAGCTAGAACTTATACATTTCCTAAAGATATATCTGTGAATGCCTGTACGTTGGACTAAGTAAAGGTGCTTTCCTAAAAGACTGTTGAAGTCATTTAAACCACGTTATGTTGAGCTTGACCATAGTCATATTGTTTTACTTTGGTCTTGTGATATCAAGATGTAGCTGCTTAAAATTTCAAGAATCATGCTTGTAGGGATAAAATATTCAACCCTGAAGCACCTCCTACATCGATCATTGGCTCTAGAATAGATTCAGGTGTTGGAAGGGCAATCAATCTCTACAATCAATGGTTCTCCTTGCCGAGACAATACTTCTCACGGATCTCCAACCCTTATTCCAAACACATCTCCCTCTTCTCATCCACCATCAAGGGAACCCCTTAGATCACCAAGAGCATCAACAGCAGCACTACCCCGTTACTTCCACACATTTTGCAGCACAACAATCACAACTCACGTAGACAGGAAAAACCCCACAAAAAAAAAGCAGAACAAAAGTATCCAAAAGAAAGGAAAAGAAGAGGAAGTAAAGCGTGTGATGTAAATAGGGTTTCTCGGTAATTTTTTTTTTAATGGAATAGAGATGAGAACAATTTTTGGTTTTCATCCGTAAAATCCAATGCACAACTTTTAAAATTCATCTTGCGATGCAATAGAATACATAAATATTGTAACGATCAAATTCCCGAATCCCTATGTGACACGGGAATCGGATCGACTCGACTGATCACAAGATCCAGTCGTCCAGCGAGAAATTAACTAAGAGAGCAGTAAAATAAACCACATTCACCATGTATATAACTAGCAGTAACAAAATACAGCAGTAAAAAAAGAAATACTAAAGTATACACCATCACAATAGTAAAGAGAATAAACATGTACATAAACATGAAGCTTACAATAAAAAGAGTACAGGGGTAACAGAACTACTCACTACAACGGAAAGAAAGGTACAGTAGGTACTACACAAGTAACACTACTGGGCTCTACTAGACCCAGTGCCCTCTGCAGTCACCGACTCTGGCTACTCAACACCTGGTTCTGAAAAGGTAACAAAGGTGACACGTCAACGAAACACTGAGTAGAGTGGCAACTAAAAGCTAAGAAGCAGTAAGGTGGACACTAGCTGTTATATTTTTAATTTCTTTCTTTATATTTTTCCATTTATTCACTATTGATTTATTTCTCAGATCCTTCTCTTGATCTTGAATGTTCCTCATGGGAACAATCTTGATTGCAGTCTTTTCCGAAGAGTAGAAGTAACACGTGATGCTCTCCTGGTCGAGAGAGTCCCCCGTGGTGGTCCTACCCTCAGTCAACCACCCCAAGGTCGCTGACAGACGTAACGATGACTACGGCACGCGCGATAAACGTACGGGTAGCTACCCCGCACTGGCACGCGGTCAGTCGTTTCCATTAATGGGTATGCTCAAAGCACAACACGGAACCAGTATAGGGCAGAGCCCTCTCAGTAACAGGGGTCCAGCCCCTTCCCAGTAACCAAACAGGGGTCTTGCCCCTCCACAGTCAGCGCACCCTCGCCTAACTACCCTGGTGTAACGACCCGGTTCCCGAGTCCCTACGAGACACGAGAACAAGACCGACTCAACTAATCCCAAGACCTAGTCGTCCAACGAGGAAGTAACCAAAAGAGCAGTAAAATAAATCACATTCAGCATAAATATAACTAACAGTAAAAAAGTACAGCAGTAAGGAAAGAAACTACCATAGTATGTACCACCACAACAGTAGAACAACATTCATAATATAATTTGAACTGCAAGTAAAAAAAGTACAGCGGAAACAAGAACTACTCACTACAACGTAACAAAAAGAGGTACAAGAGACAGTGGTAACTCTACTGGACCCTACTCGGCCCAGCGTCCTCTGCAGCCGCTTACCCTAGCTGCTCAACACCTAGTCCTGAAAAAGGTAACGAGTGTAACACGTCAGCAAAACACTGAGTAGAGTGGCAACTAAACTAAAGACAACAGTAGAGTGTACAGTAGCTGTTATGTTCGATTACTTTCTTTATTCACATCTTTCAGTTGTCTCACTATTTCATTTATTCCTCAGATCTTTTTCTTGATCTCGAATGTTCCTCGTAGGAACGATCTTGATTGCAGTCCTTTCCAAAAGTAGAAGTAGCACGTGGTGCTCTCCTGGCAGGGAGAGTCCCCCGTGGTGATCCTACCCTCAGTCAACCACCCCAAGGTCACTGACAGACGTAACGGTGACTACGGCACGCGCGATAAACGCACAGGTAGCTAACCCGTACTGGCACGCGGTCAGTCGTTTCCGTTAACGGGTGCGCCCAAAGCACAGCACGGAACCAGTCCAGGGCAGAGCCCTCTCAGTAACAGGGGTCCAACCCCTCCACAGTAATCAAACCGGGGCCTTGCCCCTCCACAGTCCGCGCACCCTCGCATGACTACCCTGGTTTGCCCCAGTGGGCCTAAACAAGTCGGTGTAGGAGGCTAGCAGAACCCCGGGACCCGTGGGGTAGCTAGTGCCATCCTAACACTAGTAGCTCTCCTCGGTACTATGTAAGCGAGGGCCAGCAAGTCGGTACAGAGTGGCCAGTCCTAACCCCGGGTCCCTGGGGCGGCTGGCTCCGCTCTGCACTAAACAGGTACAGGTACTTCCCTTGGTACTACGTACCCAAGAGACAGTACACAACTACATCTCAGTTCCATTCCTTTCTTTCCAGGAGTTCCACTCCTAATTCCCCCGTAGGGTTCCATCCTTTTTACTCAAACATCCAGGTTTCACTTTCCAGTTTCGCATTCTTACAATCCATGTTCTCAACCATGTTATTTATTCACAACAGGCAGCTGTTAATTCAAATTACAAGCAGCTTTATATCTCTTTCCATTTTCCAAGACTACAGTATTATACATTCCACTAGTTTTCCCATCTTAGGATTCATGACATATCCTAGGATCTATAATACAATCTAGTTTTCCAGCCCTAGGATTCATGCAACACCTAGGAGCTATCATTCCATCTATTTCTCATTCCTAGGATTCATGCAATGTCCTAGGTTCTATTTATAGTTCCATAATTTAACATATTTTATTAATAACTTAAAGCCACTCTACCAGGTACAACGGGAGTAATGGGGGCGTGGTCGGAAATCCCGCGTGCCTCCGCGACCCCCGAGACTGCAACGGAACGGGGTTCTATCACAAGGATCAAACACAAGGAGTGTCTCAAAACAGTGTATAGCTACTGTAGACGGGTAGAGGAATTAATTTCGAAAAGAACGCAACTCGAATCGCGGAAAACGGAACCCGAACAGGCCCTAAACGGGTCGAAAACGACGAAACTGTGTAAAATCAGACGTCTGCAACTACTTCCAGACGTCTTAAAAAGTGGATCAGAGAATTACCTTGTTCAGCGTGGTTTCCCAGACGTCCAGAAGTCTGCGGGGACTTCTGGCCTAGCTCCCAGACGTCCGATGGTCACCCCGGACGTCTGGAGGTCGCTCCCGCCGTCTGGTACTACAGCCAGACGTCTGATCTGCGTTGGATGGCGAATCACCGAGCTTGCGCACACCCATCTCTCTCCCTCAGTACGGTCAGTCGACAGGAAGGAAGAAGAAGACGGAAAACTCACCTTTCAGACGTCTGGACAGTCTTCCAGACGTCGACCCCGCCGTCTGGCTATCAGCACAGAGGTCTGATTCTGGAAATTTTTCCAGAACCAGGGCACAACTCGCCCTCCGCTCGCGACGCCGCCCGCGTCGCACCTCGTGCACCTGCTGCTCGAGCCGCAGCAGGCCTTCCGCGTCGTTCCGCTCCCGCTGTGCTCCCCGCCGGCCGGCCCTGGCAGCCCCGGCGAGCTCGCCCTCACGGCTGAGCGCCACTCTCGCACGCAGCACCCCCTCCGCGCTCACTGCGGCCGTCGCCGCCGCAGCAACCCCGTGCCCGCTCTCACGCTCACTGGAAGAAGAGGAAAGGGGTGGAGAAGACGGAAGCGAGGGGAGGTGTGGTCTTTTTAAGGCCGCGCGAGGAGGAGAGAGAGGGAGCACGGTAGCGGTGTCTGCAGCCGCAGAGAGAAGAATAAGCGAATATGCGGTCTGCGGGCTCATGCTCGCAGACGACCCGCGCGTGTCGAATATAATTGATTTCCAGACGTCAGGAAACGATCCCAGACGTCTGGTCAGACGCCTGGACGTGATCCCAGACGTTTGGTCCGACGTCTGGGCCACCTCCCAGACGTCTTAAAAGACGTCTGGGGCACGCGTTCGTAACACCTGGTTTGCCCAGTGGGGCTAACAAGTCGATGTAGGAGGGCTAGCAGGACCTCGGGACCCGTGGGGTAGCTAGTGCTCTCCCTAAACTAGTAGCTCTCCTCGGTACTGTGTACACGAGGGCCAAAAGTTGGTACAAAGTGGCCAGACCTAACCCTGGGTCCCTGGGGCGACTAGCTCCGCTCTACACTAAACAGGGGGACAGTTGCACTCCTTGGTACTCCATACTCAAGGGCCAGCTCACTTCCCCAATTCTATTCCATTCACTTTCTAGGAGTTCTACTCCTAATTCCTTGTAGGGTTCATGCTCTTTTAACTCAGCCAATTTAGGTTTCACCATTCCAGCTTTATATCCATATAACCCATGTTCTCAATAGTAATTATTCATTCATAAACAGGCAGCTGTTAACCAATTTACAGACAGTTATCGTTTCCTTTCTACTTTTCCAAGACTGCAATGTATATATTCAACTAGTTTTCCAGTCCTAGGATTCATGCCATACCCTAGGATCTATCAATCAATCTAGTTTTCCAGTCTTAGGATTCATGCAATACCCTAGGATCTATCATTCAATCTAATTTTTCAGCCCTAGGGTTAATGCAATGCCCTAGACTCTATTAATTATTTCACAATTGCATAATTTTTGCTAAATAATTGAAAGGGCCACTTTACCTGCAAAATCGGGAGTATTGGGGGCGTGGTCGGCAATCCCGCGCACCTCCGCAACCCTTAGAGCCGCAACAGAACGGGGTCCTAACACAAGGAGTTACTCAGAACAGTATACAATTACTGTAAACAGGTAGAGGAACTAAATCTGGGAAGAACAAAACTTGAAATGCGGAAAACGGACTCCGAACGGATCCTAAACGGGTCAAAAACAACCAGTCTGTCCAAAATCAGACGTCTGGAACTTCTTTCAGACGTCTTAAAAGATAGCTAAGGTCTTACCTTGGTCTGTGCAGTCCTTCAGACGTCCAGAAGCCCGCTGGACCGTCTGGACTTAGTTTCCAGACGTCTGATTGTCACCCCGGACGTCTGGAGGCCCTCTCCGTCGTCTAGTGCTCTGCCCAGACGTCTGATCTGTGTGGGATGGCGAGCCCTTGCACCTTCCCAAATAAGTCCTACACACACACACACCCGCTCTCATCACGAAAAGGTGCAGAAGACCTCGGCGGAACAGCTGCATGGCCGTACACGCGAAAGGAGAAGATAAAAATAACGTACTTGTCAGACGTCTGGACCTTCCTCCAGACGTCTTCTGCGAGGTCTGGACGTAAGTCCAAACGTCTGATTCTGGAAAATTTTCCCAGAATCAGGATCCTTTCGCTCTCCGCCCACAACACGTCCGCCTGCTGCCTAAGCTGCAGCAACTCCTCCACGGCACCACATGCTCGCTGCTCTCCTGCTGGTCGGCTCTAACTGCCCAGCAAGCTCTTACCCTCGCAGTTGAGCTCCTTCCTCTCGCAACAGCCCCTCCTTGCACACTCGCAGCAGCCGCTGCTGCCGCTCGCGCTCTCTCGCTGACAGGGAGAAGAAGAAGAAGGCGGTGGAGTGAGGGTGAGGGAGAGGGGAAGCATATTTGAAGGCAGCCGTGGGGAGAGAGAAAGAGAAAAGCTGCATCTGCAGGGAGGGAGGAAAGAGAAGGAGGATGGCGGCGGGTTCAGTCTACGCGTGCATGCACGTAGACGCGAACCCGTATGCCAAAAAAATTTAATTCTAGACGTCTGGGCCACTTCCCAGACATCTTAAACGACACTTGATGCCCTGGTCGTAACAAATATCAATAAGGCCTTCAACATCCCGTCACTCTTCTATATCACTGCCATCTATTCGAAGTTTTTCTCCAACGTTCCTTGTTCCAACACATTCTGCAGAACACAATAAAAGATTTGCTACCTTAGGGGGGGCAAAAGAATGCCACATACATCATGTTGAAATTCAAATAGAAACTCATATAATGCGACCTCCACAATGAGTAGCACTATTATGAAAAATATTCATAACCAATGAAAGTAAAACAGGTGATTGCCATGGCTGAGTTACGTACGAAGCACAAACCGTCGCAGATTTCCTTCTCCAGTGAAGGTCGAACGAAGAATTCCCTAAGGTGCTCACCACAATTCCAAACTACCACTGGTTAGGCTAAGTATTTCTAAACAAACAACAAAGTAAGTCCACCATTTTTATCACAAATCAGCCATTTTACCATTTGGAACCTAAAATTTGCCAACTCATCACTCACACAGAGACGAAAACCCCAAAAAAATAAAAGCTAAACAAAAGTACCCAAAAGAAAGGAAAAGAAGAGGAAGCAAAGTGTGTAATGTAACGTAAGGCAAATAGAGAGGGGAGAGAAGCAAGAAAAACCCAATAAAGCACAGGTCTCTAGGAAGTTCCCATTTCCCAAACCCATGAATAGTCTTCTTACCATGCCTTCTTGCATGTCGATCATGGCCTTTGCTGCGTAGATTTGGTGAGATATGGAGCCAATTTGTCAGCGAGGGCCATCAAATTTGGTAAGATAGGGAGCTGATCTGTCGGCGTGGGCCACCGGGTGTGGTGAGAAGAGAGGGAGAGGGGAGGAGCCGTGGGATGGTAGTGGTTGAGGTTGAGGGTATTGTTCGATGAGAGGAGAGGAAGAGGGGAGGGACCATAGGGTGGCAGTGGCTGAGGTTGAGGGTCGTGTTGGCAGTGGCCGTGAGGTGGTGGGGGAGTCTAATGGCGGGCAAGGGTTGATGATGGTGAGTTTGTGAAGAGGTGAGGGAGAGGGGAGAGGGAAGCGTGAGGGAGAGAATGCAGAGAGCACGAGAGAGAGCGGAGCCTACCCAGCGAAGTGTGAACAGGGCGATGGCATGAAGTGTGAATGGGTGGTAGAACAGCGTCCCTGGCACCGGGGCGATGGTCATTAGGTGGTACGTTGTGAGAGGGAGACGTCCAGTGCCACCAGCTCGCTCCTCCTGCTACAACCCCACGAGGGCACCTCCAGCGAGCTCAGCCAGTTGCCAGTTAGCACCAGTTGCTATAGCGATGGGCAACAGAACAACATCCCTAGCACGAGGGCGGTGGTCGTCAAGTCAGGTGGTGCGGTGGGGAAGGGAGAGGAGAGGGGACGATGGGAGAGGGATGGGGTGAAGAGAAGGACACGGGGAGGAGGAACGGTGTGGGAGAGGGATGGGGTGAAGAGAAGGACACGGGGAGGAGGAACGGTGTGGGAGAGGGATGGAGGGAAGAGGACACGGGAGTAGCAGCTGCAGGTGGAAGGGAGGGTAAGAGCTAGAGACGAAGCGGAGGCCAAGAGACGTTGAGATGACCTAAACCTGTCGTAGATTAAAATTAAAAAAAAAAAGAAAAATCAAAGGGGGTGAGGGAGGGTCGACAAACACGAGCACAAAGAGCGATCGGAGCGAAGGAGTTGGAGATGGAGCTGGAGATGCCGAGGTTGCTGTGCTCGACGACGTTGATCGTGACAAGATTGCGGGGGAGATGGGGAGAAGAAAGACCTCCCGCTCGGGTTCTCTGCCTGCAGGACGACGCAAATTGTGAGGGAGATGGGAAGGTCGCGCTCATAGCGCTTGTAGGGATAAAATATTCACCCCTGAAGCACCTCCTACATCGATCATTGGCTCTAGAATAGATTCAGGTGTTGGAAGGGCAATCAATCTCTACAATCAATGGTTCTCCTTGCCGAGACAATACTTCTCACGGATCTCCAACCCTTATTCCAAACACATCTCCCTCTTCTCATCCACCATCAAGGGAACCCCTTAGATCACCAAGAGCATCAACAGCAGCACTACCCCGTTACTTCCACACATTTTGCAGCACAACAATCACAACTCACGTAGAGAGGAAAAACCCCAAAAGAAAAGCAGAATAAAAGTATCCAAAAGAAAGGAAAAGAAGAGGAAGTAAAGCGTGTGATGTAAATAGGGTTTTTCGATAATTTTTTTTTAAATGGAATAGAGATGAGAACAATTTTTGGTTTTCATCCGTAAAATCCAATGCACAACTTTTAAAACTCATCTTACGATGCAATAGAATACATAAATATTGTAACGACCCGATTCCCGAATCCCTATGAGACACGAGAATCGGACCGACTCTACTGATCACAAGATCCAGTCGTCCAGCGAGAAAGTAACCAAGAGAGCAGTAAAATAAATCACATTCACCATGTATATAACTAGCAGTAACAAAATACAGCAGTAAAGAAAGAAATACTAAAGTATACACCACCACAATAGTAAAGAGAATAAACATGTACATAAACATGAAGCTTACAATAAAAAGAGTACAGGGGTAACAGAACTACTCACTACAATGGAAAGAAAGGTACAGTGGGTATTACACAAGTAAAACTACTGGGCTCTACTAGGCCCAGTGCCCTCTGCAGTCCCCGACTCTGGCTGCTCAACACCTGGTTCCGAAAAGGTAACAAAGGTGACACGTCAGCGAAACGCTGAGTAGAGTGGCAACTAAAAGCTAAGAAGTAGCAAGGTGGACACTAACTGTTATATTTTTATTTTCTTTCTTTATATTTTTCCATTTATTCACTATTGATTTATTTCTCAGATCCTTCTCTTGATCTTGAATGTTCCTCATGGGAACGATCTTGATTGCAGTCTTTTCCGAAAAGTAGAAGTAACACGTGATGCTCTCCTGGCCGGGAGAGTCCCCCGTGGTGGTCCTACCCTCAGTCAACCACCCCAAGGTCGCTGACAGACGTAACGGTGACTACGGCACGCGCGATAAACGCACGGATAGCTACCCCGCACTGGCACGCGGTCAGTCGTTTCCATTAACGGGTGTGCTCAAAGCACAGCACGGAACCAGTATATGGCAGAGCCCTCTCAGTAACAGGGGTCCAGCCCCTTCCCAGTAACCAAACAGGGGTCTTGCCCCTCCACAGTCAGCGCACCCTCGCCTGACTACCCTGGTGTAACGACCCGGTTCCCGAGTCCCTACGAGACACGAGAACCGGACCGACTCAACTAATCCTAAGACCTAGTCGTCCAACGAGGAAGTAACCAAAAGAGTAGTAAAATAAACCACATTCAGCATGAATATAACTAACAGTAAAAAAGTACAGCAGTAAGGAAAGAAACTACCACAGTATGTACTACCACAACAGTAGAACAACATTCATAATATAATTTGAACTGCAGGTAAAGAAAATACAGCGGAAACAAGAACTACTCACTACAACGTAACAAAAAGAGGTAGAAGAGACAGTGGTAACTCTACTAGACCCTACTCGGCCCAGCGTCCTCTGCAGTCGCTGACCCTGGCTGCTCAACACCTGGGCCTGAAAAAGGTAACGAGTGTAACACGTCAGCAAAACGCTGAGTAGAGTGGCAACTAAACTAAAGACAACAGTAGAGTGTACATTAGCTGTTATGTTCGATTACTTTCTTTATTCATATCTTTCAGTTGTCTCACTATTTCATTTATTCCTCAGATCTTTTTCTTGATCTCGAATGTTCCTCGTGGGAACGATCTTGATTGCAGTCTTTTCCAAAAGTAGAAGTAGCATGTGGTGCTCTCCTGGCCGGGAGAGTCCCCCGTGGTGATCCTACCCTCAGTCAACCACCCCAAGGTCACTGACAGACGTAACGGTGACTACGGCACGCGCGATAAACGCACAGGTAGCTAACCCGTACTGGCACGCGGTCAGTCGTTTCCGTTAACAGGTGCGGCCAAAGCACAGCACGAAACCAGTCCAGGGCAGAGCCCTCTCAGTAACAGGGGTCCAACCCCTCCACAGTAACCAAACCGGGGCCTTGCCCCTCCACAGTCCGCGCACCTTCTCCTGACTACCCTGGTTTGCCCTAGTGGGCCTAAACAAGTCGGTGTAGGAGGCTAGCAGAACCCCGGGACCCGTGGGGTAGCTAGTGCCCTCCTAACACTAGTAGCTCTCCTCGGTACTACGTACGCGAGGGCCAGCAAGTCGGTATAGAGTGACCAGTCCTAACCCCGGGTCCCTGGGGCAGCTGGATCCGCTCAGCACTAAACAGGTACAGGTACTTCCCTTGGTACTACATACCCAAGAGACAGTACACAACTACATCTCAGCTCCATTCCTTTCACTTTCCAGGAGTTCCACTCCTAATTCCCCCGTAGGGTTCCATCCTTTTTACTCAAACATCCAGGTTTCACTTTCCAGTTTCACATTCTTACAATCCATGTTCTCAACCACGTTATTTATTCACAACAGGCAGCTGTTAATTCAAATTACAGGCAGCTCTATATCTCTTTCCATTTTCCAAGACTACAGTATTATACATTCCACTAGTTTTCCCATCCTAGGATTCATGCCATATCCTAGGATCTATCATACAATCTAGTTTTCCAGCCCTACGATTCATGCAACACCTAGGAGCTATCATTCCATCTATTTCTCATTCCTAGGATTCATGCAATGTCCTAGGTTCTATTTATGGTTCCATAATTTAACAGATTTTATTAATAACTTAAAGCTACTCTACCAGGTACAACGGGAGTAATGGGGGCGTGGTCGGAAATCCCGCGTGCCTCCGCGACCGCCGAGACTGCAACTGAACGGGGTCCTATCACAAGGATCAAACACAAGGAGTATCTCAAAACAGTGTATAGCTACAGTAGACGGGTAGAGGAATTAATTCCGAAAAGAACGCAACTCGAATCGCGGAAAACGGAACCCGAGCGGGCCCTAAACGGGTCGAAAACGACGAAACTGTGTAAAATCAGACGTCTGCAACTACTTCCAGACGTCTTAAAAAGTGGATCAGAGAATTACCTTGTTCAGCGTGGTTTCCCAGACGTTCAGAAGTCTGCGGGGACGTCTGGCCTAGCTCCCAGACGTCCGATGGTCACCGCGGACATCTGGAGGTCGCTCCCGCCGTCTGGTACTACAGCCAGACGTCTGATCCGCGTTGGATGGCGAATCACCGAGCCTGCGCACACCCATCTCTCTCCCTCAGTACGGTCAGTCGACAGGAAGGAAGAAGAAGACGGAAAACTCACTTTTCAGACGTCTGGACAGTCTTCCAGACGTCGACCCCGCCGTCTGGCTATCAGCACAGAGGTCTGATTCTGGAAATTTTTCCAGAACCAGGGCACAACTCGCCCTCCGCTCGCGACGTCGCCCGCGTCGCACCTCGTGCACCTGCTGCTCGAGCCGCAGCAGGCCTTCCGCGTCGTTCCGCGCCCGCTGCGCTCCCCGCCGGCCGGCCCTGGCAGCCCCGGCGAGCTCGCCCTCACGGCTGAGCGCCGCTCTCGCACGCAGCACCCCCTCCGCGCTCACTGCGGCCGTCGCCGCCGCAGCAACCCTGCGCCCGCTCTCGCGCTCGCTCACTAGAAGAAGAAGAGGAAAGGGGTGGAGGCGACGGAAGCGAGGGGAGGCGTGGTCTTTTTAAGGCCGCGCGAGGAGAGAGAGGGAGCACGGCAGCGGCGTCTGCAGCCGCAGAGAGAAGAATAAGCGAATATGCGGTCTGCGTGCTCAGGCGCGCAGACGACCCACGCGTGTCGAAAATAACTGATTTCCAGACGTCTGGAAACGATCCCAGACGTCTGGTCAAACGTCTGGATGTGATCCCAGACGTCTGGTCCGACGTCTGGGGCATGCGTTCGTAACACCTGGTTTGCCCAGTGGGCCTAACAAGTCGATGTAGGAGGGCTAGCAGGACCCCGGGGCCCATGGGGTAGCTAGTGCTCTCCCTACACTAGTAGCTCTCCTCGGTACTGTGTACACGAGGGCCAAAAGTCGATACAAAGTGGCCAGACCTAACCCTGGGTCCCTGGGGCGGCTAGTTCCGCTCTGCACTAAACAGGGGGACAGTTGCTCTCCTTGGTACTCCGTACTCAAGGGCCAGCTCACTCCCCCAATTCTATTCCATTCACTTTCCAGGAGTTCTACTCCTAATTCCTTGTAGGGTTCATGCTCTTTTAACTCAGCCAATTTAGGTTTCACCATTGCAGCTTTATATCCATATAACCCATGTTTTCAATAGTAATTATTTATTCATAAACAGGCAACTGTTAACCAATTTACAGACAGTTATCGTTTCCTTTCTACTTTTCCAAGACTGCAATGTATATATTCAACTAGTTTTCCAGTCCTAGGATTCATGCCATACCCTAGGATCTATCAATCAATCTAGTTTTCCAGTTTTAGGATTCATGCAATACCCTAGGATCTATCATTCAATCTAATTTTTCAGCCCTAGGGTTCATGCACTGCCCTAGACTCTATTAATTATTTCACAATTGCATAATTTTTGCTAAATAATTGAAAGGGCCACTTTACCTGCAAAATCGGGAGTATTGGGGGCGTAGTCGGCAATCCCGCGCACCTCCGCAACCCCTAGAGCCGCAATGGAATGGGGTCATAACACAAGGATCAACACAATGAGTTACTCAGAACAGTATACAATTACTGTAAACAGGTAGAGGAACTAAATCTGGGAAGAACGAAACTTGAAATGCGGAAAACGGACTCCGAACGAATCCTAAACAGGTCAAAAACAACCAGTCTGTCCAAAATCAGACGTTTGGAACTTCTTTCAGACGTCTTAAAAGGTAGCTAAGGTTTTACCTTGGTCTGTGCAGTCCTTTAGACGTCCAGAAGCCCATTGGACCGTCTGGACTTAGTTTCCAGACGTCCGATTGTCACCCCGGACGTCTGGAGGCCCTCTCCGTCGTCTAGTGCTCTGCCCAGACGTCTGATCTGTGTGGGATGGCGAGCCCTTGCACCTTCCCAAATAAGTCCTACACACACACACACCCGCTCTCACCACGAAAAGGTGCAGAAGACCTCGGCGGAACGGCTGCATGGCCGTACACGCGAAAGGAGAAGATAAAAATAACGTACTTGTCAGACGTCTGGACCTTCCTCCAAACGTCTTCTGCGTCGTCTGGACGTAAGTCCAGACGTCTGATTCTGGAAAATTTTCCCAGAATCAGGATCCTTTCTCTCTCCGCCCGCAACACGTCCGCCTGCTGCCTAAGCTGCAGCAGCTCCTCCGCGGCACCACACGCTCGCTGCTCTCCCGCTGGTCGGCTCTAGCTGCCCCGGCAAGCTCGCACCCTCGCAGTTGAGCTCCTTCTTCCTCTCGCAACAGCCCCTCCTCCTCGCACATTCGCAGCAGCCGCTGCTGCCGCTCGCGCTCTCTCGCTGACAGGGAGAAGAAGAAGAAGGCGGTGGAGTAAGGGTGGGGGAGAGGGGAAGAGTATTTGAAGGCAGCCTCGGGGAGAGAGAAAGAGAAAAGCTGCATCTGCAGGGAGGGAGGAAAGAGAAGGAGGATGGCGGCGGGTTCAGTCTGTGCGCGCATGCACGTAGACGCGAACCCATACGCCAAAAAAATTTAATTCCAGACGTCTGAGCAACTTCCCAGACATCTTAAACGACACTTGATGCCCTGGTCATAACAAATATCAACAAGGCCTTCAACATCCCGTCACTCTTCTATATCACTGCCATCTATTCGAAGTTTTTCTCCAACGTTCCTTGTTCCAACACATATTCTGCAGAACACAATAAAAGATTTGCTGCCTTAGGGGGGCAAAAGAATGCCACATACATCATGTTGAAATTCAAATAGAAACTCATATAATACGACCTCCACAATGAGTAGCACTATTATGAAAAATATTCATAACCAATGAAAGTAAAACAGGTGAATGCCATGGCTGAGTTACGTACGGAGCACAAACCGTCGCAGATTTCCTTCTCCAGTGAAGGTCGAACGAAGAATTCCCTAAGGTGCTCACCACAATTCCAAACTACCACTGGTTAGGCTAAGTATTTCTAAACAAACAACAAAGTAAGTCCACCATTTTTATCACAAATCAGCCATTTTACCTTTTGGAACCTAAAATTTGCCAACTCATCACTCACACAGAGAGGAAAACCCCAAAAAAATAAAAGCTAAACAAAAGTACCCAAAAGAAAGGAAAAGAAGAGGAAGCAAAGTGTGTAATGTAACGTAAGGCAAATAGAGAGGGGAGAGAGGGAGAGAAGCAAGAAAAACCCAATAAACCACAGGTCTCTAGGAAGTTCCCATTTCCCAAACCCATGAATAGTCTTCTTACCATGCCTTCTCGCATGTCGATCATGGCCTTTGCTGCGTAGATTTGGTGAGATATGGAGCCAATTTGTCGGCGAGGGCCATCAAATTTAGTAAGATAGGGAGCTGATCTGTCGGCGTGGGCCACCGGGTGTGGTGAGAAGAGAGGGAAAGGGGAGGAGCTGTGGGATGGTAGTGGTTGAGGTTGAGGGTATTGTTCGATGAGAGGAGAGGAAGAGGGGAGGGACCATAGGGTGGCAGTGGCTGAGGTTGAGGGTAGTGTTGGCAGTGGCCGTGAGGTGGTGGGGGAGTCTAATGGCGGGCAAGGGTTGATGATGGTGAGTTTGTGAAGCGGAGAGGGAGAGGGGAGAGGGAAGCGTGAGGGAGAGAATGCAGAGAGCACGAGAGAGAGCGGAGCCTACCCAGCGAAGTGTGAACAGGGCGATGGCATGAAGTGTGAATGGGTGGTAGAACAGCGTCCCTGGCACCGGGGCGATGGTCATTAGGTGGTACGTTGTGAGAGGGAGACGTCCAGTGCCACCAGCTCGCTCCTCCTGCTACAACCCCACGAGGGCACCTCCAGCGAGCTCAGCCAGTTGCCAGTTAGCACCAATTGCTATAGCGATGGGCAACAGAACAACATCCCTAGCACGAGGGCGGTGGTCGTCAAGTCAGGTGGTGCGGTGGGGAAGGGAGAGGAGAGGGGACGATGGGAGAGGGATGGGGTGAAGAGAAGGACACGGGGAGGAGGAACGGTGTGGGAGAGGGATGGAGGGAAGAGGACACAGGAGTAGCAGCTGCAGGTGGAAGGGAGGGCAGGAGCTAGAGACGAAGCGGAGGCCAAGAGACGTTAAGGTGACCTAAACCTGTCGTAGATTAAAATTAAAAAAAAAGAAAAATCAAAGGGGGTGAGGGAGGGTCGACAAACACGAGCACAAAGAGCGATCGGAGCGAAGGAGTTGGAGATGGAGCTGGAGATGCCGAGGTTGCG
Source organism: Thalassia testudinum (assembly GCA_037157565.1). Lineage (NCBI taxonomy): Eukaryota > Viridiplantae > Streptophyta > Magnoliopsida > Alismatales > Hydrocharitaceae > Thalassia > Thalassia testudinum. The sequence goes on along the minus strand of JAZHRO010000036.1, from coordinate 181,649,265 downwards.
GTGCTCGACGACGTTGATCGTGACAAGATTGCCAGGGAGATGGGGAGAAGAAAGACCTCCCGCTCGGGTTCTCTGCCTGCAGGACGACGCAAATCGTGAGGGAGATGGGAAGGTCGCGCTCAAAGCGCTTGACAGAGAGGTAGGTGACAGAGTAGCGGCAGAGGCGAGGGTGGACGGAGAGGAAGGCGGCGGAGGGGGGGATGAGGAGGAGGGCATGAAGGAGGGAATCGTTTAGGGCCTAGGGGTTTGGCACGGGAGGAAAGAGTCTGCGGAATAAGATACATCTTTTTCGATATTTACATCAAATTACCATTTAACAGTGCTACAATGACATCTACGGTGCTGCACACACCTAAATCACTATGTGACTTCATAGATATCATGAATTTATATCTCCTTAAGCTATAAAATACATCATTTTTCGCGTGTTTGTACCCACGCCTAGAAAAACAAACGGACCAAAAAAACCAAAACAAAAACGATCGATCCAACCAAAAATTAGTTACGTTGCCTCAAGACATTGGCACGGTGAAATGATATCTTTCCCTCACATTTAGGTTGCATTTCGGAAGGTTGTGGACTATTAAATTGGAGTAAAATATGGTATAATGATTAAGAGTTTAGTGATATTGTGTTAGCTGGTGAATAATATTTTAATATTATAATATGATATGAATGAATATATTTAAATATATATTGAAATTGGTACGAGAGAATATTAGTGTTAATGTGATATTAAAAATGATATTAATGTAACAACAGTAAAGAATTGTGAAGCTCCTTTAAAAAAATTCATAACCTATTTGTATCTGACCTGCAAAGTCTCTATTCCAACTATTAACCGGCTGCGAACGTAACCTTAAATGTCCACATGATTTCTGCATCGTCCTCTTTTTGACGATCCATCCACAAAGAAGAGTCCCATCTGGAAAATTAAAGTGAAAAAGAGAGAGAGCGGAGGTTGAGGTGCGAGGAAGGTTGGACTAATTCGTGTACGTATTTCTTCAAACAATTGAGTTGGATGGATTATTACCACCGAAATGGAGAGATATGATGGCCACTTGCAAACAAATTGAGTTGGATGACCTCTTACTCTTTCGATTAGCGAAATGGAGAGATAGGACGGCCACTTTCAGCCTTTGCTTTCGCTATATGGTCGAGATAATTGTGAATGGAGATATAACTTGAGCAAGAGGGCAAAGTGGCACTAGAATGCACGGGTCATATCCTAATTAATCCTGCCAAAACATCGTGTGTTTGCAATGCCTGTGTCTTAAGGTGAAAATGAATTATGTTTCAATCGAATTGAATTAGATTTTTTTTTATTATAAATTAGATTAAATTAAAAATTTTTCAATTTACTTTAATTAGATTGGATTTGGATACAATGATCGGTGAAATCCCGCAAGAGCCTCTAGGCTCCATTAAAGGTGAGACCTGATCACCCAAATTGGGAATATCAAATCGGAAGATAAGAACTAAAATATTACAGGTTGGTAATTTGATTCCACCGCATATAACATATATCTAAAGAGAAGATCCAACCCTTAATTTCGAAAAGAAAAATATTACAGCAATGTTCCTCCCTATTCCCCTCTCGAAGGTTCCATGATCCTTGTTACTAGGTCTTCGCTCCGCTTATTAAAGCCTCCTTGGCTTTGCAATGCAAGCAGGACTTGTCGTGCAATGTTTTCGTCCGAGAACTGCAGAAGGATCTATTGAGGATTGCTTGGGAATCAAGACACATCTCCTTCCTTCTTTAGCCGTCTCTCTTCGATCCACCTCAAGAGGTTGTTCAAAGACTTAGATCATAATCTGCTATATAAGGGTTATCACAAAAAGGATAGGGATTTTATCCTAATTTAGAACAAACGGAAACAAACCCGACTTATCAAGTCTTACGTAACTAACTGCCCACATACATGGTCGGGCGCTTTACAACTCATGTCAAGTGATGGTCCGTCTGGCACTCCCTGAGGGCAAGGTGTAACGTACCCATATGGCTTGAGTAGGCCATTTCTTTCCAACACTCCCGTAAGCAAGGAAACGCTGTAGGTTGACCCGAATTAAGTCATCTTACAGGCAAACCACATCTCACGCATTCAAGACCCATTCTAAGAGCCTAGCATTCCTACCATTAGGACACGTGGCAGATAACACCACACTGCTGAGGGATTTTTCCCTTATAACTAAGATCTCATCTAATTCAACCCATTTGTACATACACATATACATGCATGCATAATATATTTCATAAGAGATAAATCTTAATACTTTGAGAGTACCTAATATAAAAATTTTAAAATAATTTCCTCCGCTCCAATTATTTTCCTCCCAATTCTTCTCCACTCCTCTAACTTCCCTCTCCATTTTTAAATCTAACTCAAAACCCTCCAACCCCCACATCCACTCGCTCCTTGGTCTCCGCTTTGGCCAACACCTGCCTCCAAATAATTTTGAAATCTACCCTTTGAAACTTTGCATTAGCTGATAGGATACAAAATTATGTACCATTAAAAAGGATAAAACAATATGTTTCAACTTAAACCAATCCAAAAGTTTCTGAATTAGATTGGGTTGGATCAAATCTTGAAATGGATCACAAATTCTCGGTCCCAAAACAAATAAATAAATAAATAAATTAGAAATTTACTAAAATCCAATCAAACTCATAAAAACAAAAACAAAAAACAAAAAAATTATAAATTTACTAAAATCTTCTCCATTCTCGATCCTTCCGTTCTAAGATTTAGAAAACTAATGTGCGCATATGCATATTGTTCTTAGCCTCCTTTCATTCGTAGCATCCCTTTTACCCATCAATAGATGGCCTACAATACTTCCCAAGAGATTTTGCCATGCATAGGTCCTACCATAAGACAAGCCATCTTAACTATAGCATTGAATGTAGATCATTTACTCTTCTAACCCTCTGCGCAACTTAGAGACCGAAAGGGCTTTCGAGAAAGTTGAGAACTAGATGAACTAAATTGAATCGAAGGAATAGGAAATCATAGGGATTGGTCGAATCGAAAGTGCGAGTCCCCTTCTCAACTAACACCATCCACTTGTTCACTTAAGAAGGGTTCACTAAGAAAGAATTCTTAGAAGCTAAGAACTTAACAAAGATGTTAATTTGATTGCTTTTGCACATTCAGATTTTCTAATTACACTCCCCCATGTGGCCATGCACTTGTCCAGCTTGGTGGGCCCTTATAATTTTAATTTTGTTAGAGCCTGCCAGTGGCCCATGAGGGGAAAGAGGGCCCTTGTCCACGAATGAGATTGGCTGGCAGAGGTGGGCCACATCCCTTGGGATCCGAATCATTGGATCCAATCAACAACTACGACCCATTAGACCACGACAATGAAATACCTACCCACAATGGTTTTTTTTCTCTGAGTAGTCGAGTCAGCCCACGCGTTGCAACCTTTTCCTCTACCTATTAAGCAGCGCCGCGCGGCTGATCTAATATTTTCTTCCATTGGAGTCGGTGAGAAATATAAATGCAATTCAATAGAAGGCACTTGACGCAATTAAAGTAAATTTGTTCTCATCCAACGATGCTGATTCTCACGTTCTTCCGATCTTTACTCAAAAATAAAAATAAAATAAATTTCTGGATTAGATATTAAAATTTTTTAGATAATGAAAAAATAAATTCAAGAATAATTTTGAAATAAAAAAAGCATGGTTTCTTCCACCAGATCATGTACGGAACTGATCTAACGGGTCCTGGTGCATGATAGGAGCTAAGCAAAGGGTCGCACCCAAAAAGCCTATTCCCAAGAGGAGCCTCTGGGCCTATTCCTCGTCAGACACCTTATTATGGATGGCTCGAGCATTAAAACATACCGACGGATAATTTGGACCCCGCAGCGATCCTCTCCTACCATCCCAATTAACAGCGTACCATCTTGCCAACTTCTGTACCAAAGCTCCTCTTGCCTAAGAGTAGATCCTGGTAGTGTGATTAATTAGATCCATTCTATATTTCCTCCGGAAACAACTGATATACAGAATTAAAAGCATTCATGTTCCCATTCATGCAACTAACAATTACCTACTCTGGGTGCTAACATTAAAGGTATATTTTCTACGAAATACAGGCTACAACGTAAAAAATGATGTAGGTATTATTTTTATATTTTACATAATATTATTCTACTCGATAATTGATATTTAAAGAAATAAAAGAACCAACAGTTTGTTACGTGATAGTTCACATCACATTTAGAAAAATCATCACACCACTTTAACCTAAAAAATACTACGGTGATAAAAAATTTTACACCGATAATAAATTATTCCAAGGATAATTTCATCTATCTAAAGTAATTTTAACCTACAAGTTTAGGCTGTATTTGGTTGGTGGGTTAAGTATTTAACCTGATACTTAACCCGCCCCATATTTACGTCGGATTAAGTAGACTTAACTCAATGTAAAGTTATTCCACCCTCTCTGTGAAATAACTTTAACCTGTCAAAACGTCCAAATATGTTAACTCATTTATTCCACCATTTATTCCACTCCTTCAACTTATTCCACAAATTTATTCCCCTTACCAAATGGGGCCTTAGGGTTTATGATTTAGGTTTATGGAAAGTGATTTCATGTATGAGAAGTAATTTTTCATTTGAAAGGTGATTTTTCACCTTAAGATTTAGGATCTAGGATTTAGGGCTAAACCTTAAACACTAAAGGTTAAACCCTAAACCTTAAGGTGAAAAATCACTTCTCATACGTAAAGAAACACTTGGAATTTAATTTTGCACCGATACAAAAATAATGTAAAGTAGTTCAACGTAATATTTCACCGGTGTAATCTTACTTTACACCCGTATAAATTTTTTTTGAAGATGTAAAATGATTTTGCACAACCATTCACCCCTACGAAAGTGGTTTGTTAATAATTTCAATAATGGTGGATCCTATCACATATCAGCACTTTTTTACACAAAAAAGAAAAGAATCACATTTTTAACTATACGTCAACTTTTACATTTTTCAACTCACGTCTAAAACTAAAATTATGATCTTGGATTGTATTCTTTGCCTGGAAGCTAACTCTAATTGTTCTCGTTATGAGAAGCATAATCAAAGCTATCATTCGTGAAGTTGATGATAAATGCCCCTTTTTTCTTAAGTAATGAAGAAGACGGAGACCATTTCTTCTTGTCTAGTCCCTTAGCCAAAGCTTTATGGTTTTCAGTTAAGCTGAGATCTGAATATACATATGCGAGGTTCTCTTCTTGCTCGTGGATTAAGGAAAGTTATCGGCGTTTGTTAGATGCATGGATCGTGGAATATTAATTTTGCTATATACATCACATCAACTCAAAACTGTCAATGGTACCAGATAATAAAAAATAATTGAGAACTTGGGATAAGTCTTTTGATGTTGCTTGGGCACCGATCAAGTGAGTACGTGAATATCATGCTTGATAAGTAAGTTAAGGTATTTAATTCACTTTTATTTTTCACTTAATCCATCACTTATTTGTGTCAGATCAACAAAACTTTACGCATCATAATCTTATTCCACCCAATTTATAAAATAAATTTACCCTACCTAAACTTTCAAATACTCAATCTAATTATTTTAATATTTTATTTCACTTCTTTTATATTTATCTACTTGTTACACGGATATATTCTCTTTGTCAAATCTCACATGGAACTCCCTCGCATAATCCAAATTGCAGAAACGAGATGTACATGACAAGGTATTGCTTTGTACGTACTGAATGGACAAGACGCGTGACCGTTTATTGTAACGTTATTATTGCAAGAAAATGGGCCATCGAGAACCTATGTAGACTTGTAGGTGGTCGTTTTGGTTGGATCCGACATCTCTGAGCTCCGTCTGACGGGCCATGAAGGTTCGTCTCACCTTCCGTCTTCCAACTTGACGTAATGAAAGGCAACGTGAGATTAATTAGTTACAATTTAGTCAGCATCGCCCGTATGAAATACGTACTTGTTTGATTATAATTTGGTAAACATACGGGGATGTGCATGCAATACATCAACTCTTTCGATTCCCAAGCGGATCGTTTCAATGAGCGTACGTAGTATCGTTAAATGTTGTGAAATCAAGTGAAAGAGTTGGATTAGATCCATAACTATATATGGTTATGAGTGGTAAAATAGAGGGGAAAAAACTCAAAAAGTCAATCCTCTTCTGCAAAATCTCCAGATGTAAATTAGGATAACTTTGTTCCAGAAGTAATGAATTCTTTACGGAGATGCGATCGATTTCATGAATAGAGATCTAACTCTAAAGGTGTCAAGAAAGAGTGATCACACTTTTCTACAAACAAAGGGTGATCATGTGCCAAAGTTGGAGCAAGAATAGATTTTGAATATTCTTAAAGTTGAGAGAATGGGATGCAATGAGTTATATCTGGGCACTCTAGTTATGGATAGTGTTAATCAAAGAGAATTAAACCAATTGATTTTATCTAAATATGCAAGCAAATTAGCTGCGTGGAAGAAGAGGGTGCTATTGCAGTTAGGTAGAGTAGTTCTTATTCAAGCTACTCTGTCGACTATTCCGAGTCATCTTATGACAACAAATTAACTTATTATCCAAGAAACTTTGTGCAAAAGTAGATGCTTTGATCAGGGACTTCTGGTGGAGTGCTTCGGATGGAAGAAATATCGTTTATCTAAAAGCCTGGAAATCAATTTGTAAGGCTAAATTTATGCATGGACTTGGCTTCAGAGCTACCGGACTTGTCAATATGGCTTTTCTACTGAAGATGGGTTGGGCATTATGTAGCAATCAAGATGGATGGCGCCAAACTCAGATAAAAGGGAAATACTTTGGGGAAGGATCCTTCTGGGAGTATATTCCAAAGCCTTCGGATTCTTGTTTTATAAAGGCCTTGGCCAGCATAAAAGACACCCTTCGTAAAATTGTTCAATGGCTGGTGGGGAAAGGTGTTGAGATTAATGTTTGGACTGATCCTTGGCTTGATGGAGGGGTCAATCTGATACCTACCAGCAATGAGGCTTTATGCATATCCCAGGTGTCTTCTCTTATTAATATGGAAGATGGAAACTGGAAGGCTAATGATATAAATAGCCTTTCAACGATGAGCTCTGCCCAAGCAATCTTGAACACACCTATTCACCTACAGCATGATATATTGGTTTGAAAACCCCATCCCAAGGGGGTTTTTTGACCGAATATACATATATAACGATGATCAATGAGCTGAATATGCACAATGGTTTAACTGAATCGCAGGTGATGAAAACCTCATCATGAATCCTAACTAGCACATTTTGACCTAATAAAATGAACAAGAGCTCCTACATAACCTAAAGGAAGGCCTAATTCAGGGAATTACTAATCTGAGAAGAAAACATGAAACAACGGGTAAAACTCCAATTTTACCATTGCAGTGCATCAACGGGGCTTCTAAGGGTCTAGACATAGGTCAAGTGAACTTAATAAGAGAAAAAGTGGGATGGTTTGGTCAGAAAAGGGTTATGGTGAAATCTAGGAATTAAATGACATTCTGTAACGCTAAAACAAACCCACTTTAATTCACAAAGTTTCAAGAGATAAAAATCAACTAAACCATCTAAAAATCATGCAAAAATATCACATAGGGTTTAGTACCTTCAATTTGACCTTTGGACCTGTTTTGGCCTAGATTGGGGATAATACCCAATTTTTGACCTAATTTGGATTTTTGTACAAAATATCCAGTCAAACATAGTCAAATCTAAAATCCAACTTCACCATTGGATTCCTTAGATCCAAATTAGGTTTATACCAAAATTTGGACCTAAGGGAAGGTCATCTTGACCCACTTTGCAACTTGGTCTTCAAAATTACTTTCTGACCCTCAACTTTTTGAAACCCTTGCATTTACCCCCTCAACTTCCTTGTCATTTTATTCACTTCGGTCCCTCTGCCAAACGCAGCAGAAGGCCATACCTCCGGCCACTTTTCGTGGAGGATGGCGCTTCATCTGCATGGGGAACCACTCCCAGACTTGAAAGGGGAGCTCCCTGCGGAGCCCCCTACCACATGGGCTGCTCCCCATGCCCTGAAACCCACCATACCTCTCATGCGAACGTGCGAGAGGAATGGGTATCCAGCCGGCCTTACCGCTGGCGTGGCCTCTCCGCTGCCCTCACGCGCTTCCCACCCTACCAGTCCCTATTTAAGGAAGGCCACACCCGCCACTTCCTCCAAGCTCGATTTGGCTTAAGATCCCCCTCCAATTCGTCTCCTCCCAACTCTGAAAAACTACCCAGAGCTTCCAGCGACTCCTCCTCTCCTCTCCCATCACTCTGCCACAGTACCAGTGGCAGAGCTAGCTCCGCTGTCTTCCGCCACGCCGCGTCGTACCAACGGGCACCCTCCAACCCCCTTCGTCGTCGCTGTCTTCTTAACCTGGGCGCCTTCATCTTTGGTAACAGCAGGCACCAGCTATTCGCCCTCCGCCACCCCCTTTCGCTCCTAACCTACCAGATAAGTTGCCCTTACTCCCCTCTTCATTTCCCCTCTATCAATTTGTTCTTTCGACCCCTCGACACCACAGTCCACCATCACCATCTCCACCTCCGACCACCAACTCCGGCGAGGCCATTCCACCACCACAAACAGTTTCACCCCTCGCCGACCGGTCCCTAAGATTCACCACCTCCCACTGATCACCTTTCGCCCTCCCACTCACCGCGCCACCCACTGGAACCATCCCCCGAACACACCCACCTGCACGCACACAGTGTGCCCTAGGCACACACACACAGGCGTCCTCACGCCACGCTAACCCCCAGGCCACCTTCGCCACCCTCTTATGAAGCCTGCTGTTAAGACCCTAGCATCAAACATCGTTTAACACGTTTGGGAGTTGGTCCAGACGTCTGGGAACCTTCCCAGACGTCTGGAAATTAATTTTTTCGACATACAATTTCGTGTCCACGCGCATGCGCACGCAGACTAAACCGCCACCCTCTTTTCTTCTCTCTCCTTCCTCCCCGTCCTGCAAGCGCCGCTTTCTTCCTCTCTCTCTCCCCACAACATCTTCAAATACCTCCCCCTCTCCTCTCCCTCACCATCACTCCACCGTCTCCTTCTTCTTCCTCCTACTAGCGTGAGAGTGAGAGGACGAGGGCAACAGCTACTGCCATGTGTGCGCGGGGAGGAGGAATTGCAGCGAGAAGGAGAAGAGTTAGAGCTCAAGAGTGCGAGCTCGCCAAAGCAGCCAGGGCCGGCCGGCGGGTGCGCAGCGGGAGCGTGGCGCTGGGGAGGTGCTGCTGCAGCTCAGGCAGCAGGCGAGCGCGGCGCGGCATGGCCGTGCGCAGCAAGCGGAGGGCGAGGAGGTCTTGATTCTGGGAAATTTTCCCAGAATCAGACGTCTGGACCTACGTCCAGACGACGCGGGAGACGTCTGGAGGAAGATCCAGACGTCTGAAAGGTACGATATTTTCCATTTCTTCTTCTTTTGCGTGTACGGCCATGCAGGCCGTTCCGCCGAAGGGTTCTGCCTCATTTTCGTGTTGAGGACGGTCGCGTACGCATGCAGGTTTCGTTCGGGAAGGTGCAAGGGCACACCCTCTCACACAGATCAGACGTCTGGACACAGCACCAGACGACGGAGAGGGTCTCCAGACGTCCGGAGTGACAGTTGGATGTCTGGAACTAAGTCCAGACGGTTCAGCGGGATTCTGGACGTCTGAAGAACAGCGCAGAAACAAGGTATGACCTGAACCATCGTTTAAGACGTCTGGAAGATGTTCCAGACGTCTGATTTTGGGTAGATTTGTTATTTTTGACCCGTTTAGGGTCGGTTCGAAGTCTGTTTTCCACGTTTCAAGTTTCGTTCTTCTCAGAATTGGTTCCTCTACTTGTTTACAATATTTGTATCCTGTTCTGAGTAGTTCCTTGTGTTAGGACGCCGTTCCGTTGCGGCTCTGGGAGTTGTGGAGGCTCACAGGCTTAGCGATTACGTCCCCAGTACTCCCGATTTTGCGAGTAGAGTGGCTCCCTTTAATTGTTTATCAAAAATTATGCACTTGTGAGATAATTAATAGATTCTAAGGTATGGCATGAATCTTAGGACTGAAAAACTAGATTGAATGATAGATCCTAGGGTATGGCATGAATCCTAGGATTGGAAAACTAGATTGAATGATAGATCCTATAGTATGGCATGAATCTTAGAAATAGAAACACCAAAACGAATGACGTGAATATATAAATTGCAGTCTTGGAAAAGTAGAAAGAAAAAATGAAAATTGTCTGTAATTGGATAACAGTTGCTTGTTTATGAATGAATATTAGCTGTTGAGAACATGGGCTATATGAAAATAAAGCTGAAATGATGAAACCTAAATTGGCTTAGTTAAAGAAATATGAGCATGAACCCTACTGGGAATTAGGAGTAGAGCTCCTGAGAAGTGAATGGAATAGAATTGGAGAAGTGAGCTGGCCCTTGGGTACAGAGTACCAAGGAAAGCGACTATCCCACCCTGTTTAGTGCAGAGCGAAGCCAGCCGCCCCAGGGACCCGGGGTTAGGTCTGGCCACTTTGTACCGACTTTTGGCCCTTGCATACACAGTACCGGGGAGAGCTACTAGTGTAGGGAGAGCGCTAGCCACCCCACGGGCCCCGGAGTTCTGCTAGCCTTCCCACACCGACTTGTTAGGCCCACTGGGCAAACCAGGGTAGTCAGGCGAGGGTGCGTGGACTGGAAAGGGGCAAGACCCCTGTTTGGTAACTGTGGAGGGGCTGGACCCCTATTACTGAGAGGGCTCTGCCCTATACTGGTTCCGTGTTGTGCTTTGAGGCGCACCCGTTAACGGAAATGACTAATCGCATGCCAGTGCGGGGTAGCTACCCGTGCGTTTATCGAGCGTGCCGTAGTTACCGTTACGTCTATCAGTGACCTTGGGGTGGTTGACTGAAAGTATAACCACCACGGGGGACTCTCCCGGCCAGGAGAGCACCAAGTGTACTTCTACTTTGCGAAAAAGACTGCAATCAAGATCGTTACCATGAGGAACATTCGAGATTAAGAGAAAGATCTGAGAAATAATCCAAGAATGAGTAAATAGAAAATAAAGAAAGAAATTAAAAATAATAGCTACTTGTCCACCTTACCGTTTTCTTAGCTAGTTGGTTGCCACTCTACTCAGCGTTTCGCTGACATGTCACCTTTTCAGGATCAGGTGTTAAGCAGCCAGAGCCTGCGGCTACAGAGGGTGCTAGGCTTGGTAAATCCCAGTAGTTTTACTTGTATTGTACCTACTGTACCGTTTCTTCTATTGTAGTGAGTAATTTCTGTTACCACTGTACTCTTTTATTGTAAGCATCACGTTTATGTACCGGTTTAATTCTCTACTGTTGTGGTGGTGTGTACTGTAGCAGTTCTTTTCTTTACCGCTATACTTTTGTTATTGCTAGTTATATACATGGTGAATGTGGTTTATTTTACTGCTCTTTTGGTTACTTTCTCGTTGGACGACTGGGTCTTGGGATCAGTCGAGTCAGTCTGATTCTCGTGTCTCGTAGGGATTCGGGAATCGGGTCGTAACACCTGCTGAAGGTCATGACAAGGCTGCAAGGCCGTATTTGTGATTTCAGGGTTGCGGCCCCTTTCACCATTGGCGCAGCACCATGAAGCTTGCTTGAAGCTTCGTGCAGGTCCCAGCACCCCAGGCAACCCAGGTCCAAAAGGCGCGGACTTCCCTCGTGCACGGCTCTAGGCAGCCAATTGGCCTCAAAGGCCTTAGCTGCAGCTGCAATTGCTCCGCCATCTGTTGTGGATGCACAGCCAGAAGTAGGTGGGACTTTAGTCCCACCTCGTGAGTTTTCAAGCGGGCGTAGGTGCTTAAATTGAAAAACTGTATAAGGTTTATCGCCTCGAAAACACAGGATGAGGTCCCCTCGCCACGCACGTGCTCGCACCCGCCCTTGCCCTCGTTCATGCCCCACGGACTTGGGTCCGATACGACTACCCATGCACTCCTCGCCCACCACCGCACACCGGTGGGCCTGGTCCCGGGCGCGTATACCCAACCCAATAACCCTACTGGCTCTGGGAAGGCTATGTCCTGAGAGCAAAATAGAGAGAGAGACGCGGGGAGGGTAGGGGTAGGTTTTTCTTAACTGTGTACCTGTGCAGGGAGGAAGAAGAAGGAGAAGAAGAGGTTGAGGACTTAGCCGCGCCAGAGAAGAAGGAGCAAGAGCTGAAAAAGAAGGCAAAGGCACAGTGCAGAAGGAAAGGAAGAAAAAGAAGAAGGAAGAAGAAGGAGCTGAAGAAGAAGAAGAAGAAAGGGCCAAAAAAGAAGAGAAGAAAAGAGAACGAGGGAGCTGCCGCAAAGAGGAAGGCCAGGCAAGAAGGAAAAGAAGAGAAGGAGAAGCCAAGGAGAAGAAGCAGCAGCAGCACCAGCCAAAGAGAAAGGAAGAAGAAGACGTGCACTGTAGCAAACGCCACTTAAGGCGTCTGATTCATAGAATCAGACGTCTGGAGACAGAGAAAAGAAAAGAGAGAGAGCAAAGAAGAAGAGAAAAGAAGGAAAAGAGAAGAAAAATTCTACTTTATTCTTTACATTTTTTGTAAAACATTACAGTATTGTGAATTGTGATTTGTCTACTTCTAAAATCGAATTTACTCCCTGAGTTCGACCTCGGAATATTTTCGAATTTCAAGTAATAAAATAAATCAAATTGATTAAATACCATCAATTTTTAGCGCCATTGCCGGGGAGCAACGGGCACTTTAGAAGCTTCAAAATCACAAATTTTGATTTTATACTAATTTAATCTCTCTTTTTGTGGTTGTTGCAAGAAAGGAAATCAAGAAAAGACAAGCAGCCGCACAGCAACCACACCAGAAAACAGGTAACCTTTTTAACCCTCTCTTTTAAGCCCCTCACAATCCAAAGAGGAAAAACAAAAAGAAAAATCAATCTAGGATTACCTGTCTTCCATACTTAGTAATTCACAAAGTTGCCTGATTTCTACTTTCAACACATTTTAACTGCATAGCCAATTAAGGTAATTGGGGTTAAAACCTTCTTACTTGAGCCCTAGTTACCCATTGCTGAGGCAACTAAATTGGACCAACTAGAGTAAACCTAGGATTCCAAGCTAGGGTTTTAAAGACACACTTTCTTCTAAGCAAAGAATTAAAAAATTCTAAAAAGAGGTGTGCCTAAACCATTGCTTGAAAAGACCTATTCAAGAGAAATCCTAAGCAATCAGGCTCTTAATATACTTGAACAATAAAAGAAGGACCTAAGAAGCTCTCACAGGAACAAAGAGGTGAAGTTGATCCTATGGATCAACCAACCTTTAAATCGAGTCACTTTACACTCGAAAGATTTAAAGTTCAAGTAGAGCCCTAAGCACCTTGATCTTAACTAAAATCAGTAGACTTAAGAGGTCAAGGTCCCCATTCTAGTCTACCTGGAATCTCAGTGACAAGAGAGGTCGAGTAGGGAAAATCCTGTAACCCGTGGGGGCGCTGTACCATGTAGGACTCTTCACGGGACTCTCCCTCTCTGGCTGCCTAGGTAATTCTCAGGTGGACGACCTTCTGATCCAGGGGTATCATCTGCCCCGAACCTCTGCAGTCACCCAACATATTTTAGGTCTCTTAATTGGGTCTAGCACGTTCTAATCTCATCCAATCCTTCAGTGCATGTTTGGTAGGAGGTCCTTGAAACCTCCTTTAGAAATCCACTCTCCCCGAGGACAAGCCTCGGTGACCTTGTTTGTGCAGCAACCCCTCCACATTGACCTTTCCTCTTATTCAGAACCTAGTTCTCCTCCCTCTTCCATCATGGCACAGCTTGCTGAAGAAGAAAATAACCTTGAGCACCAGCTTCAACGTCTGAATGACCTCTTCCAGAACTTTATGAACCCACCGCAGCATCCCATGATGTGAGATCACTACAATCCCGCTACGGTGGCAATCGAGCCTTGAGTCCGAATCCTAGCTGGAGGACTTGATTCTGAACTGAAGCCCAATATGATTCATGCCATACCAAAATTCTATGGGCTTAACTCCTAAGATCCATTCCAGCACATCAAACAGCTTAAGCATCTGGCCCAGACCTTCGGGTCAGATGCACAAAATCGGGATATCTTACTCATGAAGATGTTCTCTTTCTCCCTCATGGACAAGGCGGCTCATTGGTATCAAATACAGACTCGCCCGATCAACACCTGGGGTGAACTTCAATCCGAATTTTTGAAGTTCTTTCCCGTTGGTAGGACAAACGCCTTGCGCCATCAGATTACTCATTTCACCCAGCAACAAGGAGAACCTCTTCAGGAGGCATGGGACAGATTTTGGATCTCATGCAGAAGTGCCCCCATCACGGAGTTCCTAAATGGGAATAAGTCCAGTCTTTTTACCAAGTGATGAGAACCTCATCATGAATCATAACTAGCACATTTTGACCTAACAAATTGAACAAAAGCTCCTACAAAACCTAAAGGAAGGCCTAAATCAGGGAATTGTTGAGTAGAGAATAAAACATGAAACAAGGGGTAAAACTGTAATTTTACCATTGCAGTGCATTAGCGGGATTTCTGAGGGTCTAGACATAGGTCAATTGGACTCAATAAGAAAAAAAGTGGGATGGTTCAGTCAGATAAGGGTTATTATGAAATTTAAGAATTAAATGACATTTTGTAACACTAAAACAAACCCACTTAAATTCACAAGGTTCCAGGCAAGATAAAAATCAACTAAACCCTCTAAAATTCATGGAAAAATATCTCAATTTTGCAACCCCTGCCTCTTCCTTCAAGCCTGATTTGGCCGAAGAAACCCCCCAATTTTCATCTCCTCCTCCTCCGGCCATTCGCCCGCAGGCTCCGGCGACCCTCCTCTTCCTCTTTCGTCACCCTAGGACCATACCAGTGGGAGGGTTACCTCTGCCATCATCCACCGCACCTGTCTGTACCAGCAGGTGCCCTCCAGCACCTCCTCGTCGCCGCTCCTTACCCTGGGCTCTTTCGTCTCCGGCGACAGCAACACAGCCGTTCGCTACCACCGCTCCCTCCCATCGTCCAGAGACTCATAGATAAGTTCCCTCTCTCCTCCTCTTCATTTCTGCTCTCTAATTTTGCACTTTCAACCCTTCTACGCCACTGTCCACCACCACCTTCTCCACCTCTGGCAGCCCACCGGTGAGGCGCATCCATCGCGTTACACCTCCACACGCCTCGCCAGACACCCCACGAGCTCAACCATCACTCCCTGATCATTTTCCCCCACTCCACGCACTCCGCCACTCACTCGAATCACCCCCCGAACACACCCACCTGCACGCACATAGTGTGCCCTAGGCACACATGCACAGGAGCCCTCACACCACTCCAACCACCGTACCACCTTCGCCGTGCTCTGGCGAACCTCCCCGAGCGATTTGACGTGGCCGCAAGGTCGTGTTCGTGCTTTCAAGTTCGCCGCCCCTTCCACCATTGTTGCTGAGCTTGAAGCAAGCTTCAAGCAGCTCCAGGTCGCACTCTGCTTTAGCAGAGACCCCCAAGCAGCGCAAGTTGAGTGCGCGAACACATCCAACCAAGAGATTGGCTCAAAGAGTGACTGCAGCTGCGGTGATTGAGCGAAGCACCTCCCTACGGGCGCACGAAGAAGCAGGTGTGACTTTAGTCCCACCTCGGAAGTGAAGGCGCGCCCGCACTTCCATAAGAGGAAAAAGTGAAGTAAGCTGTTCGCCTCAGATCCACAGGGTGAGGTCCCACTCACCCGACCCAATCTCGTCCATGGCACTGCCCACGCAGACCTGGCCCGACCCGAATACCCTGCCTGTGCACACCTCGCGCACCACCCATGCCGGTGCGCTTGGTCCCGGGCGCGACACCCGACTTGCATACCCGATTAAGGCTCTGGTAGAGTGAACCCTGGAGTGAATTTAAGAGAGAGAGACGCGGGGAGGGTATGGGTTAGGTTTTGCCTAACCGGACGCCTGTGCAGGGAACAGGAAGGGAAGCAAAGGAGGAGGAGCGGCCAGGACATAGCGCAGGAAGAAAGCTGCGGCCAGAGAAGGACTTGGAGCCACAGAGAAGTTAAGGCAAAAGGAGAAAGAAGAAGAGAAAAAGGAGCAGCAGAGAAGAAAGAAGAAGAGAACAAGGAGCAGCAAAGAAGAAAGAAGAAGAAGAAGAACCAGCAGCAGTAGCCGAAAAGAAAAGGAGCACTACTGTAGCAAGTGACATTTAAGGCGTCTGACCCTTGGAATCAAACGTCTGAAAAGAGAGAAAGGAAGACAAAAGAAGAAAGAGAGAAGACAAGAAGTGACATTTTTCTTTTATTTAATCTTTTGTAAAATAATATATTGTAAATTATGATTTCCTACTCTTCTAGAATCAAGTTTTGCTCCCTGAGTTCGACCTCAGATAATTTTTTTTTTCAAGTAATAAAACATAATCAAACCGGTCGATTTTACACCTGCACCAGTTCTTGGCACTGTTGTCGGGGAGCAACGGGCATTCTAGAAGCTACTAAATCACAATTTCTGATTGAATACTAACTTAATCTCTCTTCTGTTGTGCAGGCGCAGGAAGGCAAGAAGGTACAAGCAGCCGCACAACAACCACACCAAGAGACAGGTAACCTTCTACCCTCTTTCTTAAGCCCCTTAAATTCTAAAGAGGAAAAAAGAAAAGAAAAATCAATCTAGGGTTACCCGTCTTCGATACATGGTAATTCACAGAGTTGCCTGCTTTTAAATTTCAACACATTTTATCTGCATCTCCACTTAAGGTAACTAAGGCTAAAACCTTCTTGCTTGAGCCCTAGTTACCCAATTCTGAGGCAACTAATTGAACCAATTAGAGCCAACCTAGGATTCATAGATAGGGTTTTAGAGACACATCTTCTAATCAAGAACTAAAAATTCTAAAAAGAGGTGTGCCTAAACCATTGCTTGAAAAGACCTATTAAGAGAAACCCTAAGCAATCCGGCTCTTAATTCACTTGAACCATAAAAGAAAGGACCTAATAAGCTCTCACTGGAACTAAATGGTGAAGTTGATCCCTTGGATCAACCAACCTTCAAATTAGGTCACTCTTTCACAACAAAAGTTTTAAAGTTCAAAGTGAAATCCTAAGCACCTTAATCTTAATTAAAAGTGGTAGGCTTAAGAGGTCAAGGTCCCCATTCTGGTGTACCTGGAATCTCAGTGACAAGAGAGGTCGGGTAGGGGAAACCCTGTAACCCGTAGGAGTGCTCTACCGTGTAGGGGTCTTCGCGGGACTCACCCTCTCTGGCTGCCAAGGTAATTCTCAGGTGAACGACCTTCTGATCAAGGGGTATCATCCGCCCCAAACCTCTATAGTCACCCAACATATTTTGGGTGTCTTGATTGGGTCCAACACCTTCTAACCTCATCCAATCCGTCAGTGCATGTTCGGTAGGAGGTACTTGAAACCTCCTCTAAAAATCCACTCTCCCTGAGGCCAAGCTTCGGTGCCCTTGTTTGTGCGACAACCACTTCACATAGACCTCTCTTCTGATTTTGAACCTAGTTCCCCTTCTTCTTCCATCATGGCTCAGCCTGTTGAAGAAGAGAATCATCTTGAGCACCAGCTCCAGCGACTTAATGATCTCTTCCAAAACTTCATGAACCCACCGCAGCATCCCATGATGCGAGATCACTATAATCCCGCTGCGGTGGCAATTGAGCCTCGAGTCAGAATCCCGGCTGAAGGACCTGATTCTGAATTAAAGCCCAATATGATTCATGCCATACCTAAATTCTACGGGCTTAACTCTGAAGATCCCTTCTAGCATATCAAACAGCTTAAGCATCTGCCCAGACCTTCGGGACAGATGCGCAGAATCGGGATATCCTACTCATGAAGATGTTCTCTTTTTCCCTTATGGACAAGGAGGCTCATTGGTATCAGACACAGACCCGCCCGATCAACACCTGGGAAGAACTTCAGTTTGAGTTTTTGAAGAAGTTCTTTCCCGTTGGTCGGACAAACGCCTTGCGCCATCAGATTACTCACTTCACGCAGCAGACGGGAGAACCTCTTCGTGAGGCATGGGATCGATTCCAGGATCTCATGAGAAAGTGCCCCCATCACGGAGTTCCTAAATGGGAACAAGTCCAGTCTTTTTACCAGGGACTCCATGAAGATATTAGATTGTTCGTCAATGCAACTTGTGGAGGGAATATCATGGGTCAACATGAAGACACCATGTGGGAGATTCTCGAGAATATGTGCGAGAACTCCATCAACAATGACTCCATGGGATTATTCGACCAGACGAATACCCGCGCAGCGACGAACCTTAGGGGAGCACATGAGACGCAGGACCTGTCCACATCAGTCGACTTGGAATTAATGGCCATTCGATTAGACGAGGTCTCAATTATTGAGAGGAAGGTGGATGAGCTGACTTAGTACTTGCAGCGAACCACCTCTGCGCAGAACTCCTTCGCACAGCCACCTCCTGCACGAGAAACTATGCAGAACATTTTCCACCGACCTTCTCCTTTGATGAACTCGTATCCACCCCCATCTGACTCTAAAATCGGAGGGACCTCCGATCCTTTCTATTCCTACCGGGGGAACTTTGCTCCCCCATTCCCCGACTTTCCTAAGGCTCCTCAGACCTGCGAGGACCTCAACGTCATCCAGAATGACCGATTTTCCAACACCTACAACCTTGGATGGCAAAACCATCCCAATTTCCAGTGGATGGGAAATTCTCAGAACCTAAGACCACCCTTTCAGCCCCGTCCACAAGCCCCTCGTCCTTATCAGCCACCTCAGCCTCGGCCCAACCCCACTTATTCATCCGGGCCCAACCAAGACCAAATGTCCCTTATCCTCCAAACTTTGGCTAACACTCAAAGAACGAATGCGGCTATCCAGAAACAACATAAGGACGAAATCAAAGAGGTCCGCAACCAACTCTCCTAGTTGGCAAATTCTCACCAACCAAGCACACTTCCTTCTCAACCTCTGCCTAACCCAAATAGCATGCCAACCCAGCAGCACGTTATGAACCCAAACCCGGGCCAAGCACACTTGATCTATCAGGTCCCTTCTGTTCCATCACTTGACGGGATGGAAGCATCAACCTCCTATGCAGGTTACCAACAGCAGCAACCCATCTTACCAACCCCCAACCAGAACCAGGTAGGACTAAATTCGATAACAACCCATAGTGGTAAAGCAACCCAAGATCCACCCTATCCAGACCACTCCAAGCCTGGTAGTGACCCAAACCATAGGAAAATTATCCAGGATGTTCCTATCCTTGTCCCAGATCAAAAACCTAGACCTATCCTAGAGGAACCAACCAAGGTTCCACTTCCCGAGGCCTTGACCAACGGAAACAGGACAGCTAAACCCGTGGCTCCTAAGGAGGACCTGATCAAGCTCTTTGAGCAGATCCAAATAAACATCCCCTTGATGGATGCAATCTACCACGTACCGGCTTACGCACGATTCTTGAAAAACGTGTGTACACCCCAACGTAAGCCGCTGATGAGAACCTCATCATAAACCCTAAACTAGCACCATTTAACCCTGATTTGCAAGAAAAAGCTCCTACATAACCTTAGAAAGGCTTGGCTCAGAGAGATTCTGAGTTTGCAAAGAAAATAGAAACTGAGGGGTAAAAATGCAATTTCACCAATCCAATCTGAAAAGAGGGTAACTCAGGGGCCAAACATAGGTCAAAATAACGTAATAAAAAGGAAAGTGGGACAAGATGATTCAATGAGGGCTACAGCAACTCCAAGGAATTAAATGACATCCTATAACCCTAAAAACAAACCCACTTAAATACACGAGGTTCAAGGTAGATAAAAAATCAAATAAATGCTCTAAAATTCATATAAAAATAATCTCTAGGGTTTAGAACCTTCAATTTGGCCTTAGGAACCCATTTTGACCTACATTGAGAACCATGCCCAATTAACAACTCAATTTGGGTTTTTGCGTAAATTGATCGGTCAAACAAGGTTTAATCTAGAAATAAAATTCACCATCAGAATCCTTATATCCTAATTAGTCATGTATAAAAACTTGAACCTAAGAAGAAACCTTCTTGACCAACTTTACACTTTGGTCCTCATATATTTACTTTTTGGCCCTCAACTTTTGAACCCTCACATTTTGGCCCCTAACTCTCCTTCGTTCTTTGCGTTTAGATCCCTCCTGCAAAACCTGAGCAGCACCATGCTCCGGCGACCTTGCGTGGAGCATGGCGCCGCGCAGGGTAAGGGAGGGGCCCTGCCAAGTCAACCGGGGGTGCCCTGCGTCGTCAGTCGTCGCAGGAACACCCCCCTGATGGCTGCAACCACCCATACCGGCCGTGCGAACGCACGGACGGTATGGGTCTCCTTGCTCCGACATCCTCCGGTGAGGGAGGCACGTCGCCTCCCTCCGCCCTCCTCTCCGGCTCTGCCTCTATAAAAACTCCACAAGCTCTGTCGTTCTCTTCAGCTCGGATCTGACAGAGATACCCCCTCACTTCCTCTCTTCCCACTCCGACAGACGCCCCCTTTCTCCGACGGCTTCTCCTCCTCCTCGTCGCTCTGCCGCACTACCAGCAGAAGGGCTGCCTTCCCTCACTCTTCCCGCGCCGCACCCAGCGTGCGCTCTCCGGCCCTTTCCTCGCAGCCGCCCCTCTCTCTGGGCAGCTTCTTTTCCGGCGACAGTCGATATGACTGTCGCCTGCTCCAGCCCCCCTTCTTCCCGCTAGGTAGGTGTAAGTTTTCCTCTTCCTCCCCTCTTTCTGTTCCTCACTCTAATTTTTACTGTCGCCTTCTCCGGCCCTTTCCTCGCTCCCGCCCCTCTCTCTGGGCAGCTTCTTCTCCGGCGACAGTCGATACGACTGTCGCCTGCTCCGGCCCCCCCTTCGTCCCGCTAAGTAGGTGTAAGTTTTCCTCTTCCTCCCCTCTTTCTTTTTCTCACTGTAAATCTTTACTGTCGCCCTCAACCTCGCCCAAACACCCTCACCTTCTCCACCTCCGGCCAAACTCCGGCGACCCGCTCCCGTCACTCCAGCACCCCAAACGGCTCGCCGACCCTCACAAAACCTCCGCCTCCTCACCCTGATCAACCTCCTCCCTTCCACTTCCCACCAATCGCCCTCTGCAGACCCACCGACCAAACCCATTTCCCGCGTTGCAGTTTGACCTAGGGCAGCCCTTAGGCTCTGCCCCGCCACCTGCCCGACCTCCCACCACCTTCGCCGTGCCACAGCGAAGGTTCTGCGCGTATCTGATTAAGCCGAGAGGCCGTGCTTCTGTGGACAGGTGTTGCGCCCTCCATCGCCATTGCTGCACAGAAGAAGCACCTTCAACCTGCAGCTGCAAGCGCGCCACGCCCAGATCCGACTCCCAGGCTGCGCGGGACATCTCCGCGAAGAGTCCCAGGCTCGCAGCTGGGGCGAAGGCCTCGCGTGGAGCCTCGATTGTGCGCTGCCTCCTCCGCGCGGGCATCCAATTGGGGTGGGACATTTAGTCCCACCTCGGAAACTCACTGAGGCGAGCGGGCGCTTAAAGGCAAAAAGTGCCTTAAGCTATTCGCCTCAAATCATGGGGTGAGGTCCCCTTCACCCGCCCGATTACCCGGCCTCGTCTGCGCTCACGCCCCGCGGACCTGGCCCGACCCAATTAGCCCGACCTGCACTCCTCGCCCACCACCGCACGTCGATGGGCCTGGACCCGAGCGCGACCCGCGTACCCGATTAACCGGTTGCTCTGGGAGAGCTTCCCTAAGAGCGAATTCTGAGAGAGAGAGACGTGGGGGGAGGGTAGAATAGGTTTTGCCCTCTGACGAAAACCTTAAGTGTGCAGGCACAGGTGAAGAAGAAGAAGAAGGACTGCAGAAGAAGAAGAAAGCTAGGAGGCACTGTAGCAGCAGCAGTTTAAGTCGTCTGATTGGAAAATCAGACGACGTCCTGAAGGCAAAGAAGAAGAAGAAGAAGAAGAAAAGAAACAGGACCGCAGCAAAGAAGAGGAAAGACAAGAAGGACGAAAAAGAAGAGAAGACAAGAAGAACAGGAAGAGAAGAAAGAAGGAGAGGCCAAGTGAAGAAGCAAAGATCAGAAGAAGAAGAAGAAAGAAGAAGAGAAGCAAGAAAAGAAGAAGAAGAACACGAGAAGAAGATCTGAAGAAAGAAAGAGAAGGAAGAAAAGAAGAAGAACACGAGAAGAACAAAAGAAAGAAGATTCAAGAGCCAAAGAGAAGAGAAGACAAAGAGGAAGAAAGAAGAGAAGAAGAAGAAGCCAAATTTCCATCTCTCTCTCTCTCTTTATTTTTGTAATAAGAACTTTGTACCCCTAGAATACGACTTGCTCCCTGAGTTCGACCTCGGGAGAACTTTATTTTCCGAGTAAAAAATATCTGTAATGATGGCAATAACTAGCTGTACTACAACGCTATTTCTATAACAAAACCTAGTCATAAGTTATAAGCCACCAGCCGCGAACCAAGAGTGGGAGTCCAATTGTACTATCAGAGCAAGCCAGCTCTGTGATCCTGAGTAAACTCCCACCCAAGGCAAACAACCCAGGTACTCCCCCGATTTCATGTAAGATTGGTGAAACCCAGTTTGATAGAGCATTATTAGACTTAGGTGCCTCCATAAACCTGATACCCACATCCCTGCTTAACCACCTAGAAGAATCTGAACTGAAACCCACTGAGGTGACATTGCAGTTAGCCGATAGATCTATCAAGTCACCTAATGGAATTCTTGAGGACGTTATTGTTAGGGTGCGGGATTTCTACTTCCCTGTAGATTTCATAGTTCTAGACATTGACATACCTGAGAATCCAAGGGATACACCAATCATACTAGGGAGACCTTTTCTGGCCACTGCAAGGGCCAACATAAGTTGTGAAAAGGGCCAAATAGAGCTGAAATTTGGGAATCAGACTCTCAAGATTGATATCTTTAAGGCCCAACAAGGGATTAATTGCGATGTAATAAATAAAATTTGTGACATCAGAGCCGTGGTTGAGGAACCACAAATTGAGGACAACATTATCCCTCATCAACCACAAGAAGATCTAAAATCGTAATTAGAGGAGTCAGAACTTAATCTAGACAGACCCATAACTCCTACCCTTGTACCCCACACTCACTCTAAACCACCTGCTGCTGCTGATAACCCCGTTCTTGAACTCAAGCCCCTTCCCGATCATTTGAAATATGTCTTTTTGGGTTCCAATCTGACACTTCCAGTGATTATAAATTTCAGACTCACACCTGACCAGGAATCCCGTATGATTGTTGCTCTCCAGTAACATCGCAGAGCCATTGGTTGGACTCTCGATGATTTGACTGGAGTAAGTCCCTCTTACTGCACACACCGCATCTATTCTGAAGAGGGTGCATGACCTTCGCGTGAGATGTAGAGACATCTGAACCCCAATCTGCAGGAGGTCGTGAATAAGGAGATCATTAAGTGGTTAGATGCAGGGATCATCTACCCGATCTCCGACAGTCGCTGGGTGAGCCCAATCCAGGTTGTGCCTAAGAAGACAGGGCTCACCACTATCACGACTGAAATCGGAGAGGTCATACCTACCCGTATAGCCAATTCGTGGAGAGTCTACATAGATTACCGAAGACTCAATGCCTCCACGAAGAAGGACCATTTCCTACTACCATTCATTGATCAGATTCTCGAAAAACTAGCGGGAAATAGATTCTTATGCTTTCTTGATGGGTACTTCGGTTACAACCAAGTGGCGATTCACCTAGAGGACCAAGAGAAGACCACGTTCACCTGCCCCTTCGAGACATATGCATTCCGAAGGATGCCTTTCGGTCTTTGCAATACACCTGCGACTTTTCAGCGGTGCATGCTTGCCATATTCTCTGATATGGTAGGTGATTATCTGGAAGTCTTCATGGATGACTTCTCAGTTTTTGGGGCATCATTTGATGATTGCCTTCAGCACTTGGTTCACATACTCAGGCATCGCATTGACGTAAATCTGGTTCTTTCCTGGGAAAAGGGCCACTTTATGGTGCTTGAGGGGATCGTCCTGGGAAACTTAATTTCTGAGAGAGGCATCCAAGTGGATCGAGCCAAGGTTAACCTGATATCCAAACTTCCTATGCCTAGCTCGATCAGGGACATCCGATCTTTCTTGGGACACGTCGATTTTTACCGTCGTTTCATCCCTGATTTCTCTAAAATTGCGTGCCCCCCGACCACTCTTCTCTCCAAGGATGTACCCTTTGAGATTTCCAAGGAATGCACTCAAGCTTTTGAGATCCTTCGTGACTGAGTCACCCAGGCCCCGATCCTACAATCCCCTGATTGGTCTCAACCCTTTGAGATCATGTGCGATGCATCTAACTTCGCTATAGGAGCGATTCTGGGGCAGAAGATTGACGGGAAACCCGTGGTCATCTACTACGCTAGCAAGACACTTGACGAGGCTCAGCATAACTACATGGTTACAGAGAAAGAGCTGCTAGCTGTAGTATTTGCCCTCGAAAAATTCAGATCTTATCTCCTGGGTTCCCGCGTCATAATCTACTCGGATCACACAGCTGTGAGACATCTCCTTGCAAAGGACACGAAGTCTCGATTAATCTGATGGATCTTGCTATTGCAAGAATTTGACCTCGAGATTTGCGACAAGGCGGGAAGACAAAACGTGGTAGTTGACCACTTGTCCCGCCTTCCTTCTGAGATCATCGACTCTTCTGGACCCATCACGGAGCATTTTCCTGATGATCACCTCTTGACTTTTGGTACCGGGCTTCCATGGTTTGCTGATATAGTGAACTACTTGGCATCACACCAGATCCCGTCTGATTGGCCGAAGGCCAAGAAAGACAAGTTGCGCTCCGATGCCAAGTACTACATCTGGGAAGACCCATACTTGTTCCGCATAGGTGCTGACCAAATTATCCAGTGATGTATCCCAAAGGTTGAAGTCAATGACATACTCTCTTTCTGCCATAACCAGGCATGCGGTGGCCATTTTTCTGGGCATAAAACTGCATCAAAAATCCTCCAGTGTGGCTTTTACTTGCCCACTATCTTCAAGGACGCATACAGTCACCGTAAGGCATGTAGTCATTGCCAAACTTTGGGCAACATGAGCCATCACGACATGATGCCTTTACAGCCGATTCTTGTATGCGACATTTTCGATATTTAGGGGATTGATTTTATGGGCCCCTTCCCTATCTCGGACGGCTTCGAGTATATTTTACTCACTGTTGTCCAAATGGATCGAAGCCATTCCAACCCGAACCTGTGATCACAAGATCGTCATCAAATTCATTCATCAGAATATCCTCTCACGGTTCGGGATTCCTCGTGTTATCATCTCCGATGGAGGGACCCATTTTACCAACGCTCAGTCCAGGTCACTGATGACCAAATACGGGGTGTCACATCGAATCTCTACTCCTTACCACCCCCAGACTAATGGTTTAGCTGAGCTATCAAATCGGGAGATCGAGAAAATTCAACAGGTTACTGTTCGACCTAACAGGAAGGACTGGTCATTCCGACTTCTGGAAGCTTTGTGGGCTTATAGGATCACCCACAAAACCCAATTAGGTATGTCTCCTTTTAGACTGGCGTACGGGAAGGTGTGTCACCTTCCAGTCGAACTAAAGCACAAAGCCTATTGGGCAGTACGGAATTGCAACCTAGATCTTTCTAAGGCTGGAATCCACAGAAAGCTTCAGATAAGCGAGATTGATGAATTGCTCCTTGATGCGTATGAAAACTCGTAAATCTACAAAGAGCAGGATAAAGCCTTTCCTGACAAGCACATATCCAGAAAGATCTTCCACCCTGGTCAGAAGGTCCTACTATTCAATACCCAACTTAAATTGTTCCCTGGAAAATTTCGATCCAAGTGGGTCGAACCATATTTTGTCTGACAGATTTTTGAAAATGGAGCCGTCGAGATCAGTCCGCTCAGCCATGATTCCGAACCTTTCGTCGTGAGCGGCCAGAGACTCAAACCGTTCATTGACGTAACTAATACAGATTTGCCTGAGTCATATTTAATCCTCCATTCTCCCTGAGCTCATTTGTGCCCAGCCGATGGCGTAAAGCTCATCGCTTAACGGGAAGCAACCCATCATTCTTTCGAAAACCTGAAACCTTTTCTGACACTTCTTTGCACTTTAGGCTCATTCCTTAAGACAGTCGACTTCACCTCAGGTACTCGTACCTGATATTAGAAATCGTCCGCAACAGCCACCTCGACCCGTCCACTCACCCAATATCTATCCTAATGCATGAACCAAGCCAAATAAAAACCCACCTAATGAACAATGAGGACAATGCAAATCTTAGGCATGGGGGGGTATGAAAGTGCAAAATGAATGAAAACTCATAATAAGAAAAAGTTTCAACAAAAAAATCACATATGTCAAAAACACCATAAAAAAAAAGGAGAAAAGAGGAGGGAAGAAATTTTTTTTTTTTTGGGCCTTACATAATCAAAAGGAGGAGGAGAGAAGAGCAAAATAATAAAAAGGAGCACAAAATGAAAAAGAAAGAGATAATCATTAGTAAAAAATTTAAGGAATTAACCAAAGTTCTAGATCACATTAAAGAAAAATAAAGTGAAAGTACACAAAAAGATTAGTAAGAATGCTAACCTTAGGCCTTCTTGGCAAAACTCTTAGTACTCATTAAGATCAAGATATTCCTCAAGAGGTTGAGGAAAATGAAAAGCTTAAGTATTAGGTCTAAAGCTTAGGGAGTATTCGGCCTCGTTAACTGACCTTTGGTTTACAGGACTCGGTAACCTAAGCACCCAAATCCACAAACAGTCTGGTTCAGTGAGCATAAATATCAAAATTACGCAAAATCATTTCAAATGTTCTGAAAATGTCACCTAGATTAGGAGTGGCCGATCAACATAAGTTGATTTGGACGAGTTCCCGACGCGGAGAGGTAGGAAATTCCCCTCGAAGATGCGTAACAACATATCATCTTCTCGGTGCTTGTCTCCTAGGATATTTACATATCCTACTGGGGGCATGTAAGCACTCTGCTGGTTCAGATTCCACGGATGGCGTTATCACGAAATGTTAATTGTCAGGGTCTGAATTCGGCCACAGAACACCATGGACGGGATTATCTCGAAATCTCAAAAGCCAGGGTTCTGGGGGTTACCATGGGCGGTGCTATCTCAAAGCATCGATTGCCAAGGACCTTTGAGTATTGATGATGGGGACAAGGAATCTGATACAGACCGTGTTGTGAAGCCAATCCTAAGCTAGAGTTAAAAAAGAAAAGAGAGAGAAAACTCTCCAAACAAATAAACCCTTTGTCACTCTCTCTTGCAAAACGCACTTCGAACTGAACTAAGGCTAAAAATGTCTCAAGCACGGGTGCTTTAACCACAGAGTCCAATAAACTTTAGGGTAGTTCCTGTGGGCCCTAAAAACCTTGGCTAAGGACTGAGGCTAAGGCTAGACAGATCTGGATCTTGGTTGGTACTAGAGTACCTTCTAGGCCCATGATTGGCATTCTAACTAATCAAGGAGACAAGAGAAAAAGCACTTAACAAATTTAATGAAAGGAACTCATGGTCTAGGATAGAGATTAAAACCTTAAGTTTTTGCTAAGGGACTAGCAAAAGCTAGGCATGAGAGTATGATGAGAACTTCATCATGAAGCATAACTAGCACATTTTGACCTAACAAATTGAACAAAAGCACCTACAAAACCTAAAGGAAGGTCTAAATCAGGGAATTGTTGAGCAGAGAATAAAACTTGAAACAAGGGGTAAAACTGTAATTTTACCATTGCAGTGCATCAACGGGATTTCTAAGATTCTAGACATAGGTCAATTGGACTTAATAAGATAAAAAGTGGGATGGTTAAGTCAGATAAGGATTACTATGAAATTTAAGAATTAAATGACATTCTGTAACCCTAAAATAAATCTACTTAAATTCACAAGGTTTCAGGCAAGATAAAAATCAAAAAAACCCTCTAAAATTCATGAAAAAATATCTCCTAAGGTTTAGAACCTTTAATTCGACCTTTGGAACCTATTTTGACCTAAATTGAGAACCATACCCAATTTTTGACCTAATTTGGGTTTTTGTGCAAAATATCTTATCAAACGTATTTAAACCTAAAATCCAACTTCACCATTGGATTCCTTAGGTCCAAATTAGGTTTACACCAAATTTTGAACCTAAGGAAATGGCGTCTTGACCTACTTTACAAAATGATCCTCAATAATTACTTTTTAACCCTTAACTTTTTAAACCCTTGCAATTACCCCCTTAGCTTTCTCATCACTTTCTTCATTTTGATTCCTCTACCATCGCAGCAGGGACCCATACCGCCGACGACTTTGCGAGCCGGTTTTCTCCTCATCTCCATAGGGAGTTGCTCACAGATTTGAAAGGGGAGAACCCTGTGAAGCACCCTACTGCATGAGCAGCTCCCCATACCCTGAATCGCCTCATACCTCTCGTGCGAACGCTCGATAGGTATGGGTCTCATTCCGACCTTACCTCCGGCGAGGTCTCCTCACCTCTTCCTCGCCTCTCTCTCTTGGCCGACACCTATTTAAGGAACAACAACCCATGCCGCTTCCTTCAAGCCTGATTTGGCCGAAGAAACCCCACAATTTTCGTCTCCTCCTCCTCCGACCATTCACCCGCAGGCTCCGGCGACCCTCCTCTTCCTCTTTTGTCGCCCTGCCACCATACCAGTGGCAGGGTTACCTCTGTCGTCGTCCGCCGCACCTGGCCGTACCAGCAGGCACCCTCCAGCACCTCTTCCTCGTCGTCGCCCCTTCCCCTGGGCTCTTTCGTCTCCAGCGAGGGCAACACAGCCGTTCGCTACCACCGCTCCCTCCCTTCGTCTAGAGACTCATAGATAAGTTCCCTCTCTCCTCTTCATTTCCCCTCTCTAATTTTGCACTTTCAACCCTTCTATGCCACTGTCCACCGCCACCTTCTCCACCTCCGGCAGCCCACTGGCGAGGTGCATCCACCGCATCACACCTCCACACGCCTCGCCAGACACCCCACGAGCTCCACAATCACTCCACGATCATTTTCCCCCACTCCACGCACTGCGCCACTCACTCAAATCACCCCCCAAACACACCCACCTACACGCACACAGTGTGCCCTAGGCACACATGCACAGGCGCCCTCACGCCACTCCGACCACCGGACCACCTTTGTCGTGCTCAGGCGAACCTCCCCGAGCGATTTGACGTGGCCGCAAGGCCGTGTTCATGATTTTAGGTTCGTCGCCCCTTCCACCATTGTTGTTGAGCTTGAAGCAAGCTTCAAGAAGCTCCAGGTCGCGCTCTACTACTCCAGGAGAGACCCCCAGGCAGCGCGAGTTGAGTGCGCTAACACATCCGGCCAAGAGATTGGCTCAAAGAGTGATTGCAGCTACGGCGATTGAGCGAAGCACCTCCCTGCGGGCGCACGAAGAAGCAGGTGGGACTTTAGTCCCACCTCGGAAGTGAAGGCGAGCCCGCACCTACATAAGAGGAAAAACTAAAGTAAGTTGTTTGCCTCAAATCCACGGGGTGAGGTCCCCCTCACCCGACTCGGTCTTGTCCGCGGCACTGCCCATGCGGACCTGGCCCGACTCGAATACCCTACCTGCGCACACCTCGTGCACCACCCACGCCGGTGCGCCTGGTCCCGGGCGCGTCACCCGACCTGCATACCCGGTTAAGGCTCTAGGAGAGTGAACCTTGAAGTGAATTTGAGAGAGAGAGATGCAGGGAGGGTAGGGGTTAGGCTTTGCCTAACCGGACGCCTATGCAGGGAACAAGAGGGGAAGCAAAGGAGGAGGAGCGGCGAGGACTTAGCGCAGGAAGAAAGCTACGGCCAGAGAAGCACTTGGAGCCGTAGAGAAGCTAAGGCAAAAGGAGAAAGAAGAAGAAGAGAAAAAGGAGCAGTAGAGAAGAAAGAAGGACTTGGCGCAACAGAGAAGAAGGAAGAAGAAGAACCAGCAGCAGTAGCTGAAAAGAAAAGGAGCACTACTGTAGCAAGTGACATTTCAGGTGTCTGACCCTTGGAATCAGACGTCTGAAAAGAGAGAAAAGAAGACAAAAGAAGAAAGAGAGAAGACAAGAAGAGACATTTTTCCTTTCTTTAATATTTTGTAAAATAATATATTGTAAATTGTGATTTCCTACGCTTCTAGAATCAACTTTTGCTTCCTGAGTTTGACCTCGGAGAATTTTTGTTTTCGACTAATAAAACATAATCAAACCGGTCGATTTTACACCCGCACCACCAGGGACTCCGTGAGGACATTAGATTGTTCATCAATGCAACTTGCGGAGGGAACATCATGGGTCAACATGAGGACATCGTGTGGGAGATTCTCGAGAATATGTGTGAGAACTCCATCAACAATGACTCCATGGGTTTATTGGACCGGACGAATACCCGCGCATCGACGAATCTCAGGGGAGCACATGAAACGCAGGGCTTGTCCGCATCCGTCTACTTGGAACTGATGGCCAGTTGGTTGGACAAGGTCTCTATTATTGAGAAGGTGGATGAGCTGACTCGGCATTTGCAGTGAGCCACCTCTGCGTAGAACTCCTTTGCACAGCCACCTCCTGCAAGGGAAACTGTGCAAAACATTTTCCACCAATCTTCTCCAGGGATGGACCTGTATCCACCCCCATCTGACTCCAGGAGTGTAGGGACCTCCGATCCTCTCTATTCTTGTCGGGGGAACTCTGATCCCCCATACTCTAACTTTCCTGAGGTTCCTCAGACCTGCGAGGACCTCAACGCCATCCAGAATGACCCATTTTCCAACACCTACAACCCTGGATGGTGAAATCATCCCAATTTTTAGTGGGCGGGAAATTCTCAAACCCAAAGACCACCTTATCAACCCCATCCACAAGCCCCTTGTCCTTATCAGCCGCCTCAGCCTCGGCCCAACCCCACTTATCAATCTGGGTCAAACCAAGACCAAATGTCCCTCATCCTCCAAGCACTGGCTGACATTCAAAGAACGAATGTGGCTATCCAAAAATAGCACAAGGACGAGATCACAGAGGTCCGCAACCAACTCGCCCAGATGGCGAATTCCAGCCAACCGGGCACACTTCCTTCACAACCTCTGCCAAACCCTAATAACGTGCCGACCCAGCGACACGTTATGAACCCGAACCCAGGCCAAGCACACATGATTTATCAGTCCCCTTCCGTTCCATCACTTGACGGGATGGAAGCTTCAACATCTTACCCGGGTTATCAATAGTAGCAACCCATCTTACCAACCCCCAACCAGAACCAGGCAGGATTAAATTCTGTAACAACCCATAATGGTAAAGCAACCCAAGACCCACCTTATCCGGACCACTCCAAGCCTGGTAGTGATCCAAGCCCTAGGATAATTATCTAGGATGTCCCTGTCCCAGATCAAAAACCTGGACCTATTCTAGAGGAACCAACAAAGGTTCCATTTCCCGAGGCCTTGACCAAGGGAAAGAGTGGCCCCTGAGGAGGACCTTATCAAGCTCTTTGAGCAAGTCCAAATAAACATCCCCTTGATGGATGCAATCCGCCACATACCGACTTACGCACGATTCTCGAAAAACGTGTGTACACCCCAGCGTAAGTCGCGAACCAAGAGTGGGAGTCTAATTGTACTGTCAGAGCAAGCCAGCTCTGTAATCCTGAGTAAACTCCCACCCAAGGCAAAAGACCCAGGCACACCCCTAATCTCATGTAAGATTGGTGAAACCCAATTTGATAGAGCATTATTAGACCTAGGTACCTCCATAAACCTAATACCCACATCCCTACTTAACCACCTTGAAGAATCCAAGCTTAAACCAACTGAGGTGACATTGCAGTTAGCTGATCGATCCATTACGTCACCTAAGGGAGTTCTCGAGGATGTTATTGTTAGGGTGCGGGATTTCTACTTCCCAGTAGACTTTATAGTTCTAGACATGGATGCACCTGAGAACTCAAGGGATACACCAATTATACTAGGGAGACCTTTTCTGGCCACTGTTAGGGCCAACATAAGCTGTGAGGAGGGCCAAATAGAGTTGAAATTTGGAAACCAAACCCTTAAGATCGATATCTTTAAGGCCCAACAAGGGATTAATTACGGTGTTGTGGGGCAGATATGTGATATCAGAGCCATGGTTGATGAACTGCATATTGAGGACAACCTAATTATCCCTAATCAACCACAAGAAGAACTAAACCCGCATTTAAAGGAGCCAGAACCTAATACACCCATAACTCTGACCCTTGTTCCTCACACCCACTCCGAATCACCCACTACTGCTGATAATCCCGTCTTGGAACTCAAGCCCCTTCCCGATCATCTGAAGTACGTCTTTTTTGGTTCCAATCAGACACTTCTTGTGATTATAGACTCTAGACTCACCCCTGATCAGGAATCCTATTTGATTACTATTCTCCAGCAACATCCTAGAGCCATTGGTTTGACTCTCGATGATTTAACTGGAATAAGTCCCTCTTATTGCACACACCACATCTATTCCGAAGAGGGCGCACGACCTTCGCGTGAAATGCAAAGACCTCTGAACCCTAATCTGCAGGAGGTCGTGAAAAAGGAGATCATTAAGTGGTTAGATGCAGGGATCATCTACTCGATCTCCGACAGTCGTTGGGTAAGCCCAATCCAGGTTGTGCCTAAAAGGGCAGGGCTCACCACCATCATGACTGAGACAAAAGAGGTCATACCGACCCATATAGCCAACTCATGGAGAGTCTACATTGATTACCGAAGATTCAATTCCTCCACGAAGAAGGCACATTTCCCACTACCATTTATTGATCAGATCCTTCAAAAACTAACGGGAAATAGATTCTTTTGTTTTCTTAACGTGTACTCTGATTACAACCAAGTGGCGATCCATTCAGAAGACCAAGAGAAGACCATGTTCACCTGCCCCTTCGGGACGTACGCGTTTCGAAGGATGCCTTTCGGTCTCTGCAATGCACCCGCGACTTTTTAGCAGTGCATGCTTGCCATATTCTCTGATATGGTAGGTGATTATTTGGAAGTCTTCATGGATGACTTCTCAGTATTTGGGGCATCATTTGACGATTGCCTCCAACACTTGGTTCATATACTCAGGCGTTCTATTGTCGTGAATCTGGTTCTTTCCAAGGAAAAGAGCCACTTCATGGTGCCTGAGGGGATCGTCCTGGGACATCTAATTTCTGAGAGGGGCATCCAAGTCGATCGAGCCAAGGTTAACTTGATTTCCAAACTCCCTATGCCTAACTCAATCAGGGACATCCGATCTTTTCTGGAGCACGTCGATTTTTACCGTCGATTCATCCCTGATTTCTCAAAAATCACGCGCCCCCTGACCACTCTTCTCTCCAAGGATGTACCTTTTGTGATTTCCAAGGAATGCACTCAAGCATTTGAGATCCTTCGTGATCGAGTCACCCTAGCCCTGATCCTGCAGTCCCCTAATTGGTCTCAACACTTTGAGATCATGTGCAATGCTTCTGACTTCGCAGTAGGAGCGATTCTGGGGCAGAAGATTGACGGGAAACCCGTGGTCATCTACTACGCCAGCAAGACACTTGACAAGGCTCAGCGTAACTACACGGTTACGGAGAAAGAGCTGCTAGCCGTAGTATTTGCCCTTGAAAAATTCAGATCTTATCTCCTGGGTTCCCATGTTATTATTTACTCGGATCACACTGCTGTGAGGCATCTCCTTGCTAAGAAGGATGCGAAGCCTCGATTAATCTGATGAATCTTGCTGTTGCAAGAATTTGATCTCGAGATTCGTGACGAAGCGGGAAGATAGAACGTGGTAGCTGACCACTTGTCCCGCCTTCCTTCTGAGATCATCGACCCTTCCAGACCCATCACAGAGCATTTTCCTGATGAGCACCTCTTGACTATTGGTACAGGGCTTACATGGTTTGCTGATATAGTAAACTACTTGGCATCACATCAGATCCCGTCTGATTGGCCGAAGGCCAAGAAAGACAAATTACGCTCCGATGCCAAGATTACATTTGGGAAGACCCGAACTTATTCCGCATAGGTGCTGATCAAATTATCCGGCGATGTGTCCCAAAGGTCGAAATCAATGACATACTCTCTTTCTGCCATGACCAGGCATGCGGTGGCCATTTCTCTGGGCGCAAAACCACATCAAAAGTCCTCCAGTGTGGCTTCTACTGGCCAACAATCTTCAAGGACGCATAATATCACTGTAAGGCATGCAACCGTTGCCAAACTCTGGGCAACATGAGCCATCGCAACATGATGCCTCTACAACCGATTCTCCTATGCGAGATTTTTGACATTTAGGGGATTGATTTTATGGGCCCCTTCCCTATCTCAGACGGCTTCGAGTACATTTTGCTTGCTGTTGACTATGTGTCCAAATGGATCGAAGCCATTCCGACCCGAACCAATGATCACAAAGTCGTTATCAAATTCATTCACCAAAACATCTTCTCACGGTTCGGGATTCCTCGAGCGATCATTTCTAATGGAGAGACCCATTTCACAAACGCTCAGTTCAGGTCACTGATGACCAAATACGGGGTGTCACACCGAATATCTACTTCTTATCACCCCCAGACTAATGGTCTAGCTGAGCTATCAAACCAGGAGATCAAGAAAATCCTTCAGGTTACTATTCGACCTGACAGGAAGGATTGGTCATCCCGGCTTCCGGAAGCTTTGTGGTTTATAGGACCGCCCACAAGACGCAACTAGGCATGTCTCCTTTCAGACTGGTGTACGGGAAGTCGTGTCACCTCCCCATCGAATTGGAGCATAAAGCCTGTTGGGCAGTACAGAACTGCAATTTAGATATTTCTAAGGCTAGAACCCACAAAAAGCTTCAGATAAGCGAGATTGATGAATTACGCCTTGATGCGTATGAAAACTCGCGAATCTACAAAGAGCGGGTTAAAGCCTTTCATGACAAACACATTTCTAGAAAGATCTTTCACCCTGGTCAGAAAGTCCTACTTTTTGATGCCCGACTCAAACTGTTCCCGAGAAAGATGCGATCCAAGTGGATCGGACCATATCTAGTCCGACAGATCTTTGAAAATGGAGCCGTCAAGATCAGTCCACTCAACCACGATGCCGAACCCTTTGTCGTGAACGGTCAGAGACTCAAACCGTTCACTGACAAGACCAATACAGATTTGGCTGAGTCATCTTTTATCCTCCATTCTCTCTGAGCTCATTGCGTCCAGCCGATGGCGTAAAACTCAGTGCTTAACGAGAGGCAACCCGTCATTTTTCCAAACACCCGAAACCTTTTCTGACATTTCTTTGCACTTTAGGGTTCATCATTTAGGACAGCCAACTCCACCTCAGGTAACCATACCCGAGATTAGAAATCATTCGCAACAGTTACCTTGACCCATCCACTCAACCAATACCTGTCCTAATGAATGAACCAAGCTAAATAAAAACCTACCTAATTTCCAATGGGGACATTGCAAATCTTAGGCATGGGGGGTATGAAAGTGCAAAATGAATAACAAGAAAAGATTTCAACAAAAAATTCACATATGTCAAAAACACCATAAAATTTTTTTTAAAAAATTCTTTTTTTTTGAAAAAAAAAACTGGAGGGAAGAAAATTTTCTGGGCTATACAAAATAGGAGGAGAAAAAGAGCAAAATGCTAAAAAGGAGCACAAAATGAAAAAAGAAAAAGATGGTCATTAGTAAGAGGTTAAGGATTAATCGAAGTTCTAGACCACATTAAGAAAAAGTAAAGAAAAAGTGCTAAAGAAACACAAAAAGATTAGTAAGAATGCTAACCTTAGGCCTTTTTGACTAGACTCTTAGTACCCATTAAGATCTAGATATTCCTCAAGAGGTTGAGGAAAATGAAAAGCTTAAGTATTAGGTCTAAGGCTTAGGGAGTATTCAGCCTCGTTAACTGACCTTTGGTTTGCGGGACTCGGTAACCTAAGCACCCCAATTCACACACAGTCTGGTTCAGTGAGCATAACAATCAAAATCACGCAGAAGAGTTTTTAATGTTCTGAAAATATTACCTAGATTAGGAACGGTCGATCAACACAAGTTGATTTGGACGAGTTCCTAGCACGGAGAGGCAGAAAATTCCCCTCGAAGATGCGTAACAACATATCGTCTCCTCGGTGCTTATCTCTTAGGATATTTACATATCCTACTAGGGGTATGTAAGCACTCTGCTGGTTCAGATACCACGGGCGGCATTATCTTGAAATGTCGATAGCTGGGGTATGGATTTGGCTACAGAATACCATGGGCGAGATTATCTCGAAATCTCGAAAGCCAGGGTTCTTGGGGTTGCCTTGGGCGGTGCTATCACGAAGCATCGATTGCCAGGGGCCTTTGAGGATTGACGATGGGGATGAGGAATCCGATACGGACCGTGTTGAGAA
Organism: Thalassia testudinum; assembly: GCA_037157565.1. Taxonomy (NCBI): domain Eukaryota; kingdom Viridiplantae; phylum Streptophyta; class Magnoliopsida; order Alismatales; family Hydrocharitaceae; genus Thalassia; species Thalassia testudinum. The sequence continues at coordinate 181,612,857 of JAZHRO010000036.1, read as the reverse complement.
GCCAATCCGAAGCTAGAAATAAAAAGAAAAGAGAGAGGAAACCCTCCAAACAAATAAATCCTCTATCTCTCTCTTACAAAATGCACTGCAAATTGAACCAAGACTAAAATTATGTCTCAAGCACGGGTGCTTTAACCACGGAGTCCAATAAACCTTAGGATAGTTCCTACGAGCCTTAAAAACCTTTGCTAAGGACTGAGGTTAAAGCTAGACAGGTCTGGATCTAGATTGGTACTAGAGTACCTTTAGGCTCATTACTGGCATTCTAACCTAATCAAAGAGAAAAGAAGAGAAAAAGCACTTATCAAGATTGGTGAAAGAAACTCATGGTCTAGAACAGAGGTTAAAACATTAAAATTTTGCTAAGGGACTAGCAAAAGTTAGGCATGGGGGCATGATGAGAACCTCATCATGAACCCTAACTAGCACATTTTGACCTAATAAAATGAACAAGAGCTCCTACATAACCTAAAGGAACGCCAAATTCAAGGAATTACTAATCTAAGAAGAAAATATAAAATAAGGGGTAAAACTGTAACTTTACCATTGCAGTGCATCAATGGGATTTCTAAGGGTCTAGACATAGGTCAAGTGAACTTAATAAGAGAAAAAGTTGGATGGTTTGGTCAGAAAAGGATTATGCCAAAATCTAGGAATTAAATGACATTCTTTAACCCTAAAACAAATCCACTTTAATTCACAGAGTTTCAGGTAATATAAAAATAAAATAAACCCTCTAAAAATCATGGAAAAATATCCCCTAGGATTTAGAACCTTCAATTTAGCCTTTGGAACCTGTTTTGACCTAGATTGGGGACCATACCTAATTTTTGACCTAATTTAGATTTTTGTGCAAAATATCCAGTCAAACATGGTCAAACCTAAAATCCAACTTCACCATTGGATTCCTTAGGTCCAAATTAGGTTTATACCAAAATTTGGACATAAGGGAAGGTCGTCTTGACCCACTTTACAATTTGGTTCTCAAAATTACTTTCTGACTCTCAACTTTTTGAAACCCTTACGTTTACCCCCTCAACTTCCTCGTTGTTTTCTTCACTCCGGTCCCTCTACCATACGCAGTAGAAGGCCATACCTCCGGCGACTTTTCAGGGAGGATGGCGCCTCATCTGCATGGGGAGCTGCTCCCAGACTTGAAAGGGTAGCTCCCTGTAGAGCCCCCTACAGCATGGGCTGCTCCCCATGCCCCGAAACCCACCATACCTTTCATGCGAACACGTGAGAGGTATGGGTATCCAGCTGGCCTTACCTCCGGCGTGGCCCCTCTGCTGCCCTCGCGCGCTTCCCACCCTATTAGTTCCTAGTTAAGGAAGGGCACGCCATGCCGCTTCCTCCAAGCTCGATTTGGCCTGAGATCTCCCTCCAATTCGTCTCCTCTCAACTCCGACCAACTTCCCAGAGCTTCCAGCGACTCCTCCTCTCCTCTCCCGTCGCTCTGCCACAGTACCAATGGCAGAGCTAACTCCGTCGTCTTCCACCGCGCCGCGCCGTACCAGCAGGTGCCCTCCAACCCCCTTCGTCGTCGCTGTCATCTTCCCCTTGTCACCTTCATCTTCAACGACGGCAAGCACCAGCTGTTCGCCCTCCGCTTCCCCCTTTCGCTCCAAACCTACCAAATAAGTTGCCCTTACTCCCCTCTTCATTTCCCCTCTGTCAATTTGTTCTTTCGACCCCTCAACACCACAGTCCACCATCACCATCTCCACCTCCGACCACCAACTCTGGCGAGGCCATTCCACCACCATAGAAAGTTTCACCCCTCGCCAACCGATCCCTAAGATTCACCACCTCCCACTGATCACATTTCGCCCTCCCACTCACCGTGCCACCCACTGGAACCTTCCCCCGAACACACCCACCTGCACGCACACAGTGTGCCCTAGGCACACATACACAGGCATCCTCACGCCACGCTGACCCCCAGGCCACCTTCGTCGTTCTCCGGCGAAGCCTACTGAAGGTTCTGACGAGGCCTCAAGGTCGTGTTTGTGATTTCAGGGTCACGACCCCTTCCGCCATTGGCGGAGCAGCTTGAAGCTTGCTTGAAGCTTCGTGCAGGTCCCAGCGCCCCAGGCAATCTAGGTCCAGAAGGCACGGACTTCCCTCGTGCACAGCTCCAGGCAGCCATTTGGCCTCGAAGGCCTTAGCTGTAGCTGCAATTGCTCACGCCATCTGCTGCGGACGCACAGCCAGAAGCGGGTGGGACTTTAGTCCCACCTCGTGAGTTTTTGAGCGGGTGCAGGCGCTTAAATTGAAAAACTATATAGGGCTTATCGCCTCGAAAACACGGGATGAGGTCCCCTTGCCCAAGCGCGAGCTCGCGCCCGCCCTCGCCTGTGCTCACACTCCGCGGACTTGGGTTCGACCCGATTACCCGTGCACTCCTCGCCCACCACCTCACGCCGGTGGGCCTGGTCCCAAGCGCATATACCCGACCCGATAACCCGGCTGGCTCTGGGAAAGCTATGTCCTGAGAGCAAAATAGAGAGAGAGATGCGGGGAGGGTAAGGGTAGGTTTTGCTTAACCGTGTACCTGTGCAGGGAGGAAGAAGAAGGAGAAGAAGAGGCTGAGGACTTGAGTGCCAGAGAAGAAGGGGTAGGAGCTGAAAAGGAAGAAGGCAGAGGCACAGTGCAGAAGGAAAGGAAGAAAAAGAAGAAGGCAGAAGAAGGAGCTAAAGAAGAAGAAGAAAGGGCCAAAGAAGAAAAGAGAAGGAGGGAGCTGCCGCAAAGTGGGAGGCCAGGCAGGAAGAAAAAGAAGAGAAGGAGAAGCCAAGGAGAAGCAGCAGCAGCAGCAGCCAAAGAGAAAGGAAGAAGAAGAAGAAGACGTGCACTGTAGTAAACGCCACTTAAGGCATCTGATTCATAGAATCAGACATCTGGAGACAGAGAAAAGAAAAGAGAGAGACCAAAGAAGAAGAAGAGAAAAGAAGAAAAAGAGAAGAAAAATTCTACTTTTATTCTCTACATTTTTTGTAAAACATTACAGTATTGTGAATTTTGATTTGTCTGCTTCTAAAATGGAATTTGTTCCCTGAGTTCGACCTCAAAATATTTTCGAATTTCGAGTAATAAAATAAATCAAATTGATTAAACACCAGCAGGTGATGTACTATAAGAAGATTTGGGCTTGGAAAGACCTTGCGCCAAGAACCAAACTTTTTATTTGGAAATCTATTGTTGATGCTCTCCTACTGAGAATGAACCTGGCCAAAAGAATACACATAGATGATACATCTTACCCTTTCTGCCTATCAGCTAGTGAGAAGTGGGATCATTTGATGAGGGGGTGCACCTTTAGTAGAGTAGTTTGGTTTGACTGGGGAATTCTATGGTTTTCTCAACAAGGAACATGGTGGGATGCGATGATGAAGATTTCCACTCAATTTGATGTAGTTAGCCTGTCAAAAAATTTAGTCTTATACATATTACATGCATTATGGCTACATAGGTGTAAAGTGGTTATGAGTGGTGATAAACCAAATCCTTATACGGTGATTAGCTCTGCTATGAGAATGTGTGATTTTTATACTAATAGCAGAGAGAATTTATCTTCGAGATGTCTTTATAATCGGCAATTGCTTTCTCCTCAGCAAATAGCCTTGGACAACGCAGTGCATATGATTATTGTTGATGCAGCAGTGGGAGATGATTAGTCAATGACGGCTGATGTTCATCTTAATGGAAATGGAAGGATCAATATAGTAGCCTCTACCAAATAGGTGCTCACCAACTGTAGTAGAACGATAGAATCTTGGGCTATTCACAATGGTCTGCTTATGGCCATCCATCAAGGGTTGCTGGAGGCTTCGATTCTCTCCGATGCAATCAACCCAGTTAACCAAGTAAATGCCCAATCGCAACCTCCTTGACAACTTAAGTATGTGATTTAGAGATGTGCTTCCATGCTTAAACATAATCCTCTCTTTAATATTGCATCTAAAGTTCAAAACTCATATGTAAGGCAGATGTTTTTGTTTGTGTAAATATTCACAAGGATCAATATTTAGAGGCATATGTTGGCTTGGTTTTGTTTGTGTAAATATATTCAAGGGTCTTGGGTTCCTCCCTGGCCACACATACCTTGTTCTTTGTAAGGCTGTCGGTGAAACTTTTCATATTGGACAGAAAAAAAGAAAACTCTTTCTCTAGCTTAAGATAATAATTCACGGAAATTAGATCCATCCCTTCCCTCGGTGGACCACACAAGGCAAAGCCTACAGTGGAGTGAACAGACATGTCTACCGTTCCATCGGAGCAGCAGCTCACCGCCGGCCTCTGCGGGCACCCGCCTTCGCGCTACGTCCAACCGCCACCCAACTGCCCTTCTAGCCTACGTCCTGCCACCTTCCCCGTCCCCACCATCGACCTCGGCTCCCCCTCCGAGGCCGCGAAGCTCGACTCCGCCCTCCGCACCCACGGCCTCTTCCACGTGGTCAACCACGGCATCCCTATCCGGCTCCTCGGCCGCCTCCTCTCCGCCACTCGCGAATTCTTCTCCAACCCACCGCCGCCTCAGAAACACGTCGAATTGTACGTCGAAGGGTACGGCGTGGACGACGTCGTCCATGACGACCAAGTCCTCGAGAGGTCCCAGAGGCTCCTCCTACTGGTGCAACCCAAGCAGGAGAGGAAGGTGCACATGTGGCCTCCGGTTCCGAAGGACGTACTATTGGAATACAACGACAGGTGCAATCGGGTAGCGGAGAGGGTCCTCATGGCGATTGGGGAGGGCCTGGGTTTGGGGTGCAACTATTTCAATTCGTGGAGGGATTTGAGGAGGAGTGGACGGTGCAGATGAGATTTAACCACTACCCACGTTGCGAGAGGCCCGATCTGGTGGTGGTGATGAAGCCACACAAGGACGTGTCCACCATCACGCTCCTGCTGCAGGACCCCGAGGTGGATGGGGGGCTTCAAGTCCTTGACGGCAGAGGAGAGTGGTTCGTGGTTCCGGTGGTTCCTGGTGCTCTTCTTGTCATTGTCGGGGACCTGATCGAGGTACCAACGACTCTCTTACTGCTACTTGCTTTCGATCATAGCCGTTTCGTTGCTTTCTGATTTAATTTAATTTGATTCTAGGGAAATTGGATGGGTGGGGAGTGTTTTTTTTTTGTTTTTTTCGTTTTTATTTTTGCACAACAATGAATTTTTTTTTTTTGTAATGACCCAAGATCATGGGTACAATTTCGTAGCAACCTTAGGAAGAGGAAGTTTCCCATGCACAAACACACACACCCCTCCCACTGTTGGACGGATCTCCTGTAAGAAGGGGGAGGAAAAAGGGCTGACTGTTGGATGGATCTTCTATGGGAAATGGAGGAAAAAGGGCTGGCCATTGCTTGCTAGGTCGATTTTAGTGCATATATTACGAGGATCACGTACTCGAGAGTTGACGCTGGATGGAAGTGGGGTTGTGTAAATCTTGAATACTTACTTGGAATGGGGAGCATCTTGGGGTTGTGCAAATCTTGAACATACATCCCTGCTGTTTCCTGCTTTTAGGTAACATGAAAGGCCTTTCCTTTTTAGGAAGAGGGATATTAGAAGAGATTCTGAAGTTCATATATATAATTGGTAGTAAATAGAATGATGTATCCCTCCTGCAGAGATTCCAACTTACAAGAACTCGATCCATGTATAAAGTTGGATTTGGGGAACTACATTGAAAGGGTTGTATTTGGCATATATATACACGTGTGTATGGTAGTCTTGTTTGTGATTTTGTGTCAAAAGCACCTAATGTATGTGGTCTGACCAATCTATATATGGATGGGTTGTAGAATTTTTTCTATAATATTTGAAATTCCGTGCATGAAGTAGGATTCTGAAAACTAGAAATTGAAAGAGGTACTAAATCCCAGTTTGCTATGTTATATACGTATACAAGGAGTTTATGGTTTCGTGTTATTTTTGCAGATTATGAGCAACGGGAACTACGAGAGCCCTATGCACAGGGTGGTGACGAGTGTCGAGAAGGAAAGGGTGTCTGTGGCTTCTTTCTATTACCTGGGAAAGGAGAAGGAGATAGGACCTGCAAAAGCTCTGGTGGGTGAAGGGAGGTCGAGGATGTACAAGGACGTCGTCGTGAAGGAGTACCATGAGGCCGTGCCTTGGAACTATTCGATGGGGAAGAACACGATCGACATCGTGAAGATTTCATAGAGTCCACCTCTTTTTTTTTTCTCCTGCTACAGTTATGTGGTAGCATCTTGGATTTCCAAAGGTTGTTTACAATAAAACCCAAACAAGTAACACTTTTTTTTAAGCTGTGTGTCACTCTCACGGAAGGCCAACTACTCTTTTTTTTTTTTTAGTTTTCCTGCGGATCAAAAGTCTATTAATGGAAACAAAGTCATTATAAATTACAATGGGACACAATTTGAAGGGCGAGGGAAGGAGGAGAGGACAATTCATTCGGGAAAAATAAAACAACTCTCGACATGGGGAACTCCACAATCCAACGGGGGAATCTCAAAACATATCAAAACGCAACTGCGCTAACAAGAAAACAAAATAAGGGTTAATTTACTGTTGTATTTAGGAAAAGTGAAAGTAGGGTTAATGTTTATTTTTGTTTACGTTGCATATAAGTGTTAACATTAATTTTTTACTAAAGTTTTTAACCTTCCATAGGAAAATGATACCACCCATTTGGATTTTGTTGAAAATAAAGTTTACACATTAACTAATGTCTCATGCATGACAAGATCGAGGAAAATGATTATGTACATCTCCTTCGGAGTTAGTTTACTTGGAGGGTTAGGAAAATAGTGTTAGATCTAGTTTAATTGAAAGGTTAACCTCCTTTAAAGGGGGATTAACATTTGTTTACTTGACTATTTAATTTCTCATTTGGTAACTCGAGTTTAGTCATTTTAACATGGATTTGTCTAACACTAGTTTCAACTTATATTAGCCAAATCCATGTTAAAATCATACACCACTTGTGCCTCTGACTCCTCTCATATTTTATTTTCTTAACACCGCTACCAAGTAAACGTCAGATGAATTAATACCACAACTTGACACCAATTCAAGTAAACATAAACTGGTGTTAACACAACTTTGTAAACAAACACAATTATGAGTTAACATTAGTTTCATATTTCTTAACACAACTTTATTAATCCTCCAAGTAAACTAATATTAACCTGCAATTGTGTTTACTTACAATGTGGTGTTAACTTCAATTTATGTTTACTTAAATTGGTGTTAACCCTTGTGACGTTTATTAATTTGATAATGGTATTAAAAATATAAAATATGAGGGGTGTCAGATGCATGAGTGGTATATGATTTAACACGGATTTGGCTAACACCAGTTGAAATTTGTGTTAGATAAACCTGTGTTAAAGTGACCAAATACAAGTTATCAGTGAGAAGTTAAATAGTCAAATAAACGGAGGTTAACCCCTAAAGTAAATTAGGCCTCACAAATGATTTAGCATCGAGATTTGCAATCTAAGGAAATTTAGTAAACTTATCTATCGCTAATTGAGTTCCCCTGTTATTAGTCTTCCACCTAGATTTTTTTTACCTTCACATCTATATTTGGTGATGATTTATACTTTCATGTAAACCGTAGCAAAAAGAAAATCCTAGCCGATGATTTATACCTTCACATCTATATATATTTGATGTTTTCATATCATCACTCATTTCATGTTTCATCTTTTCCATCTCAGAATTTAGATAACTTACGATCTCTTTTCCGATTGTATCGATGTTACTTCTACCAACTCTAAAGGCATAAGCTTCACATATATAAAGGAATAAAAAGATAATAAAACAGAACTTCTCCTCTCTACTACTTTTCAAGTACCTAAACTGACCTACCCGAGAGAGAGCAAAAAAGAAAAAAAAAAAGGGAAATCATGATCTACATATCAATAACTTCCATATCTTTATTGTATGGATTTGAATTTTTAATGACTACTTTATGACTAAACAAATCTTTATTAAGAGTCCAATAATTGAATTATGATGTATTTAAAATCCAATTCTTAAGATCTTGTCTTAATATATTAATTTCTATGGAGAGAGATTTAATAATTTTGGTTTAAAGAGGAGCTAATTTCCTCAACAAAATTTGTGAGGGGCTGATTGAATGAAAATACCTTGTCCCTCACTTTATTAGAAGAATTTAACACTTTTTCATGTAAGTCACATAATTACTCGTAACCATCTATAAAGTCTATAACCAACCGACAGGAAGTAAATACATTGAATATGTAAATAAAGTGAAGATATGATTTAAATAACTTACTCCAAGAAAGTCCTCAGGTCGACCCTTACATTATTCGAAGGATTGGTGCGTGAGAGATGACCTCTTTATCCACAGTTTATCAGATATTCCGGGTCACCAGAAAACTTACTCCAAAAAACATAAATACAAATTACATTATAGGCCGCTCCCACTTCATTTGTTTAACTTCTCATGTGTCGGTGCACTTGTTGATGGATTCTTTTTTTCTCTTCAGTATACATTGAAATATCTGTTTAAGATATTAAAATCTATGGCAGGATTAAACAAAGTGCTGAACTCGTCAGGCTGCCTCACACACAGACACGCATTACAGTATATTTGAGACAAGTGCTCTTTACTAATGACTAATGAGAGCTGAGAAACTCCCAACATCATCAAGATCAGAACACGTTTACTGACAAGTCACCAGCAATTCCGCTGCAGTAGAAAAAATTTTAACAGAGATATAGGCAGCTGCAGTTAAAATTTCATATATTTGACCCAAGTAGGTACAATCCTACTATGATCCATGAAACTGGGGTTATTGGTTTCGGATATCTGAGGGTCTTACCATTGCACTGGAATCTCCAATGAATAGCAACCTTTGCTCAGTGGTAGAAGTCTAGAAGAAGATGGGAGGAATGCATTGGATGGTTAGATTAGAGTCTTCGTCATTTCATTCATTTGTACCTCAGAAGAGGCCCATTTCGTTACCATCAAATTGGCTAATAAATACTTAACCTAGACCAAATTTTATTTTAGAGAATATGTGCTTAGTGGCAATTTGTGTAGTTGGTATTTTGCTTGGGTAGCTAACTTTCTACGGTTCTGCTTCTATCCTAGAGATTAATATGTCCAAACATTATGGTTCTTAAAGAAAAAGGGTCATCACAGCAAAAGGACAGGGGACATCCTCACTTAAATGTTTGTGGTTGGGTAGTGAACCTATCATCCGAAGGATAACAACTGGAATCGAACTTGGTCCAGAGGAAATAAATAAATAAATATTGATGGCGTCCGTCTTTTGGCTTTAACAAATCCCATCGTTCGTCACATCGTTGAGGGTAATGTCCGATAAAATAGAGCCGAAGGCTTTTCATGTCAGATTTGACGTGATAAAGACACCGGATTCTACGTCTAGGCAGTTATAAAGTTCCATGATACTGCCAAATAATGTACGATTTAACATTAGTTGTTGATTAATTAGATAATTTAGAGATACAATTGTACGTTGTTTAGTCACATATGATGGAGATGAGAACTCGAGAGTCATGTGGTGACATATATAAAAATTTTTATTTCTTTCAAAAAAAAAGTTAATAATAATAAAGATCTGTCCACAGAGAGGTTTCTTGTATGGTTTTCGGTCATCTCATTGTGAAAAATATTTCTATATAAATTCAATTGTTCTATTGTAATGTTTTGATAATTTTTGTTTATTTTATTTTTATTATTTACTTCAACATAGTATTAAAATATGTCGTTCTTGGATTTGTTTTTAAACTTTATCAATGTTTATGATTATCGATGTTTCACATAAATATCATTGTTTTCATTATTTTTCAATCTTTATCATTGTCCATGTTTCCATACTCTTATTCTTCTTTATAAGTTCTTAGACACACAAGAGGATCAACTAAATAGATCTTTGTAGCAACTTTGATGGGTTTCATTTGAACATCAATTAGAAGACTTGAGGCCAAGACTAGAAGTCATCACTGTCGAGGATCCACGATGAGATCCTTGAGGCCACCAACGTGTCTAGCGACGAGGAGGACGCATTGAGGACAAGGAGTAGCAAGAAGAAGATGATCGTGGAAATCTACTTATTGTCCCCAACGTTGATCAAACCATGTCTGAGCTTTAGCGATGCCCTCAACCTTGATGGACTCCTGCAGCAGCACCCCCTCCACAAGGAGGAGGACTTCATCAATCCCTACCATGAGGATAGCAGGATCTTCATCGACTACATCAACTCCTCAACAATGGCCTAGGGTAGAAACTAAAAGAAAGAAAGGAAATCTCGCAAAACAAGCATGCACTTGATCTCGTACAATCACTCAAGACAAACAACAAAAGTCGACACTCAAGGTGTTGCTCCATGGCAAGGGGTGGCCAAAACAACACAGCAATAGTTGAAGATGACAAAGCGACACTGAATCTGGCCTTGCAGTAGCTCAGCAACACCAAAGATGGTGTTGCAACAACTGGAAACAACACTGCAATATCAGAGATAGCACTATAGTGGTCGGATCTAGCCTGGGAACGATTGGATCTAGCAAATGTGACTAGATCTAGCTCCACACTCTTTGGGAGATGGGTCGAGGAAACACAAAGGAGTCATGGTGACACACATTTGCAGAATCAAAGCTACAATTGGCGAGGTTCTCAGCAACCTTCTAAGTAAGCAGTGGCAATCCCTCATGTGAGATCTATGCAAGGCGATCTCACACAATTGAGATTACAATGAAGATTTCGTGTGGCGAAAACCTTGCCGGTGATTATGTGTAGAGGAGATATCGGTGGTACACAATAGATCTTAGCGAAGATCTCACGATCAAGATCAAGTGGGAAAGGTCCTCGTAGTAAGATCTCACGATCAAGATCGAGTGGAAGAGGTCCTAGCAAGATCTCATGATCGAGATTGCATGGAGAGATTGCTAGCAAAGGTCTTGCATGAGGTCACGAGAATGGTGGCCTCTAAGGACTAGTTTCAGGCAACAGCCTAGTTGGGTTCTCCAAACCCTAACTTAAGGAGGAAGATGTGGGTATTTTGCATCTTTGGCCTTTTTATTTCCTTGTATGTTGATTTTGCTTATTAGCTTTACAAACACAAAGATAGAGAAGGTAGTTGAAAAAAATATGGATTGAAGTTTATAAAACAAAGGAGAGAGAAAAGGTGAGCTAAAAAAAAGCAAAAAACTAAAGTGGAAGAGAAGAGGGGAAGAAGCTCTTCTCTATATAATTTCTTCTTCCACTTTAAGAGCCTAGTATGGGAGAAAGGGAGAGCATCATGCATGTATGAATGCCTATTGTGAACCTCATATGAGGGAGATTCATCATTCTTCGAGATCCCCACATGAGAGAAGATCAATATGGGTCTGTATTTGAGAAGAACATATTCCCAATCCCTATATGAGAGGACTCTATTGTGAATATTTACATATGGGAGAGGCCTAATTCTTAATTCTCATATGGGAGAGGTTGTAGCAGTTCATTTACAAGACTTTAGCTTACGTTAATATGTTACCATCAGCTTATCCACCTACAAGCACGAACAAGGATGCAGTTGTCATCATTCGCCATGGAGGGACATGACCTGATTGCAAAAGTTGAAAGTTGTGTTCTACCTATGAGAGTGAGGAATTATATTGTATAAATTAAATATTTCATGTTCCAACTTGAGGAGAAATGTTGAGAGAGATGAATGATAATTGTTAAGTGATTTAAATAATGTGAAGATCCAATCACATGTTGTTAAGCCCCACATAATGAAAGTGGAAACTAAAGATATATGCAGTAACCTATATAAAAACTCTTGTATCCCTCATTTGTCTTTGAGAAAAAATATTATAAGATCATTTTCATAAGGGCACTTGTCTCATGAATTTTTCCTTATCCTAGCCAGAAGAATTTTCACATAAACCTAAGTATTTCATTGTGATGCTTCGCTATTTTTTATTTATTTTATTTTGATTATTTACTTTAACAATTATAGATGCCATGAAGGGATGGGTAGAATGTTAAAACCTCTCTATTAACATCTAACGATAGTGAAATGAAATCTCAAGTCCACGATATTCTCGCGTCACCATATCTGTCCCAGGTAACTATCGGGCCACAAATCTATGGATCTATTACCACCTCAGTCCATAACGCTTAAACCAGTGCATCTTGACGATGCATCTAAATATTTGTATTACGGATATCACTTTCAGGGGTTGCTATATTTATCATTGATTTATGAAATCCCCCAAGTTTAGCCAGCCCTAGTTCTGACTTAGTTTAGTTATCGGTGACTCCCTGTCCTTAGCCTAGTTTACTGGTGAGTCCATTTCCTTAGCCCAGTCGCTGGACTCCCCCAAGAATCTGCTTTTATGATGCCCATGGTTTGGTATAAAATAGCTGCAAGTTGAAACTTGACATATGGGCTTATTACCTACCACCAACTTGGCATAAAATGACAGGCGCACGTTGTAAAATAGTATGATTTTACGTATCCAACTCTCTCTCAAGAGTAAGCTACGAGAGCAAAATGGCAGAGGAAAGGAGAATCATTTCAATAGGAAATATTACACGTCCACATAGTGGCGAACTCAGCAATCTCAAAATACGTTTAATGTTATCTTTATATATACTAAATCCGTTAAAACTTATAACCACTTAATAGAAGAATGAACCATGCTAAACTTTTCAGTTGATAGATTTAGTTAACTTCATAGAGTTTTCTCGCTTGTTCACGACAAAGCAAACTAAACCAATTAGGTTTTTTCCCTTACTTGGTCGAAGCTGAATATATATAGTTAATTTGCAATTCAATCTGGCAATCTGGACCTGTTACTTTGGAACAAAAGCAAAGCTACAGATTACTCCAAACTGAGGAGACTGATTCTTAAAATCCAGAACGAGCTTGTCATGCTAAACATGCAGAGGCAAAACACGGCAAATACTCCTATTTATAATCAGTAAAAACATTTTTGGGTCTTATATCATTAGAAAACATTCTAGGGGGGCTGCTCAAGATGAATCAATAAGCACTCTTTATTTTGTACACATTTGCTGCACTACAAGATCCTGAACGAAACAAAAGAAACAGAGTAAAGGGTTCTTAAAAAGAGAAAATCAATAGAATCAACATCAACATCAGAGAAAATTGACTATAGCATTTACATGTAATAAACAGCGCATATTTTCAGGGGATGGATTTCTTACAATTTCAGGTACAAAGCAGAGATGACCTCCTTTTAAAGTGAATTGCAGAAGCAGCATCCCTTCCATGTAACAACAAAGAGATTTGCCTTCCCTCACTTGCCAGACAACTCTGCAGCCTTTCCTTTGTCTTCATCATCGCTGACTAATGCCTACAATCAGACGAATGTATGAGTTACAGGTATTAGGGAATCAGAATATTGTCAAAGTGGACAGCAGATTATGACCGTGAGTAATTGCCCAGATAAATGCTTTGGCCCTTATGATGACCTTAAAGACTATTTGACCAATGGAGTAAAAAATGAGAAGGAAAAAAGAGGTCAACTCCCAAGACCATATCTCCCTCCACCAAACCCTAGCTACCAACACCAACCACCTCCCCCTTGGTCTCTTCCCTCTCTTTTGTACTTCTACCCTTTTCCTTGTTCTGCCCTATTCTTTTCCTCTTATCCACCAAGGGATCTTGTTGGATCCCACCACTTCATGCATGGATCTCGTCAGATCGTGTCAGACCATGAATGGATCTTGTCAAATCCATCTTTAACACTCAAGGATCTTGCCAAAGTTGTCCTCGCCATCAAAGTCAGCTATGTCATGTGTGGATCGTGCCAGAACTCCCTCTATGCCCCATAGATCTCGTTGGCTTCGGATCAAGCCCTTTAGTGGCTCCCTTCAATGAGCTCCTTTAGTCCTTCAACAGTGTAAACCCACTGCCAGTGAATAGCTTCCATTGTAGGCCATGGTGCTGCACCCATGAAGCCATGGTCCCTAACTCCCTATTGCCAAGGTCCTCTGCCTTAATCAGGATGCAGATCTCTATCCTTGTCAATCTATGTGCTCAAGGCTCATAATGGCTCCAGCTCACATGCTCAAGGCCCCAAACACTTGATGCATCTAAATGCTTTCACCTATGCAACCCTTCACTCTCCACAACCATGCAGGCTTGCAGCCCTCTCTGGAGGACATCCATCTCCACCCCTCTTCAACACCTTGCAGCCTCAATGCTCGACACCATTGCAACCCTAAGGGCCTGTTTGTTTCCCAGAATTGACCCATTAATTTTCTGTTTGGATGGCTCAATTTGAGAATTAACTAATTCTGCTTTTTGTGGCTCAACTCCAGAATAGACTACTTCCACATCAAGGGCGGAATTAGTGGAATCAGTTTACTACACATAAATCCACTAGTTCCTTGAATTGACATGTGGAAGATTCAAAAACCAAAAATCCATAATTTTTTTACATGGTGTGGAACCCTTTAAAAAAGAATTCCTCTACTTTTTTGCTGCAAAATAACCACAATTCCTCTAATAGTTCCACTTATGGGAAATTCCCCCTTTAATTCCACTTAGTTAATTTTGTCAATCAAACTGCACCTAAATGCTCAAGTTCCTTTGCCTTCATGTCTCTCAGCCCTAATCTAATTCACATCATCTCAACGTGGTTGTTGTTACCCAGTCAATGTAGAAAAAGCTACCTAGCACATACAGTTTTTGGACACCTGCTGCTTGCAGCCATGGCTAACTGCATGTCAATGCATATATACACGTACTTTTGCTTTAATTTTGTTTCCAGGTAGAAAAACCTTGTCTGCTATAGAACAGTCAAAATGCATATTACTGGAGACACGTGTGAAATCTAAGAGACACAGTGGAGAGCAGATGGGAGAGTTGGGGGGAGCGAGCGGGGCTGATAGGGAGGGAGGAGATGGAGGTGGTGTCTGGATGGAGGTCGTCACAGGTAGACGAGAGAGATTGGTGCAAGTTCAATGCCTCAAGTGCCTTGGGCATGACCATGTTGCTGCGGTCTGTTGGGAGCTGGTGAAGTGTTTGAGGAGTGGTGGGGTTGGGCATCGTAGGGCGGTTTGCTCCCGCTCCCGAGGAGGACCGATGGGGGTGGAGGGTGTGGCCTCAGGTGATTTGTCTCCTCCGGCAGGAGCTCTTGTGGTTGGGGTGTGGGCGTCATGGTACCCCTTGGTTCGCTCCATCGAGGAACTTGCAGGGGCCTTGGTGGGGGATGTCATGGAAGGGAAGCTAGAGTGGAGAACGCTGAAAGAAGGTCTGCTGGTCGTGCTTGGGGAAGGGATGATGGTGAGGGTGGCTAAGCTTTCTCCGTCACAATTCCTCGTCTTCAGGATGTGGTGGGAGGTTGTGTGGGGGTTGGCCTTCGCGACCACACCGATCAGCGGAGCTCTGCTGCAGTGGAGGTGGCCTTCGAGGCATAATGGTGCCATTGCTGAGCAACCACCAAAGTGAGCGAAGGTGGTGGAGGTGGAGGGGGTTCCGCTGTGGCTCCAGACAAAGGAGATGCTCAAGATGATGCTGGCACCTTTTGGCTCGCTCAAAAGGTGAGTTGGTCTTGGTTTGGTGGAGGGTGATGCCTCAATGCTAAATGCGGTGGTTGAGCTCACCCCAGGGGCGAGGGTGGTTCCAAAGGTGGTTCTACAGCTCAGTGGGTTTGCGTGGGTCGTAAGGCTATCACAGGCCATTGGGAAGGGGAGGTTGTCCACTCAGGTGCTCCGTGGTGGAGGCCAAACAGATGTCGTCATCAATGGCAAGATAGGCTTAGGAAAGGGAGAAGGTGGCGGTTCCTCATCACTAGCTACTAGGTAGGGGGAATGACCTTCGACGGAAGGGGGCGGTGGTGCTAATGGGAAGCTGAACAACCAAATGTGGAAGGCAAAGGGATGGAGTGGGGATCGCAAGGGAGGAGTAGATTGTAGAGGAGGCACAGGATCAACGGGGTCAATTGCGGTCCCCAAGGATGGCATTGCTAATGGGGGCGTAGTAAATCGCACCACTAATGGGGGTGCAATGAATGGCACTTCAGGCGGAGAGGTTGGGAGCAATGGCCTTTCTAAGGAGGATATGGTATGGATCCGAGGAGTGGACAAGGATCTAAGCCTGAGGGGTGATCATGTGGCCCCGAGTTGGATCTAGATCCAAGGGTTTTCCTTGCACCTCGAACCCAAGCCCATGTGTCGGACACGTAGTAATGGGCCCAAATACAACTAAGGCCTTTGATCCATTGGGTGGCCCATCTCATTTCGAAAATCGAGATTGTATTTCTGACCCCTCAAGGTTGATTGAGGGCTTCCCTTGCGTGGCTCAAGATGCAAAGGAGAGGGTCACAAGGGAAGACAAGGAGATGCAACTAAAACTCTTGCAGTGGATGTTGGTACGGAGGCGAACCCTGAGGCTGCACTTTCACCCAAGGTGGAGCTTCCGTGCTGGCACTTCAAGGATTTCGGTGGGGCTTTGAGTAGCCCATCGAGCTCACTGCTAAAGGATGTTTCACCTGCAATGAGAGGTGGAGATGCTGTTGGTTCGAGCAGTGGAGGTCATGGGCCGACCCAGGAGGGGTTGCACACTATGGTCACCTGTGGCGTAGGTGGAGGGGTTGAATAGACCACAATAGGGAGTGCAAGCTAGGTGGAGGTAGCGGAGCATGACGTGTTGGCGATGGCAGTCAGATTCAAATGCTCACCTGGGGAGGAGTAGCACGGTCTCCCACGACGAAGGTGATGTCATGGAACGTGAGGGGGCTAAACAACCCCTCGAGGAGGGCAGCACTCAGAGAGTACTTGCGCTCTTGGTGCCCAGATGTGGTGCTACTGCAGGAAACTAAGATTGGGAGTTGTGGCGACCCACTATGGAGGGAGATTGGAGGTATGGTTCTAGATGGATTTGTTGCCTTGGATGTTGTTGGAAGGTCTGGTGGCATCATTGTAGGATGGAAGGAGGATGTCATCAAGAAGGTGCAACTTAGGCGAAGACAAGACGATTTCTTATTGGCAATATCCTCAATGTAAGGGCCGTGTAATGAGGCAGAAAGGTCATAGCTTTGGGTGGAGTTGAACTGTGTCACAGATAGCTTTGGAGGTGGACCTTAGCTCATTGGAGGGGACTTTAGTGTCACCCTCCATCTAGAGGATAGACCTGGCAACAAGGGGCTAGGGATCGTGGATTTGAAGATTTTGCTGACCTCATTGTCGCGAGAGGTCTTCTTGACCTCCTGTCGAGATCGTGTACTTATACTTGGAGAAACTCTACAGGTCAGATGTCCCAGATTAACAGGTTCTTGTCTACTATGCAAGTGGCGAAGGCCTTCCCCATGGCTAATGTCAAGTCGTTGGAGAGACCTTTCTCGTACCACACCCCACTGCTTTGGCAAACTAATGAGGGTCGATTTGGAACATACTTTAAATTCAGCAGAGCATGGTTGTTGGAGGGGTTCTGGAGTCAGGTGGAAGAGCAATGGAGTGTCCAAATGACCAGGTCGGTAGCAGTGAGGTTAAAGGCTAAACTACTTGGCTTAAAGGGCTTTCTAAAGGGGTATGGAAGGTGGGTCAAGGAGGAGCGGGGCAGAAGGAAGGCCGAAGCTCTGGCCGAGGTTGCAAGGCTAGATACAAAAGAGGATTTGGGGTCTATTACAAAGGAAGGGAGGGCAACAAGATTAGACCACTTGCATGTAGTGCAAGTGGAGGACTGCAAGACTGAGGTGGAGTGGCAAACCAAGTACAGGAAGAAATGGCTAAAGGAAGGGAACTCCAATACCAGATTTTTCTACCTAGCCACCTCAGGGAGAAGGAAGAACTGGATTGAGAGGCTTCTGGTTGACAGGATGGAGTTTGTAAGCAAGGAAGCTGCTGGCGGTGCAGCTGCAGACTTCTTCATAAACTTCACTGCGAGGAGGTCAAACGGGCGATGGAGGTGGTTGGGGACAAGGGCACCGAGCTGGACAAAGGCACAAGCTGTGGACCTCGTCTCTTCGTTCTATGAGAAGGTGCGAAGGGCGGTGTGGGGTTTAAATGTTGATGGCTGCCCTAGCCCTGATAGCCTTCTGGTATTTTTTTTGAGTTCTAGGAGTTGGTTAAAATTGATGTCATGGAGGTCCTACTTGAGTTAGCGGATGGCAATAGAGGCCTTAATAGACTTAACCAATTCTATATGTTTTTGCTCCCTAAGAAGGATGAGGCTGAGTCCATTGCCGATTTCAAACCCATTGCTCTCTCCAATGCCACCTACCTCATTGTGGCGAAGGTTCTAGATAACAAATGGAAGGGGGTCCTAGATGGCATTGTCTCACAGGTGCAAACGATGTTTATCCCGAGACACTGTATCCTAGATGGCTTTGTTGAAGCCTTGGAGATCCTTGTTGTCTAGAGAGAGGGGAGGAAGGTTTTTGTGTGGAAGGTAGATTTCAGCAAAGCATACGACTTAGTCCAATGGAACTTCATTTGAATCTCTCTGTTGAAAAGGGATTTCCCAAAGCGATGGGTGGATTGGATGAAAAGATGTGTAATGACAACTTCCTTCTTAGTACTTATTAATGGCAATCCCACGGGCGGATGGATACAACCCAGGAGAGGGATTAGGTAGGGATGACCTTTGGCCCCCATGTTGTTTGTGTTGGTGGAAAATGGTCTGGCAGGGTCCCCGTCTAGACTGTGTGAAAGGAATTTTATTACCAACCTCTCCTTGGCAGATGACATACAAATTCTTGTCTCGCAGTATGCTCATGACACAATTTTCCTCGTAGGAGCAGAACTAGAGGCAAGTAGATTACAGATGTTGTTGGAGCTGTTTGGGGAGGCATCAGGCTTGCAAATAAACTTCTCCAAACTGATCTTATCCTGTTGCAAATGTCTCCAACAGAGGCAGATGCATGCAGTGTGGAGCTGCAGACGGAGATAGGTAGCTTCCCCATTACCTGTCTAGGCCTTCCGCTCTCCGATAGGAAGGTCCTAATGCAAGAGTGGCCCCCCTTGGTTGATAGGTTGCAAGGGCAACTAGCAAGATGGGCTTCCAAGATACTTTCTAGAGGTAGATTGGTATTCCTGAAGTCAGTGTTGGCCTCCATGCCTTCTTATTTCACATCTATCTTCAGCTTGCCACTAAAGATAGAGAAGAGGATCTTCGACTTGACAAGAGATTTTTTCTGGACAAACTATGGAACAACAGGAAGACAGGCAAGAATTATGGCATGGGAAGAGGTTTGTAGGCCTGGGGGTGAGGAACTTGGGGAAGATGAATGAAAGTCTCCTAACGAAATAGATAAACAAGCTCTTCAAGCACAGAGATGATCTTTTGGGGAGGTTGATGCATAGGTGCTATGGGGGCTCTAGTGCTTGGGAGTTCCTGGCGGCTCCTCCGAGCGACTCCTCTTTTGTGAAGGGGCTTTTAAGGGTTCTGCCTAAGGTGAGGCCTTTCTTCTCCCCTCAATTAGGGATTGGGGACGATTTCCACTTCTGGTTGGATGATTGGATGGGCCATGGGAGGCTGATGGATCGATTCTCTAGACTTTTTGCTTTACCTATGAGCAGGGAGGCTAAGGTTGGGGATTTCTAGCAGGGGTCCTAGTGCCCAACATTCGTGGGAAATCTCTCGAACCAAAGGATTGAGGAGCTTCGGATCTTGCTACAGGAGTTGATGGATTTTGCCCTAAATGGAAGTCAAGACTCTCTTGCTTGGGAGGAAAGTGACTTCTCCATTAGAGAGGCATATAGAAGATTGATAGAACGTGGACTAGGGGTGGACATAGATTTCGCCAAGGACTACATATTGATTTGGACCTCTTCTTGGCCGTTGAAGGTTAAGATCTTCGCTTAGCTACTCCGAATGGGTAGGTTGATGACAAGGATGTGGAGAGCAAGGCGGGTGTCGGATGGGAAGAAGGCCTACCCGTTGTGCTTGGGGATCGACGAAGACATGGAGTGCCTATTATTTGGCTGCCCCTTCGTTCAAATTTGGTGCCACTTCAACTTTGATTGGGGGTCACACTCGAGTTCTGAAAACTTTTGGCGGTCATTCAGATCAGGGAAGCAGTCTGGTGGGCCGATTGCCTTTAGATCAAAGGAGAGGGCTAAAGTCCTAGCAGTTGTATGAGGCATTTGGCTTGGAAGGAATGCAATAGTCTCCAAAGGGTAGATTCCATATGTGAAGAATTTTCTTTCTTCTATTTCCTGCTTGATGAATTTCTAGACATCAAATGTGTAATTCTTGACCGGTCGACCTTTTATTAATATAATTCTTGGTGGTTATCGCCTAGATAACCACCTCTCCACTTTCAAAAAAAAAAAATTGTTTCCAAATACCTCTTTCAAGCCTACAACACTCCTCATGGAGCATATGCCTAAGGTCAAGCAAAAAAAAGGGAAAGACAAGTTTGGCAGCAACAGAGACCATTGCCATTGTTAAGCAAATGTGAACTCATCCTGAAAACCTTGGTGATTTCAAGCAATCAACCCGAGAAAGAGCTATGTCAAGATAACTTTCAACCCACAGGAAAGAGGCCTCAAAACATGCAAAAAGCAAGGGCAAAGTGAAGGCAATTTCTACAGGGTACTATTAATGTAGGAGTAATCCACCTCCTCCATCCCCCATATGAATTCTTGCAATCATCTCCATGAGCTGAAAACAAAGTAGAAATCTTGGTTCCACATCCATCAGCATCATTTGGACAATCCAAAGGACGAAGAGGAGTCCAGCCCTAAGAGATGCAATGTAGAAGCTCATTCCCTCAAGGCCCGTGGACAACAAATCCCATAAAGGACTTGCCCCTTTATAGATAAGGTCATGGCAATGGAGTTCCCCACGTAATTCAAGCTTCCAACTTTCTAACTTTTTGATGGGACTTTCAATCCTTCCATACTTTGTCAAACAATGCTCATGCAGGGCACAAGGATGAGCTCCTGAGCACATCTGCATATTTCTCATAAAGGGTGATAAGTTATGGAGGTTGTACTCCTGTTTATAAGTTTACAAATGCAACAAGACCCCTGTATATGAACTCATACAGCTACAGTATTATCTCTGTTTCTATCTCTCTGTAAGTGTAA
This sequence comes from Thalassia testudinum, assembly GCA_037157565.1. NCBI lineage: Eukaryota > Viridiplantae > Streptophyta > Magnoliopsida > Alismatales > Hydrocharitaceae > Thalassia > Thalassia testudinum. The sequence continues at coordinate 181,591,823 of JAZHRO010000036.1, read as the reverse complement.
AAACGACACATAAAGCAATGTGAACAAATTCAAGGTAGTCCTGACTGTAAAAAATATTTGCAAAATGTACGGGGACACTGAAGGCATCGCTTCTCAATGAGAAATTGCCAATTTGTCCTTTCTACAGCATTTATAGATTATCTTTTAATGTTGACTGGTATTAGGACTGGTGAAATTATAAAATTTTCGAGACTGTAGATTACAGACTTGCAGTACAAAACATATAAGCTCTAGTTTAGATATATGGTCCATACAAAGGTGAAAGGTCATAAAGCAGAGATTCCAAAACTTTTTTTTGAAGGTGAAAAGCCAGACTGCGCGAGGCCTGTAGCCTTCCTGCTTGTATTCACTGCAAAAGAAAGGAATTAGATTATCACAAGCCAGATGAAAGCACGACCTCACTCCTCAACAAAGCTCTTGGGCATGTGGACCACACTCTCTGCATAGGCCGTTAAACTGCAGAAGACCAAACCATTACTTTCAAGCCAGATAGCCCATAGAACTTCGAATGGAATTGCGCTCTCCTTTGATATGTACTGCATCCTTCCTTACTCCAAATGCCTCTTCTAAGGGAACTCCAGAAAACTGAAAAAGAAGTGTTAATCCACCCTAACCCCGTAGCTGCCAAACCGTGTGGACGATATGGCAGCCAGATGAGAGACGGTCCACATCCCCATTTCCTCATCCCAGAAAGAACATGTGGTATCTGCCTGTATGTCCCATCTAAAACACCTCACCTTGGTCATGATTCTCTGTCATTGTACCTCCCAAGCAAAGAAGTAAATATTCAATGGTGCCCTTGCAGATCACAAGAACCAACAATCTTTGAGAAAATCTTCATAGCGATCCATCAATGGGGCTTGCAAGGCATTAAGTGCCTTATTCACTGCAAACTTACCATCCTCCCAATGCTAGCCATCTTCAACATCCTGTCTTGGGTAATCTCCCCAATACATTATTGTATCTGCAACCAATCTTCCAAACAGGCATCAAAAACGACAGACACAAAACTCAACATCCAAGAGACCTCCCCCCAAACCCAAGGTCCTGTCCAACAACCAGCTAGGCGTGCATCTGGTTCTTCTGCGAAACAAAAAGACACAGGAAATCATCTCAAAGTGGACCATGAGAGCACCAAGGATCTTGCCATAATCTAAATTTTGTGCCCTCTCCGACACTGGGATAAAAGGCTCCTCCAACTTGGGAAAGACCCTAAGAAGGCCCTTCCATAATGGTGATGCCAGGCTAGTAAGTGCACGCTAATCCTTCCAACGAAGAACAAGTCCATAAACATCCACCAAAATTCTGAAAGAGAGCCTCTCACCACCACCCCCACCCCCCTCCCGATCAGCACACACCACTCGGCCAATAGAGCCTCATTCATCTCTCTAATTTAGCAGACTTCCAGACCTCCCTAATTTGAGCAAATGATAGAGATCCTTTGAAGCCACCGAAAATCTTCCAGTACCCTATCCATCTGCTCCCTTCCAAAGGAACCTCCTCCATAGTGCTTTCATTGTATAAATGACCTCTTGTGGTGACCAAAACAACTTATAGGTAAAATGCTGGGATTGCTGCAAGCACGGGCTTCAAAAGAACCAACCTACCTCCTTTGGCCTTTTCCAAAAAAACAAAGCTACCTGCTCTGGACAGCGACCCAAACTTCTGACCAGAAATGTTTCCTCCATCTTCTCCAGTAAAAATGTAAAGGCTCAGTAGCACAACCACAACATTGTGAGTGGTATATCCAAGTCGATGGGCAATTACCCCTACATGTTGCAAGCAACGAGGTCAACACTCGGCCTCATCGTCTTCCACCCCAAAAGTAATGCACATGGATTTGTGATAGTATGCCTCCTCAAAAATATGTAACAAAGCTGCCACATTTTCTATCTCCATCATCGAGCCTTCTACTACCATGAGGATGCCATCAGCATATTGAAGCAGTTGAACCATCAGCACAGGGTGACTATCGGCTCTTAAACCCAAGAACAACCCTCCCTCACAAGCTGCATATACAGTGACTGCCAAAACATCAACTGCAAGAATAAAAACAACGGCGCTAGGGGTCACCCCTGACAAACTCCCCTCCTAGGTTGCACCCATCTTCCAATGGGATTTGCATTCAACAGAACTAAAGAAGATCTAGTGATGCACATCTCCATCCATTGGATTCTTCTTGCCAGGCTACCCACAAGGCCTATATGAATCACCAATCAACTAAGTCATATATGCCTTCGCAAGGTCAACCTTCCATAAAAAAGCCTCCCTTCCTGTACTCTGACACAAAACAATCTGCAAGACTCCTGCCCCATATAAAATCCAACTGAACTATATGGACCAGAGAATCAATCACCTCCCTCAATCTATTTTCCAAAACCTTAGGAGTAATCAGATAGACCATTTTGAGATAGCAATGGGTCTAAGGTCACCAACCATCTCAACGGATTCCTTATTAGGGAGCAGAAATGTCCTCACCAATGACCTCCCAAAAAGACTTGTAGAAGAACACTGGGAAGCCATCTAGGCCTGGAGACCCTTCAGCATTAAGTCCAGCAATTGCATTCTTCACCCCCGTCTCGCAAATGTCTGCCACCAACTACTACTGCTCTCAGAAAATAACCTCGTGACATCCCACCCTCTCCATCACCAAGCCCCTATATACCTCCAAACGTAAATTTTCCTAAAATGAGATGCCAAGAAGTTGCCTAGCTGCTGTCTACCACTGACCTATCCACCATCTACCGTCAGTCCATCAATCTAGAGTTTCCTTCTCCCATTTGCCCAAGCATGAAAGAATGGAGTATTTGCATCCTCTTCTTCAAACCATGTCTATCTAGAATGCTACCTCCACTCAATCGACTTTTTTGTCTCCTTCCACCCTCCTTTGCTAGTTGCATTGCATCTTGACCTCTTCTGCATTAAGGTTGCGAGAATCCTGTACTCTATCAGAAGTGGACCTAGCCTCTAAAGCATGTCCTCCTCAAACTATCTTCCTTCAATTGCTTCTTCTACCTCTTCAAGCATACATCAAAGCAATCAACTTGGCATCAAGTAACTTTAGTTGTTGATTCTGAAGGAAGCACAATTCTCTACTGCTCTGTCACCAATCCATCAAATCCCTCCTCATGCAGTCAAAATTTTCTTAAATTTGAAGTACATTTCAAACCTAAGATCATCATCTAGTGTCCAACATATAGGATATGGTCTAAGAAAGGTTAATTTTCTTTGAAAAGGCTAATGCAATGGCACAACATTTGAAAGAGGGAGAAGTAAGCTCAACAAGCTTATGATTCAATCAATGTGAAAGCACGTCTAACTGAGAACGAGCTCCTCCATGTAAAATGACAGTTGGTAATTGGCAACATCACCAACTCCAAGATAGACAACAGATTGCTAAATCCTTTCATCCATCTCTCATAGATCTATCACCAGGTCTATCATCTTCCTGTAGTGTGGCATAAAGCCCCCTCAAACCAGCCACATCAATTCCAGGTAAGCTACACAAAGTTGTCTGAGCACTTCCCAGAAGTTCACGTCTTTTTGCATCTCCTTAGGACCTGTAGACAAATGAAATCAAAAAGCAAGCCCCATCTGACTTCCTCTCCAATAGCACTGATGGTACAAGAAATCTCACACATCCTCCACCTTCAATAACAAATTATCATCCCAAGCCAAAAGATTACCCCTGATAGACCTGCTGAAGGTAGAAAGGTGATCTCCATCCATTTGCCCGGCCCACCTTGTCTCCATTCATAGTTTGACCTTGCTTCCATTTTACTTTTCTGCAACATCACTATTAAAGGTCCCCACTCTAGCAAGAGCTAACCCAAAGAGAGTCAACAGCCAAGATATTTCAAATCATGAACATTTCAAGAGACAAACTTCACTGATCATTACATCCCTACCCCCATACTACGAAGTTGAGCCACAGAGGAAAATGCCTCCACCTGCAGTTGCAGGGTTGCAAGCCTCCATGTTTGGTTCATCAAGAGCTGGTAGCAACAAGCAGAGGCCCTCTTCCAAGTCTCTGCCCCAGACTACAGACCCGTTCCTCCACATTCCTGAGTCATAATGCAGAACATTTCCATCATCATCAAACACCAAGCACTCACTGTAATGGTCATCTTCCCTTCTCTACCAGATCAAAAGAGGTTAAGATTCAAATCTCTCACAACACTGCAGATCATCACCCCCCACCGACACAAGAAGTTTATCTAGTCACGAGAAGGGCTACCCAACCCAAAAGGTGAAGAGCTACCCAACACTGCGGATCATCCCCTCCAGACAAAGGTTCCACCAGTGCTCTGAATGCACACAACATGCAAGCAAAATGACCTTTTTTTGATGTGGGTTCATTATAGATACAAATGTAATGTCGAAATGTAGGAGAGTCAACGATATTTTTTCATATATCAATATAATATGTTAATAATTTTGGCGAAATGGTAGCTTTAGGTACAATCCTTAAACTGTTGACATATTTTAAGGTCGACATAGGCAACTTAATAACCCATTTCTATCAATTACTATTGTTGCATGCTTGTTGGAGTGATAAGAACTCTTGCAAGTGTCTTCTCTCCCTATTTGTTAGATCTTTAAAGTAATTTAACTTCTCTAAAGTTAAGTAGTATTTATTTCTTATTATCTAAACTATATTTAAGCTACAATCTTTAGATTTATTTATCTTATTATGGGTTTTAATGATTACGGTTGATAGGAAACAAATGACTTACTTATTTCAAAGAGTCCTACACCCCTTTATATAGAAGAGAGGTAAGGGAAAAGTACATAGCATGTCCAAACAATAAAACAAAAAGAAAAGCAAGCACAAAGAAAGTATAAAAGGGCATAAACATCTATGGGAAGTATGTCAACACTCCCCCTCCAAGTTTGAGCATAAATATCAATCATGCTCAACTTGGAACAACAAGTATTAAAAATGGAACGTGAAAGAGGTGTGCCACAATACTCTATAAGTCTCATAGTGCAGAATTCGAGGGCATTATCCATCCGCACAACCTTCACTATGGCAAAGTACTGTGTCCTGCAATAAGAGTCTCTATAACACCTCCAACATCTGCTTTGTTCTTCAGAAGGAACACCCAGGACACTCTGAAAAAATCATCCACAATTACGAGATAATATCAATGTCCCATTCTGTCTGGAGCTCTACTAGGCGCCCAAACATCCATACAAAGTAACTCAAAAACAACCGCAAATCTAGGAGAGGTACTCGTAGAAAAAAGATCGGTGATACTTAAATAGCTAGCAAGCGTCACATCAAATAGTAGTAGCAGGAGAAATATGTGGAATCACTCTCCTGAGATGATCTAAAGGTAAGTAATCGAGATGAACGTGCCATTACAAGGTACTCCCACCATCATACCTGTTGACTCCTGCAAACGACTCCTTTCCAAGGTGATACACACCATTTTCCTCTGTACCTCTGGCAATGATCTTCCCTATGAACTTATCCTGAAGAATACACCCGACATCATCGAAAATAACCATGTAGTTAAGTTCCTTCGTAATCCTTCTCACTGACAATAAACTCACTGGAAAGTCAAGCACATGTACTGCTCTTGATATAACCACAAAGTGGAAGTCACAGACACCTTCCCCTGACCAACAATTCTAGAGTGCCTAGCATCAGCAACCTACACCGTTCTCCCTGGAACCATTGAACCAAGAGACTGAAAGTAACTCTGATCGCCACAAAGATGCAGGGAAGCTCTTGAGTCAATCAACCATCCTGCATCATGGTGACTCTTATCATGCTCACAATGCATCAAGCCTACCTACTCCACTATCCTTATCGCAATAGTAGTATCCAACACCACCTTTGATCCTTTCGATAATGGCATTGTGCCTTTGACAAGATCAGTCAACCCAAAAAAATAATCTGGAATTGGTTTCTGATAAAAGAAAACCTAAGAATCACATTTAGATCATCAAGTCAGGACTTTCGATCACACAAGGTGCCCCCAAAAAACCAAATCAGATCTGATCTGGGTCTATATGGCAAAAACCACCCCAACTCAGGAACACAATTGATCAAGGTTGGAATCCAAACCAAAGCAGCCCAATCTGGATCCCAACCTGATCGCGAGAGGGGACTTTAGCGCTGTTGCAACGCCTTCTGCAGCCACAAAACAACCTGCAGCAGCGATGCTGCAGGCCTTCAAGCTGCAGCGTCGCCTAGAAAGCCCCCCAAAACAGGGTCGATATGACCCTGTTGCCGCCTCCAACAGAGAGAAGGCCCACCAGTAGGACATGTTATAATGCAAGGACCGCCGGCGGTACCCCTTGGACCCTCTGCTGGGTTCTCCCGTGAGAGAAAGGAGGGACGACAGTGGGTGAGAGAGAAGGAGGGAGAGGCTAGGGTTTTGGTAGAGGGATGAGGAGGCCTTTTTTTCAGCGGGATATCAGAACCCCGATATAGGATCATTATTCTAATACCAAGTTGATAGGAAACAAATGAATTAGTTATTCCAAAGAGCCCTACACCCCTATAGAAGAGAGGTGAGGGAAAAGTACATAACATGTCCAGACAACAAAACAAAAGGATAAACAAGTACAGAAAGTATGAAAGCACATAAAAGTCTATGGGAAGTATGTCAACAATTACATTTGTAGAAACAAGGGTTTATGGTAAATTAACTAATTCTATGATTGTTTGATTTGCATATTTTATAGAGTTAAATTGTTAGATCATATACATATTTATGTGATAGGGCAAATGTTTACATGTTTATCAAGTTTTGCTAACACAATTATATGAACTCAATACAATTATAGAATTCCAAGATTTCCTTGGCGTGCCTCCGAAATGCCTAATTTTAGTGTCATCAACATTCAACATCAAAATTCTAGCGTTTCCTCAACATACCTCTAGCATGCCTCTGAAATTGATATTTCCAAACCTGTCGAAATTGACATTTAAAACCTCAGGTTTTACCAATCCAAAAGGTGGATCCAAATGGGCAAGGGTCTCGATCCCATGTGCAGACCACGTGTTTGACAATGAGTAGGGCTCGAGCATAGATGAATGAGCATCCTTTTAAGGAGAATCACCTGCCATTTCCTTGGTATCTCTACTCTCATATCGGTCTCCTTCCCAAAAAAATCACTACCTTCAATGCGAGGATCATAAACAATGCTTGCCAGCTTTGGTACCTTAGTAATGGAAGGCAAAGCATGTCTTTTTTAAATCCCACTCTAAAATGGACAGTTTGATTTGATGTTGCTACCATTGTTCTTACAATGTTGATGACAATCATGCGACCCTACAACCACCTTTGGCTTCCAAACACTTAAAGACTATTAGATCCTAGATGAATCAGCATCCTTTTAAGGAGAATCACCCGCCATTTCCTTGGTATCTCTACTCTCATATCAGTCTCCTTCCCAAAAAAATCACCACCTTCAATGCGAGGATCATAAACAATGCTTGCCAGCCTTGGTACCTTAGCAATGGAAGGCAAAGCATGTCTTTTTTAAATCCCACTCTAAAATGGACAGGTTGATTTGATGTTGCTACCATTGTTCTTACAATGTTGATGACAATCATGCGACCCTACAACCACCTTTGGCTTCCAAACACTCAAAGAATATTCGATACTCCCGATGTTATTGCTACTTGTAAGGGAGAGCAACCCTCAATTGAGCTGTGCCAAATCCAAAGAATACAAGCACCTCTCCTCCATTGTAGAACCACTACAAACTAATCCACTTATGGGCGAGCAAACTCTAACCATGCCACCACCAAGGAAAGGTCTTCTCCATGAAGCCTCTCATCCTTACATCTACTCAACCGACCAAAAGAGGAGGCCAATACTTGGATCACCGCCAAAACTCTCAACATCAGAGGAATGTCCATGTACTCCACCCTCACAATAGGTTTTGGAGGAACCGTCTCCAACAAAGCACCATCAAAGTCAGATCATCTCAGTCACAGCACACAATGCTCCAACCGAAGCACCTTAAACTCCCATGCAGATCGAGCATCCAGAGAAATGAACTTGGCTAGGGATTTCTTCAAGCCAAAGTGTGAGACTGTCACCACCCGATGCCTCCATTCTACCCTCTAAACACCCCTACCACCTCCTTCACCGTCAAGCCTTCAATAGAGGTGTTGCCCACAAAAGAGTAATGCAATTTCCTATAGTTTTCTTCCAATGCCTAAGCCCAAGGAACCTCCATGACTCCAATGACTTCTACCCAAAGAGCCATATCATCGTGACTTGTTTCTTTCCTGGCAAGAATACCCACATTTCTTCTCCTTGGTCACTGGCTCACTCCCATACGAGTATCCCAACTATGGCCCACTTCCAAGAATTGCAAATATATCATTGGGTCCCTACAATCCTTGGCCACTTGATGATGCACCCTACAATGGAAGCACAGCAACGCCCTCTTTCCATCCCCCCTCGCTGTTCTTCCCTTTCGCACTTTGTTTCCATCTCTTCTCATTCACCTTCCACCCACTTACCCCATCACACCCTCTCATTGAGATTCCAAAACTTTTAAATCCATCATCACATGAAATGTGAACCAAGCAGCACCAGATAGAAGATGCAGCAAAGTCAAATCTTTCATTAATTTTAGAAAGACAATGGAAATAAGTAATAGACACCTGCCAATTTTCCAGTATTCCAAATAGCATGTGCAATTACCTAAAGATAGCTGCTTGACCCAATTTGAACCCGACCAGATAAATGGACCTGAACCCAACCTGATAAGAGGAGCATCCAAACAGATCAGACCCGGTCCAATCTCAAGGCATGGATCCGGTCTCAAGTGAAGGTCTGGGATCTGCCCAACCTGATGAACAGGATAGGGCTTTTAAGAATTTAATGCAGGTTTGTGGTATCTAGGAGCCTATTTATGGTAAGATCCTATGTAGCTATGGTAGTTTAAGTTGCACTTCTGGGATCTAGGGGCCTATGTGTTACAAGAGACTTCATGTTTATGGATGGACAAGTTGTCGTTAAAGCATAGTAAGTTTCCGTTTCACTACATGAAAATGTTCTGCAAAGTACTGACAAATTTTCCAAAAATACAAGTAAATTACTTGGAGTTGCCAGGCATTAGTTTTTTCGGAAGGGTCGATTATCAAATTTCCTGACATCGACATTTGGTCTGTTTCAGCTCCCTTTCGAATATAAATGAAACTACAGTTGATTGGTTCTGGTAACATATGTTTTATTTTTTTAGTTGTAACAAGCACTAAGAGCAGAGCTTGTTAATACATGAAGATGGGAAGATGCTCGCCCTGGAAAATATGGACCTGCTAGGTGCCATGCAGATCAACATAGGACCCGCCAGACCCTCTACACCCACAAAATCTGACCCAACACTACTGACCTGCTGAACCGAGGACCCATTTTTTAACAGGTCAGGTCAGGCTCTCAAGAAATAATGAGCCAGGTCTCAGGTTAAATGGTGTAGAGCCCTTTATAATCAGGTCGGGTTTGGACCCAGTCCAATAACTTTAGGCATTGACCAAAATGGGTCGAATCTAACCTGACCCAAGCCAACCCAACTGACGTACCTATCCAAAGGGAAAGCATATTGTACTTAGCTGAAAACTGGACTCTCACTATGATGCTATTCAAAGTTCACTTGGTCATAAATGCAATGCTAGAAAAAAATATGTTCACAACAATAATGTATGCATTCAAATTAAAATATCATCATGTAATCTTATCAAAAAAAATAGTAACAGTTAATTTATTTTTCAAATGCAAGCTAAACACATCTCCCTTCGGTCTTCACTCAGTTTCACATGTAAGGTACTTATCAGCTAACATTAACAGAGTGAAATGGTTGCAGCATAATCTCACATTAATAACAAATTCACTTACCCCTTTATCATCAATCTTGTCAAAGTCATCATCAAATTCATCATCTCCAATATCTGAAATACAATTATATTACAAAAATTAGACACAAAAGGAAAATCCACAAAAAAAAAGAAGTATTTTCCAAGTCAATGTTCATAAGCCAATGCAGCAATTAACGTGCACACAAGTCTTTTTAGCGTCCATAAATCAATACAATAGCTCCTTCCCCCACACCCACAGAAAAAGGAGAGAGAAAAAATAAAAAGGATTAATACTTCATATTCCACCTCCCCATGAATCAAAACAAACCCTCCCCCCCCCCCTCGAAACCACCAACCAACTGAATGAAGAAAAAATGGACAGAAGGGGGAGGGGAATCCCCCTCTCCTACTTGGTCCACATTCCATAGCTTGACAATTGAGGAAGAGGGGTAGGAATGAAGTGATATTGGGGGTAGAGAAACAAATTTCGAAAAAAGTAAAGCATGAATCTGTATTGAATTCCAGAATGTACATAAAGAAAAGGCATAAAAATGCTCTGCATACCAGGGCCTTCATCACTGCTTCCCAAGTCTCCCAGAAGGAAAACATCCAAGTCATGATCCGCTGATGCAGATGTAGAAGTCTTGCTTTGCGACTTAGTTTCTTTTACTTCCGCAGAGGTTGTTACAGCTGCTGCAACATTTTCCCTTGCCTTTTCATTTTGTTTTTCTTGCTCTAATTTGAGCTTCTCCCCCATGTACTTCTTCTCACATCTAATTTGAAATGAAAGTTCCAAATACAATAGGTAAAAGGGAAAAGGGGAGGCCAACAAGACAAGTTCTTTGTTTTTTTTTTTTTGAAAAAGAATACAAGTTCATATATTAAATTTCGGAGGCACAATTACAAAATCATTTGTTCAAAATTTTTTGAATGTTGACCAATTCACTGGTTTGACTAGTGAAACCAATAGGTATGACTTGATTTCCAAAATCACGGTCCACATAAGGGGATACATCAACAACACCCAGTTTGGGAATTCTGGGTTCAGATATGGTGAATAAAGGAATAGCCCTCACAATGTATTCCCCAGAAAAAGGAATCCGAAGCATTTTTGCACCAATTAAAAAGAAAATTTATAGAAAGGAGTACAGAGAAAGGGATTCGTGGAGTTCGGTTAAGAAAGACCCAAAATGCATAAAGTAAATTCTTCAAGTATATCAAGCAATAGAAAAGTCCTGAGACTCACCTTTCCACATAATTGCTGACAAGAATGAAATATATCCGCCAAAATTTTCTCTCCTTCATGTGCCGTGGGCATAGCTCATATCTGAACTTCGAAATTTCCTGAAACAAAAATGCATCAGGTATGACATGAGAACACTTGCACTATTTATCTCATCACAAAAAGAAAGTATCAAGACAAAGCAGCATACTCCCATCTGATATTTGAAGAAGAAAGGATCTGAATGTCTCTATAAATTTAGAGGAATACTTGCTCTTCTAAGGTGCAAATCTCTAGAAGCGAGAATGACAAATTTATATACAATCGTGAAGGTCCTTAGATCTCAGGTAAATGCCAATATTCACTGGCGACAATATCATTGATAGCTTAAATGTGAAATACAGACCTTTGAACTCAGTAACTCAATTACAGACAAGAAGGCATTAATTAAGTGTTATGATTTTTTTATGAAAAGAAATGAAGTATTATGATACTTCTTGGTCAACATAATAGTAACATGTAACAATTGAAAGGATTTCTCATTCAAAGTTAATGATTACCAGAAAGAACAGTGTTTTCATGTACTTCAAACTATATATCAAGCAAAGGCATTGTTGAAATTTTGAGTGCTTGTGGGCTTGTGAGATGCAGCCTTTGGCATAAATATCTATCCAAACATGTCTTGAGAGCCTCACATCCCAAAAGCAAGTTCTCTTTGTTGTGAGAGAAAAGGAAGCAGCTGAAATAAGCAGCTTGGAGAGATGGTTTTGCACAATGCAACATACAACAAGCTTTTGCATCCGGCGTGACAGTTGTGCCAAAATGCAGCTTTTCTCAAACACAATCACCACCATGGCTTTGCCAATAGCCCTCTAGATTCCATACAAAGAGGGATCTAGCACTACCACTTGCAATATTTGGCCCTATGAATGGAATGAAATGTGCCATCTCAGGAGAAACAGCTGATGCTCATATTCGATAAAACTGGGATGAGTTATAAACGAGCCCAAGAAAAAACATAAACTCGTAATATAACTATACATATGCATTTAAGTGAAAGATAAATTCAAAGAAAAAAAAAAAACACCATGCATAAGAAATGTCAAATTTAGGATCATTATCAAGCTTTGAGATAAATCATGCATCCAAAAAATGGAATAAGCGATTTTTCTTTGTTGTGTCAAGGTACTTTCAAATTGAGGAAAGAGCATGCAACACCTTCTGCAATTTTATGGGGAATTTGGCTGCAAAGAAACGGGCTGATTTTCAAAAGGGAGAATCCTTTTGTTGACGATGAGTGTGTCTGTTTTAGGGCTTTTATCTCTTTGGAACATGTTGTAATGTATCCGTAATCTTGTACCCCATTTCTTTTAATGAAGTGGGTGATCACTAATCTCATTTGATCATCCTTTTTTTGTTTCAAAAAAAAAAAACAGACTTTTCTTTGTGATCTCTTTTTTGACATTGTGTGATGTATGCTGAGACTGCATGGAATCTCTTAAGATCTTGATAAAATAAAAGGATCCCGATTGGTCCCCATTTTAGGAAGCATGAGATGTGTCCAGGAAATGAGGTAGAATGGAAGCACCATCTCCCTAACTTCCCCCAATGACCTTATGCAGGTCTAACAAGGAACTGACTGAAAATTGAATGAACCTTAACAGTCACATGCACCCCCTTCCCAAGCCTATAAGAAGATGCCCATTCATTCAGGTTCAATTTCATCTTTCATGAAAAAAAGAGTAATTTACATAAAAATCATTGAACTTGCACCCAATTTCCAATGTCACCCTTGAATTCCAAATGAATCATATGGTGCCGGACACTTATAAGTGAACCAGTGTGGTCCAGCTCTTTCTACAACAAACTAGTTTAAATGTAGGCTCCAAGAATTTCCTGTTACAGTTTGAAAGAGGTTTTCTTTTTCTTGAAAAATACAGTTTGAAGGAGTTATCAGCATACAAGTAGGCATGGGAGGACCTGCCTAACAACAATGCACTGCCAGAGATTTGGAGCTCTCATTAGCATTGTAGAGGTAGTGTGGAGGTTATCGATCTTGCAAAGCTCACTCATGACAGACTTGATATACTCAAAGTGGTTGGAGTCAATGCTGCCAGATGCGCAAAGCTTGACATCTCATGCAGTATCTCCATTCAACAATGGAAAATGGACAGACAAAGGTGACAACTTCTGCCCAGAAAATGAGATATGTAATCAAATTATCTAAAAACTTGTTGTTATAAAATTCTGATGGAGAAACTAGATTGCCTCATGTATAAAGATCATGAACAGCATTGAGGTGTTTTGTTTAGGGATGAAAATGAAATTTGGGCATAAGTTCAAGGACTTTCATGTATATTACTTAAGAAATTGTCATTCATTTTCAGGCATCTATGGAAAGATATGTATGCTCATGGGCATGAAGTATCCAAGGGTCACAACATGAATGATGCAACAGCACACATGCATATGGTATTTGTTGTGATCAGTGTCTAAGCCAAACTTCAGCAGACAATAAGTTAATTGTGATTAAACTTTGCACATGGCACATAAATAATGTGCACTATGAGCACAAATAGATGCTCATATCGTGAAAACCACAAGGTTGAGTATTTAATCATGATGATTACAAAGAGAATATAAAGCCAGAGTACAACGGCAAATGCAGACAAATAGATAAGATTGGAACCAGAATAGTTAATAAATTAACACCAAAAAGCTGCACCTATAGGTTAGTTATCTAAAGGTTGCATGAATTTTATCTACTGAATTGGCTCAACAGTTGCTCCTCTCCCTAACAATCCTTGTTTGGAAATAGCAGTAAGCTGTACATCGGACAGGATCATGTCCGAATTCAGGCTAGGAGACCCACTACTCCTTCCATCTGTTTGATGCATTAAGGACTTGAGGTTGCTCTTTCTGTTACTCACAACAAGTCCAATTTTTATTCGCATTGATTGAGATGCAAATAATTTACCAACTTTGTAAAAGCATTATAATAGACACTGGTATGGAAATGATGGGTTTTAGCCACGCTTTCATATCTCAATGGGAGATGTGATGTGGAAGCATATATGCATGTATGAGCCTTTTGAAAAATAATATATATATGTTCATGTTTGAATCAGCTTGTGCGCATATGATGATATGCACAAAAAGGGATATACAATTACAATCTAGCATTGATTTTAACGCTTATATGTAAAGAAGGAACTTAACTCAGATCCGCTAGGATTAGGTCAAACGTCCTCTTAATCTTCAATTGCCGATGAATTTGCATAGATTGCATTTTGTGGTCAGTCCATTCTCCACCTTGTCAATGAGTCAACTATTTGGCACCTTCTAACACTGAAGTCACATTCGTGTTACAGGTTCATGTTTGATTGAGCTCGTGCCCATGTGATGATATGCATAAAAAGAGATGCACAGCTACACTCCAACATATATCTTTACAGTTATATATAATGAAGGAATTTAACTCAGATCAGCTTGGATTAGGTGAATTGTCCTCTTATTCTTCAATTGTTGATGAGTATGCATAGATTGCATTTTGTGGTCAATTCATTCTCCACCCGTCAATGAGTCAACTAACTAATGGCTTCTAACACTAAAGTCACATTCATGTGAAAGAGTTTTTCCCTACCCTTCTCCAGTATAATTTTGCACGCATAATATTATGAATAAGTAGCTTTGCACAATAGGCTGTTTTAAGCTTATTGTGTAAGTTAAGAAAGCCATCTTTGGATGTCTATTACGACTTAATCACTTTGATGTCTCAACAAAGTGAGATGCACGACTCCACCTAAGCAACCTAAGAAACCATAACAAGGCCAAATGGCTGTGCCTCGCTGCAGTTGCCTCACTGCATGCTTTTAAGAGTCATGTATAGAGAAGAAGGGGCATAAAACCATAGATCATGATATGGCTTATTTAAAGCGAAGTCCATGTGTGCTCCACGATGAATCTAATCAAAGGCAAAGGATACATGTTGTCAACTCCACTTAACATGGGAAAATGCTTAACTTGGTTGGTTTCAGTTAGTATTCTCATTTCAATGTGGCTAAATCAACACTAATAAAAGGTACATGTCTACCTTTCGAGAGAGAAAAAAAAGTAAAAGGTACATGTCTAACTCAAACTGACATGAGCTATGGTGCCATTTCCTAATCCTTTCATTTTCATACCGGGAAGACCAATGAGTCACATTTGTTTTCACCAAGAACATTTTTTGAAACTGTTCAACCCCCGAATTGTAAGTATCCTACTTTCATGCATTTCGTGGGACTCAACAAGCAATCCGGATTTCTCAATCAAAAAAGGTTCATCATTCTTGATTCAAATGGAGGATTTCTTTTGTTCAAAGAAAAATACAAGTTGAAGATTTCTGATTGCAAAGGAAAAAAAATAAAATATAACGGATAAAAAAGAATCTCAGAGAACTTAAGTAGGTGTAATTACACATGCCAAACCTTGACAGTCGACAGAACAAGCATCGCATGTCTGGCCTGCCACTCGTTAAGGTCCTGGCGAACATTCGACACCAGTGGTACATCAGATATCTGGGGCTCATCTACGCAAAAATTAAGAATAAATCTTTCAATTTAATACCAATCGAAACTAACCAAGAAACACAAGTATCGACTATTATATTAATGGGAAAAAAAACACTCAAAACATGCCCAGTCTACTATTACAGTGTATTAATCTGTACATAGTCAATTGTATAACAGAATGGAGTGGATGAGTTGTTACGAGCTTGTTAAGGTGGTAACTGTAAGAGTTCTGTAACCCTCCGAGGTCTATATATATGGGACCTCCGTATTCATTCCTAACTTTACAGAACATCTAACATGACAAAGACACAGTAATCAAATCCTTCCTAATTTACTCGCCAAACAGACATCAATCGAAACGAAAGAAGATTTAAAACAACCAAAGAACAAAACTTTCTACATAGAGGGTCGGATCAACGACCTTCCATGGGGAAATCCATGAATGTGCTGAGGGTGATGCCCTTCACAAACTCCCTCAGCTCCTCGGTGACTCCGAACCTCTCCAGATCCTTCTCTTCGTCCTCCTCCTCCTTCTTCCCCTCCGCCACCGCCGCCCCGCTCTCCCCCCCGAGGAGCGCCGCGCCCTGCCCGCCGATCTGCGCAATGGGGTTGGGGATCTCGATCTCCCCGGCGAGGGTCTTGATCTGGTCGGTCCGCTTCGCGGCCTCGGCGCGGAGCTGCTCGGCCTTCCTCGAGGCCTCCGCGGCGATCTCCCTCGACCTCTTGGCGGCGTCCGTCACGAATTCCTGCGAGAGCCTCGCGGCGCCCTTGGTGAGCTCCTGCGACCTCCTCGCCGCCTCCCGCGAGATCTCCTGCGACCTCTTCGCCGCCTCCTCGGCGAACCCCCGCGCCTTCTGCCACAGATCCATCACCACTTCCCCCCTCAATGCCGATCGAGGTCGAGAGCGGAGAAGGGATCTGCAAGACGGTTCGTGACTTTGGGTTGTGCGTGTCCGGTGGTAAGAGTGTGGGAGAGGAGACCGAGAAATAGTTTCGTACCGACGGTAATATATATATTTATTCTGTTTATTATGACGAAGAAAAATATATTTTCTTATTTAAGCAAAGACATTTTTTTAAGATGCGACTCCGATGTAAATAGAATCT
Source organism: Thalassia testudinum (assembly GCA_037157565.1). Taxonomy (NCBI): domain Eukaryota; kingdom Viridiplantae; phylum Streptophyta; class Magnoliopsida; order Alismatales; family Hydrocharitaceae; genus Thalassia; species Thalassia testudinum. The sequence goes on along the minus strand of JAZHRO010000036.1, from coordinate 181,575,112 downwards.
CCATTGAGTTGAAGGATATTTTTATCAAAGTCATATTTAGAAGATATGATTTGAATGTATATAATATTTTTGTTTAAGAATATCCTTATCAAAGTCATATCTTGATATAAATAAATAAGTTATATTTTTAAGATATGATTTGACTTAATATCCTTTCAAATTATACTGGATATTTATCTCTATATACCACACCCATCACACGAACACTTAGCACATATACTCACACAAGCTCACAACTCTAACTTAACACCACACACATACACATATACTAACACTTTTTATAACTTAAACCAAAATTTATTGGTTGGTGGGCTCACTTTTCAAAAGGTCAACATCCTCTCTTGAGGATGGATCGATATCATTATTAGGTGGGCTCTAGTTTAATTATTTGTGTATTTATATATAGTTCCATGCTAATGCGTGCTCACGTGCACCCATGCACACATGCACACTCGCATGCATGTACTCACACATGTATGCTCATTGGATTTCTCATTTCAAAGTGCCCTTTAGGGCACGCGATGCCTTATATGCATGTTCTCTATATTAGGTCTCTAATTCTCTCTCCCTCTCTTTCCTCTATTTTCTCTCTATTCTCCACACAATCAAACAAATCATCACGTGAAACTCAAAATGAGCGACTAATTGATTCGGATTTCGCCTCCTTGAGATCACATTTCCATTTCATCTTTAAAATTGATGTCGTAAACGTTTACTATAACGAATAAATTATCATTACGCATTTTTTGACATCAAGATCCAGATATGGATGCTCCTGCCCCAGAGTCAGTACAGGAGGATTATGCAGATGATCTTGACCAATACTACAAGAGAGCAAAGGCGCTCCAAGGTCAGTTCTTTTAGGAGTTAGGCTACTCAAAATCACCGAACTAGCCTGCTCAAATAGTACTACCTTCCTAGGTGCTTGGGTTATTGGCTTACGCTTGGGTGTGCAAGCATCCTCCAAAAACTTCGTGTAAGCTAAGATATGTTTGATTGCCTCGATGAGGGATATATTGATCTGTACTTGTTTGAATATTTCTAACAACTCCTCGTTCTTAGCCACATTTTTCTTCTTTTTGACCTTGTCCAGGGGTTCAGGGTATGGGATCTGGGTTTGAACCGGATTGGGTTCCTGATCCTTGGGTTCCTCCCACTCATCCTCATAATCATCAATTATCTCGGGCATTGTAGTCACGAGAGGGCTCGTCCATTTGGGGTCCTAGGTTTGGGTGCCACTTCTTAAGGTAACTGCATTGGCTGAGGCATTGGAACCAGGGTTGGGTCCTTGAGGAGACGAAGAAGCAATAAACCCAAAGGGTGTTTGCAGGGCTTGTAAAATCACATGGGCTTGCCCCTGATTTGGTTGGAACCCTTAAGGATTGTGGCCTCTTCTCATTACATTCCTCTGGTTCGATTGTGGCTGAGATGGAAAGGACCCCTATTGTTTGTTATCTAATAGTCAGCTCAATTGTCCCTTCACTGAAGTCATTTTCTCCTGATATTTTCGATTCATATCAGCCATCATCTTAATCAAAGTGTCTGATGGTAACGCTATCATTCGCCATAACTAGCTTGAATTAGTCAGAATCAAGAGATAAATGCTCCTAAATAATTGCTTGAGGATCATAATTCCACTCAAATCCGTTTTGAGGGGAGAGCAATAAACAAGACTAAATCTATAGTTTTAACATCACATAATGAATGCAGAGTAACTACGAAGTCACCCAAGGGTTAATTAGAGGTCAAATGAGCATTAAAGACTAAAAAGTGGGTCCAAACTAATAGAAACAGAGTTTCACGTATTTTGAGAACTGAATCAGTATACAAAATCCTAACTATTAGCCCTATTTGAATTGAAGAGGTTTTGGTCAAGATAAAATTCATCTAAACCTTCTAAAATTTATAGAAAATATTCTAAGAGGTTTGGTACCCTTAGTTTAACTATCTGAACCTCTTTTGACCTAAAATAGAGTTTCAAATGGGATTTTACCATAATTTAGGCTTCTGTGCAAATTGCCCAGTCAAACATGGTCAAAACTGAAATCCAAGTTCACCATTAGATTTCTTGGGTCCAAATTAAGTTAAGACCAAAATTTGGGCCCAATCAAAGTCTGTCTTGACCTAATTTATACTTCAGTCCCTAAAACCTTTGTTACCTACATTCAGTCCCCTAGCTTTCAAAATTCCTTGTAAAAAGGGCCCTAATTTATCATCTTCTTCACGTTTTAGTCCCTGTCGGCATTGATGAGTCAATAGAGCAAGCACTGACCTTTGACCAAGTTAAAACCTAATCAAATCAACACCAAATCCCACCAAATTTGGTGGGATTGGTGTTCAGATGATGAAGAACAATTCCATCAGGATCTTAGACCCTGATTCAAGGTAGGAAGGTCGTGCGAACCCACAAAATTCATGGGATTCTTTGACTCCAAACCAAGGCTCAATCAGGTCTCCTTCAATTGGAGCTCTATCCTGAGCTCTATTAAGGAGCCACGATGATCTGCGAATACTCTGAGTCCTGTTAGGCCCCAAAAACCCTCTTCCCTTCTTCCTCTGGCCACCTCCACCACGACTCCAGCGAGCTTCATCAACCCCTTCGCTCCAGCCACTCGACGGCCAAATCGAGTGGCCCAATCTCTCCCTCAACTTCTTTCACTCCTTGCCAATCACAGTAGGAGCCACTTCCACCTTCATCCTCGTCGCCCAACCTCATCAAAGGTATTCATCCCTTCCACGTCCGACAAGTCACGCTAGCGTGGAATTCTCTTCTCCTTTGTCCCTTAGCTTGGTATTCTTCTCTCTCTAGCATCCTCCTAGCCCTTTGCCTGGTTGTTTTGACTGTCAAACCACTGTCTCCCCCTTCGTCTTCTTCACATTTGGCGAAGCTCCAGTGAGCTTCGTCCGGTTGGTATGCACATCCAATCATGTAAACTGCCACCACCACGACCTTCCTCTTACCCCAGGGATCAAAAGCCCAAACTTCATTAAAGCTTTCGACCCTTGGAGACCACTATTGACCAAATCCATAGTCCAATACCCACTCCGACATCGACCACACTCCATAGACCTCCAAACTCGCAGCCACCACCCTCGTCGCCTTCCTCGCCTCATGGCAACGTCCCTAAGCATATTAATTAGGCCTTGGGGTCATTTTCTTGAGCTTTCAGGTGTCGCCAGCAAGCTCCAGACCTCCACCTCTGTCTGCCGTCCTCTGGCTGTCATCGCCATCGCTGCCACCGTCAATCAAAGCGGCCTCTCCTTGCGAAGCGTCCGGGACCTTGGATTAGGTAGAGAAGCTCAGCAGCACTGCAAATTGAAGCAACCATCATACTTGTAGCATGCGCGAAGGAAGCATGGATTAAAGTCCTACATAGTGGGAATTAGAATTTGAAATGTGCATTTAACGCATTTGTGCTATTGGCAGGTTGCCTCGTACATAGATGCAATAAGGTCCCTCACTTCACTCACGCACAACTCACCTGCGGTCAAGTGCGAGCGGGTCTGGACCCTATATTCGACCTGATTACCTGATTAGAAGAGGAATTTCTGAGGAGGGTAGGGGTAGGTTTTTCCTCGAGATGCATGCCCGTTCATGCGTAACACTTAGGCGCATTATTGAGTTGTTGTGTCTTGATACTTAAGCTGTCTAGGGGTTATGCCTAACATCTGACTTGGTTGATGTCTAATACTATGGACATGTGTTGAGTTATTATCTGATGTGGAATTTGAGGAATAAGTGGTTCAAGACCACTGTAGCGATATTTGAGTTGATTGAGAAATTGGGATATGTGCTTAATTTGGAGATTGAAGTGGTGATTTAAATCACCATTTTTAGTTCTTTCTTATTCTTTTTATCCATTATTTCTTGAGATACAATTGCTACCATTGAATATCATTTCTGAGTAAATTTTCTATCATTCATTGAATATCTTATTGTGCTCATTATTATTAATTGTGATTAATGCGTGAATTCCAATTTGCTCCTTGCAAACAACCTCGAACTCACTTCTGTTTCCCGAGTTTTATAAATTTAAATGTTGTTACGATTTTTGTCACTATACTACAATGCTATACTTTAAATGACGATTTTCGCTAACAACAGTGTCCATTTGGTTTTCTTGTGTAGGAGCCACCCTATTATGGTTATAGGGTGGTCTGGTAGGTGGACAATGCTAATAGGAGGAAGGGTTCGGCCTGGGTTGGTTTTGGAATTGGTTTAAGTTTCTGGTTTGACCAGGCTAAATTTAGGTGATTGCACCATCCAGGGTTGTATGTGTTGGAGAAAGGATCAGGCTTAGAGTAACCCTGGATGGCATTAGCATCTTCAAAGGTAAGGTGCCGAAGGGAAGGGGAAAGAATAATCAGGGTATGAGGGAGCAAAGGTCCGTCTCTAGAATATAGTCGGGGTTGTTCCAGGTGCACTTGGTAGGGTATGAGGGAGCAAAGGTCTGTCTCTAGAATATAGTCGGGGTTGTTCCAGGTGCACTTGGTTCATAGACTGAACCAGGTGAACATTGCGAGCTCCCTTTGTTTGGGAGAAGGTTTGTAGTGAGGCCCGAGATTGATTCAAAAGCTCATCAATTTTTTTGTCTACCAACTCAACCCGATCCAGCTTCTTTGTTATGATGTCCATGTTAATCGTCCCCAAATTAGTTTATACTTCATAAATCCCACCACGGGGTTGACTGGACCTATTGAATTGAGTTATGGAGGTATTATTAAGCAAGTTCTCACTCATTGACTCAAAGAGTTCGAATGCACTTTCCTCGTCCTTGTTCAAAAAATTGCCTCCACATAAGGAATTGACAGAATTCCAAAGGTTGCTGTCCAGACCATGGTAGAAGATCTGGGTCAATTGCCACCTTGGAACCTCATGGTGTGGGCATTTCCTCAATAACTCATTAAATCGTTCCCACGCCTCATGGCATTGCTCTCCACTTTGTAAGGTGAATGTGGTAATGGCTCTTCTAAGGGCATTGGTCTTTCCTATGGGGAAAAACTTCTTTAGGAATGCATGCCTCAATTCCTCCCAAGTGGAGATGGGACTCCCTAAGGTTCTAAGCCAATGAGAAGCTTTGTCTTTCAGGGAGAACGGAAACATCTTTATTAAAACAATGTCTAAACTGATGTTCCTTGGTTTAACGATCCAAGCAATCCAATCTAGATCCTCTAGGTGTTGGAAAGGGTCTTCATTTGAGCTCCCATAGAAATGGCTTTGGATCAAGCTAAAGACATTAGATTTCAACTCAAAATCACCTCCCCCTTCAGGGACCTTAAGATGTGGCTCGATTCGGATAGCAGATGGATCATAAAAATCATGGAGAGGCCTTAGTTGGCCCTTAGGGGGTCTTGGTGGGTTTAGTGGGGGTTGCCTGTGAGGGTTCTACAATTGGTGTATGTCCTACATGATGGTTTGAATCTATTGTTGCTGGAGTTGGTGGTTGGCTATGATTTGAGCCTGGATAATGGCCATGGTATTAGGTTGAGGTTGGTCCTCAATATCCTTAATTCTCGGATCACCCATTTCTCCAATCCTATCCGTTGAAAAATTACGTCTCCTCTTAGTTTCTCTCTCTAATGCAACCAATTTATGATGAAGTGATCGTCTTCCGTGTATACACTAGAGAAGAATAGGGAGGGATGCAAAGGCTAATAAGGGAGAGAATAGTGTGTGCATAATCAAGCAAACAAATCTATACCCTATAGTGTAGACCTAGGTGACCTAGAAGCCTTGAAAGAATAATCAAATCTGCAAGCACTTAAACCCCTTTTCCCAAAATTCATCTGGCTAGGTTAATTATGAGGGGATTTAGGGGAAGGTTCAGGCTTACACCACCGGTTCCTTGCTAGTTCCTTGATACCCCTCAATCATAGTCGTTTGACACTTCCCCGCAGCCTAGACACCAAATTTCACAATAGGAATTAAAGCCAAGCACTTAACAAACCCAATCATGCTTCGAGGACTTAGATTAGTCCTACCTAGGGCACGTATAATCAGATTTAATTAAGGGCTAGGACAGTGCTTGGGCTCAAGGTATGTGATGAGGCATTGTTGGGAGTTGTGCCTCTTAATTAATCCAATTAAGCGTGTGTGTGCACTCAACAAACATGGTTTTCAAGTAAGATTTTTTTTTGATGTGGTGTCTTTTAATGTTCCTTCCTTGCTTTAGTGATTTTCAGGGTTAGAATTTCTTAATGGATTCAAGTAGTGTTTGTAGTTCGCACATAATGTTTTGCATGCAACGAATGTTCATCAATTTCCTTTAACGCAAGTAATGTGGCCCTAGAAAAATAACGCTAATATATTCACACTAAAGTTTATGCAATTCTATCTGGTGAATTGATTTTAGTTTAAGTGGTGTGGCTCAAAACAAAACACGTTTAGCTTCACAAGCACCACTCCAAGAAGAACAATGGAAGAAAGAAACTTTTTTGTTTTGGTGGTGGGTTCAATATGTGGGTCAAGTAGCATTCACCACGCCAATTTTTAGATTTTTATTTTTTTTGGATTTTTTTTATTTTTAGCAAGCAAACAATCAACTAACCTAGGGTTTATGCACGAGCCTAGATGCAAAATTTTTTCTTTTTTTCTAGATAAGCGAAGGATGAGACTACGCTGAGGTGAAGTGATACTCACAAAAGTCTTTGCTGACTTTGCTCCAAATCTACCATCTTGGACTGTGCTCCTCCCATCATTGACGCATCGGATTCTTGCAACCAATAAGTAGGAAAAGATAATGCGAGTCAGAAAATGCAAGTACCACTAATGCAAGAATGAAAGCAACAAAAAGATCCGTTACCTCCCTGGCAACGGCACCAAAAACTGACATCAAAAAATGTGTAAGGATAATTCATTCGTTGTAGCAAGCCTTTATGACATCAATTTTAAAGATGAAATGGAAATGTGAGTACGAGTGTTGATCTCAAGGAGGCGAAGTCCGAATCAATTAGTCACTCATTTTTAGTTCCACATGATGATTTGTTTACGTGCGTGGAGAATAGAGAGAAAATAAAAGAAAGAAGGGAGAGAGAGTTAGAGATCCAACATAGAGCACATGCATATAACGAATAGCCTAAGATACTTAAATAGAACTTAATTCAAAGCATGTGGAAATAGCACCATGATATCATCAAAAATCACTACTATGAATCACCAACATAGTCTTACATGCATTAACATAAAACTAGAGGAAAGATTAAGTAAAGAGACAATAAGATAAACTGAGTAAGAACTATGGTGGAATGGGAGCTTATCGAGGCAGCCACGGTGGTGGAGGACGTTTCGTCGGTGGCTCGAGGAAGGTGCTTTGAAACTCTATGGAGGTGGAAAAATTCTAGGTTGAAGATAGGAAGAGTTGCCCTTGCAATGGGGGTCCATAGGGCCTTTTATAGAGCATGTGCCAAATCATTTAGCATGAAATCTGCGCCCACATCACGCGTACACCAGCCTTCATGCGTGTCGCTCGTGTGCACAACTCACACCCAGTTGTGCGCATAGCACAGCTCACGTGCACTCGCTACGATCCGTGTGCTCATGTCCACAGCTGTTTGATGGACAATCAAGGGCCTAGATTACGCCTCACCGCGCGCTCAAGATCACACCTCGCCC